>CM050220.1:13283423-13323423 GCA_027475355.1 Coilia nasus | reverse complement strand
TGGCTAAAAATACAGACCACTAGAAACACAAACATAGGAAAAAAAATAAAGACAGGTTGAGTACCTAAACATATAAACACCACAGGCCTCCATTCAGCCACTCATGTTCCTCCAAACACACGCACGCCCACACGCAAACACGGACACGGGACACACATACTGTACATACACTTCCCAAAACTAAAAACAATGGGAAAAAAAATAATGATTGCTGGCCAAGCCCCAGCTTGAATGAGGGTTTTCTCAGCGGTCACGGGTTACGATCACAAAACCCGACCATCGACCCGCCGAGGCCATCGTGTTCTCAAAGCACAACGCCCCCCGAGAGACACGTTCCTCATATAAAAACACTCTGATCTCAAAATAACTACAAAAAAACACAGACACACACACACACACACACAGAGAACATAGGCATGACCAGAATCAAAGTTTTTTTGAACAAGGTCACTACGGGACTGCTAAAATAAGTACTTCCATTTGGCTGGGCCAACTTACGAGGCCAAACAGGCCCATGTCTCTGACTGCATTAAAGCTTCATTACTGGCAGGCTTGGAAACCAAACAGTGACACAGCAAAATGACTACTTTAGAGCGGTCATAAAGCTCTATTTAAAACACTTTGTGACAACCTACTGAAGTTGAATCTCGTATATTATGAAACGTCTGGGGCCAATCCACGGTCAAGGGTCGCCTTTGTTGCAGCACCTTCAGAAACTGGTTCCTCTTTCCTGTGTGACATACTACAAGCCAGTTTACAGTCCAGGAGACAACTGTCGCTCAACAGCATGTGTAAAATGTAAAACGGACAGTTTTGGTCTGCTAAGGTGTCACAGAGCTTGTTGCATACATCAATTAAAAATTGTTAAGTGGTGCAGACTTGTTGTGGTGCTGCGTACTTTGGTTGGATAGCAAGCTATGTTCCTTAAAGCAATACTAAGTAGTTTTTTGCCTTTGGTTGCAAAGTGGAGTTATCTCTCATGGAGAACTACGGAGAGACATGCCGCTTACTTAGTGCAGTTATAGCCCTTAGAAGGTGACAAAGCCAATTCAGAAGTACCTTTCACCCTGTTGCAAATTGATGAACCACTGAAACGATTTTAAAATGATTATTTTAAGGTTGCTTTAAGTGTTGCCTTGGTCTCACATGACACCAAACCACATGATGTTTTGATTCTACTATGTCGTTTTTCTTGTCGGTCCTGGACAACTTTTTGTCACAGGTGTTAACAAACCTTTTTCTTGTCAACAGGACTATATACTGGCATTAGCCAACTCCTGCCCAACCCTGTGTGACTGCACTTACAGACTACAACTGTGACCAATGTCACATGCCTGCCAGCAGGACTCTTAATGTGATACACCAGTGTAATGCACTTCCTGTATCCACATATATGGAATTCTCACAAGAAACAACAACAAACATGGACAGCTGACAAAACATGTCCCTATACAGGAGTTACGACCCTGAGATTCTATCCGTGCAAAAGCAGCTGCCTGTGACGGAGACCTTTCTAGACTCCGTTGGGGCTCCCAAGGACAAACCCACCATTTCCATTAAGAACTGCGTTGCCACGGCTGAAGCTTAGGGGTCGTCGGGCCTCAGGGGTCTTTTAGCGACCTGGGGGCCCCAAACAGTTGCCCGTGCTGCCTGTTGGCTAGCTACGCCTCTGGACAGTGGTGTTTGCTAAACCAGGGGAAAGCATAACTAGACCACAGCACGACACCAGACCATTTCCTGGAGCTGTGAACACAGTCCACAATTAGCACTGCAAAACTGAGGCTTTAAAATAGAGCAGAGAGACTGACAATTTCCAAAAAGTACTAATGCACATACAGCACATACATTTTTACGAACAAACCACATAACATTCATCATTACAGATGTTTAAACTTCTGTGTCTTGTGTAGGGGTGCATGAACGTAAGTGTGCAGATCTTTGTGTTCATGTGCATGCCACTGTGTGTGTGGTACACAATGGTACGTGTATGTGTGCGTGTGTGTGTGTGTGTGTGTGTGTATGTGTATGTGTGTGTGTGTGTGTGGATGACTGTGTATGCATGCTACTGTGTGTGTGGTACAGTACATGATGGTTCGTGTGTGTGTGTATGTGTGTGTGGATGACTGTGTATGCATGCCACTGTGTGTGTGGTACACGATGGTTCGTGTGTGTATGTGTGTATGTGTGTGTGTGTGTGTGTGTGTGTGTGTGGATGACTGTGTATGCATGCCATTGTGTGTGAGGTACACAATGGTTTGTGTGTGTGTGTGTGTGTGTGTGTGTGTGTGTGTGTGTATGTGTGTGTGTGTGTATGTGTGTGTGTGTATGACTCTGTGTATGCATGCCATTGTGCATGTGGTCTATGCACCAGGGATGGTAGATTTCGGGCATAAAATAATAATTTAATATTGAGTGGCTGGTGAACTTTACCATTTATTTGTCAGTGGCTGGTAAAGGTTCACATTTTGTAAGGTTCATTTCCAACCCTGCTATGCACGTCCATGCGTGTGTCAGTACCTGGTTCATTCCATCCCCAGTTGGTGAAGGTGACGTTGTCCCCGTTGGTCCAGGTGTACTCTCCGTTGCCCTTGATGTCCTGCAGGCCGGTCCAGAAGTACTGGGTCTTATTGCCCAGGTACTCCCTCAGGAGCCGGTTGATGAACACCTGCTCAAACCTGCACACAAGGAGAAGATAGTCACATGGAGTGTGTGTACAATATGAGTGTGTATATGTGTGTGCGTGAGAGAGAGAGAGAGAGAGAGAGAGAGAGAGAGAGAGAGAGAGAGAGAGAGAGAGAGAGAGAGAGAGAGAGAGAGAGAGAGAGAGAGAGAGAGAGAGAGAGAGAGAGAGAGAGAGAGAGAGAGAGAGAGTGCGCCTCAAACCTGCACACAAGAGCATCCAGATAATGACATAGAGTGTGTGTCTGTGTGTGTGTGTGTGTGTGCTAGAGAGTATGTGTGTGTGTGAGAGAGACAAAGAGAGTGTGTGTGAGTGAGAATAAGAGTGTGCGTGTGTGTGTGTGTGTGTGTGCTAGAGAGTGTGTGTGTGTGAGAGACAAAGAGAGTGTGTGTGAGTGAGAGTGAGAGAGAGAGTGTGTGTGTGTGTGTGTGTGCTAGAGAGTGTGTGTGTGAGAGACAAAGACAGTGTGTGTGAGTGAGAGTGAGAGAGAGTGTGTGTGTGTGTGAGTGAGTGAGATAAAACAAGCTAGCTCGTCTGGGATTACAAAATCCCTTTCTGGGGTATAATAAAAAGTCGACTTAAAACAAAACAAAATACACACTTGACAATGTGAACACAGCCACAGATCATAGAATTTAAACAGTCTAGGTTATAAAACAGTAAATAAACATGGCTGTGACATTGATTTGATCAAGTTTTATGTCTTGACATTATGACTAATTTGTTAAAGACTTGGCCATAATTATAGGCCAACTTCAAAAGGAAGTTAAAAGCTTCCATCTAAAGCTATATTCAGTACTAAAATATGGACTCCATACTCCTGCGGCAGATTTGAGGCATTTAGGATTCCTCAAAGTTGAATGCATCGACAGACATTTGGCATCAAGTGCGTTCAAAGACATCTGTGTGTTCAAAGACATCTGTGTGTCAGTGTTGCTTTTCCAACACAGTGATATTCCAAGAATCCCAACATTTTCCAGACCCTCTCAAAACACATTTTACAATCACACGCAATCTTTCTATCGCCGTCCTTGTCCCTGCTATTCAGCCCTTCACAATCACAGTTCACAGTTACCCACATGTCTAAACATCGCAGAATGTGTCTAAAAATGTTTTGAATTTTGTTTTTGTAATTTCTGTAACACAGTCTCGCTGCTCGTCTGTCTCTCTGTCACCTCGGCACAACACAGTACACACAGGCGCGCAGTTCCTTCCTGCTCCTTTAGACTCATGTAGTAACTCATTAGTAGTAGATTTAAGTTCAGTTCAGTTTAAAAACACTTTTTTGACTGGCTGTAATGCTGTAGTATAAAAAGGTCAGACTGTCTATGGAACTACGAAGGTGGTTGGCTGGGGTAGGGAATTGAACTCTGGTTTTCAGATGAAAAGGTTAAATGAATAAATACATAAAAAACAGAAATATTGGTGGTATCGCAGTGTTTCTCAATTATTTTCTCTTACGCCCCCCCCTAGGAGGAATAAAACATTTCGCCGCCGCCCCACTCTCCAACACAACTAGATAATAGTATAATTTGTCTAAAAAACTTTTATAAGTACACCCCTGCATAACATTTTATCCTTATTGACAAAAAAGAAAACAAAAAGTAAAGAAATGTAGATCACCTTATGACAAAGAATAACTTTATTAACATTGTTTTTTAGTCTGTACTGTGATCGATGTTGCAATGACACTTTATTCTAATACAGCAAAAAAAAATTCCCAGGGTCACACACCACCCCCCTGGCATGGCACTGCGCTCCCCCAGGGGGGCCCGCCCCACTATTTGAGAAGCACTGGTGTATCGTAAAGAGCTCATGCTAGTTTGTGCATCCTTATAGCAGAAACCCTAGGAGTTCCACATGCAATAACACTGTACAATCTCTCCGCATCAATCATTCTAGGATTAACATCAACACTTTAACATCAAGCAGTCATACGGGCGAACTAGCGAACTGGTTGTAATACTGTAGTATAAAAGGTCAGACTGTCTATTGAACTAGAAAGGAGGTTGGCTGGGGTGTGGAATTAAACCCTGGTCCCTTGCGTGGCAAGCCTGGGACTAATCTCTGGGCTATGGGTGCCGCCAAAACTAGTCCAGGATCACAGTGGTAGTAACTGAAATAACGAGCTGACTTGTCCCCTTGACACAGCACACACAGACGCACAGTTCCTTCCTGTCATGTAGTAACTGATAAGTAGTAGATTTAAGTTTGGTTCTATTTAAAAACACGTTTCCGTCTGGTTGTAATACTGTAGTATACAACTTGGGAAAAAATTAAGACACCACTGTAAAATTACCAGTTTCTCCAATTTTTCTATTTATAGGTATATATGTGTGAGTAAAGTGAACATTTGTGTTTTATTCCATAAACTACTGACAACATTTCTTCCAAATTCCAAATTCAACTGACACTGGAAAGGAACGGCTGTCATACATGTAGAGATGCTGATTTTAGGAACATTTGCAGTGGTCTGTTCATTTTTTGCAGAGCTAGTATAACCCCTGGGCTGGGTGCCTCCAAAACTACAACCCCATTTCTGATGAACTTTTCCTGCCTTTTATTGACTGCGTGCACATGGACGAGTTGAATCCGATTGGAAATGGTTTGGGATCGTATCGAATTCATGTGCACAGGCTAAAGATCGTATGGGGATTGGTTTCGCGAATCCGATTGCAACCCTTGGCTTAAGCCGATGTTAATCTGCTTGGTGCCGCCTTGTGCACGGTATTGGTTTGGATTCAAGTACTGCGCATGTAAGACCACTCGATCCCAGAAGCTTCTGTCCCTGATTTTCATCCATACTGAACGTCGAGGCTTTCTAGCGCCTGCTCTCAACAAGTCTCGTTGTCCTCAATTGCTTGTAATATCAAACGCCGACGGCACAGTTCATGTCGTATCAAGGAAACCAAAAACACTGTTTGTTCTTTCATACGGACTTCCAAACAAAGGAGAATGCACAACATGCATGCAAATGCGCTCTGTCAACCTCCTCGAGCGCTATCTTTGTTTTGTATGCCGCCAGAGTGTTTGTTTATTTTCTTTTTAGCAGCCGTCAACCTGAAGTAGTTCTAACACCACTTGTTGAAAGGAATACAGCGCCATCTAGCGTAGCGGAAACGGCCAGATCTCTGACTATTATCCGCTTGCACGAACTCTCATGTGCACAGGGATTTGGGACAGACCACCCGTTGGGTAGCAACACCCAATCCAATACCAATCCAATCCGATCCTACCATGTGCCCGTAGTGACTGACACCGTCCTAACTTTTTTTGAGAAACGTTGCTGGCCTAAAATATGGCCATAAATATCCCATACAACAACAAAAAAAAAAATCCAGTTTCAATAACTGATATGTAGTCCTTGGACTATTGTTAAACACATATATTCCTTGTATGATTTCAGAATTATAGCATTTCTTTTTTATTTACATTTAACACAATGTCCCGACTTCCTCACAATGGGTTGTAGAACAAGATCACAGTGGCAGTAACTGGGATAGCGAGCTGACCTGTCTGTGATGGTGAGATTGCAGCTATGTTTGAAGGAGACCGGGGTGGGGTCCACCTTGTAGCAGTTGTTCCCATGCCTTCTCCAGCCCTGGGGGTTAGGGGGTGGGGGTGGGGTGGGGAGACAGACACACCAAGCCAGAAGGTGGGGGTAGGGTTGAGGTGGACACACAAAAAAACAAGAAGACACATGACTCTAATGCAGAACATGCATTTTAACAAATTGAAATGGGAGAAGTCGTGTGGACTTTAAAAAAAAATAAAGGTGGCAGTTTTAAGCTAGGAGAAAAAAAAGATAAAGAGTGACAGAGAGACTCTCAGAGGGAAAGAAAGAGAGAGCACATGGGACAGATTTAGATGGACAGATTGTCTGGTCAGTACGAGTCCTGACTCGTTATATCCCCCCAAATACACACACACAGACACACACACACACACCCTTAGAACAGACCTTGTTCTCCTCCCTGAAGAAGAGCTATTGTAAATGTGGGCCAAACAGGAGTGTAAAAATTGTAGTGCTTCTTTAGAGAAAGAGGGAGCGAGAGAGACAGAGAGAGATAAAAAAGAGAGACGTAGAAAGAGGGAGACGGGGAGAAAGAAAGAGGGGGGAGAGAGAGAAAGCCAGAGAGAGAGAGAGACAGAGAGAGAGAGAGAGAGAGAGAGAGAGAGACAGAGAGTGAGAGGGAGAGAGTGAGAGACAGAGAGTGAGAGGGAGAGAGTGAGAGGGAGAGAGTTAGAGATAGAGAGATAGAGAGAGAGAGATAGAAAGAGAGAAATGCGAGAGTCTGAAAGTTTATCAGGTGAGCCTCACCCCCTGTGGGCATCCCTCGTCGTGCAGGCTCTCGTTGACCACCCCCGGCCTGGCACACAGGTACGTCATACGGCTGTCACACTCCGTCACCACCCACTCGTGGTTCTGAGGTGGGTGGGGGGCATCCACAGGAAACACTCAGATGCACATCTAGTAAGCACCCGTGCAAGTGCTTGCAATATTTTACTATGTTACTGTGTGTTCACATCAGAAGCCTCCAAAGCGACCAGAGCAGCGGAAGTCATTATTTCTCTATGGAGAGTCGGCGAATTGTGCGACCAGAGCGAATTGTTCGCCGGCAGCGAAGCGAATTGGGTGACCAGAGCGAAAAAGACAAGTTAAAAGTCAGTTAACTTCATGGTAATGAGCCATGACGCGGTTCGGCGAAAACCAACCAGAATACATAGATTTACCAACGTCTGTTAATGACTGAGCTAAATCCAAAGTTCTTTGGCTAAATCCAAAATTTCAAATGACACGTCATGAGCGAACAAAGCGAACAGGGCGAATTCAACAGCAAAGCTTCTTCAGCGACCTCGGCGACCTGGCCGCTTTGGTCGCTTCTGATCTGAACAGTTATAACTCCTTGGCCAGCATCCTCAGTGAGACTGTAGCTGTATTTACTCAAAATGACCTTGGAAATGTCAAATGCATTACAGTCAGTTTTGTGTTTAGTTTAGTGTCCACACACAATGAATTATTTCATGAATGAGCGTCATACTGAAACAATAGTCTCTTTGAAAATCACAGCCAGCCTCAGCCAACACAGTAGAACACAAACAGGCAGTCGCCGGCCGCTATGGGGTATAAAGGGTTAACAATTCCACTTTCCCACCACGCACACCCCGACACGTGCCACTCACGAACAAAACACTCCTGTGCCACTTGTTCCATTAACTTAAAATAAAATGTGTGTTTTGTGTGTGTGTGTTGATTTATGGCTCAAAATTTAAAAAAAAGACTGACTAGAGTTCAGTGCCAATAAAGGACAAACATGTAATGCTACTAATAATTAAAAATGCTGATAAATTAAATGAATTTGAGAACATGCTGTATGTACTGAAAGCATGCAGGAGATGGCAGCTACACGTGCCTCAGTACCCCCCCCACCCCACCCACACACACACACACACACACACACACACAGACACACACACAGACACACACACAGACACACACAGACACACACAGACACACAGTATATATACACACCTCGCCAGAGAAGCGTACACACACACAGACACACACACAGACACACACACAGACACACAGTATATATACACACCTCGCCAGAGAAGCGTACACAGGTGGGCAGTCTGGTGCTTGGCTGGATGCGGGGGTTGTCTTTGGCCCAATGCGTGTAGGTCACCTCAGAGCCGTCCTGCCACTTGAAGACCAGAGGGCTCTCGGTGCCCGTTAAGCCTGTCCACATGTCCACAGCAACTACAGAAAACACACACACACACACACACACACACACACAACGTTGTCCGTTAAACCTGTCCACATGCCCACAGCAACTACAGATAACACACACACACACACACAACGTTGCCCGTTAAGCCTGTCCACATGTCCACAGCGACTACAGTAAACACACACACACACACACACACCGTTGCACGTTAAACCTGTCCACATGCCCACAGCGACTACAGAAAACACACACACACAACGTTGCCCGTTAAACCTGTCCACATGTCCACAGCGACTACAGAAAACACACACACACACACACAACGTTGCCCGTTAAACCTGTCCACATGTCCACAGCGACTACAGAAAATAACCACAAACACACACACACACGTTAGCACACACACAGACATAAACGTAGACAAACACGCAAAAATGTTTACAATGTGTACAAGACGATCACATGGTTCACATGCACAGACAGAAATATTAGTCTAAGATGACCGTGACAGAGTTATGACTTGTGTACGCTGTACATCTTTGTGTGTGTTTTTGTGTGTGTGCCCCTGTGTTTTCTTGGTATTAAAGGGGTCTTATTACAGTTATTCTAGGTGTTTTTGTGTTATAATTTGTTCCATAACTTGTAATTTCATGTACAGGCCCTAGCAAGTCTCACAATCTGTCATTCTTGCTACAGAATGGTTCTGGATGCGTTTTTAAAGCATAAAACGCCTTGCTGAGGTGGGTGTGGTTACGTTTGAAACAGTCCAACATCACCATGCCTTCCAATTACCAAACATTCAATCTTAACAGCTGGTCAAAAAAGGGCATATGTGTGTGTGGGATTTGCATTACTATACATGTGGGGACAAAATGACCCCTGTAACATAGAAAACTCAGACAAGAGGTGGTTTTTGGGGACAAAATTGAGGTCAAGGCCAATCCTTACAGTGTTTCTGTTGGTTATTTTGTTGCTAATGACAGAAACTAAAAGTGCCAAAACACTGCTTTACTGACAGGTTAGGGATGGGTTTGGTCTGGGCACAGTTTAACATTATTCAGTTGTATTATAATGGGAGTCAATGGGAGGTCCCCATAAGGATTGCAATGTAAACGTGTGTGTGTGTGTGTGTGTGTGTGCATAAACAGGTACAGATCACATACCTGATGGGAGCTTGACTTTGAACATGAACATGTCCTCGAGGCTGTGGATGCTGAGCAACGTGGCGTTGTAGCTCTCACAGGATGCCTTGGCGTCGGGCTGGGTTTTGGTGTCCTCGAAGTGCTTGAGACAGCGCCCGTTCCACGGGAACCAGCCGTCCTCACACAACGTGGACGCGTACAGTAGCCTCTCTGTGCAGACACACACACACACACACACACACACAACACAGAAGCAAGCACCCATTACAGTTGTACACTGGCAGTCCACTGCAACATCTTGTTGTCTATAGAAATGCCTTCAATCCAATTTGTTAGTCACAACTAAATACAACATACAAGATGATTTTATTGCCACAACAAAGTTGGTGGTACTTTTTTGTCGCAGGGCAGTCCATAAGTCTAGCAAGGAGAAAGGATTGGTGGGGGAGGGAGGGCACTTAGCTGACGCTCTTATCCAGAGCGACTTACAGATATTTACATGGTTTCAGTCCCTGGAGCAGTGTGGGGTTAGATGCCTTGCTCAAGGGAATCTCAACCATGGGTAGGGTGGGATTCGAACCGGCAACCTTCCGATTGCAAGACCAACTCCCTAACCACTAGGCCACAGCTGCCCATGTACTAAAAGCTGTTGCTCTTCTTGGCACAAGACACCAAGACAGTGACTAAATTGTGTATGCACAAAATAGTGGTAACTCCCAAACAGAGATGTCTTATGGCTTTATTCCCCTGGTAACACAAAGAAACGAGGCTCTACCATGGGATGGTTTACCACTTATTTTAAATTACCTTATCTGGGCAAATCTGTAAACCCAGGAACACCCCCTACTAAATTCATACAGAGCATAAAAATAAGAAAAAGAAGACTTAGCTTAATGTCTCAACTGTCACCAGTATGGGAGCCGAATCTGTAAATGATCAACTCAGATCTCTTCCCGAAACAGTTTATGACCTTAATCAGAATGACTTCTCCATGTTGGCAATAAAACCTTTATGATGAACTGAGTATATGGTTAGTGGCCTTTCGAGTGTTGGAAAACTGATAAGGGGGGATTCCCAAGAACATGGACTAGTGACCGGCTTCGCTTATGGTCAGTGTTTTTTCCTCCATAACCCTCTAAAGTCCTCCTGGCTGTGTAATGAACGAAACCATGGGCAGTGATAGACCACATGGATGCAGATGTTCCAATCCAATATCAATACAGTGGTCTGTTGCTATAATGCAGTTCACTTTTCGCTGCCTCAGTGTTTCACGGATTTTGTTTTAGTGCATGCTTTTTTTTCTTTTTTTTTTTACAGCACATTGTGTTCTGCGCCCAGATTGGCTAAGGGTCTGTAGAACATTGTCAATCAATCTCCTCCTCCTCGCCGTGTCTCCTTTACAGTACAGAACGCGTTCAAAAAAATAAATAAAAAAGACTTGGAAAATTGCATGGGCATAACAGGGAGTGATGTGATTTGTGAAGACACTGTTGACGGGCAGTGTTTAAAAACAGCAGGGATAGTGTGGCAAAATTCCCTGATTCTTCCTACGGCAGTCAAGGCCTTGAACCTGCTGAAGATTGTAGCCTACCTCAGCTGCGCAACTCATCGAGTAGAATTTCTCCAACATACCGAATATTTGCTTGTTTGGTTTGGGTGTTTTCTTCGTTTTGAACACACCTGTGTTTTCAGTGGCCTTATATGTACATAGGAACTTCATGCCACATAGTGCGCATCATAGTCAGCGGGGTGAGACAATTATTGCTGAATTGATTTTGTGGCTGGATTTTAGGAGCCGACACTGACTTCTGTGTGGACGGTTTCTAATAAACTGCTACATCACCTTGTACCCTGTTGTAAAACATAACAATTGACATCAACGCACACATTGAATTTTGTAGTTGATTTAGGTGATTATGGTGCTGCGCCCTTCTCCACGGGGAAACACTGTAACATCTAGCACCACAAATGTGGACAGGGCCCTTAACAACGACTTAAAGAACGATCTTAGGAGCTGTGCACGCGCATTCACGTACGATCACTTTCGGGAAACAGGCCGTAGAAAATGTAAGAACGTTCGTAAGATCAATCGTTTACGTTGCTCTTAATGCCCCCTTCACATATTTGTGTAGTTTTATCTCCGTGTTTCACAACACGCCCCCCAGTGGACATCGTACTTTTTAGCAAATTGTGCCGGATGCATAGGTTTGGCAACAGTGATCCACTAGACATTTCTAGACGTTTCTGATTGGGCTGTCCTGCTTATGCGCATGCGCAACCGCTGACAAGCAGGAAGTGAGTGCCCCTGGCTGCAAAATTGACGTTTGCAGTAGCTTCAATTTTATAGAACGGAGCTGAATAGGCCCGCTGTGTCCATCCTATATACAGTCAATGGATTCATCCGTTTGGGTCTGGGTTCCGTGTGTCCCAGTCTCTTACCTGTAGGTTTGGCCTCAGTGCTGTTGGGCTTCTTGCAGATGTAGGGCAGTTTCCTCTCACACATGCCATTCTCATAGAACTTCCTGGTGGTCAACATGCCACAGTCCAGCTCGCCCAGGCCCACTAGGACAGGCATGTCTACTCCGCAGGGCACAAGGACACACAAAGACGTATACACACAAAGTCAAACACACACGAATACCCACACAAACATATACGCCATGTTATACAGTCACATACACACCGATTTATACACACAAGCAATTACAGTCACACACACACACAAATACATATGCAATGTCATACAGTCACAAGCACACACACACACACACACAGGGGCACCCATATGCATTCACACACAGAGGGGGGCAGCAAGCATACAAAAATCACACACTGTCACACACACAAACAAAAACAAACTATGGGTCACCAGGCTATGTTTACCCTTTTACAATAGATAACACTGAAGTACAACGCTTGCTATTCAATCCCAGAGACTAAACACACACACACGCACTCACTCACACACACAAACATACACAGTGTGCCACAATGACCTTTTGGACAACAGTAGCTTCTTTGTCTCTGAGTGTCTCATACCCTGGCAAGATGGCTGCTGCTGTATCAGACAGAGGTTTCTAAGGTTACATGGTGATGTCCGTAATCAGACTCACCTGATCTCCAATTTATCACACTTAGTGGCGATCCATCAGACCACTGCCACCCCTCCGCCCAGTCCATTTGGTTCAGTCCGATCCACAGCCTGTCAGGAAGGTTCATTGCCTCCACTTGGGATGCAGGAAGGTGAGAGTAAAATGGGGGGGGGGGGGTGGCGGTTAGGACGGCAGATGCAAAAAAAAAAAAAAAAGAAAGAAACTTAACTTTAACAAATAAATACATTCAAAAGGTGGTTATTTAAGCAGCTCTGGCCAAGTCTTCGGAGAAAAAATGTTACAGAACCAGCTATAGCAAAAGTGCTAACAATGTTCAAACAATCGGCCAATTTATCTTTAGTAGTTTCAAGCAAATAAAAGAGCAACTTTATTTCCTGTTGTTGTGCAAGGGTGTTACACAAAATGGTGCAGTGCAACACAGTGCAAAACTATGAACATTGTGGTTTTAGCAAGTCTGTGATGTGTGAGTTATGCGTGTGTGTGTGTGTGTGTGTGTGTGTGTGTGTGTGTGTGTGTGTGTGTGTGTGTGTGTGCATGTTTTAACTCACAGGCTTCCAGCTCCGCTGCACTGGACACGCTCAGCAGGTCCCCCCCCTGGCTGCGGCACGAGTCCCTGGCCTGGTGCCAGGAGACGGTGGCCGTGGTGACAGCTTGGTAGCACTGTCCTCCGGCCGAGAGCTCCCACAGCGTGTGGCATCCCTCCACTGGCAACCAACACACACACACACACACACACACACATCACAATCAGAGCCACTCAGCATAGTGTGTGTACATATGTGTGTGTGTGGCACCCCTCCACTGGCAACCAACACACACACATCACAATCAGAGCCCAGCACACAACCGGCCTACACAGCCACTCAGCATAGTGTGTGTATATGTGTGTGTGTGTGTGTGTATATATGTGTGGCCACTCAGCATAGTGTGTGTATATATGTGTGTGTGTGGCATTCCTCCACTGGCAACGCACACACATCACAATCAGAGCCCGGCACACAACCGGCCTACACAGCCACTCAGCATAGTGTGTGTATATGTGTGTGTGCATGTGTTTGTGCGTGCGCGTGTGTGTGTGTGTGTGTGTGTGTGTAGTGACCTGCATATGTTAGTGTGAAAATGAAACTGCCACTTACGCAAAATAAAAAAATGAGTAATATATATTCATATACAGGTGTGTGTGTCTGTGTGTGTGTGTGTGTGTGTGTGGGTGTGTCTGTGTACGTGTGTTTCTGCATGGTAGACTACAGTATGAGTGTGAAGCGAGATTTTCACACACTATAAAAACGAATACACATTTTCAGTTCCCCTTTCTGCCATGCTGTTCCTCTCTCCTGTGTAGCAGCCAAGGTCTTGTGGCTTTGTTGCGCAAGTAAGCACCTCGGCGCGCATGAAATCATACCGGAGGAATGCACCCGGAACTGAACAGCAGGCACTTCCATCCAACAACTCCGGCAGAGAAAGAGAGAGCGAGATCGGGCATCACTGCGAACTTTCCACAACCCCCCCCCCCCCCCCCCCCCCCCCACGCCCGCCCCCCCCCCACCGCCCCCCCGCCCCAACTCCCACCCCCATCTTTCTTCCCAGAAGCCCTCCTCCGCTCCCCTTTCCACTCCTCTCCTCTCCTGTGCTGCCCTGTCCGATCAGACCTGCCTCGCATTTTCTGAAAGTGTGGTTGAGCAACCGCTCTGATGGCAACAGAAGAGTGTGATCTAAGTGATAGTCACTTCTCTCCTCCTAAACTGCAACAGTATTTTCCAGGCCGGTTTTTGGGAAACCCAACCCCCGAGGCCCTGCAGGGACAGACACACGCGCACACACGCACACACACATACACACACGGCTCAGGAATGCGGCAATTCGCCCACCGAGGGCCCTACAGCTACAATGTCGCCTGGCCTTACCGGTTCTGCTGTGTGGTGGCGGGGGCGTAAAGGGGAGTGCTCGTGCTCGTGCTCTACTTTTGGTCAGCACTGACTGAGTCACCCACTGTGTCACAAGCACAATCACTTGGGTGTGAGCTGGGTGAATGAGGAATCTCATGGCCAAACTAACTGTGCACTCCAAAACAAACGAAAACACACCTCTCTGCCTTCGAATGCATATGCATGTAAATAAAATAAATGTATACATGTGCATGTGTGTATGTATATTAAAAGATACACGGCTATGTGTTTATTTGCGTCTCTATTACCAATAAAAATATATGCATTACATACATACAGTATATACGGGATTTTTTGGTGCATGTTGTAGCTTAAATGTGGCAGAATTCAGACACAAAAACCCACTAGGTAAATAGGAGAACAAAATAACAACAAAAGAATCTATTCTGTCCTACAAAGGAAAAGTGCAGTAATTATGTGAACGCTGAAACTGAGAAAAAATGCTTTTAAAAGTTGTCATAATGCCCAGTCAAACATGTTGTTGTTGTAATGGTGATGATGCTTTTAGGTACTTTCTTAATAGAAAGAAGCAAGAGATTTAGTCACAAGACAAAGAGGTGTCATAAAGTCAATTTCCAGCCTAAACTCAGTTTGGACAAAATATGTAGTTACTGCCTTTTGGCTTTTGTAGGGCAGTACACAATAACACACATTTACAAAAGGAATTTTGGGAGTAAAGTGGAGGAACGACTGTGGTGGGGGTGGGAACACAAACAATGGATTTTTGAAAAGGAAATTAAAACTGTTACAAAAACAACCAAAATGAAAAACAAAAAAGAAAATGAAAATCTGGACGGTCGATCGCTCACCATACTGGAGGCAGAAGCCCCACTTCCCCTCCTGGCTGTAGTTGATGGTGGTGGAGCACCAGCTCAGGCCCTCCGGAAAGTTCTCCTGCTCAGGCTGCCCTGGGAGGCAGCGGTGGTGCCAGGTTCCATTGTAGTAGAAGGGGAAGACGCACGGAGCACCCATAGCATTTCCATCTTTGGTGTGTATTGCTGAATGGGAATAGAGAGAGAGAGAGAGAGAGAAGGAATGTTATGATTGAGAATCAGACTCTTGCAGAGTTCTTTATACGGGTATAATGTAGGGCTGGGCGATATATCGATATTACCGTAATTGTATGTATCATCGACACTATATCGCCATATCGATATATTACCGATGCTGCAATACCACATGCCTTATCTATCCGATCACGGGTTCGCAAGGAATTTCAACGAGAGTAATGCCTGTGCAAAGCGCTAATATGAGAGATTTTGGCAAATTTTTAAATATTAATATCTCACCGATACTTGATTACAAAAATAAGAAGGGTTTCAAAAACAACCAAGGGATTTAAAATAATAATAAAAATGTTTTAACATTAAAATGTTATTTACATAATTATTATTATTACTGAAATACCATCAATATCACCCAGCCGTAGTATAATGTAATGTAGCAGTGGTTCCTGAACAGGTAATGTCATGTTCCCTCTGAAACAGTCTATGTCCCATTAAATACTCCCTGTGCCACAGTATAATTATAGGTGTATAAGCAAAAAGTGTATAAATATTATATGGTACAAATTAATGTTGTGGCCATTGGGTTGTACTGGGGACAGCTTAAAGGTGTACTAGTATTAATGAATGCCCTGTGAGCCGGTTTCGGTGGAAAAAATGCTTTAGTGCTTCTGTTTCAGGCTGTTCTAGTTTGGTGGAGGAGATGGAGCAGGGAGAATGACGGGTTCTCGGCTAAGCTAGTCACAGGCTACAATCATTCGAAGCCCATTTGGTCATAGCGAACCAAATAGAAGATTTAAACATTCTACACAAACACACATACTTACCTATACTTCACTAAGGGAATGTGTGCTGCAACGAGACTTCTCCAGTAATCACAATTGTGGCATAGCTTTTTCTAAATTACAAACCTACGTCACTTTGTTAGCCTTTTTCTTATTCACTCGTTTTTCCGCCTACTTTCTTTCACTGATTAAAGGAGGCAATCGGGTTAGAAGAACATTTTCACGTGCAGCATGCATATGCAACTTGGGGTGACCTGTCGTATTTCAAAAGAGCAAGCACTAAACGGTTTCTTGTGGAAGTACACCTTTAAATACAATATTTCTCCACATATAATCCATACCTGAACTATCTTTATGCTGGTGAGAACTGAGAACTCATTCACAAATTTATTTTGCGTTGCCCTAGAACCGATCGAAAAGTACCCCAGTTTGACAACCACGGATCTAATGCAATAGATTTAGATTAACAAAATGATCTAGCACTGTTTGGTTATGCGGTACTACTTATCTTACAAAGTACAGGCCAGTATATTGACTAATAATATACTTAAACACTAGATTGCCCCAACGAAATCAAACCACAACGCCTTCTGTCAGGATACCACTGCGCGACGTACCCAGACCACAATGTCTTCTTTACAAAATGTGTGCAGTGTTACAGAGTTTATTCAGTTCTCGCATGGCATCACAGACATCCAGTGTGCATTGCCAGTCATAACAACTGCAGCAGTAACAGAAACCCAGATGTCTCTAATGTGTGCCGCTTAAACTGGGGCAGCAAACCCAGCGTGGGCCTGCTAGGAGACTGAGGACAAAACAGTTGCTGCCCCAGGTGCTTCACCAGCCCAGGTCCGGCCCATCCAACCTCATGCGTCAGGTGAAGCAGGGGCCATGTATTCATTGGCAGCAGTGCATTCAACGGACAGCAACAAAATAGGGGATGGACTGAAACCTGGTTGACGGGTTAAAGCAACACTAAGTGGTTCTCGTCTTCGGTCACCCTACAGGTTGGAAGTGGAATTGTCTCTTATTTAAACTACAGAGAGACCGCCTGCTCTTAGCAACTAACTTACTTAGTGTGGTTATAGCCCATGGAGGGTGCCAAAGCGAATTCAAAAGTGCCTTTCACTCAGTTATAAGTTGATGAACCACAGTTCTGCTTAATGTTTCTTTAAACACAGTGATAACAATGCACGCACATAAAAAGTCATCATGATGTAGAAAAAAAAAGAATATAAAAAATAATGAATACAATGCAACAAAATAACTAAGAACACGTAAGTTTGTACCATTGAATCAAGGCCACTGAAACTAGGAGCAAAACAGGCAAAACTCTTGGAGCTATATTTAGTGGTCTGGGAAAAAAGAGCATTATCGGAGAGACCTGACAAGTAGGTTTGTGTGCCGCCAAGTCACAACAGGCAGAGCTGGGGACACTTTACTTCAACAGCTTACTGCAGAAACTGTTTAGAGTGTAGAACAAGTTTCCACTGAAGATACATTTATATTGAAACGTAAACCGTAACCATCCTCATCATCAACAGCAACAGCAGCAGCACAACACAAACTATAAATGGTAAAACAAAGGGTTGACTGAGAACATTTTGGAATGATAAAATGTCTACTTAGTTATAAGTGATTAAGACGGTGACAGATTATGTAACTATAATTACCAGAAACAGATCAACGGTGACATTTTTCTAATGCCCCAGACTTTTCTGCATGTTTTTTTATTGCCACCCATTTTAAAGCCCTATTTAACTGTAACGTTTTCTTTTCTTCTTTCTTCATATTCTGGCAGAGTCTATCAGGGCAAAGTCTACTGGATGCCCAAGAGAGATCGGGGCACCTCGTATGAGGGTAAAGTCTACCGAACACCCCCCTTTAGTGCTGCTGGGTCCCCATTCTGCACTCCGTGCAACTGGAAAGTGGCAAATGCACCAGAAGTGAAAACGAAAGTCACCTCGGGTGACCTCAGTGTTCGGGCTGCTGGGGACTTTTGACGGCTTGGCTTTGCGCAACCGCCAAAACACGTGAACATCGAAAAACAAAAGGCGCTCGTTGGAACTGGAAAATCGAGTCTTATCACTACAAAGTCTCTCACAACAAGAGGATAAGGAAATACCTAACAGAGCCATTTGCTTGAGCAGAGGGCAAATAGCTGAGAGTAGGGTCATCTCTCTCTACCTCTAAGAAGCTTGTGATGACCCTTCTTTTCCAAGAAAAAGTAACATCCACTTATCAACACTGTCCTGTACCCGGGCTGCACTAACTTTGTTACGCATTGGCGTACTCTGTTGTCCTCCAGATATCTGTAGCTCCAGATATCTGCAGCTTGTCTTCATGTCCTCTATTGTAAGTCGCTTTGGATAAAAGCGTCTGCAAAGTGTAATGTAATGTAAAAATAACTTAAATATTCTTGCTGATGAGAATGGTGATGACAAAAGTTCATGTTAGGCCACTCGCTACCAGGGTGACTAGCTGACTAGTCTCACAGTCAGAATGGAATGAGCAAATCAAGTCAAAACAAGACCGTGTGGGCCAAGGTCCTGGTTAAGGTGTCATATCAGGAACATAGGCCAATATCATAATAACACGTGAAATAAATAGCATGTTGCTCTGTGTTTGTGTGTGTATTTGCTTATGTGTGTATATGTGTGTGTGTGTGGCATGAATGCACATTAGGTTATCACTCAATGAGTTTGAATGGTCTGGGGGGATGACATGACAGGGTCATGGGTAGGAACAGTGGATACTCTGGTATACTGCATCAATCCATGTATCAATATAGCCTAGATTCTTTCTGTGTTCATAAATTACTTTATTACCATGTATGTCATCAATGATATGTATTGTTCCACCTTTTGCCTAATTTGTGTCATGCATTTGGCCTACCATGAAGCTGCAAATAACAGCCATGTCACGAACAGACGCCTGTCCCAAATAGTTTTGGCTGCCAGAATAATGCGAGCCATTATTGTCAGCGTCATTCAAATCACCGCCCTGATTCATTCTGATAGGCGCATGAAAAAAAAAAAAAAAAACTCTTGCCAGGCTGCTTTTGTTATGATAGAAAAAAATAAGGTTCACAAACTTTTTGTTAAGTGTGCAGTTTTTCCTTGAATGAGTTTCATGCCCATCATGGCATCAAAGACAAAAAAGTATGTTTTGAAATGTAAGCTTGCGGTTGTGCAGAATCAGTGTGTGTGTGTGTGTGTGTGTGTGTGGGTGTGTGTGTGTGTGTGTGTCACAAGCCTCACTCTTGTACTCCTGGTGGCAGATGTTCTCCTCCGAACCCCCTCGTCTCCAGGTGTCCGTGGGCTTCCTCTTGGCGACCACGGCCGCGTTGGCCGCCCGGGTCAGGCCCATCTCGTAGTCCGTGTAGACCACCTGGCCCACACAGTGCCAGCCGAACATGCTGTGCGCGGCGTCACAGTCGTATAGCTGCAGCGCCTTGCTTTGCACCTCCAGCCCCAGGCAGCGCGACGACCCCGTGTGGAAGAGTCGGTGGCCGTGACCCCACTTCCACAGCATGTCGGGGCTCGGGGGCGTGGTGCAGTTGACCAGAGTGAGCTGTGACAGTGCTCTCGCCACCAGACACTGACTTGTGTTCACATGCTGGATGGTGAAAGCGTTGTCATCTGGTGGGGGGGGGGCACAAAGCTGGTTAGGGTACTGGGTGATGACGTGTGACACATGGAGAAAGCAACTGAGGAAAACAGAGGTATGTGTTGCTTCCTGAAACCCCCTAATCCCAGTAAGAGTCACAATTGCCTGCAAGCTGAAGGCTGACATGGAAACCTGATTGATGTTGCTGTAGCAAACTAAATGAATCTGCTTTGCCAATGATCTCACCAAGTCAAGGTATGATTTGATACCAGCAAATAATTATCCCCCAAACCAAAACTGAGTCTGCTGCCCTTAAACCGTCAGAGGCAAACTTGACAAACATGGACTAGCCTACTTTTTTTTTCAACAATCCAAATCCGTCAGCTGCACAAGTATGTCACACAGAAGGTCATGTTTTATGATGTTATTTCAGGCAGAGGCATGATAACCCAAATCAGTAAACAAACAAATGATCCATGTCATGACGGAAATACTAGCATCCTTGACAGGAAATATCTGCAACAACAGGACACACAGCATCTTTGGTATCATTGACACAATGTTCACATTCTGTGCAAACAAAATTAATCAGTGGGAACAAAAGCATAGAACTGCAGTACAAACCTTTTATCTAAATGTTATCTTAAATTCGGAACAGCTATTATTTTTCTTCTGCTATCTATTCCAAGATTTCTATTAAGCAATATTTACGAAGGTGATTTGGAACTTTAGGGAAAGCCGAGCCCATTCAAAACAAGGAATATATGGAAATTATACGATTATTTCGCTACAGTTACATTGTTTCATACTAATCAAACATTTAAAATCGCACACTTCGCGGGGTTCAGCCAAGGACTTGGTCTAGATACCTTTCATTTAACCTAATTGGTGGACTTATTATTAGCCTATGAGACCTCAGTACGAGCTATGGCGTCAACACTGTGTTTAAGTGTTAGCACAGGCGAAAAGCATGACTTAGTTTTTGTTTGTTATACAAATTTGTATATACATTTTTGAAGAAATCAGCCACACACATTCGACATAGTCCTACCGAGTATCGACAAAACAAGGCCAACGATACGTTATTCAGTATAATTCAGAACTTTCTTGTTAATGCCACCAAGCCTTTGTCATTCGCAAAGTGAATTTCATAACGAATAGCAAATGGGCCGTAACGTATTTCAAACATCGTTGATGCCCTTCCTTCAAACGCACTAAAACAATCGGCTATCGATATTTTCGTGACTAAACAGAAAGCTTGTTTACGCTTACATTACTTTATTCCCACGTGCAAAAGTTTAAAATGGATGCTATGCGCTCGCATACGGAATTGCGCACAACAAAACGTAGCATCTGAATCGCCTACTCTCGTTTACCGGCTGGTTTGAATTCTCTCCTTTGAACATAAGTAAATTGAACTGAATAAGATAAAAGCTCGCGTTAGCCTAATTCTTTACTGACTCACTTGCTTACCTGAGTTATCACTTGGCGCACAATACAAATTATGTCCACCAAGAATCGTTAAGAACAACAGAGCCAAGAGTTTTGCTTGTATATTCCAACTCATATTTGATGCCGTAAGAAGTTGTCTTAAGAGTCCACCTATGCATTTAATCCAGGCATTAAAAAAGGGCTTCACTTCGACGACCTGTCATCGGGAACTGGCACGGCGTTGCTGAAGTTGTTGCCACTTTGAGAAGGCTTTCCCTTTGCTGCTCTGTTGTAAATGAGTGTTCACGATTCGTCAGCTGTCAGACGCCAGGCAGAGATCACGCCCAAGGTCGCAGAATGAAATAGATTTTCATCAGACAAACACGCAGTCCGTAGCACACAGAAATGCAAATTAACTTTTACAAGTTGTAGGCTACAGGGATGATCTCTCAATACGTCAATATCGGTGCACTAATGGACACCCTCATCATTGATGGACTTACGCCGACGGCGACTTATAGCTAGCTATTAACCATTCAAAGTGGACAAAGTGCTCAAGAGTATATTCCAGTTCTGGTCAGTATCATATGAACATCTGTGTTATGGAACTAAGCCTGGACTGGAGTTCGATTATGTTATCAGTTCCACAGCGCAGTTATGCTGAATCATGCCATCGATGATGGACAGATACTTGTTTTTATTGGGCGGGGCGCACGGAACACCGAATAAGCGAGCCTTCAGCATTGATACATACCTCGTCATGCCTTTTTTATTACAACTTCTCAGCTTTATCACAATACATTTTAGTTAAACGTTTGTTGATTCGTAAACGTTTATCTGTAGATCGACACTGAAGGATCTGATGACACATAATATTGCTTCACAATCTCATTTTTCACACAATGCATCTGCCCCATATCACTATCCAGTGTCAGCTGGCCTAGACGTTCTGGTATTTTCGAGGAAACAAGTTCAAAAAACTGTAACAGAGAGTACTGTAAAATCATAAGGCATGTGAAATTGTATGTAAAATGTTTATTGAAGAAACTGTAACAAACATTTATGAAACAGATTGATATGGGCGTGACTGAATGGAGGTGTACTGCTCATCTATTGTCCTGCTGGTATGTAGCTAAAACACACTTATCTGACCTGGTCTGACAGTCACATGAAATAATAAAGTGTTTGATGTCATCATAAAAGGGACAAAAGGCTTTGCAACAGAACTGTTTTGGCCCTATTGTCATACTTGTTATGCGGCAGGGCTGCCCAAAAGGGGGAATAAACATGGAAGCTTTCCATGGCCCATCCACCAGGTGGGCCTAGTCAACTAAAACCATTGGGTTTGTTTTTGTTTTTGTTTTTTTGTTTTTTTTTTTTGGGGGGGGGGGGGGGGGGGGGGGGTGTAATTGGATGTTTTCAGGGGCCTAGCCATCTCTCTGGGCAGGCCTGCTGTGTGGTGTATCATTGGCTTTTAGTTTCCCTGTCAGATGTTTGGCCATAATTATGTATAGCATTAAGTTCTGCAAAGTGATGATTTAGGTGAATGAGAACATTGCTTAGGTGGATGAGAACATGCACGCATCTTCCAGGATATGACAAGGAATGAAGATGCACTGTCCCTTGAGAGGAAATATTTGAGTTCATTTAATGTTGCGGCATCTGTTGCTATCCTACATAGATGACAAATATGCAGCCTCAATACAAATGGCAAATGGTGAGCGGGATGAGGAGAGTATTAGCAGGTATGATAAAACAGGAATAGTCTTTTCAAGGAATCAAAGCAGAGGAAAAAAGGACAATGCTTCTTAAATACAAACACTTGTGGTTTCTCAAATCTATTATTTTTAGACGTAGCACAGCTGACGTATTTCCTTAATGTAAATCTAAATATTCACAATAGGTTTACAGAGAAAAAAAACTGTGTAATAGTTGTCTCAGATAATTATAAACACATACACACTCTCTCTCTCTCTCTCTCTCAATCACACACACAAACACACACACACACACACACAATAGTAGCTACTCTATTTAGATGTGGTTAGGTTGCATTGAGAGGTTCGAAGTGATAAAGTGCTGATTATAAAAAAAGCAACATTACAGTTTTTTAAAACAAAAATTACATTTCCTAATTACTAGGCGAGCACAAAAACTATCTGACATGATTCACAATGCTCATGGCTTCTGTTAAAATTTCTCTGGCAAGGAAAACATTCCTGGTTCCTGATTCAGTTTTACAGTTGCTTTGGTAAAAAAAAAAATACTCTGAATATCATAACAGTTTTCCCTGATCTTCATTAAAAAAAAGTAATTCCCTCACTCCCAAAGGTTTAGATGACCCAAAGTAAATGACCTCTCCAAGCTGAGGCAAATTAGCACGGGGCTTCTAAAGCTCTTCACGCACTTCATACACTTAAACATGTCGCCCCGTGTAGCAAAAAAGTGTAGGGTCCGCGGGGGGGTTGAATTGGTGTGTCGTTCGGACACACCACCCCGTGTCGTCAATGTGAAAGGTATGGGCGTCCCACTAATTTTGGCTGAAATTCCTGCTAATTTCGGTAGTGTGAAAGGGGATACTGTTTCTTTCACACTTTCTCCATCTCCCCGATGGCCTAATCAGTGAAGTGTGGTCTCTGGGTGATTTTCACTTTGTCCCTCACAACCATAGCCTTTATCCCTGATCGTCTGTTCATCACACTAATAAAAAACTCGGTTCCTTCATAATTCATACCCAGAAAAGAAAAGCAGTCTCTCTGGTTGAGAAAATACACGTGTCAATACATCTATACAAACATACTGAATGATCCATCTCTTTCTCTCACATACACACACAAACACATACAAACACGTAAGCATAACCACCCCCACACGCACGCACACACACACACACAAACACATATAAACACATGCATACACATACACGCACACACACACACCATAGACACACACACACCATAGACACACACACACACACACACGCACACACACACCATAGACACACACACACACACACACACACACACAAACACACCATAGACACACACACACACACACACACACACACACACACACACACACACACACACACACAAGAATACAAGTCCTATTCTCCTGCAGTCGACTCTAAGTCTGCGATTAACACATTCCCATCTGACTCAGTGGACTGGGAGCTGGTCTGCCTGTAGTACGCCGGTCCCAGAGACGTCAGCCGCCGGAGGCCCACCTTCTTGTAGACCAGCCAGCCAGTGCAGGCCAGCAGGCCGAACACATGGATGGCCAGCAGAACCGCCAGCACCACAGCGCCATGATGCATACCTGACGGGTGAGAAAGGAGTGAGAAAGAGAAGGAAAATGAGACAAGGAAATAAGGAAGTAACAATAACAACTAGAAAAGCATTTAGAGAGCGCAGACCTCCTCCAGGGCAGCTCAGGCCACCACCAAATCATCAAAAAACTTATCACTGTTAAGTTAGCCCATTTTTGACCTACCCTGAAAATTTCATCAAAATCCATCCATAACATTTTGAGTTATATTGCTAACTAACAAACAAACAAACACTGAGGATTACATACAACAACAACAACAACAACAATAATAATAATAATAATGATATTTTTTATTTATAGTTGGCTTTTAAAGCACCCAAGGACACCAGAAAAATGAGAAGTGTTAACAGACACATGAAACATCATCTTACAGTACAATATCTCACATGTTATGTCAAGACTGCATGGCTATTAAAACTAATCTGAAGTTCAGTCTGTTATTACTTTGAAGTCGTATGGAGATACCTACATGCGTTTTGCACAGACAAAATAAATTATTAGCAAATATTTCTCAAGCCTCTGTTGTAGTTGTTTATTTCCCAGCAGCTAATCCAGCAGAAATCTGCATTTCATGCACCAGTACTCCACCCTCACCTCCTCCCATTTGCGGTCACAAATTGTCCCAAAGCTTGTTTTTGTTCTTGTTGTCGCTATCCCCATTTGTCGAGGGCACTATGTCAAAGGCACAGTCGTCCATTGTTCTGTCTAAAACGCCTGAGCACGGCTGCCTGACCAGTGCAATCATTAATGCGGACCGGACCGGGACTGGGTCACACAGAACTCACCATTCAGGGGCTGGACCTCCACTTCAGCCGCTCTGTCTGCTGCTGGGAAAACCAAAAAAGGGGGGATGGGGGGATGGGGGGTGTGAGAGACTTTAACGCTCAACACTTCATATACAGGGGTGTAGTGGTAAAATTCACAGGGTGGGTAAACTATGAATTTGGTGATTAGAGTGAGATAGATGCACTGTGTGGCATGAGAGAGAGAGAGAGATAGGGAGAGAGAGAGAGACAGAGAGACAGAGAGAAAAGAGAGAGAGTGAGAGAGAGACAGAGAGAAAGGGAGAGAGAGAGAAAGGGAAAGAGAGATAGAGAGTGAGAGAGAGGGAGATATGTTTTAAAAAGACAAGCTCTGTTGAGAAACCGAGAAGGGTAACCTCTATTTCTGAAATTTGAGAGGTGGGTAAACTGTGTTTACTTGCGTTTACCCTCCACTGCAGCTCTGCTTATATAGAAACAGGAATAATGAACTCTATTGGCCAGATATGCTCAGCTGGCCTCCTAGATAAATGCTTTCTAGTTTTGTGTAAGTTCTGTGTGTGCTATGTGTAAGATAAACAGGCTAATTGGCAGGCCGACAAGGGAGGTTACTTAATAGGAGTGCTGTATTAACTACAACTGAAAACTAAGTAGCCTACTGCTAAATTTAGTTAAGTGCAATAACAGGGACCACGCACAGCACACCAGCTAAATCAGAGTTAGTCAGATAGCTGTTTTGCATCTGTCTTCAGGTACATCTTAATGATAACTGCTTGGGGCATATTCTGTACAGAATATGTACAGGGAATCTGTACAGTATTTTAATAACTTCAAGATTTTAAGTGCAAAAGATACACACGTATGTAGTGCAGTGGATATTTAGCACTCGTAAATGCTCTCTTGTTTGGGTAGGGCTAACTAGCAATGACAATCAGCTTGTTGTTTGTTCCAGTTTTGGTATGCTTGTGTGACTGTTATACTAAGCTTATTAGGACATTACAGGCCCAGACAGACTCACACACACTCACACACAAACACACACACACCCACTGTCTCTCTCTCTCAGACACACACACACATAAACAGACACACAAACATAGTCACAGACACTCAGAAAGACAGACAAGACATACACAGACATGTGGTGTGTTCCGATATTCATACTTCCATGGGTACACTTAACTACAGTGCACTGTCTGCACTTACTAAGTACACAGATTTCAGCAGGTAAGTGTTGTTCCATATTCCATACTCCGTGATGCACTTACCGGAATTTCCGATGGTGACTGCAGCCGCGCGTGTCATTACCCGCCAACTTTGAACGGAGAACGAGACATATTTAAGTCATTGCAAAATGAATACACTACTGCAAGCTTCCTGAAAAATGCGCCAACGTCGTCAGCAACGTAATCTCCTCGTTTCTTCTTCAGTTTGGTCTGTTTGGATTCGTCACTTCCGCAGCTATGTAGCTAAGATGGCGGCTTTGAGTGCGAAAAGTGTACCTTGATCCACACTCACCGTTTTGACCGTTTTGAGGGCAGCATCCGGGTCCTTTCAGTACACTTATTTTCGCCAAAATCGTAATGTGAACACCCTACGTTCTCAAACTAAGTACAGTAAGTGCAGAAAGTATGGACATCGGAACACACGGATGCACTGGGACAGACACACACACACAAATGCACATGCACTCACCCTTCAGAGACTACATGCTACACGCAACAAGCATCAAAGGTCAAAGGTCAAAGGTCAAAAGGTGAACAGGTGAGAGGTCGTGTGCCTACCTGCTTTGGTCTTGCAGATGAAGCCCAGCTTGTCAGTGCAGGAGGCCAGGTTCCAGACGCCGTCGGACACACGCAGAGACACACACGTGTCCGCACTCAGCACGCGGGCGTCAGGCGGGCGGAAGTGCCAGCTGGAGTAGTCCAAAGGCGAGCCATCCAGCCAGGTCAGCGTGTTGGCTGGAGGGGAGGGAGGGGGAGGGGAAGGGGGGAGGGAAGAGGTGGGGTTGGGGGCGGTGGGTGTGGGTCGGAGAGAGAGAGAGAGTGAGAGAGCGTAAAAGAGAGAGTAAGAGTGAGAGAGTGAGAGAGACAGACAGAGAGAGAGGGAGAGAGAGAGGTAGAGAGAGAGAGAGAAAGATGGCAAGTGAGAAAGAAGGAAAGAGAGAGAGAGAAAAAGGGACAGAGATAGAGAGAGGGGGACAGAGAGAGGGAGGGAGAGAGAGAGAAAGGTAAAGAGAGAGATAGAGAGCGAGAGAGAGAGGGAGAGAGAGAAAGAGGGCGAGAGAGAAAGAGCGAGAGAGAGAGAGAGAGGGAGAGAGAGAAAGAGTCAGATAATGTTATGATGCACGGTGTTTAACAGCTTTTGTGTATATTTACGGAACATTGTCTACTGACCAATGTGTCGGGCATTATGTGCGCAGCAAATAATAATAAACACATTAAACACACATTTCCCTTTGAAACAATGAAATATATCGTATCATATCATATTGTGTGTTTTGCAACCTTATGCTATGCTAAAAGTAGAATAGAACAAAATAGTACACAAATAAGCACACCCCACAACCAGAATTTTAAACGCTCATTATATTACGTTTTCTAATAAACATAACAATGCACAACTTGTCTGGATGACTTGATCTGTATCAAGAAATCAAGAACTATCTTTTGTAACAGTGTCCTTGAACATTTTTTGTGTGCCATATCTATTTATGAGATTGAGACATCCTAGCTAATATCAATAAAAGATGCTCTGCAAAAAAAAGAAATCCATTATGGTAAGTGGTTCCTGAGTGCCGTCATATGATACAAAAGTGTCCATTACACACATTATTAAGTAGCCCATCAAAAGTCTTCCCCTTCTACTTCTGGGCAAGGGTTTCTAGGCTGGAAGCAGGAGGCTAAATACTGAGAGAGAGGAGAAATGGAGCTAGATGTGTAAGAGGATACGACAGATAGACATTTCCCTTACTCAGGAAATAACATAAAGGGGAACAAGATAAAAAAACATCCCTTCTGTTAATGACGCTTTGGGCAAAGACATAACATTTCATAACTGTTCTGGAGACTTTTGTCAGCATTTATTAAAAGAGGAAGAAGGATCTCTTCAGCTAAATTGTCTAGGGTGTTTTTTTTTTTTTTTGCTTGGTTGTATTACAATGAATTTCTTACGACACCACCTTAGTTGGGGCTAGGGAGACCTAAAGTTTACCTACGAATAAATCACACTAAAGCTGCTTTAAGATTTAATATGCGCAAATGTTTTTTGGGAAGTTACATCGAGACTCTGAGTTACTGCTGCAGTTCGCGTATGAGTCTGCTAGCAATATTTCTAAAGTTCTGATGAGGGCTTTGGCAAAAAAACTCAAATAAAAGTTTAGAACAACTTTTCCAAAGGTGTTAGCCCCTCCGAAAAAAGAGAAAAAGACAAAACAAATGCAGGATTCCAGACGAAGTCTGACAGCAGCTTATGTTAACTTTTAACCATAGGCCATTAGATTCACATAAACAAGCAATAACTGGAAACACAGAAAGAAATATGACGAGAGCCAATTACAAAAGCTGTGTTCCAATCTGCCCTTTCATTGGCCCTACCAGGTCACATGACCTTTTTATGAGCCTTATCTCTGTTTGGTGCTATGACTCATTCATATCCATTGTCTACCACGGTACTGAGGGAGTGTGAGTTGATTACAGTATCTATCACATTAGACCTCTCTCTCTGCATACTACTGACTTTCGATATTACAGGTCAGCTGACAAACATCAGGAAAATTCCCCCTTTTATTGCCACAGGCAAGAGTGGGAGACATACATGTTATGTGTGAAGGTCAAACTTAATCATATGACCTCAGGGATCCTCCATCTATTTTACATTGATTATTCACCTATTGTTTGAATTCTGAGAAACATGGCTGCCGTTTTTGAGTCTTGCAGACAGACAACAAACCTCAAACACAATATGAAACAAGGCCGCTATTGATCGAAACTAGTCAAATGAGGAACTACAAGCCACAAGGAAAGTTGGCAAAATAAAAATAAACGAAAGCAAAATTCCCCTCTTTATGGTTCATGCTTGTGTTTGTGAGTATGTGTGTGTCTGTGTGTGTGTGTGTCTGTGTGTGTGTATCTGTGTCTGTGTGAGTGAGAGTGAGAGAGAGAGAGAGAGAGAGAGAGAGAGAGGGTGTGTGTGTGTGTGTGTCAGTATGTGTGTTTGTGTGTGTGTGTGTGTCTGTGTGAGTGAGTGAGAGAGTGTGTGTGTGTGTGTGTGTGTGTGTGTGTGTCTTACTGTCAGTGTCAAAGCTGATGCCCAGCCACACAGTTTGGTGGGGAAGTCCATATGAGGCCAGTTGCTCCAGTATGAATCGGCTCTCCTCCTCATTCCCGATAGTCAGCACATCTGAGGAATTCCCTAAAAAACCCAATAAGCAAGAAACCTTTGAACAGAGACCTTTTCCCTTACACGCTCTTAAACTTTGTGAAAACACTCCTCACTGACATAGATTACAGCATGTACAGCCAAGAATTGGATTTTACTAAGGTTCAGCTAACTGTACTAAAAACATACTGTGACTGTGAACTGTGTTAACATGACAGTACAAATTATACAAACACGAAGCATGACAATACAGATTATAAAAAGGTTATAGTGAACTGAGTACAACATGGACACTGACTAACTGAGGTCAAAAGTGAGCAAGGGTTTGCACAAATCTCTGAATTTATATTCAGACAGACAATGTGAAATTACAGTTTGTTTTCAAAGTTCCAAGAAAGCTACCCTCTTAGGGAACAACTGATTGTCAGTTAAATGTATTAAAAGCAGGTATGGTGGTACCACATTTGCCTTGATTGTGCAACCTGTTTACTTTGAATTGGATGTGTTTGTGCAAAGCCAGCATTTACCAGCAGAGGGCGGCCATGCAACTGAATTTATTTTCACAAAGTAGGAAGCTGGTTCCAAAACAAGGCCCAGAGTGGAGATGATTGTGTCGTATTAGATTATTTTTTTCTGAATTACCAAAATCCATTGCAGCATGGTAACTACATGTCGTAAAGAGTTAACTCAAATAAACCACAGATGTCACAAGTTAAATGCATTTACTGCATATGAACTATCAATGTCTTACCTGGAGCTACATTCTCTGAACAGTGTGTTTTCTGTTGTTGGCTGCTCAGAAGGTTTTGCTTTCACTATGATTGCTGTGTGTGTGATCTTAGATCACTGTTTACATGCCGTTTGCATGTGTGTCAGCGACGAAGTGAAAGAAAGAAGAAAAACAGATAGAATAAGAAAAGAAATAGTGAAGAAAACAATACAAAATGAAAGAATAAAAAAATAAAAGTTGTGAAGGAAAAAAGAAAAGAGGAAAAAATAAGAAATGAAAAGAGAGAAAGCCAAAGAGAAACAGAGAGAGAGAAAGAGAGAGAGAGAGAGAGAGAGAAAGAGAGAGAGAGAAAGAGAGAGAGAGAGAGAGAGAGAGAGGTGCACAGCAAAACTTACTTGGAGAGTTAAAAGTTCAGCGTTAAACATTTAGTTTTTTTTTGTTGAATTTTAATTCCCAAAGTTTAATTTCTAAATTTCCGGATTTAAATTGTGTCCAGAGTCAGAGTTATTTCACATTTTGCAAGTGTTCATTTGACTCTGAAGAATGTGGAGCTATATTAACCCTCAACAGTGTTAAAATCAACTCTGTGGGAGTTAATTGAACACTGGTCTCTTTGCTGTGTGGATCTGTACCTTTCTGTCGGCAGTGTTGTGTGGCCTCCTCCAGGCCCAGCCTCTGCAGCACGGGCTCGAAGGTGTAGCAGCTCTGCCTGAACTTCAGCCAGCTGGACGAGCAGTCCACACCGTGGGACACCGCATTACTCTCTGCACCACACACACACACACACACACACACACACGCCATGGAACACAGCATTAGTGTCTGCACCGATGACACACACACACACACACACACACACACACACACACACACACACACACACACACAGACACACACACACACACACACACACACAGACCTTGAGACACAGCATTACTCTCTGCACCACACACACACACACACACACACTATGGAACACAGCATTATTCTCTGCACAAGACATGCACACACACAGCGACAGACACACACACACTCTCTCATACACACACACACACACACACACCATGGATTCTCTGCACAAGACATGCACACACACAGAGACAGACACACACACGCTCTCTCATACACACACACACACACACACACACCATGGATTCTCTGCACAAGACATGCACACACACACACACACACACACACACACACACACACACACACACACACACACACACACACACACACACCATGGAACACAGCATTACTCTCTGCACCAGACACATACACACACAGACACAGACACACACTCACTCACACACACACACACACACACAGACCTTGAGACACAGCATTACTCTCTGCACCAGACACACACACACACACCGCATTACTGCTTGCACCAGATATACAAGTAAAAAAGTGAAAAAAATTCAGAAGCAATAATAGCCAATAATAATTCAGAAACAAGAAGCAACAATAGCCGCAACAACTTACTCTGCAGCAACTGTTGACAGGCTGGTTTCAGGTTTTCCTGAAAATATCTGGGTAGCTCAGCACCCTTTTACCCATATGTTCAGACCTTTGTTGTGAATAACACTGGCTCAAAGAATGTCCTCCACATTCTACACCAGTTTTTGTCAACGCTCCCCCTAGTGGCCACGAGTAGTAGTGGTTATCTTGGCCATTCTCCCACTGGTTTTCCATAACAAAAACTCTTAGAAAACTCCCCTAAAGTGTTGATAAAACAAGTCCAAGCAGATGTTAGATAAAAGAAATGATTAGATCAAGATTAAAGACACCATGTGCAGTTTCTGTTGGTGCTGTTGTTTTTGTTAAAAAATATGTGCTCCAACACAGTTTTTCTTTATTTGAGCAACCCTCAAAGGCTGCTGGAAACCAAGCTGCTCGAATCACATCACAGAGCTATTCTCCTCAGAAGCTTCAAAGTAGTCCTCCACTTTCAACCAAACACAAGCTCAAAGTCAAAGATCAGGCTTTTCACACTGTCATTCCTTCACAAGAAGAGAGGGGAACAGGCAGGACAACACAAGGGCAGGAGAGAACCCAGGAGGAAAATGTATTATAGTTTATTACAGTATATACTATAATATACTGTAGATTACTATGGTTTAGTATAGCATACTGTAATATAGCGTGGCATTTACTATAGTAGTAACTATAGGTTGTGTTATATTATAGCAAATACTGAAGTAAGTTACTACACACTGTACAGTTTAGTAAATACTGTAGTAAGTTACTACACACTGTATAGTTTAGTAAATACTGTAGTAAGTTGTAAGAATAGTAAGTTTCATTCTTTATTTACTACACATTGCGGTGTATACTATTGTGGTAGTATACCATGTTAGATACTACTTTATGGTAAAAGCCTACTACATTATTAGCCTGAACTATAGCTTATATAAAATCAAATAGTTAATTGCAAGTGAATTGCATTGCACTCTAATGGCTTTAGTTTTACATAAGTCCTCTATCAGACCTTTCACTAGTGCCAGCAGAACTAGCAGGTCTTGGAAACACATGGCAGCAATTCTGTAATGACAGTGTCCTGTCATCTACTCGTATGCATGTGTCATAATGTCCAACTGATGTCAAATGACAAAGGCATCGACAAAGTTTGCAAGGCCAAGAGTGCCAGCACACAGGGTGAGCTGATGGACAAAGACCAAAGACCACATAATCAACAGGACTACCTTTTCCAACTTATGACCATCTAGTGAGAATGAAACACACCTTTTACCTGTTCTGAGTATCCACCCGATTTGAGTGGGGCATGCGCATATGTGCATTTTTGATTGACGAATGCTTTACGGTATTTCGTGATTTATGACAGTGTACTTATGAGTCACCTCTCCTGTTTCCCCCCACCAAAAAACTGCAATATAGAAAAGAATTCAAAGCCGCTATCATTACAGTGGCTGGCCATTTCGCCATTTATCTTTCAATCCACCGTTGAAAATCATTGCATGCATTTCACATCTACGTCTATGGCTACTCAGACAACCAGCAACAATACCAGGCACAACAAATAACCAAGACACAGCTTTGAGACTGACACAGCAGGAATGCACAGGATAGTCTGGAGACTCACTGGGCGGTGGGAAGTGGCACAGCGCCCCCTTGAGGTTCATCTCGCAGTCTGCCCTCCTCCATCCTCCCGTGACGTCCATGTAGACACAGTCTCCCACCACGTGGTCGTCGTCATCGTCCCCGGCGTCCCAGTGCGTGTAGAGCGTGTCACTGCCGTCCGACCACTGGTAGTTTATGCCGTCCTGTGTGCGAGAGGGTTTACATTTCCTTCAGAGGAACGAATAATTTACAGCTCGCAGATGTTGAGAAAATTCCATGTATGTCCTTCCACATATGCTCCTTCCCTCGTTTACACACATACACACACACGTACACACACACACACACACACACACACACACACACACACATACACACACACGCACACACACACACACACACACACACACACACACACACACACACACACACACGCACATACACACACGCACATACACACTCGCACATACACACACACAGACCAGACCCTCTTACTCTCCTGCTCTCTTATGTAAACAAATGCCTGTCTTAACTGCTTAACAGTTGATGGGTCCAACTTACTGACACCTGTATACCTAACTTCTAGCCCATAATACCCACACCCACAGAAACACACACATACAAAGAATACAAGTCCTATTCTCACATACACACACATTAACACACACACACACACACAGCGACAAAGCCACATACATCCTGACTGTACAGTCCGATCCAGTGAGGGAAGCCCAGCTTGTTGACGAGCACAGTGAGGTAGGCCTGGTGGAAGGGGTCGGTGATGCTGACTAGCTCCGCCTCCAGCTCCACGCACGCGCTCAGTGCGTTGTACCAGCTCATGTTACCACGCACCAGCCGGTAACTGCGGTTCTTGTACTCGGACACCTCTAGAGACTCTGGCAGGTAGGAGTGTGTCGGGGCCTTCTTTGGGTCTAAGATACAGAGAGAGAGAGAGAGAGAGAGAGAGATGGAGGGATATATTAATCATGTTTCTATTCAACTTACTAACTGGCATAAGTTGTGCTCATTCATAGTAATTCGGCTTAAACAGACACGCATCGGTGGCTGTCTTAGATGATGCTTGAATAAGCATTTAAAGTGCTTCCAAGTGAAGATTTCTTCCTCGAATTACAACACACAGTAGCAAGTTGGATGGAAACCCAGTTCTTTAGATGTAGGATATGTTGTGAAATTGAGAAAAAGGGAAGACAGAGAGACACACAGCAAAGCAAATTCAGAACTGCCTTTCACCCTGTTAAAAGTTGATTAGTCACTGAAACGATTTTGGAAACATTATTTTAAGGTTAGTGCTGCTACTTTGCTTAGACCACAAAGTAGAAGATGCGTATTTGAGGTGTTTCCAAGTGAGGATTTCTTATTAGAACAACTAAAATGCACAAAAACAAGTTGGACAGAAACCCGGTTGTTGACAAAAGGTGACAGAGAGATACACAAACAGAGAGACAGAAAAAAAGACAGAGAGGTTCAATCTTCTACAGCTATTCTTTTAGCCAGCACTTCTTCAATTCAAAGTTAAATTCTGTTTATAAGCCCTTCCACTTATGAACAACAATAATTATTCAGAAATTCAGTAGATGCACAAGCTTGGCTGTCCCAGACTTTAAAAAAAATGTCCCCTTCAGATCAGAGCATCAAAAGCATTAGCTGAGGTAACACTGTGAAACATGAAACTCAAAAAGGTGGTGGATAAAACAGACAAGCACATCTGAGAGTATGTGTGAGTGACCGAGTCAGTCAGTCCGTCAGTCAGTCAGTCAGATAAACAAACAGAAAGACAGACAGATAGACAGACTCTTTTGCACACAGGATGTCATACATTCAGACAGATAGACAGAGAGAGAGAGGCAGTCAGAAAGACTTCTTCGTACACATAGGATTTCACATATGCAATACAGACAGACAGATAAGGGAGAGTCAGACAGGCTCTTTTGTATACGTAGGATGTCACATATTTAGACAGACAGACAGACAGACAGAGAGGCAGATAGACAGACTCTCTGTACACACAGGATAGCATATATTCAGACAGACTGACCGAAAGACGCAGACAGACAGACTCTTTTGTACACATAGGATGTCACATATCCAGACAGACAGACAGACAGAAGCAGTCACACAGACTGTACACATAGGATGTCACATATCCACACACAGACAGACTGACAGAGAGTCAGACAGACTCTCTCTAGTCAAACAGACTCTTTTGTACACAAAGGATGTCACATATCCAAACAGAGTGACATTGAGACGTGGGGACGTGTGACCTTGTGCTTTCTGACAGACGAAGCCGTAGCCGCTCTCGCTGCACTTCTCATCGTACCACTTCCCCGTGAAGTGGAAGTTGTGGTTGTTGGACAGCAGCGTGCAGACGGGGGCATCGCTCACATGGGGACCACTCAGCCACTCGTCCTGCTGCAGAGGGCACGCACATGCACACACACACAGACACACAGACACACACACACACAGACATGCATAACCATATGCATACAGACAGACACACACACACACACACACACACACACTAACACACACACACCACACACATGCATAAGCACATACATACAGACACACACACACACACACACACACACACACACACACAAAAACACAGTTGTATGCACGCACACACACACACACACACACACGCATATGCATACAGACACACACACACACACACACACACACACACACACACACACACACACACACACACACACACACACACACACACACACACACAAAGCATGGTTGTATGCACACACACACGCACGCACACACACACTCACACCCAAACATACACACACACACAACAGCATATTTGCAGAGTGGATGCAAACACACACCCATCCACTCATATGTAAATAGCACAGTGCACCCAAACACACACAAAAACAGGAAGGACATTGTGCGCAGTCTGCCCACATATAAATGTAGCCTCCAGTACTAATTCTTACATTTCAGTAAAATGCTGAGGACAGCTTTTTGACAAAACACGTCTGTCTTGGACATGCTGTCCCTTTACGGTAATAAAACTAGTATAAAAATAGTACTTAGTACTTGAGTGCGTTTACTTTTCCTTAATCCAGTTACTGTTCATTTTGCGCACCAAAAAAAGACTTAATTATTTGGTGTTGACCACATCCACCTCCCTGACGCATATAAATTTAGCACATTCTGAAGCATCTTCACAGCTGCATGCGTAGGACTGAGCGAAATGGAGCCTGTTAACATGTCAGTGAGAAATAGGAATACGTCTGCACACCGGAGTATACTGCTCTACAAAGGCAAATGACCTTAAGTCAGTGTGAAACAACATTTCATTTCCCCCCTTAAAAAAAAAACAACAACAACATTTATTGAAGATATTTGGCGACATGATAAAACTGATGTTTATCGTTCCTTAAATGACAATAACTAATTTTGCCAAAATTCAAGTTAAGTTTTTTTGCCTTTGTGTGACAGTATAGCTCCCGGTATTAAATATATTAAATTAACTCAATGAAGTATTATTAAAATATCAGGAGCTGAGAATCTTTATTGTTTTTTTCCTCTTTCTCTGTCATCTAGCCTCAGTGTAAGTTAGATATGCACATGATTACTACTCTGTCAAATGTTGTGTGTCAAAATGAGTGCCACTCCTTCATCTGTTTGTGAGTAAATTGCTTACAGTGAGAGAGCTTTTGGGTTCCACTGGGGACCAATTGGTGTAGGTCACTGGCTTCCCATTGGCCCATTTCATGGTGTCCCCGTCGCGAAGGCCAATCCACACGCCCACTGAGTTGCCATCCAGCAGCATGGTGATATACGCTTTATCCAATGAACATCGAGCATGCAGAAACAGACATATACAGTTTTTCATGTCAAACATATCTTTTTCTAAACACACATACAAACACACACTACAGGCAAAGCACAATTTAAAGGTGCTTTATTTAGCATTGTGGCCAATACTGGTACTGCAATCAATGTCAAAATGTTATTGCAAAGTGTTTTAGTTTTCCTTTAGAGGCAAGAGCCAAAGCACAAAATCAAAACACAAACAGAATCTATGTTAAGTTGTGAATATTCTGGCTGTACTATTGTTGTCAGTGAAATCAGTATTTTAATTTAAAATGTTTCCTTAGTCTTTGGTGAGAGATCAGGACCATTTTTTGGATGACATTCCGGAAACTTCTTAAATATAACACTTTTAACTAAATCCCTGTAATTAACCCACAAACACAATTTGCTGAGTATACTATGCCATGGATATGTTTGCCATTTAGAATGCCTTAACATGAGGGTAATGTATTCCTAAAAGTTTATAAAAGCCGTAACCTTCCTAAACACACTGTGTACTTTTGAAAAAAAAAATGGCGGATGGTGCCTGACAGACCCTCACCCTGTTCGATCTCGTCCTCAATGGCCACCAGGGACCCCTGGAAACCGGAGCAGATGGACTGGGCATCCCTCCAGCTCTTGCCCTCCTTGGGCTGGCTCGGCAGGTGCAACAGGAGGCACTAAGATCACACGCACACACACACACACACACACACACACACACACACATACACAGACACACACACATGCACACAGACACACACGCACACACACACACAGACACACACACATGCACACACACACACGCACACACACACACACACACAGACACACACACATGCACACACACACGCATACACATGCACACACATACAAACACACGCATACACACAGAAAGACAAAAAAGAGAGAGTGAGTACACATCAAACACGCACACACACTCACACAGACACACAGAGACAGCGTGAGAAAGACAGACAGAAAGAGTACACATCAAAAACATTCACACACTCACACACGAGAGAGAGAGAGAGAGAGAGAAAGAGAGAGAGAGAGAGAAAGAATAAATATGAAATATGCCACAAATATGAAATATGCCACAATAAAGACAAACCCACGCATGCAGAGACAAGCATCCCACGATCAATCACAAACTCATAACAACCTCTCCACCACAAACATTCAAAATATGTCTTCCATCGCTTTTTTCTCACGATGCACCATTCATGTGATGGTGGCTGTGATCTAAACCAGATGAACTCCACTACCTCTAAAGTCTTAAGAGTCATTTTTGACAAGATGTATACAAAAAGAAGAAGCCACAATTGCTGAATGCTACGTTCAAATACTGCTGTGCTAAAAAACATCGATGCCGCGATATATATCGATATTCTTAAAAATTATATAATAATATCGATACACCCCCCAGTAGCTACTGCACAGAGAAATGCACTATTGATTCTAAACCAAAATGTAGTAAATGTACAGTACAGATGTACAATAGCCATGTTGTATTCTTTTGCACAAATAGTTTTTATAAGTTGATTACAGGTACCTAGTGAGACTGGGCACCCTTTCTGTGACATGTTCAGTAAAGTCAGTAAATTGAACATAAAAATGATATTTGTCTGGTTTTGTTGAGTGAATGACATTGAGTAATAATTATAAAGTAATATGTATCGATATCAGAATGAAATTGAATTGCACTGTATCGAAAATCATATCGTATCGTGAGCCCTGTATCGAAAATCGTATCGAATCGCCAAGTCCTAGATGATACCCAGCCCTACGTTCAAATACTGTTTCTTTTGTGGCCTCATCGCTGTGAAGAGTGTACTTGCTCAAAAAATACTTGCTCAAAAACTAATAGGGTATTCTTGATTCTAATTCATTATAAACACACAAAGGACAACAAAGTGTTTTATCAAATACAGTGCCTTAAAAATTTGTTGTAAACATAAGTAACCTTACATACATCTCCAGTACTTGTTGGAAAGAAGGCAAACAAGTTTTGTACTGTAAAATGTGCACAAACTCATGCGTCCTTCAAGATCCCTGATCCAATAACGGTTCTTTTCAAGGAAGCAAGTTGTTGTGGCAGGTCTCTGCATGGGACATTCACAGCCCTGTAAGTGTGTGTGCAGACGGTGGACTTTGCTTTATGTCACTCCTGTCCTTTTGCACATTGTGTAACATGCGTACGTATATGTGTATCCTACAGTGTGTGTGTGTGTGTGTGTGTGTGTGTGTGTGTGTGTGTGTGTGTGTGGCAAGTATGTGTGAGTATGAATGTGTGTAAATCTCATGAATGCGTGCGTGTCCACTGTGTGCATTTGTGGTTCTTAACAGTGTGTGTATACACTATACTTGTATGTGTCTTGTCTATGCTGTGTTTTAACAGTGTGTGTATACACTATACTTGTA
>CM050220.1:13268423-13278423 GCA_027475355.1 Coilia nasus | reverse complement strand
AAAAACGCAATATAACCAGGAATACCCTCACCAAACACAACACAAAGCCATTTTATCATCGAGCAGTCATAATGAAACTCACTAACATGCCTGGGGAGTATTTTAAGAAGGTGGTTTAGTGACTAACCCAGATATGTTAACTCAGAATAAGTAGCAAATGTCCTAATGGAAGGGGTCTTATGGCTATATTCTCCCAGGAAAAACAAAATCACAGGGCTCTCATATTAGAAGATTTACCACTCTGAGTATACATACCCAGGTCAGTTACTAAACCTGCTTTCTGAAATACCCCACTGACCTTGCTGGCCTGAGCTCAGCGATAAACAGTCAGGCAAAGTGTCTGAAAGAAAGGGTTCACCCATGTGAATAAAGTTCATGGGAGACCAAGGATGGCCTTGGATATGCATAGCAGATGAACAGCAACTCAGTTGACATACGAAAGCAATCTAAGTGGCTGAGGTCAGATTTAGTCTGTGAATTCGGTGCAAAGTTGGTTACTTGATTTAAGCTCAGCGGCCAGTCAAATTACACACTTCCCTTCTGTGGTACTTAAGCAAGATGCTGATTGGCTGGAATTGTTTATGGGTTGTCCCACAAGCCACCATGTTTGTTCACTATTCACAGAACTGGGGCTGAGTACGAACAGGGTGTTTTTTTTTTTAAGTCCAGGCACTACAAACAGCCAAATTGCACATATTTTTGTTTTACTAAATTTGACAACAAAAGAGTATTGAATTAGAAATCACAGTATGTACCTTTAGTGTAAACATTCGAGATGGCTTTTCTTGCCTAAGCCAGAAGCTGCTGGCTGCTGTCATGTGTGACCCTCACCAGCAGATGGCGGTGTTGGTTACTGGGGTTGTGTGAGATGACAGGCCAGGGGCGGTTAGTACACAGGCAAATGTTGACGACAAACTGAAGATGAGAACCACATGCGGTCAAGACGGCCGGTTAGATTAACATCAACAAGCACTAGCCTTGTGACACACATACTGTACATGCAAAACACACGTACACACACAAGCTAACCTAACCTAACACACACACATGCAAAACACACATACACATACAAAGCTAGTCTTGTGACACACATAAACACACACACACACACACACACACACACACACACACACACACACACACACACACACACACACACACACACACACACACACACACACACATACACACACACACACATATAATTGGAAAGAAAGGCTTTCAAGTTACATGAATGACTAAGAAAAGAAAAAGAAGAATGATAAATGAAGTAAGTGTGGACATGTGTCAGCACCTCAACAACAGACACTCTTAATGTTGTTGTACCCACATACATACACTCCAGCCTTGTCACACACTCACTCACACACACACACAAAATCATACTCACTTACACTCACAAAAGAACAGATGTAAGGCTTTCAAGCTGTACGGATGACTAAGTAAGAAAAAGAAGACTTATAAATGAAAAAGTGTGTGAAAATCCATCTCTTGCACCTTGACAAGAGAGACTCTTACCATTGTTGTACCAGTAGGGCTCGCTGAGCTTCGTACCTGCAGAGACATATTTAAGCACCTAGATTTATTAATTGTGGAGATAATAAGCATCTAAGCAAAGACATACCTGTACAAATGCACTAGATGTGATTTTATAGATAAAGACAGACAAACACACTCTCAGACAGAGAGACAGAGAGTCTCTTTTCCCCCTTGCTCACTGTCACCTTTCCACATATAAAAACACAGCACAACATTTTAGTACCCTGCTCAGATACACACACACTTGCATACACACACACACTTGCACACACTTGCACACACACACACACACACACACACACACACACACACACACACACACACACACACACACACACACACACACACACACAAACTCTATTGAGCTGTATGTCTGTGCTATACTATAAAATGTACAGACAAAATAAATAAGGCCATCTGTACTGCAGTGGTGGTTGGGGGGGGGGGGGTCTCTCACACACACTCACACACACACACACACACACACGCACACACAGACACACACACACACACACACCTCGGGGTACTTTGCAGATCCACTCGTGTTTGGCTTCGCAGGGCTGGGCCGTGAGGTGGTTGGTGAGGTCGCTGTAGACCGCACACTCGTGGCTCAGGTCCTCGTCATTCTCATCCTCGATAAACGACCTCACCACCTGCCACACAGCACACGCAAGGGTCACAAACAGAGTCTGTGCATACACACACACACACACACACACACACACACACAGACACACATACACACACACACGCACGCACGCACAGTAGAGCGATCGAAGAGGAAAAGTGCCCTAGTATTGCTTTAACCACCTTTGTAGTATAGCCCCCAGGTGAAAACCATTAGACACATTTATGTGGATACTGTGTGCTGATGTACGCACCAGTGTAGTGGTGGAAAACAGGTCGAAAAAACAAAACATGTTTGTAGAGGCAGTTCTATGTGCAGGTGGGTAAACTATGGATGCCCTTAACATCAGTGGTCATATAAAGGTGAATAAACACTATTTTATAATGGTATTTGTTGTTGTATTTTTTAAAAGAGTGTAACTGGTATTTCTGTGTTCTGTTTTGTTCCATATGTTCTGTGTTGGGTGTAGTTTTAGCTGAACATTCTTTTTTTTACTAGTTACATATTTTTAAAACAGTTTCTGTTGGTCTTTTGCACTGGACAAACCACAACTCAAATGTTGTTGTACATGTTGCAGTGACAGTACAGAAAGATATTCTGATATTTTTATGTTCTATAATACTGGTTCATATGCTTTGCTTTTGATTGACCTGATTCATTTGTCTGTCTCAAAGGGGTGTGTGTGTGGTGGGGGTGGGGGGTGGTGAGTGGGGGGTTTACCGGTGTGCCGTCGGACCACTCCCAGACCCCCTCAGATTTTGGGTCTCTCTTATTGAAGCCCACCCAGAACCAGCGACCTTCTGTTCTGAAAGAGAAGACAGGAGTGGAGTGGAATGATGGGAGAGAGAGAGAGACAGAGAGAGAGAGAGACAGAGACAGAGAGAGAGAGAGAGAGAGAGAGAGAGAGAGAGAGAGAGAGACATCCTGCTTTAGTTAATATAATATTAAGTCTCTGCTAATGGTTAGGGAGAATTGAATTAAGCTGAAAGGTTTAACAACATTAACCAACAAATAAATAAATAAATAGTATCAATTATTTTATTTGTACAAATATTTTAATATTCGCATTGCTGAAGGTCATGATCATTTTACCAGATCATTTGTTTGTTAGACAATGCAGTGCTTAAAGGCTCTGTAAATGCAGAAGACCTAGCCAAAGACTAGTAACTAGTAGTTTCTGTAGTCCCTGGCATATTGATGTTAAAACAAGCCAAAAAAACTGAACCACGATTAAAAGTAAACTGAGAAAAGCGGCACCACTAACCCATCAAACATTTTGGCGATGGTGGTCCTGAGGAACGCCTCCTCGTCGTAGTGGACAAAACTGGCCAGGTTAGCCCCCAGCGCCTGGCAGAAGAAGTCCGCCTCTGCCCACGACCGCTTCATCAACACCTTCTCATTGTGGAACACCTGAGCACCAATCACATCACAATATTTAGTCAGGTGGAACACCTGAGCACCAATCACATCACAATATTTAGTCAGTTGGAACACATGAGGACCAATCACATCACAATATTTAGTCAGGTGGAACACCTGAGCACCAATCACATCACACGCCAAAAATTAAGTCATTGTGGAGCACCAATCACATTACACTTTTACACTTTAATTAGCCATATACATTATCATTGTTTTTACATAAATACAATTTAGCAGTTTTGACAGATTTTTGTTTTTGACCTCGTACTCTTTCTTATGATATTTGTCTGGATGTAATGGCTTTTGTAAAATTATGGAAAACACTCAATTCCTTCACTTAATGTAGATATCCCAAGTCTGCCACAATCTTTGGGAGTATGCCACAGCTTCCAGCTCTAGTGGACATGCAGAGTTTACTCTTGAGCTGGTTAAAGTGTTTTTATTTTAAACAGTTCTCAAAATGCAGGGATCAGGTATAATGTTTGTATTTGTGTTCGGACAAAATTAACTACAAAAATTTTCTTCAGCTCTCTGCAGTACAAATGCACTGTGGGTCCTGAAGCACTACTGGGCCATTCAGCGAGACAGGATATATTAACCCTTTACAGACAGCTGCTCAGACATGTTAACCCCTTGAAAAAAAAAAAAAAAACACTGCCTGAAACCGTTAAGCGTGAGTAAAGGAAATTCCTGAACTCTTGCCGAACCACATCGGACTGCTGAGGCAGGCCAGAGCGTGTTTGCGAGCCCCCTAAGAACAGGGGCGTAGCCACAAATCATAAAATGGGTGGGCCCAGCACAATATCAGGTGGGCCTAGCCTAAAACACATAGGTTATCATCATTAATAAAACAATCAATCAAACAAAGCGAGTCTTCTGATTGGGTGCACGTGATTGACATGTGGGTGGGCACAGGTCCACCCCAGCCCACCCTCTGCCACGCGTATGTGCTAAGGATGACTACGCTTGAGTTGCTAAGGGCTATGGGTTAGGCCTCATTTCCACCGACCTGAGCATGTACAGCACGTAACTGTGTACAATATGTGTGTATGTGTGACAGAATACACTCAGATCACGAGTGCGCGTGGAAATGGTGTAATCTGTTAACATGCATTCTAAATGAATATGGACAGAAAACGGGCACTTGCTCTCTTAGCGCTGCATACAGAGTGTGTTTGGTGGAAATGAGCCCTTAGCCAGTTGCTGCACCGCAATCACGCACACTCAGCACATGGTGAAGTGGTGAGGTAGGCAGCGTGTGGGAAATCCCCGAAGGGGGTGGGGGAGGTGATGTGGAGGTGGTGATGGGAGTGGTGGTGGTGGTGGTGGAGAAGTTGATGACTGCTTCTTGATGGTTAAGATAAAGAGTATGACAAGAATAGAAGGACAAATATCACTGGCTTGTGAAGAGTTTTGGAGGGAAGAAGGAAAAAATATCACAGAGGAAAAAAAACAGAGCAGGGAATGTGAGATTCTAGCACGTAGTAGCAGAAGAGATTGACAAGAGAAGAGAGGAGATGACAGAGAAATGACAGGAGAGACAGAGAGTGAGAGATGCATATCGAAAAAAAAAGAGAAAAGTCTGGCATAAATTCCAACACATTACATTAAAATAATGACAGATTCAAAATTATGAAATAATTTACACAGCCGCAAAACTCGCACATGCGGAAATGACCTGTGGATGAGTCATTTATCCAAATAATTCCTCAGAGCAAAAGGGATTTCAGTAAGTAAGAAGTCAAACACGGACAAACGGCAAATGTCAGACGACAAGAGCGTGTATTGTACTGTATGAGTACAGTATGAGTATGTACAGTGTGAGTCTATTGTCGTCTGTCTATTGTATTGTATTTATTGTACAAATTGGCTACTGGTACGGCAGTTTCCATGCTCCTAAGAACTGGCATTATTGGTACGGAAATTCAAATTAAATCTAGAGTTAAAGTTATGGTTATGGTTAGGTTATGGTTAGTTTTGGGGTTAGAGTAAGGGTTAGTAGGGAATTTTTATATGATAAATCTGTGGGAACCCTGCCTAAATGTGGTACAGATTTCAAGTTCCGGACCTATAACTTTACATGTATTGGTCCGGAAGAATATGGACCAATAAGGTTCCAGAGAATAGGTTCCAGACCAATATCCTTACATAATAATAATAATAATAATAATAATAATAATAATAATAAACTTTACTTGTATAGCACAGTTCATACATGCAAGATGCAGCTCAAAGTGCTTTACAGTTTAGCAGGGTTGTTACAGGACAACATTTCTTGCAGTCCAGCGGTGCCGGAGCAGATCTACTGGTATAAAATTCCAGACCCATAGCCACTGCCTTTATTGTATTGTATTGTATTGTATTGTATTGTATTGTATTGTATTGTATTGTATATTGTATAGAGTATACAGAGAATGTATAGAGAGCTAACATCTGCCAGAGTCAAATTCCTTCCTGTATACGTAAGTGTGCTTGGTCAATAAAAACTGATTCTGATTCTGGTTCTGAGTGAGTCAGAAGCAGGCTGCTGACCTTGTAGCAGTCGAGCAGGTTAAAGCCCGAGTCCCACCCGGGAGGGCAGGGGGCGAACAGGTCTATGTGGGGCAGGGCCATGTGCAGCTCCGTGTAGCCACTGACGCTCTGCTTGCACAGGGACAAAGCCTTCTGGGACTTGCAGTCCTTCACCTCCCAGCGGCCCAGGGCCGCACCTCCACTCATGGCCACACAACCGCCAACACTCACTGCAGAGATGGGGGAGATGGGGGAGATGGGTGGACAGGTAGACATGGGTGGAAAAGCAGACAGAGAGAAAGAGGGAGAGAGTTAAACGCAAGCACACTCACACACACACTGAGCTCAACTCAGGCACATACTAACTGAAGACACAGACTGCGTGCACATGGAGGAGTTGAATCCGATTGGAAATGGTTTGGGATCGTATCGACTTCATGGGCACAGGCTAAGGATCGTATAGGGATTGGTTTCGCGAATCCGATTGCAACCCCTGGCTTGAGCCGGTTACAATCCGCTTGGTGCTGCCTTGTGCACGGTTATTGGTTTGGATTCGTGTACTGCGCATTAGGGCTGTCAACGAATATTCGAAATTCGAATATATATTAGAATAGTTTTTTAAAAAAGGAATTCGAAGGTGAAAGTTAATATTCGAATGTGAAAAAAACGTGCACTTGCGCTTTGGAATGTTGAAGGCAAAATAAATACTCGGTGTCTGCTTAGTGAGAGTAAAATCCGCCCACACGGTAAATTCCATGGCAAACCAATAAAAACGACGACATTTACATCACTTTATAAAAAAAAACTTTGGGCTCTGGGAGATACCCTCACGTTGCCCAGATGGCGAAGAAATATCTTTCCATCCCCGGATCTTCAGTGCGCTCTGAACGCGTCTTTTCCTCCGCTGGGAATATAGTAAATAAAAAGAGATCGCGCTGGCCCCTTCAAATGTGGACTATCTTGTGTTTTTGGCAAATAACCTGTAGGTCTTCAGGCCAATAAGACACAACGGTGACAGTTTTTCTTTTTTATACAAGTACCAAGAATGTAAGTAGCCTTTTCGTTTTTAATAGCGCTTTATTTTTTATGAACGTCTAACCTTACAGTTTCGTGCACTTCAGGCTTGCACTGGTTTGTTTATTTATAGTTTCATGTCAGGGAAAAGTGTCATGTTTAGGCCTACCTCACTACAGCTAGCTCGGAGTATTCCAGGTTTTAAAAAAAACGTGCGCAGAGAGCGTGAGGGTGCTGGCGAGAGAGAAAGAGCGTGTGCGAGTGAGAGTGCGCGTGCGGTCTTGGCAAATATTTTTTTGATTTACTTGTTTTGTGTAGGTAATGCATTCTTAAATATGTTTAAATAAACTACCTATACAAGTAGTTATGTCTCTTTGTACCACTCGATCCCAGAAGCTTCTGTCCCTTATTTTCATCCATACTGAACGTCGAGGCTTTCTATCGCCTGCTCTAAACAAGTCTCGTTGTCCTCAATTGCTTGTAATATCAAACGCCGACGGCACAGTTCATGTCGTATCAAGGAAACCAAAAACGCTGTTTGTTCTGTCATACGGACTTCCAAACAAAGGAGAATGCACAACCTGCATGCAAATGCTGCTCTGTCAACCTCCTCGAGCGCTATCTTTGTTTTGTATGCCGCCAGATAGTTTGTTTATTTTCTTTTTAGCAGCCGTTAACCTGAAGTAGTTCTAACACCACTTGTTGAAAGGAATATAGCACCATTTAGCGTAGCGGAAACGGCCAGATCTCTGACCATTATCCGCTAACACGAACTCTCATGTGCACAGGGAGTTGGGACAGACCACCCGTTGGGTAGCAACTCCCAATCCAATCCCAATCCAATCCGATCCTACCATGTGCCCGTAGTGACAGACGGACAAAGACACAGACACACACACACACACACACACACACAGAGCTCAACTCAGACACATACTAACTAGAGACACAGACGCAGACACATGCACTTGCATGCACACATACACACACACACACACACACACACACACACACACCTGGCTGGTGGCGGTTCCAGTTGGTGTAGCTGACCGGTACGCTGGAGCCGTTCTGGTCGAGCCACTTGTAATCCCAGGTCTTGTTCACGTCCCGCAGGGCCATCCAGTAGCGTTGGCCCTCCAACGCCCCAGAACTCTCCAGCAGGCTGTTCAGGAAGGCCTGTTCAAACCTGAAACAACCAATCAACAGCTGAATGACAAACACAGACCACAGACCTGCTCAAACCTGGAATAACCAATCAACTGCTGAATAACACAGACCACAGACCTTCTTAAACCTGGAACAACCACTCAACTGCTGAATGACAAACACAGACCACAGACCTTCTTAACACTAGAAGTCCCAGAGAGGGGCCATTTGGCCTTTTTACCTAGAAAACCCACAAGTCCCCCCTGTGGACACTCATTTTGTTATGGAAATGTGGTAGTTAGTGGCACACGGCCGGAGCCACTTCAACCTGTGTGGGGGAGGGGACACACTTTACAGCTCAGGAGGTTCTTTTGAGAGCAAGCTTTAAACCTGAAACAACCACTCAACAGCTGAATGACAAACACAGACCACAAACCTGCTCAAACCTGGAACAACCAATCAACAGCTGAATGACAAACACAGACCACAGACCTGCTCAAACCTGGAACAACCAATCAACTGCTGAATGACAAACACAGACCACAGACCTGCTCAAACCTGAAACAACCGATCAACTGCTGAAGGACAAAGAGAGCTCAGACCTGCTCAGATCTAAAAGAACCAATCCTTACCGTAACCTTAACCTTAGTGTGACATGACACGCGAAAAAAAGCCTAAGCAGGAGTGCTGTGCTATTCTATGCCATCTCATGACATGATATAGGCTCGTCTCCTCCGGCCTGAGTTGGCCAACAAGTGAATGACAGAAGCTGTCAGCTGGATAAACCATAAGCTGTCAGCTGGATAAATCACTGAATGAACGAGTGCAAAATGAATAAAACAAACAGACTATGGACTGTGCTGTCCTCATCAACTACTTGCAGGCCGGTAACCCAGTTATCCAAGGAAAATGGATAAAGTCTGAATATTTGCATGGAGTGCACATTTTCGTCATTGGCAATGCTCGGAACTCTAAATAAAACCTCTTTACTGGTGACCAAAATACCAAAAAAGGTCTGAGGAAAGAATCAGAATTTAGACACATGATCCATGATCCATGATCACCAGTCCCTAAAACATCCTCCAAAAATCTTAGAGAAATCCATTCCTGTAATCTTCCTTTGACACTGTTTTCATACATTTCTGCTACCCTTAAGTAATTTGAGTGATGCGAAATTGATCCGTACTGTACACCAGTCAACGCTTTGAGCTGTGTGGCTGGTCATATGGGACTTCTCTGATATAAGGATGACACACTTTTGTTCTAATCCTGCACTCACCTAAAATAGGTGTTTAAAATCTTATGTCTTTCTACACTGGATCATATATAAAAATAACTTTATTATAATTTTATTCTTTGGTGTAATGAAGAATGCAAGGATTAGCTGCAGCATAAGTTCTAGAGTCCCGAGAAAAAATCCACAAGCAACTGGGGGCCTCAAGCACTTGTGTGGTGTGGCCTGTGTTTCACACTTGCCTGTGAAAAGCCATGACTCTGGCTGCAATCAATCAATCAATCAATCAATCAATCAATCAATCAATCAATCTATCTATCTATCTATCTATCTATCTATCTATCTATCTATCTATCTATCTATCTATCTATCTATCTATCTATCTATCTATCTATCTATCTATCTATCTATCTATCTATCTATCTATCTAAAGGCTCAACTGACCTATCCTCTATGGTGGCCAGAGGACCCTTGCAGTAGTAGCCCTATCTGTCTGTCCGTCTGCC
>CM050220.1:13228423-13263423 GCA_027475355.1 Coilia nasus | reverse complement strand
GTTTTGCCACACACGCGTGCATTATGGGCCTGCAGGAAGCGCTCCTGATGGTGCCACACTGTTAGAGTCACGGCTGCGCCGTCCACCCACTCTACTGATGGAGCCGTGGCCGACTTCAACAGACCAATCCACACTGCAGGAGCTGACACTGAACGCACACACACACACACACACACACACACACACACACACACACACACACACACACACACACACACACACACACACACAGAAAACACATATGAATGTACAGACACATCACATGACATACACACACACATGCAAAGACACAGAGTCCAATACAGAGAGAGAGACACACACACACACACAGTAGATACACACACAATCATAAATACACACATAAACACACATGCAGACACCTTAACACACACACACACACACACACACATACACACACAGAGACAGACACCTTAACAAGCACACACAAAAGTATTGAAAAATCAAACACCGGTCTAATCAGTCACCGGTCTGGCATCATCAGGAAATGTATTGATTTCAGTCAATCTAATCTCATTAGTCTATCTCATGAGAGCATCCTTTGACACTTGGCTCCTGATGTGTGTTTGTGTGTGCGCTCGCACCGTGTGTATGTGTGTGGGTGTGTGTGCATTTAGTATGTATAGATAGATAGATAGATAGATAGATAGATAGATAGATAGATAGATAGATAGATAGATAGATAGATAGATAGATAGATAGATAGATAGATAGATAGATAGATAGATAGATAGATAGATAGATAGATAGATAGATGATGGATGGATGGATGGATGGATGTATCGACAAACGAACAAGCGGACGGATGGACAGACTGACCATTGTTGAGCAGGCTGAGATAGATAGATAGACAGATAGATAGACGGATAGACGGATGGATAGACGGATAGACAGATAGACCGATAGATCAATAGATAGATAGATAGATAGATGTATGGACTGACCGTTGTAGAGCAGGCTGAGCAGCAGCTGGTGCTGGGAGAGGGTCTGCACGCTGGCCAGCTCGGCCCCCTGGGAGCGGCAGGCGCTGCTGGAGTTGTCCCAGCTCCTCGCCTCCTCCAGCAGCCGGTAGCAGTAGCGGTTGTGGGCCACCCAGTCATTGGGGCACACCGTCGCCCGGTACTGCCAGTTATCTGGGACACCACACACACACACACACAGTCAGACACACACACACACACAGACACACACATACACACACACATACAGACACTCACACGGACATACACACACAGACGCAGCACACACACACACGCACACAGACACACAGACACACGCATACACACACTCACAAACACAGACAGACACACACACAGACACTCACAGACACACACACACGTACACACGTGTACATTAGATCAGCGATTGACATACCTGTGCATTCAGATATAAGTATATCTAGTACAGTTATAACAAACATTAAAACTGATATTGTTCTCTGTGCCACAAAGACTACACAGAGAGACAACAGAACACACATGCACACACATACACACACACACACACACACACACACACACACACACACTGGTGCATTCACAGGTGAGAGTACCTGTGGTTTTCAACTGACTGGGCCCCCTCCCCCTGGCAGCTAGGCCCCGGAAAGCTTTCATATTTATGCCCCCTTATGGGTGGCCCTGCCACAGACACACACACACACACACACACACACACACACACACACACAGTGCGAATGGTGAAGCGTTACAGCGCCCCCTACCCATAGGCTCCGCTCGGCGGGTGTTGTTAGGCGTCTTCTTGCAGATGTACGGCAGAGCCGACTCGCACGACAGGCTCATCCACTGCTGCTGGCCCAACACGTAGTTGTACACCCCGCACTGCCGACTGGCCAGCACTGGGGTGGGGGGCACGGCTGGGGGGAGGGGAGGGTACAGTTGGGTTAAAGGTCAAAGATCAAAGGTTAAAGGTTAAAGCAACATAAAGTAAAGTTTCCCCAGCTCTGCCTGTTGTCGCTTTGGATAAAAGCGTCTGCTAAGTGTAATGTAATGTAATGTAATGTTGTGACTGCCTGTGGCACAAAAACCTACTTGTCGGGTCTCTCCGATAATGCTCTTTTTTCCCAGACCACTGAATATAGCTCCAACACTTGCTTGTTTTGCTCCTAGTGTCAGTGGCCTTCATTTAAGAGTACAAACTTATGTGTTCTTTGTTCATTTGTTGCATTAAATTCATTATTTTTTTCTACATCATGATGACTTTTTATGTGCGTGCATGGTTGCCACTGTTTTAAAAGCAACAGTGAGTAGTTTTTTCAACCTTAAAATAATGTCTCCAAAATTGTTCTGGTGGTTTGTCAAGTTGTGACTTGGTGAAAGACACTTCTGAATTTGCTTTGCCGCCCTCCATGGGCTATAACCACACTAAGTTAGTTACTAAGAGCGGGCCATCTCTCTGAATGAGAGATAATTCCGCTTTCAACCTGTAGAGCCACCAGAGACGAAAACTACTTGATGTTGCTTTGAGGGTTAAAGGAGAACTTCGGTGTAAAATGAAAATTGGCATGTTAAAACATCATACCGAGTTGGTATGTGTACTGAGGAGCAAAATTTATTTAGCCTGTTGCATTCGGAGTTTAACTATATACTATAACTATTTAACTACTTATAATTATATTTAATACTATTATATTATTAAGGCTAACAATGGAAGTGGTAGGTGCCATAGACGAAGCATGATGACTACGCTATTTTTAAACCATTAAAACAGCTCGAAGAAACTCCACACTCCATCGGTAGTACAACAAAGGCCCTGACATTAAAAATGAGGCACTGAGAACTTTGTAAGTGTACACAACATTTATTAATAAAACAGTTTTGACAAGCAGTACCTTGCTGTAGTTTCTCGTCGCCGCCATGATGAACGTCCGCACCAGTCGATTGACGAACACGAACCAGCAGGAAGAATAGGAGGAGACGTGGTACAATTGACTTGTTTGGACTTTCATCATGGCGGCGATGAGAAACTACAGCAAGGGAGTTACGGTTCTAAAAATATTCGCGGGAGTTACGTTCTAAAAATAACCCGCAATAGGAGAAATCTGCGAAGTAGTCAGCTTTATTTTTTTACAATTATATAGATGTTTTAAGGCTGTAAAACCCCTCACTACACTTATACACTTTTCTCAGACAGGCAAAGTTCACACTTGCAAACATACAGCACTTCAGAGTCACACAGCTAGCGGTGGAAGATTTATGTAAATTTTACAAGCTGAGCGCATTCTGTACTGTACAGAAGATTGCATGCACTGAAAAAATCCGCGAAACAGCGAGGTCGTGAAAGGTAAACCGCGATATAGCGAGGGACCACTGTATTCATACACCAAAGACATTGTTTTACATTCACTAGTCGACCAATCAACTTTTAAGTCATTGACTTATCTACACTGTTAAACGTGCTGCTCTGAATCAACCATGGATCTTTTGTTTTTTTTACATTGGTTTAACTTAACAATGGCATGTAGTATATTCAGAATGTACATGGCATTATTAAGTTAAACCAGAAGGTCAAAAGGTCCATGCAGCATTTACATAGTTTTTGAAGATGGTTCTATGCTTCTCTTTTACAGTTTTACAACGTACGTACCTAGCTGAAGAATTGTGCTGAAGTTGTGCTGCATCAACTGATTTTATAGCTAGAGAGAAAAAAATGTGGGCCTGGCCTAACAACACATTGTCATAAATCTGGTTTCATTTATTTAGTTTTTGTGCTATGAACCCTGCTATGAGTCTGTAATAAAGATTGAATTGAATTCACATGCTTAAAGCAGGATATTTCTACCTCTGTGAATAACTACAAAAAAGTGCCACCAATCACACACGACTAAGAACAGAACAACTGATCATGGTGCAGTTAAACTATTAGGGGAAAACTATTTACCTAATTTTTGAAATGTCCAGGATTAGCACATGTACATTGATAATGGTAGAGACCTAAGTGAGGTTTTTAGCATATCTGTATCTGTTGAGGCCATGCTTACTTGAGAACAGGTCAATCAGAGTGAGGGGCGATCCATCAGACCACTGCCACCCCCCTTCCTTGCCCAGATGGTTCAGTCCAGTCCAAACCATCACCCCGACATCAGCAAGTCTGTCTGGAAATCAAGCATGCACATAATCACACACACATGAACGCTTGCTTTCAAAGTGTATGAATGACAATACTTCTCAACAAACATTACGACACATTCGTTATGACACATTCGTTATGACACATTCGTTACAACACATTCATGACATTAAGCATTCTGATACTAATACGCACAGATGTGCATACACACACAGAATATACTTCTACAGAAAACCTTGTACAGAAACAGACATATGCACGCATACATCACACTAGTCATTCTTCTGAGGTGTAACACACACACACACACACACACACGTACTGGCTCCGTCTCTCAAACACACACATATATATACACACACACACATTACTTCCCCAGAAACATTACGAAACAGACATATACACAAAATCAGATACATCACACTAGTCATTCTGAGTTTTAACACACACACACACAAACACAAACACACACACACATGCAAACACAAACACACACACAGACACACACACACACACACACACACACACACATACACACATGCAAACACACACACACACACACACACACACACACACACACACACACACAGACACAGTACCTCTGATGTAGTCCTGCTCTGCCAGGCTGGTGATGCTGAGCAGGTGCCCCCCCTGCGCCCTGCAGGAGGCGTGGGCCTGACTCCAGCTGACGAAGGTGTAGAGGTTCAGCTGGTAGCACGCGCGCAGCTCATGGTTCGTCTCCCACAGGCCGTCACAGCCCGACGCTGAGCAGCGGAGAAGGAGACAAGGACCACAAGGAGCCACATTGATGTTTGTATTTAAAGGTATTTAAAGGTTAAATACGTGACGACGATCAGTAGGATATGTTTTGTTTGGAATATACCTTGTTCTCAAACTGTAATATGTACGGAAAGAATAACTGTGTAGAGAAATAAACATTTTCATTGGTGTGCAGAATTGGTGTCATTACATGTAGTGTTTGGTGAATGTACTATATTTTACTTTGTCTGTGTACTTTACATGACCATCACGAAAGTGCAAATGTTACAAGTGTTTTGCATTGTTTACCACTGTGTCTAACTCATTCAAACACAAATACAAGATATGACTCATGTGTGTGCAATTTGGCACCAAAATAGCATTTTTATAAATATGTGTCCAGTTTTGAAAGAAGAATAGCATTTTGCAATAGATCTGGGCCTGGGGTGTTCTGGAAATTGGGTGTATGGTTGCATTAACTGTGTGTAGTGTTTTAATAAAATGAGCCCAGTGTGTAAAATTGTGCTTAAGCAATTGTAAAAAACTGTAAAAGAGAAATTCGGTGTAAAATGAAAATTGGCATGTTAAAACATTGTAACATTAAACAGTTGGTATGTTTGCTGAGGAGCAAAATTGCGTTAGCCTGTTGCATTCAGAGCTTAACTGTTTTTTACCGTATGTCCCAGAAGGCCAACCTCGGTATGATGTTTTAACATGCCAATTTTCATTTTACACCAAATTTCTCCTTTACACACAGTTAATGCAACCATACACCCAATTTCCAGAACACCCCAGATCTATTGCAAAATGCTATTCTTCTTTCAAAACTGGACACATATTTATAAAAATGCTATTTTGGTGCCAAATTGCACACACATGAGTCATATCTTGTATTTGTGTTTGAATGAGTTAGACACAGTGGTAAACAATGCAAAACACTTGTAACATTTGCACTTTCGTGATGGTCATGTAAAGTACACAGACAAAGTAAAATATAGTACATTCACCAAACACTACATGTAATGACACCAATTCTGCACACCAATGAAAATGTTTATTTCTCTAGACAGTTATTCTTTCCATACATATTACAGTTTGAGAACAAGGTATATTCCAAACAAAACATATCCTACTGATCGTCATAGTGTTTTACTATGTACATATTACTTTGAAAACCAATTTGGACAATCATAAATGATAAAAAAAATCTGTAACTATATGTTGAAAGCATAAAAATATTAGACAGCCACAGGATTTCATTCACCTCGTAGTCAATGTCTTCATCTGCTAGGCAATGTGGAAAAAAAATCCTGGTATGGCAAATCCATCCTTGCATGGATGCTGCATCAGTGTGATTACAGCCTTCATCCATCGCATGAATAAGAGGTATTTGCACATATAACTTGTAATAATGTAACTTTTTATAATGTTAAACTTAGCTGACGCTCTTATCCAGAGCAACATTTATTTACAGGGTTTCAGTTACAGTCCTTGGAGCAGTGTGGGGTTAGTTGCCTTGCTTAAGGGCATTTCAGCCATGGCTAGGGTGGGATTTGAACCTGTGACTCTGAGACCCCAAGACCAACTCCCTAACCACTAGACCACAGCTGGCCACCTAGAGCAGAGCTGGCCACAATCCTAAACACTTTGTTACTCACTTTTCTAATGACATAATCTGGGTTACATTTTTGTTTACAGAGATGACATGAATACATTCATAAAACACACCACATGACTAATACTTCAATAATATATTTCAATTGCTATTGTTTTTACTTTCAATGCAAAAACAGTCAATATGCTAAAGTGTTTACTTGTTGTATGGTTGAATATTGAAAATTGAAACACAGCCATTTCTACAGCTGTGAACCACGTTCACAGTAAACACAGTAAAGTATTGTTGGAAACAAAAAGCTACTGTAAGATTTGGTGGCATGTCTCAACCTATGGTTTTCAAGGTAGTCAACCAGTGTCATTCGCATGTAATCAATTGTAGTCCTCGTCTTCTCTGTCCATGCTCCCCTCCCATTATACCTTGCAGTGACAGTATTTATGTCTTCCCTTTGTTACCCCTCACTCTCTCTCTCATCTTCACTGTTCCTCTTTCGCTTGCTCGTGCTACAACACTGCCTTACATTGCTATTCAAGTCAGGGTAACTTCCCTATTTTACAGTGTTTAAGGCTGATTGCTGAGTTTTGCATTTTCTCGCACCTGACGATTGTGTTTAACCAGTTGGCTGCAAAGGTGTGGTAATTTGATAGCTAGTGTTTAGAAATTGAAAGAATGTGACATTACAATGTAATCACGTGTGTAAGGCATATAAGTGTGTTCACTGTTTAGCAAATCACTGTATGTAGTATTTTGAAAGAGGTGTGAAGCTGCAAATGTGCTTAGAGTGGTGCCAACCTGAGCCAATGTTTTCTTACTTGAGTTTTAGGTTTCATTAATTGTGGGAAACTTTGCATTTTAGTGTTTAAGCAAACTTTAAAAACTGTAATAAGGTGTTGGGTACAGGGGGTGTTAGCTATCTCAGCCTGTTGAAGCCGAGTCACGAGACAGGCAGCAATTTTCAGTCAACTCAAAATATCACATAGTCAGTGCCATGGTGGTAGTATCAGCCAATTTTGATGTTTGTATTTATTAACAAAAAAAAAAGAAAACAAACGGCATCTATTTGTCAATGTGATTACACAGCACAGCACAGCACACAGACGTTGTACACAACGAAACTGACTCTGCGTTTAACCCATCACACATGTCAGCAGGGGGAAGACACCCAGGGAGCAGTGTGTGGGGACAGTACCATGCTCAGGGTACGTCAGTGGCCCTACAAGCAGTTTGGTGAACAGACAGTGCAGGCGTGTGCGTACCCCCAGTGTGTCCTAAAATGCACTTCAGCAGCTAACACTGTCTTTGGGAGCAGTCTGAAAGACTTGTGCCCCGAGTCTTTTAGCAGCGTGTCCACAAATGCCTTCTCATCCATGTTATAAATAGCCTTCTCGATGGACATCATTTGTGTGAGTGGAAGAATACGGGCTACCATATTCACGCCAAGGCTGGTCACCTGCACCAGCGAAGCGGCATCTGCATTTGTTTGTTTGTCTGTTAGTTAGCAACATAACTCAAAAAGTTATGGATGGATTTTGAAGAAATGTACAGGGTAGGTCAAAAATGGTCTAACTTAAAAGTGATTAGATTTTGGTGGTGATCTGAGCTGCCCTGGTGGAGGTATGCGCTCTCTGAGTGCTTTTTTAGTTTTAGAATGTTGCAACAAGGAACAACAACAGAATGCAGCTGTTAGCATGCCTAACAGCAAGTGCACAATGTTGCTGTTTTTCAGCAGACAGGACAGGGGAAGTACATTTTCTGCATTGCGTCACACATTCGGTTGTGTTGCAAGCCTATGTGGCTTGCAACACAACTGAATGTGTCATGTAATAACTCACAGGAAGTGATTTAATCTTGTTGATAACAGAGGTTCCCATTTAAAAGGGACATTATTAAGATCCCTTTATTATGTCCAATTATTATTTACCAGGCTACCAAATATAGCTAATGCAACACAAAGTTGCAGTCACACCAAAATTCTGAATTATCCAAATTAGAGCAATAACCTTTTAAAATACCATTTATCTTTACACCGTTTGTGGTCAGCTCTGCGGATATATCTTCAAATTGTTATACAGTGGTCCCTCGTTATTCGCGGGAGTTACGTTCTAAAAATAACCCGCGAAGTAGTCAACTTTATTTTTTTTTTTATTATTCTAGATGTTTCACGGCTGTAAAACCCCTCGCTGCACACTTTATACACTTTTCTCAGACAGGCATTGACATTTTCTCACATTTCTCTCTCTTCTGCTCTCAAAGTTCAAACTTGCAAACATACAGCACTTCAGAGGCACACAACTAGCGATGGAAGAGTTATGTAAATTTTACAAGCTGAGCGCATTCTGTACTGTACAGGAGTTTGATTGACAATGTTCTGCAGTCCCTAAGCCAATCAGTTTGTAGAACACAATGCTCTGTAAAAAAAAAAAAAAAAAAGTATGCACTAAAAAAATCTGCGAAACAGCGAGGCCGCGAAAGGTGAACGGCTTTATAGTGAGGGACCACTGTACATGTCATCCCAGGTCATCATTTGTCTTGGTGTTTCATACTGCCTCTGTCTCTGTGTGTGTGGATGTGGATGTGTGTGTGTGTGTGTGTGTGTGTGTGTGTATGAAAGAGCGAGAATCAAACACATAAGATGGTAGGTGTGTGAAAAACTGCTGATATATATATATGTATGTATATATATGTATATCTGACTGCTACATATCTGTATGTCCACCTTTTTGGAAGTGCGCATATGTGTGCGCGCGCGCGCGCGTGTGTGTGTGTGTGTGTGTGTGTGTGTGTGTGTGAGAAAGAGAGAGAATAAAACACATAAGGTGGTAGATGTGTGTACAAATGCTGATATATGTGTGCATATCTGGCTACTGTAGTGTGCATGTGTGTGTGCGTGTGTGTGTGTTGTACCTGGGTTTGGACAGAAGCCCCATTTCTCGTCCTGGTCGTAGCGGCTGGTGGTGGCGCACCATAGGCGCTGGTCCTCTCTGCCCTCACTGGTGCACTCCGAGTACCACTTGTAGTTGTACTTGAAGGGCAAAGCACACGGCATCCCATGGGCATTACCCAGCAGAGTGTGGATCTCTGGGCACACACACACACACACACATACACACACATAAACACACAAACACACACACATACATTTAGAAACAGTGCAGCCAGTAGCTTTTTGAAGATGTACACAGGCACACACAGGCACATACACACACACACACACACACATAAACACACAAACACATATACACACATTCATAAACAGTGCAGTCAATAGTGTTTTGAAGGTATACACAGGCACATACAGGCACACACACATACACACACACACACACACACACACACACACACACACACACACACACACACACACACACACACACACACACACACACACACACACACACACAAACACACACACACACACACACTTTTATAAACAGTGCAACCAGTAGTTTTTGAAGGTGGACATAGTCACACACAGGCACACACACACACACGCATTTATAAACAGCGCAGCTAGCAGCTTTTTGAAGGTAGACATAGTCACACAAGGGCACACACACACACATACACACACACACATTTATAAACAGTGCAACCAGTAGTTTTTGAAGGTGTACACAGGCACACAGAAGCACACATACACAAACACACACATAAGCACCAACACCCCACCCCACCCCACCCCACCACACCACACCTCACCTCACACACACATAAACAAATATCATGGACTTGGATGGTGAAAGAGAGAAGAAGAAAAGAAGAAATGACAATTAGAGGGATGACAAAGTGGACAGAGTAGAAGGGAACTGAGAAAAAAAAACAACTGTGTGAGCGTGTGGCTATAAAAGCCCTTGTATGCCTCTCCCTCCCTCCCTCTCTCCTCACACCTCTCACCGTGCTCTCCCTTCGTCTTGTGCTTTGGTTTTGTGTGGGTGCTCAGCTTCACATTTGTCTTTGTTTTAAAACCTTGGCTATTTGTTCTAATTAAAAACTGGTTTATTTTTGTAACACTCTCTTGTCCATCTCCACCTAATGTTGTGGGTCGTAACACATTGTATTACACTTAGCTGACGCTCTTATCCAGAGCGACTCACAGTTATTTACAGTAGGGCTTACAACAGGGCTTCAGTTACAGTCCCTGGAGCAATGTGGTGTTGGATGCCTTGCTCAAAAGTACTTCAGCCATGGATGAGGGTCCAGGAGAGCACTAGTTGTTTACACCCCCTCCCCCTATTCTTCCTACTGGGACAGGATTCGAACCTGCAACTAGAGCCCTGCACTCCCGTGGGAGTCCTGTGGGAACCGCGGGACCCGACCCACAACAGTGTGGTGTGGACACATTTTAAAAAGCTCATTGCTGGCGAGGGCGGGAGCGGGACTGCACAATGCGGGAGGGGGGCGAGTGGGATGATAAACTGCAGTCCCGCAAACTAAATATGAGTGCAAAATAACATTTAAAATGATTAATGTATGCATATCAAACACAATTTGTGCTGGATATTTGATTTTTTATTAATAAAAAACATTTTAAGCAGCCTAAATTTGCAGATGTCAATGTTGTAAATGTCAGTTACTGAGCCCTGTATGGCTGAGCAATAAAATGTTACCAAGTTACCACTTAAGGAATTATGTACGCGGGTGTTTTTTCCAAGCCAATGAAAAGACCTTTCGTGACAAAGAAAGCGAACGTCTCCATCTTGCAGGATTTGCGAGCGGGAGCGGGACAAAATATTGCAGATGCGGGCTGGAGCCATGAAAATTACAATTCTTTGCGGACGCGGGCGGGAGCGGGACTGCACAATGCGGGCGCGAGCGGGAGCGGGACTGAAAATTCTGTCCCGCGCAATCCCAGGACCAGCTCTCTAACCACTAGGCCACAGCTGCCGTAACACACACACACACACTTACCCTCGTAGGGGTAGGCGCAGGGCCCCTCCCCTGACGTGGAGTACCTCCTCCACTCGTAGTACGCCGACCTCTTGACCGTCAGCTGCTTGCCCGTGGCCGCCAGCTTCATCTGCAGGGCTCCGTTCAGGGTGTTGCCGTTACAGCGCCACCACAGGGTGCGGAGGGGCGAGTCGCACTCGAAGGCGCCCAGCGGCTGCGCCGTGTTGCTGGTGTTGAGGCCCAGGCACAGGCTGCTGCCCAGGTTGAACAGGCGGTGCCGCGAAACCCACTTCCAGAGCATGGCCCGCGTGGGCCGCGAGCAGTCCGTCAGCACCAGGCCCGCCAAGGGGTCCAGGGTCACGCACAGCTGCTGTCGCACGCTCTCCAGGATGAAGGCACCTTTACCTGAGGCACAGAGACACAAACATACAACACACACCTTTACCTGAGGCAGAGAGACACACACAGAACACACACCTTTACCTGAGGCAGACACACAAACATACAACACACACCTTTACCTGAGGCACAGAGACACAAACATACAACACACACCTTTACCTGAGGCACAGAGACACAAACATACAACACACACCTTTACCTGAGGCAGAGAGACACACACAGAACACGCACCTTTACCTGAGGCACAGTTGCAAACACAGAACACTCACCTTTACCTGAGGCAGAGAGGCAAACTCAGAATGCACACCTTTACCTGAGGCAGTTACAAACACAGAACACACACCTTTACCTGAGGCACACACATAAACACAGAACACGCACCTTTACCTGAGGCACAGAGACACACACAGAACACACACCTTTACCTGAGGTACACACACAAACATACAACACGCACCTTTACCTGAGGCACACACACAAATACAGAACACGCACCTTTACCTGAGGTACACTCCCAAACACACAACACGCACCCTTACCTGAGGCACAGAGACACAAACACAGAACACGCACCTTTACCTGAGGCAGAGAGAGACAGACACACAACACACACTTCTACCAGACAGACATACAACACAGACTTTTACCTGAGGCAGAGAGAGAAACAGGCACACAACACACACTTCTAGCTGAAATACAGACACAAACATACAACACACACCATTACCTGAGGCACATAGACAAAAACATACAACACACATTTTTAACAGAGGCAGAGAGAGAGAGACACACTACATACACTTTTACCAGAGGCAGAGAGAGAGACACACACAACACACACTTTTACCAGAGGCAGAGTGACACACACACAACACACTTTAGCTGAAATACAGACACAAACATACAACACCCACTTATACCTGAGGCAGAGAGAGACAGACACACGATGTACACTTTTAGCTCAAGCAGAGAAAGACAGACACACAACACACACTTTTACCAGAGGCAGAGTGACACACACACAACACACACTTTTACCTGAGGCAGACAGAGTGACACACACACAACACACACTTTTACCTGAGGCAGACAGAGTGACACACACACAACACACACTTTTACCTGAGGCAGACAGAGTGACACACACACAACACACACTTTTACCTGAGGCAGACAGAGATAGACACACAACACACACTTTTAGCTGAAGCACTGACACAAGCACACAACACCCACCTTTACCTGAGAGACAGAGACAAACACAAACACACAATTCCCACCTTTACCTGAGAGACAGAGACAAACACAAACACACAATTCCCACCTTTACCTGAGAGACAGAGACAAACACAAACACACAACACCCACCAACCAACACACCACCCACAAACACACACTTTTAGCTGAAGCACTGACACAAACACACAACACCCACCTTTACCTGAGGTACATACGCAAACATACAACTCAGACTTTTATCTGTGGGACATACGAACACACAACACACACCTTTACCTGAGGTACATACGCAAACATACAACTCAGACTTTTATCTGTGGGACATACGAACACACAACACACACCTTTACCTGAGGTACATACGCAAACACACAACTCAGACTTTTATCTGTGGGACATACGAACACACAACACACACCTTTACCTGAGGTACATACGCAAACATACAACTCAGACTTTTATCTGTGGGACATACAAACACACAACACACACCTTTACCTGAGGTACATACGCAAACACACAAGAGGCCTTTAGTGTTTCGCATTTTTTTTTTTGTGATGCTGTGGTGCCCTGATCATGCCAGTGCATCTCAATAGCATTTGTGCGTGAGAGGGAGACAGAGAACCACAAGAATGATAAAAGCAGGAGAAGAGAAAGAGAGACGCAGAGAGATTACAGTTTTTGCCCATTGCTTAAACACATTTTGCAAAATTTGGCTCGCTGTACCAAAACTCTACACCCAAGCACATAGGACACAACACTTGGAAATATACCATTCACATCTATGTCAAATTGAAACTCTGCAATCAAAACCTAACAATCCTTCGCCAAAATGTCACTCTCATGACAAAATTACACACACTTGTATTGTGTGTTTACATTGTGTTTAAGGCATGGTAACACAACTTCAAGTTATGTTACTTTGGTTTAAGCATATGTCTATTGCGTTCAAGCAGTGGGCAAAAACTGTAAGAGAACGGAAATAAAAAGAGGATCAAACAAGAAAGAAAGACTGGTGGGAATTGTGCTATAACGGCACTAAGCAATTTTGGAGGCCTACTCTCTGTAGCTTGAAGGAGAGACAATTCTGTGTGCAACCTGTAGGGCGACCGAAGACGAAAACTACTTAGTGTTGCTTTAACATTTGTCTTTTAAAATACTCATGGTAGGCAATTTCAGCTAACCCAACAATAGCACCCACTGCAGCTTGAATATCACTGTCTTTGTACATGCTCTGTATATGCACACTGCAAAATCCATTATGAAGAGACCCATTATGAAGTGTGAGCTTAAGAGAGATATCAGAGAGAAAGAGTGTGGAGCACTCTGCGTGTGAATTAGGGGACTATCCTAAGAAGGAGACACCTTTATCTCCTCCACCACACGCAGAAAAGGACAGAAATGAAGTCCTTCTCTTATTAGTGCCAGGCTGGATGCCTTTTTCTTCCTTCTGAGGAATCCATCATGCAGAAACTGGTGCGCTATCTCACCATCGCCTTGTGTCTGCATGTATGTGTATGGTGTGTGTGTGTGTGTGTGTGTGTGTGTGTGTGTGTGCGCGCTATCTCACCATCAGCACAGGTGAGGAGCTACGGAAAATACGCCTGCAAAATAACAAAACACTGACGCCTCAACTGACCGCTCAGACCCCCCCCAACCTTCTTACTTGTGTGTTGGTGTGTGTGTGTGTGTATGGTGCATGGGAGCTGCTATGCTGTGTGTGTGTGTGTGTGTGTGTGTGTGTGTGTGTGTGTGTGTGTGCATGTATTTGTATGGTGTGTGTGTGTGTGTGTGCGTGTGTGTTTGTGTCTGCATGTATGTGTATGGCGTGTGTGTTTGTCTCTGCATGTATGTGTATGGGGTGTGTGTGTGTAAATCTGTGTCTGTATGTATGTGTACAGTGTGTGTGTGTGTGTGTGTGTGTGTGTGTGTGTGTGTGTGTGTGTGTGTGTGTGGGCCTGCTCGTGTGTGTGTGTGTGTGTGTGCATTAGGGGAGGCCCTGTGCTAGCTGTCTCCTCTTGTGCGAGGCCGCGCGGTGACAGAGCGTCCTATCGGGGGCATCACTCTCCCATTTAGAGGCAGCGGAGTGGCGGAGGCCTGCGCTATCATAATGGGCGGGGGACAGATAGAAAGATTGGGATGGCAGCTCCAGTTACGCCACTGCAAAATGGAGCGTAATATTTCAGAGCGCCGGGGCTGGGGGTCTTTTGTTGACCTGTCTGCGACGGAGGGGAAGGGGGGAAAGAGAAAGGATGAGGTGAAGGAGGGAGAGAGAGAGAAAAAGAGAAAGCCATCGTAAGGTAACTGAAGAGGCGGATAGAAAAGGAGGCGAGTTAAAAAGGGTTGACACACACACACATACACACACACACACACACAAACACATACAGACACACACACACACACACACACACACAAACACACACACACACATTCACTCACACACACATGAGCAGAGACATACACATGAGCAGACACACACACACACACACACACACACAAGCAGACACACACACACGAGCAGATAAATACACACACACACACGAGCAGACACAGCTGCCGACTTCAAAAGCAGCCCCATGTGTGTGTGTGTGTGTGGAGCTGCTGCCATATGCCTCCCTGACATGGCGTGCCCGCATGTCTGACTGGACAGTCATCTCTTCTCCTCTGCTGCCTCCACTCACCCGCAGACTCTCCGAAAGAGGACATTCGAATCGTCCTTATACCTTTATAATCCTAATCCACATTCAATATAGCAACTTTACTTTATGCTGAGTAAATGGACATGATTGTGGTGGAACACCAAATTGATATCAAATGGTCAAAGCACTTACAGATGGACTTGTCCTTTCCCTCTTTCTCTTTCCTGACCTACTTTAATCATTAATTTCTCTCTCTCCCTCTCTCTCTCTCTCTCTCTCACATACGCCAATGTTCACTGGCTCCACATGGCATCAACACCCTTTCCTCCTACTCAGTGAGTATTTTTATGAGATGCAACCAGGAGAATAGGGATACTTCCTTCAGCACATTTAAGCATCTATTTTTATCTAAATAACATAATTACAGAACCTGAGTCATTCCAAAAACTCTGTACCCGTCTCTCTCTCTCTCTCTAATACACACACACACACACACACACACACACACACAATTGTGAACATGTGAATCACTGCAAGTAAAAGTCAAACGTAGATGCGGTCAGGTGATTTGCAGCTCCAACAGCTCCAGAGGGCAAGTTTTGGTCTGTTTGTGTGGGAGCGGGTCTCTTTGTTTTCTCTGTCACTACTTACTTACACCAACAAGACCTTAACTGACCTAGCGCTGTTTTTTTTTTTTTTTTTTGTATCCTTCAGTGCAAAACAAGAAGGTGAAGAGCTTATAAAAGGATGTGTGTCAGCAATACACCCCAGCTTCCCTATACCCTGACACTTTGTAAACTGTGAAACTGGGATTGCTAAACGTGTGTATTCCTGTGTGTGTTCGGTGTGTGTTTTTTTGACTGCTTATTGTATTTAATTTACTGCAAAACGCAATTACGTAAGTGACGCTCAAAAGAATTCAACTTACATCTTTCTAAATTCATTTTAAGTCTTCTGGTAAATAGTCATATCAGCTAAACTAAAAACAAAATGCTTGATGTTAGATAGTGGTTTACAGAACTTTCCTCACAGCCCTACTAATGCATGGCCAAACTCGTTTACTGATTTAAATTAGGAATGTCATGTGATACAATGTGCCAGGTGACCGAGACGATGTGCCTCCCTCCCAGCAAAAGGGTCATTGTAAATGCTTAGTGACTTAAGAAGCTGGCGCACTAGCTGATCACACGCGGCATTGAAACATTAAAAGTAAGCTCTGCGCAAACTGCGTTGCGGTGGTTTTGTGCTTTTGGTTTTAGTCGAGATGAAGTTTGAGTAGCTAACTGTTCAGCCCAATATCTGAAGCTGGCTGAACGCATTCCTTTTACGGCATATTCTGAGCACTGGCATTGTGAGCAGGGAGATGAATCCCTTTACGTTCCTCTCAGATGTCTGCCTGGACTTATCTTCTTCTTTGACGTACTTTATACATCACCGTGGCCAACATGCTCATAAATTCGGAAAAGTTTTTTTTTTCTTCCTTCAACTGCGATTTAAACAGATGGGAATGTATTACGAGTGTGTTGTGTGCATGTTTTAGACAAAGTACGCTCGAGTTTCATGCAGGCCGAATGAACTTACTGTACAGCTCGGCAAGTTGTTTTTCCCCCAAAACCTCATCGTCCTCTGAGGCAAGAGCAAAGCTGTTCAGCAGCACAACACAAAGAGCGAGAAGCGCCCCATCGATACAAACATTGCGACGTGAAAAGTATTTTTGCATATCCACAGCTAAGAATGATAGACACGGGGGCGAGTACGCGCATTCCGGGTCTCGGCAAACTCTGGCGGATTGATGTTTTTCAGCAGCTAACTTTCCGCCGAGTTTTTCGGGCTTTCTACGTCACGGCGCTCTCTCAGCGGGGCAATGAAAGTAGAGTAGGCCTACTCGCTCCTCAGTCAGACGGAGGGAGGGAGGGAGAGAGCGAGAACTGGGCGGGCTTATCTGCCACTACTGTTAAACCTACATGGCCTACGATAAATACATCAAACAAAACAAATTATTAGTCAGTAGAAAGTAGACTACACAGTGTGAAATGAATCGGTAGAGCATAAATAGAAAAATGACAGCAATAAAAACGCAGTTGGATTAAGACTTTGATCCAGCCAAGTTCATATTTATTCCAGTAATTATCCTCATTGTTATCACACTTAAACAATTCAAGGCTCAGCCTTGATTAAAAACATTTCCAGGAAAAACCCAAAAACATACACAATTTAAAATGAACAAACTATGGTCAAATATTTTTAAAACACAAACAAATCCCCTAAACACTAAAAAACAAATCCAGTGCCCAGTTAAGCAGGAGAGTCAGTGGCAAACCCAGTAGTTGAACTTCAGTAGTAACATGTCTGTAATGTATGTATTTGCTGTTTCGAGATGGCAAAATCCCTGAAAACATCATTTGATTCAGAAAAAAATAAGGTGAATCTCTCAGAGAATTATCTTTTAAAATCGCTCTCTGTTACTCTCTCTCAGACGCACACATACACACACACTCACACACACACACACACACACACATTAATAAACAGTGCAGACACTTGCTAGAGTGCGTTGGGTGTGTAGTCTAGTCTCTCAGTCAGGACTCAGTAGCTTGGTAGGCCTACAGTATGTCCACCTTTTGCTTCCCGTTATTTCTGTACGTCACATTTTTGAAGGTCGACGTTGAACTCCTGAAGAGTGGATTTGTGCCCTGGAATGAAGCAGAAAATAAAAACAACCATTTACAGACGAAATATGCATTCACTTGGACTCATTGTTTCACTGTAAATGTCCATACATTTCACTGTAAGGTAAAAAAAAAATAATGTGTCATTTTTTCTGACTAGTACAGAATCTTGAACATTAGCGATAAAGACACCAGTTTAGATGCTGGCAGACTCCTGGTTTATTATCCTGTAGATAACATATGTGTGTTATAATGCTGTTATTGTACGTGTTATAGATGGAGTAATTCAAATCAGAATAGACGCCTTTTAGGATGGCTGTTATCTGGTGGATGGCGTGTAGGTAGTGTTGCTACCTGTCCCGGTTTGACCTGATTGTCCCGGTTTTTAATGGTTTAAAAAAAAAAAAATTCTCGTGGGACACTGATACTTGGGTCGCTGCTTATAAGCAAAAAGGTTGACTGGGTTGCCGAAATGTCCCGTTTTATTTTGTCAGTCTTAGGTGGCAACGCTATGTGTCGAAAAGAAGCTCATACTCAAACTCAAAACAAAAAAAAAACAGGAGTAACGTTTATACCATAACATGCTTTATTGGCTCATAAACTGCCTACTGATGAGGTCACCCGAAACGCTTGCACCAGCATTTGTGCACTGGCATTGTAAATAGGCACTGGCATTGTAAATAGGCAGTTTGTGGGTTTGTGCACCACTTTATTAGCCTGTCTGTCGCACCACACTCGTAGACGGAGTTTGGTCTGGCAAACATTCCATATGCCATGCCTTTGTATACTACCAGACAAAGCCACAACCAATCAGACCACTGATTCCAATGACATATGCGTATTGTTCGTTTTTTATTGGTGCCTGATTTCTCGGGCAAAGGAACAGCTGAGAGTAGGCAGGTTGGCCAGACAGACTTGAACACGACATTTTATGCAGCGTCACAGGCAGTAAAATGGTAAATGGACTGCATTTAGCCAGGAAAAGGTGAAATCGAACCAGTGACCCTTCAGTTGCTGAGTCCTCCACCTACTGAGAAACTGTCGCTTCGCTTACCGACTGCCATTTGGCCTTCGCTCTCTCCGCCTCGAATTTGGCCACCTCCTTGCGGTCGTGGACGGACACCAGCAGCTTCCAGACCCCCAGGAGGATGAGGCCAATGGTGAGCACGGACAGGGAGACGCCCAACACGATCATCGCAATGTCCGGAGGCTCAGGGCAGTCTGGAAGAAGCAGCGTGATTTCAAAGTTTAAAGTTTATTGTCGTATTGTCATAAAAAGGCTGTTTTCCAAATACAATGAAATTCTTCAACCTCGAAACAGAAGTCTGTGGAGATGAGCCTGAGGTATCAATGGAATAGAATCAGAGATATATCATCAATCTAGAATGCACTTGCTCTATCTGACTGAAAAAAAATGATGATTCAAAATCTGAAATCATATAGATACCACCATTCTATAGATTTTATTTTTTCACATTTTTTAATTTGCTTTTTTAATATCAATAATATAGCATTATTAGAATGTATTGGAAAACATACATTATCCAGTGCAGAGATGAGAGATAGGCCTTGTTGTTGTACACTGTTAATTTTCCGAATTTATAATAATTTAAAAACATACAAATTTGAAATGTACACATTTGTGTAGATTTTGTCTGATGCAAAGTGCCAGTATTTGATTGCATTCCAGCATTTCTGTTATGCCTTAAAAAATCTCAATGAAATGTTGAGAAACTCTTGAATTTTGCAGACCATCGTTTCAATGCAGAATAGTAAAAAAAACAATCCCAACCTTACCAAACCAAAACAGTGTCAAAAGCTGTTAAGTGGCAGACAGAATAGATAACGGGGATCTTTCATATACTACGAGATTATTTTGTTGTGGTAAACCTTAAGTGTTTTTATATAATCTCTTTTTCCCTGAAGATGACAGAGAGGGACTTTCCCAGGTGCTTGTGTGTGGCAGGCAGTGTTATGTAAAGGACACATACATCCAGGATGTGATTTGTTAAAAAACAGAAAAGGGGATGTTTTTATTAATTCATGTGTAACAGATGGCAGTTAGCACAGCTCGGCATAGAACGTTACTAAACCTCCCTCCCGACGCTTCAAAAAGATACGCTAGTTTGAGAAAAAGATACGTGAGTTCGAGACTGGGTCTGGACTGCGCAGGAAGACTTCTGTTACACATGGAAATGAACATTGTTGAAATGAACATTTTTAAATTGTCTACTGTCCAGCAAGGTTTTACTTTCAGCTTCTGCAATGCATCAATACAATATTTTCACCATAGGCAGTGTTGAATGTGATGCTATACAGCAAAAAAAAAGAGAAATATGCAAGCCTTTTAACTGCTAGAGCCAGTCATGTTAGAACACAATGGGGGTGGTTTAGGGAAAACTTCCTTATTTTTATTTTAGGTGACAGTAGTGGTGTAGACTCTTGAGGGATAACAGTGGGATATAGTGGGGCTTATGTAGGCAGGTGCATGCAGGGTGTGATTTATTTGTAGAGGGGCTGGGGGGGATTTCCCTCCTACTGGTTTTCATATCCCTACCTCTACTAAATTATCTTTTATCTCCGCTAGGGACAAGGACTTTCCCACCTTCGTAGCAATTAATGCAACTCAACTAATGTTACTTGAAATCTAACGATCTACAAATATGGACCCATACATCTAGTATCACAGTAAGCTATGAAATTAGGCTACTGCACCACACGCCAGCCAGGCGTTAGCGACTGGGTAAAGGCAGAAGCACTTGTTTTAAACTTCAGCAGAGTCCACACCTCAAGGAAGAAATCGTTTCTCACGGTCTCCGCTCCAGACCCTCTGTACAAAATGAAATGGAGTACGAGGGGCTGGTTTACCAGGCTAGGTGAATGGGTGGGTGGTGGTGGGGGTCTTACCGTACTGTTTGAGGTTGTAGACGGTGATGCCGTGGTCTGCCTCCACTAGGCTGAAGGACATGAAGCACTCGCTGGTGCTCTGGAGGGAACAGGGCACGGATTGGCTCTCGTCAAAGTCTGACAAGGAAACACAACAACTGTCAGCGACAGAGGGAGAGAGTTTTTGGTGTAGGTGTGAGTGAGTGAGTGTGTGTATGTCTGTGTGTGTGTGTGTGTGTGTGTGTCTGTGTGCATGCGCGTACATGTATACCTGCCAAACTTTAACACAGATAACATTTTTCTCTTTGAGATACCATCGTGGGATAGCATATGGTATACAGTGTGTTTTTTTTTTTTGTTATGGAAAAAATATTTGATCTTACATTCTGCATTGTTTTGTGAGAACATAATCCCCACTTTTGTAATTCTGTGGTGCCATTTAAATTGTTAAGGTGTACCCATTTTTCCATAGCCCATCTATCAACCGTGACATTTTGGTGTCATTTTGATGTATTGCCTCTGTGTGAAGTCATTATGTTGATCAGATTACTTAACTACAGTACAAGCAGCGCATGTGTTTCCACAAGAAAAAGAAATCACACCACTTTTTCTTCTTTTTCAAGGCAAAAAGGGAGCCGCGTAAAGCGATACCAGCTTTACCTCTTCGCAACCCCTCTCACCCTCCAGCTCTCTCTCTCTCTCTCCCTCTCTCTGTCTTTCTCCCTCCTTTTCTCAGTTTCCCTGAGTGAGACAGAGATGGCTATTTCGGCGTCTAGTCCTCACGTTTCGTGTCGCCTGCCATTGTGTCTGTGTCCCCTTGATGGGCAGATACGGCGGGGGATTAGGGGGGCTGAGGTGTGTGAGTAGGGGTGTGTGTGTGTGTGTGTGTGTGTGTGTGGGTCGGGGACAGAAGTACGTTGCGGCGGTGCCGGACGCGCTTTCGAGATCAGATAGGCGTCTCCGCTTGCGCCCGTGTGAGTGCCACCACAAAGGGGATCCCGCGGTGAAAGGGGGGCCTGGAGGAGCAGCACTCGTGTTCAATGGGCCCACACAAAAGGCCCTGGGCCGTCCGACAAGGTAAATAGCATGTCCTCTTTTGTGGAGTGGCGGCCAAGATAATCTGGCTCTTGCCTGAAGAAGGGTGGAGGGGGACAGGGTTGTTGGGGGTGGGGGCGTGTGGGGGCGTGTGGGGGCGTGTGGGGGTTGGTGAGAGGTGAAAGAAAGAGGGAGAGAGCTTTCAAAGGGCCACTTCAGGCTTCTTGCTCTGACAGCTTGCCAGTGCAGCGCTCTAAAGTCTAGTTTGTGGAGGTGGGTACACTCTAAACAATCACTACGGGCACATTGGTAGGATCGGATTGGATTGGTATTGGATTGGGTGTTGCTACCCAACGGGTGGTCTGTCCCAAATCCCTGTGCACATCAGAGTTCGTGTAAGCGGATAATGGTCAGAGATCTGGCCGTTTCCGCTACTCTAGATGGCGCTGTATTCCTTTGAACAAGTGGTGTTAGAACTACTTCAGGTGGACGGCTGCTAAAAAGAAAATAAACAAACTATCTGGTGGCATACAAAACAAAGATAGCGCTCGAGGAGGTTGACAGAGCAGCATTTGCATGCATGTTGTGCATTCTCCTTTGTTTGGAAGTCCGTATGAAAGAACAAACAGCGTTTTTGGTTTCCTTGATACGACATGAATTGTGCCGTCGGCGTTTGATATTTATTACAAGCAATTGAGGACAACGAGACTTGTTGAGAGCAGGCGCTAGAAAGCCTCGACGTTCAGTATGGATGAAAATCAGGGACAGAAGCTTCTGGGATCGAGTGGTCTTACATGCGCAGTATGCGAATCCAAACCAATACCGTGCACAAGGCGGCACCAAGCGGGTTAACATCGCCTTAAGCCAGGGGTTGCAATCGGATTCGCGAAACCAATCCCTATACGATCTTTAGCCTGTGCACATGAATTCGATACGATCCCAAACCATTTCCAATCGGATTCAACTCGTCCATGTGCACGCAGTGAATGTTCCTCTCCTTCGCTCCCTGCACTCACAATCATCAGTGCACTTATACTACAGTATACCTATACAAACCTGCTGATTAGGCCTGGGTGATTGGCAGCGTACTATATATATATATATATATATATATATATATATATATATATATATATATATATATATATATATATATATATCAAGAGAATAAGGAAAGTGTTTCGTGTTTACACAACACCACAAGTAGGAAAACACAACCCGTTTTATTTAGACGGAGTTAAGACAGCTCTAAAAGAGCTGTGCAAATAAAAATGTAAACAGGGAACAGTTGAGTGATTTGAGAATGCTGCAGCTATCTGAACAGATTAGAAGAATAAGTGGCTTTAATAAAGTGGTATTGCAGGTTCAAAAATATGGCGATATAGTCTCAGCTATATATCTCTTTCCAGAATATATCTCCATCAATATATCGCCCAACGCTATTGTCAATGCATATCTTGGTTTCTTGTGTAAGGATATTTGCAAATCAAAGAGCTTTCTAGATATACAGTGTGTACCTGCATATCATGTAGACTACAGTCAGGTTGGAGCCAGTGTTACAAAGAAAACAAGCCAGTGAGTGTGTGTGGTCCTAATATTCAGGGCTGTGAATGAAATATGTCATGCAGTAAAGCACTGCTGGGTGATCCGCTTTGCGCCAGCCATTAAGCCTGTAACATGACTGTGAGGTAAGGCTGTGTGGTCATGCGTGAGTGGCTAAGGTAGTAGACTAGAACTTACTCTGGAGTTTCCTTGCACAAGTTCATATTTGGCCAGAAAAGGTGGACAACATTTATGCAGGAGGGAAATTTGATACTCTACTTTGATATTCTCATCTTGCACCTTAGTGGACTTGCTGCTTAATTTCGTTGTACAGGCAACTGTTCAATGACAATAAAAGTCTTGAAGTCTTGAGACTTGAAATGCCACTGTAAGTTGCTTTAGATCGAAGTGCCTGCTGTATGGCAGGTCTTTACCTCCAGGTCATTTAAAAAGTATAACGAGAACGCAAAAAAAAGCCTGAACTCAAAGCAAGGTCTGTCAGTGTTATTACACTTTGGTTGGTTGTGGTCACCACACTAGTAAGTCAGTAATGTGTTCAAGGATGAGGAAACAGAGAGAAGTTGAACAGCTGAGCACCCACAAAGTGACCCACTGACATGCAAATAGGACAGCTATATCATGTCCCCCAGATTATATCTACATCATGTCCCCAATCCCTCTGCAGAACATCACAAAAAACATCACAGTGTGACATGAACCACTAAATTAGACATCCAGAGAAGTTAAAAGAGAACTTTAGCACGTTTGAACATATATCTTACCATTTCACACACCGTCTGTAGCCAAAAGATGAGATTTGCCTCATTACGGGCAAAATTTCTGTCTGCTTTGACATTAGAAATCTGCCCCAATAGCTTTGTGTTTTAGCTGCCTGGCCAGTCTCACCTCTACCATGAGATTTCTTAGTTTGGTAAACTAGTCCCTCGTACTTCATTTCATGCTGTACAGAGTCTAGCAGTGCTTCCATTGACATTGCTGTCTCAGGCAGAATGTTGCCTAGCCAATCAGTGTGCAGAGACAGTGTTTGTGTGTACCACATTTGGATTGTATTGCGTAGGCTGGGTAATTGCATATGTCATGACCAGACCTTAGTGATTGGGTAAATGCAGAGCCACTTGTTTTAAACCTCAGCAGAGTCCACACCTCCAGGAAGAAATCATTTCTCAATACAGCACTGCCAGACCCTCTGTACAAAATGAAGTACGAGAGGCTGGTTTACCAGGCTAGAAATGTCTGCTAACAAAACTCAAATTCTTTTTCATCTTTTGCCTACAGACAGCATGCAAAGACCTCAAAAGGTAAAATATAGGTTCAATCGTGCCAAAGTTGTCCTTTCAGACAAAAAAATAACGAATGAGAAGTCAAAGTGTGACTTTAGTCAATGTGGAGTTGAAATGGAAATCTCCTTAGTGGCAAAGGCTGACATGCATTGGCCAACAGCCAGGCTCACCTGTAGAGTTGCTGACAAAGGTGAGAGGAGAGCTGCAAGCATGAAGACATCTCTCTCTCTCGGGAGTCTCCTCTTGCTGAAGGTAACACTCTACACACGACCTGTGGGGAATAACACACACACACACACACAGACACACACACACACACGCACAAACACGTAAACAGTCCATCACCTCTTCTGAGAACACTACCCCTGAGAGAAGGCCTTCCTTTGTGTCTTTCTGAATGTGGAGAAGAAGAAAAAAGAGGGTCCACTTTCAAGCCAAGGCATTCCCACAAGCCCTGACCACTCGGACGTGTTTTTTCCCAGGGCTAGCCATTTTATCTGGGCATCTTGGCGCAGGATGAATGGACAGTGACAGGGCCTCGACAAACAGGGGGGGAAAGGAAATACTCTTGGACTTGTGTGTGTGTGTGTTTGTGTGTGTGATGTGTTTCAGTGTCTCTTGAGCTCACCCCCACACACCAACACACACAAACATGGACGCACATGCACACACACACAGTCACATACACACACACACGCATTAACATGCACATGCACACAGACATAGACACAGACACACACACACACACACACACATGCACACACACAAAGACACAGACACAGACACACACACACACACACACACACACACAAGCACACACACACACATACAGACACACACACACACACACACACACACACACACACATACATACATACAAACACACACACACACATCAAGGATCAGAGGAGGGACCCCGGTCAAACACAAGGAGAGAGAAGAGGATATCCCCGCTCTTGAGCCTAACGGTGGGACCGACTGCAATGATGTGGCAAACATCAAAAGAAACCAAAGAGCTCTGGGGTATGTGTGTGTGTGGGGGTGAGGGGAGGGTGTGCCGTGTGGGTTTGAAGGGCTGGGGAGGGGGTACTTGGTGAGAAAGGCACCCCAGGCCCTCGTTCTTCAACATTAACGTCTCTGCTGAGCTAGTCTTGTGTTTGTTCCAATAACACAGCTATGCCTGGATCCGTGGTGGACTATACTATATAGTAAATATTGTGTCTACACATTGGCAGGGCTGTTTTTCTGCTGAAACCTTTGTGGTGTGTCTTTTGTTTCCTCTTTCTCTAATGTGTGTTACACCGATTTTTCACATTTTTGGCTTCAGTTCAGTTACATTTAGTAAACAGAGCATAAACTGTTTCCCAGGGTGCAAGGTGCATTGCTCTAAGTTACAGCACACCACTTGGTGTTGACAGACTGGAATAGTGACTTCTCATGACTTAAGATATTTGCGTTTACTCATCTTGCAGAGCTGACCCAAGCTAGTTCCAGGAAAGTACCTAAAGGTATGACATGGCTTTGACAGCAAATATGCACCCAGTCAAAGTCATGATCAGATGGTGAGTCATTTAAGTCTACAATTTTTTTTTATAGATATCATTTTTATAGCTTTTTTTTATAGACATCACCAAATTAAAGTACAGCAAATATGCCTTCAAAAACAGCCCCAGAGCTGGTAATGTTTGCAGTATTATGTGTAACTGCTGCTGAACACTGAGTAACTTGATTCAGTCAAGAATGATAAACTCAGTCTTGTTTGCTCAGTTAACATTTAGAACAATTCTAGGGGAGCTCGGTGTTCTGTTCATATTCCTGCAGAACAATTCCTGTGGTTTACCCATTTCTGTCTAAGAAAATATTTGCTGTGTGTGTGTCTGTCTGTATGAATATGTGTATGTGGGCAGCTGTGGCATAGTGGTCAGGGAGTTGGTTTTACAATCGGAAGGTTGCCGGTTCGAATCCCGCCCTACCCATGGTTGAGATGCCCTTGAGCAAGGCATCTAACCCCACACTGCTCCAGGACCTGTAACTGAAACCCTGTAAATATCTGTAAGTCGCTCTGGATAAGAGCGTCAGCTAAGTGTAATGTAATGTAATGTGAGTCTATGTATATTTGTGTGTGTTTGTGTGTGTGAGGCTATGTGTGTGTGTGAGTCTATGTGTACAGTGTGTGTGTGCTTGTATGAGTGTATGTGACTCTATGTGTGTGTGCAATTGTCTGTGTCTGTGTTGTTGTGTGTGAGTCTACATGTACCTATGTGTGTGTGGGTGTTTATGTGAGTGTGTGTGTGTGTTTGTCTGTATGAGTGCATGTGTATGTGAGTCTGTGTGGGTGTTTGTATTAGTGTATATGTATGTGAGTCTATGTGTATGTGTTTGTCTGTATGAGTGTATGTGTATGTGAGTCTATGTGTATGTATGTATGTGTGTGTGTGTGTGTGTGTGTGTACGGTTGCGCAGATGGTGTGTGTTACCTGATGGAGGAGCAGGAGTCTCCGCAGGTGGGGCATTTCTCACAGGTGTCTCCTGACGCTCCGGGCACCGAGCACACACACCCCCCGCACACACACGTCCCCCGGCCGCTGCACACCGACCCGTCCGCCGACACACACGCCTCCGCGCCGGTGCTGCAGTTACAGTACTCCCCCATCCAGCCAGGGTGGCACACACACTCCCCACAGTCACACTCGCCGTGACCTGTGGAGGACAAAGATGTAATACACTCCCATACACACACATACACACATATATATACATATAGACACACACATACACACTCATATAAGCACACACACACAGACACACATATATATACATATAGACACACACATACACAATACACACTCATACAAGCACACACACACAGACACACACACACAAAACCATACACAATACACACTTATACAAGCACACACATGCACACACACACACACATACATACACAAACACACATACCCAATACAAACTCATACAAGCAAACACACACACATACACACAAGCACATATACTCAACCCCACACATACAGTATACACAAACACACACACACACAAGCACACACACTCAAGCCCATTCATACACAAACACACTCACAAAAACACTCCCCCCCCACCACACACACACACACACAAACCTGAATAAAATATATGCCATTAAGCTAGACCTCCACCCAGAGCCTCTACCTCTCTGCCACCTTTTGTTTTCTACCTTTTCTCTTAAAGATGAAAGCAAACACAAAAATCAAAAGGAGGACAAGACTGCAGGAACATGTTCCAACTGCAACCCCCTCGCCACATGCCGGTGTTCCCCTTACAGGGAGAGAGCTGTGTGTGTGTGTGTGTGTGTGTGTGAGAGTGTTAGTGGCAATTTGGTGTGTTATCATTTCATTAACATTCCACCGGGGGGAGTGTATCCTATTCAATTACCCTCGGCCCCAACATTGTTTTCATAAAAGCATAGCGACATTTTACCACCTCAGCAGCTTTGCTTTTAAATAAAAGACACTTTCAGTGTGTGTGTGTGTGTGTGTGTGTGTGTGTGCGTGTGTGTGTGTGTGTGTGAGGGTGTGCAGTCAGGGTAGGCAAAGTAGGTAGTGCCTACCTTGTGAAAACAGGCTAATATAGCTATATAATATACAGTAACTACAAACACACTGTCAAGGTGTGTGTGCATGTGTGTGTGTGTGTGTGTGTGTGTGTGAGGGTGTGCAGTGAGGGTAGGCAAAGTAGGTAGTGCCTACCTTGTGAAAACAGGCTAATATAACTAACAGGCTATATAACATAACTATTAACACACTGTCACTGTGTGTGCATGTGTGTGTATGCAGCTTTATAATGTTATTTATTTTTGTTATGCATTTGTGGGTGGTATTTTGTGTAGTAGAATGTGTGTTTTCATGTGGTATGTACGAATATATTTCATTCGTATTGGTGACAGTGACTGCATTTAATTTTCTGTGCAGATATTCACCGTAGAGAATACCTATTTAGTTTGTGTGGAAGCCAGGTGTGCATTGTGTGTACGGTATGTGTGCTTCAACTTGGGCCCTGTTGCCATGGTTACTGACCCCCGCAGATTTCCCCACGGAAGCGGAGGCAGGAGAAGTCGTCGCACTCGCAGTACGCTCCGTACACACGGCCAAAGCTGGAGGGGTGGCACAAGCACTCCCCACAGAAACACGTGCCCTGTCCACTGCACACCTCAGCATTGTCATCCACCCTGCAGACAGAGAGAGAGTAAGAGAGAGAGAGAGAGAGAGAGAGAGAGAGAGAAAGAGAGAGAGATTTAACATTCTTTTAAAAAACATTACATTGTTACGGCATCCGACTCAAACAGACAGGCTACATCTTCTGAACAGCATGCACTGTTCACCCGGGATAGAGAGAGAGAGAGAGAGAGAGAGAGAGAGAGAGAGAGAGAGAGAGAGAGAGAGAGAGAGAGAGAGAATGAGGGAGAGAGAGAGAGATGGAGAGAGAGAGAGAATAAATGATAGAGATTTAACATTCTTTTAAAAAATATTACATTGTTACAGCATCCAACTCAATCAGACAGGCTACATCACTGTCCACCCACGAGAGAGAGCGAGAGAGAGAGAGAGAATGAGAGAGAGGAGAGGGGGGAAGAGGACGAGGAGGAAGAAAGTAATTATGAAAAAAAGAATGGTAGAGAGGAAAGAGATGGTATGGAGGCAGGCTGCAGGCGAAGCCTTTCATGGGAATGGTCCCTCAGAGATCCCTCTTTAGAAAAACACCTAAAAGTTCCACCTAGTGTTGGTCAACATGTGTACAAACAACACAGACAAAAGACTGCATATCCTAAAGATCAGACATCTAACATCTCTTAAAGGAGTACTTCCACGAGAAACCGTTTAGTATTTGCTCTTTAGAAATACGATAGGTCACCCCGAGTTGCATATGCATTCTGCACATGAAAATGTTCTTCTACCCCGATTGCCTCCATTAGTCAATGACAGAATGTAGGTGGAAAAACGACTGAATAAGAAAAAGACTGAAAAACAAAAAGTGGCGTAAGTTTGTTAATTAGAAAAAGCCATGCCACAGTTGTGATTACCAGAAAAGTCTCGTTGCAGCACACATTCACTTAGCAAAGTATAGGTAAGTATGTGTGTTTGTTTAGAACGTTTAAATCTTCTATTTGGTTTGCTATGACCGAATGAGCTTTGAATGATTGTAGCCTGTGGCTAGCATAGCTGAAAACCTGTCATTCTCCCTGCTCCATCTCCTCCACCAAACTAGAAAAGCCTGAAACAGGAAGTTTTGGTTTTCTCCAAAACCAGCTCACAGGGCATTCACTAGGGACCACCTAGACCATTACTAGAGACTGATACTAGACCATTACTAGAGACCGATACTAGACCATTACTAGAGACCACCTAGTACACCTTTAACGAAACTAGAAAAGCACTCAGAGCACAGACCTCTGCCAGGGCAGCTCAGATCACTACCAGAATCTAATCACTTTTAAGTTAACCCATTTTTGACCTACCTTGACAATTTCAGCAAAATCCATCCATAACTTTTTGAGCTATATTGCTAACTAACTAACAAACAAACAAACAAATGCCGATAATTACATGACCTCTGCTGGCAGAGGTCACAAAGTTAAAAAAGTTATTGACTTAGTGCACCAGTTAAGCTCTGTAACAGCTCATTAAGATTTCTTCACAACTTTTTAGATGAATTTGACAAAATATATGTCTAAGAGATTGAGGTTTACAATGACCAAAGCACTTTGTTTACTTATGTTTGGATATTTGCATAGAGAGCACGTGGAGGACCACAGCTAGCTGACACGGCGGTGACGGAATTGTTTTTGATCTGCCCCTGTAAAACCCCTAAGACTCTGATTAACGAGTCAATAGAAATCAGGCTGAAAACCCCCACCTCCAGTCTGGAGTGTCAAATGATAAGCGTATGATCCCTCGTGCGCCACACACACACACACACACACACACACACACACACACACACACACACACACACACACACACACACACACAGACACACACACACACACACACACACACACACACACACACACACACACACACACACACATACACACACACACACATACACACACACACATACAGACCTTCATCTGGATTGCCCAATGGTTTTGTCCAATAATCCATTAATTTCTATTATTACTACTGTTATTATTACTGTTGCTATTACTGTGTTTGTTGTGATTATTGTAATTATTCATATTACAAATACCATGATTATTGTTACTAATATTATTGTTTACTTATCTTTTATTATCACTATTACTTTTATCACTGTTTCATAATTTGTTTTAAGTTTAAACCTGCTAGCTATAGTATAAATAAATTTGACTCTCCTTGACTTGTTTTAAATTAAATGCTCAAATTCAAAGGCGAATGTTTGAGGCGCACATGTTTTCCTTGAAGGGGTAAATTTATCATTTGCGATGGTTTGGTTATGGCCAAAGTAACATGGAGCAAATCAAGCCGGTATGTGAGCTATGTTGGCAGTCTGTGCCTTCAGAGACAGGTTTTAATCAACATGCCCTCAAACTGGCAGCATCAGGGGAGAAATTGTAATAAAAATCAATATCGGACAATATGAGAAAATATATCAAAATCAGTTTTTTTGCCATATCGCCCCTTTCCTTAGCCTGGTAAACCCACTTTGTACCCATTTTGTACCGAGGTTTTGGACCGGAATCTGTTGTGCATGTAAGCGGTCTGAGCAGCACCGATCCAGTCAGCGAACAGAGGGCGTGTTCGTGAGCCATGACGTTGACCTTGTGTGCTACATTTGAACTGTAGTGCGTAGGTAGGCTAATTGCATACGTGACGACCAGGCATTAGTGATTGGGTAAAGGCAGAGGCACTTCTTTTAAATTTCAGCAGAGTCCACACCTCCAGGAAGAAATCATTTCACACGGCCTCCGCTCCAGACCCTCTGTACAAAATGAAATGAAGTACGAGAGGCTGGTTTACCAGGCTACCCTCCCCTAGTCTAGCCTACACAACACGCGCTGCATTCGCACAGCTGCTTGCACAGAACCATGCAAAGGCCTCTAGAGCTGCATCACCTGCAGTCGCTGCTCTGGGCCTTCTCCTCCACGCACTCGCAGCTTGGGCCCATGTAGCCGGGCTCGCACACGCAGGTGCCGCAGGTCAAGGTGCCGTGGCCGCAGTGGCTGCTGTTGGCCTGCGGGGAGCGCTGGCAGTCGCACGAGCACAAGGACTCCACCTCCACCTCCAGGGCCTGCATGCCCACGGGCCGGATGTGGAAGCGCTGTGGACCATCGAGGCAGCCGACCAGCTGCAGCGTCACGTTGAAGGCCACCTATGGGGACACATGGGACAATACACCGACTTAGACAACAGTACATATAGACAAAAGTGGTTAGGGAGTTGGTCTTGCAATCGGAAGGTTGCCGGTTCAAATCCCTCCCTACCCATGATTGAGATGCCCTTCAGCAAGGCATCTAACCCCACACTGCTCCAGGGACTGTAACTGAAAACCCTGTAAATATCTGTGAGTCGCTCTAGATAAGAGCGTCAGCTAAGCGTAATGCAATGTAATGTAAATATAGACCAACAGAATACATGTATAAACAATAAGACAACACCACTGAACAGCAGATGTCTGTGAAGATTCTCATTCATCCAGGTCATGGTGCTCAAAGGAGCTACGTTGTAAGCAACTGGACTTCTTTTTGGAGCTTGAAGACGTTTCACCTTTCACCCAGAAGTCTTCTTCAGTTCTGGCCTGGTACAATCATGTTTACCTTAAAGCACCACTAAGTAGTTTTTTCAACTTGAAAATAATGTTTCAGTGGTTCATGAACTCACAACAGGGTGAATGGCACTTCTGAATCCCTTTGCAGTCCTCCAAATACAACCACTGGTAACACTTTACTTAGATAGTCCATCTAGAAATTACAGATGGTTGGTTAAAAAATTAGGTAAATTTTGCGTATTGTTTACTGACTTATGACCTTCATCAACTTCAACCCCTAACCCTAACCTTAACAAGACACAGAGTTCAACCAACAAATGCTTTATTAACAGTCTCAGAATATGTGGACAGTCTATGTACAACCATCTATAGAACTTTTTCACATGGCCGAAATTAGTGGGACACCTGTATGAAAAGGAGTTACGTTTACTTTACAATTAGTTCCATTAACCTTTACAGTACAACCTTAACAATAACAAATATCCAATATGAAAATCTTGAATTTAACTAAACTAAAGTAATGCATCAGGAAAAGGGCACTGCTCAGAAAAGATAAAGATCCCTCTCAACAGTAGGTGCCCCACCCCGCTCACTTTACCCTACTTTTTTATATTTCCTGGTTCAGTTTGTTTTTCTCTCTGGGACACACAGACCTAAGCAATCAGAGAATGGTGCCGCAGAGCTAAGGGTCAATGCAGGCGGCAAACGACGTCCAGAGAGAAGTAAACAGTGCTGCATTGACAAGGTGTGCCTACGGTACGGTGACATTGATCATGTGTGACCAGGACTAGGGCTGCTCAATTAATCGAATTCTAATCGTGATAACGATTTCAGGGCCAAACGATCTCTAAACAAATAAAATCGAGGGCAACAATGTTTTTGTTTTAATTATTTTCTAATGTTTGTACTGTACATTAGATGTATACATTAGACATTTCTACTGTTTGTACATTAGACATCAAAGGAGACTTACTAATGTTTACGAAGAAAGGTATTAGGGATTATTTCCAAATGTATTTTGAATACATTTTCAATAAATGAAGCATGTTACTGAGGAAAACAAAATAATCGTTTGAATAATCGTGATTTCAGTTTTGGCCCAAATAATCGTGATTCAGATTTTTTCCATAATCGAGCAGCCTTAACGAGGACACCTTTGTCTCCCATCTGTTTGCATTAGTTTACACCTGTCATTGATGCCTTAACAATATTAGGTTGCTTAATACCCATTTTATTCCAGTTAATCACAGAACCATGATACTTTGCTGTTTAAAAATGTTTCGTTATGGCTGTGCTGTTATCAGTTATTTCTAGTGGCAGGTTTGTTATTAAAGATATTTTTATTTAGGCTCTGTGGGAGATTATTGTGTTTTGTTTTGTCCTCATGGAGAAGGTCAACCCTTCACACCCACCCACACACACACACACACACACACACACACACACACACACACACACACACACACACACACACCAATGCCACAAACACATCCATTGTTTGGTGCTGCCTCTGACTCTGTCTCTCCCTGCTTGGCTGCATTTCCTGACCTGTAGCCTTTCCAGAATTTTCTCAGACTCCTCACACTCCTCCCTAGCAACGCAGCCATCTTGGCAACACCCAGTTAGGCCTTCACTGCCATCCCAGCCACTGTGGCACAGACATGCTATCGTTTCACTTTAGTTCAGATAAAGCATCGCCTGTCTATTGGTGGAACACAAATTAACAGACACAATATATCGTTTTGTTTGGATAAATAAAAATGATTTTTAAGACACCATTTCAAGGAAAGTTAGACAGGGTGCTACTATGTGGCTTCTACGAAGAATATCTGTATTCTTCATGGTACAAGATACAAAACTTAAGTTTCCCACAGTTCTTTTGCTCATATTTCGACAATGAGGTCACGACTTGCGAAAGATTAAATATGAAAACCTTTTTAGCTAGTTGATTATTTAAGTATTTTGCTGTTTAATAAACCCGATCAACTAAGGAAATTCCTTTAATCCTACATTTAACCTCACATCTAACCTCTTCCATATTCTTAGAGAAAATAACTGACTGTCATTTTGGTTGCTGTATGGTGAGAATTTTGAGAAACACAAAAGTTTTCTGTAGAACCCTGAGAAACCCTGTTTGTGACCACTTCCTGAAATCCCACTGACCGTGTCGCCGCCTTTGACG
>CM050220.1:13198423-13225923 GCA_027475355.1 Coilia nasus | reverse complement strand
AAAAGTGGCATAATTCTGTTGAAACAAACACATGCACACACACACAAACACACACACACACACCCACACACGACACACACACACAGACGTACACACAGACGCGCACGCACGCACATGCATGCACGCACACACACACATGCACACGCACAGACACAGACACAGACACACATGCACACAGACAACACACACACACACACACACACACACACACACACACACACGACACACACACACACAGGCATACACACACACAAGCCACAAAGGTGAGCTCAGCTGCCCTGTGGAGGTGGTTCACAGCAGCACGGTTGGAACATAAACGGCATTGTTTTTGCTTCACTAGAACTGGTGCCGATGGCAGGAAGCCTGTGTGAACATGCAGACCTGAATCACGGAATCTACCTCCAGCGAAACACGAAGCTATCTGTTTCTCCACAAAGAGGCTCTCGCATTTCTGGGGAAAAACAACATCTCGACAAAGCCAAAAGCCACACTTTCTCGAATAAAATCCATCCATCATGCATGACGGTTAGTTAGTTAGTTAGTGTGTTGTTCTCACCTCGTAGTTCTTTCGGACTTTTTCAGTCACGGCAAATATGAGCAGGATGTTGTTCTCCACCACTTTCTCTATCAGTTGCCCCAAGGTAGGGTACTCCTGAATGTACAGAAAACAGCCAACACTGTCACCGCTTCCTCGCATGCCGTGGGACAATCAACCTTTCAATAAGGAGCTCACACACAGCTTTGACAGGGATTTTTGGAATTACATGTCTAATCAGGAACATGATATCCACCTGTCTTTGATATCCATTGTCCTTTGCACCGCAACAACATACTTTAAATGCACTCATACATTCCTATCTTCAAAGTTGTTTTACATGTAGTTACAACAAAAAACGTTATTATATCATAAGGGTTGGGCTGTTGTTTAAAGGATTATATTTACAGATACATCTAAGATTGTTACAGTTTTTGCCCACTGCTTGAACGCAATAGACATATGCTTAAACCAAAGTAACATAACTTGAAGTTGTGTTACCATGCCTTAAACACAGTGTAACCATGCCTTAAACAAAAGCGCTGCTTTACACTTCAGTTGCAATTCTGCAACACACTTGCTCCTTTTTGCAAAACACTTGCTCCTGCACACTACAAACTATTTCATACATAAGACACTTTGTTCAAAAATGAAATACCGATGTATCATTGGCAAAACACATCTATTCAAAATACAAAAAACAGTGATTTATATAAAGTAGACTAGTGTGTTGGTACTGATGTGACAGTGTTTTCATAAGATACAACTGTGTGCAATTTTGTCACGAGAGTGACATTTTGGCGAAGGATTGTTAGGTTTTGATTGCAGAGTTTCAATTTGACATAGATGTGAATGGTTTATTTCCAAGTGTTGTGTCCTATGTGCTTGGGTGTAGAGTTTTGGCACAGCGAGCCAAATTTTGCAAAATGTGTTTAAGCAATGGGCAAAAACTGTAATGCAATGAGCATGTTTAAAAGAACCTCTTGGCTGCACAATCAGTTGGAATATAGAGTATGACAACAAATATTTGAAAAGCTCTGCAATATCTTTCCACCATTTTCAGAGAGAAAGAGAGAGAAAGAGAGAGAGAGAGAGAGAGAGAGAGAGAGAGAGAGAGAGAGAGAGAGAGAGAAAGAGAGAGAAAGAGACAGAGACAGAGACAGAGAGAGAGACTTAGAGAAACTTAGCTCCAGCAAAAACCAAGACACCAATTTGTTCTCTCACATAAGTATTCAGACTGGGAAATATTATAGTATTCATAGAGTATTCATTCATTCTTACAGTAATTCATTTGTGTTTTGCATAAGAGGTATAAGACAGCAGACTTCACCTTACCAGCTGGGTGGCCATGGCATACTCGTTGTTGCTGTCCAGGTGGCACTGTCCATCGTTGGGCAGCACGATGCCGGCCATTTTGCTATCCATCCCAAAGTGGGAGTCGTCATCGCTGACAAACACCAGCAGACGCATGGAGTCGTTCCTCCAGCCGATTTTATCCTACAACAGCAGCAAAGAGCATTTCCAACTGTTCATATCCTATCTTTTTTGGTCCTGATAAATTTGCCATTTCTTTTTTATCTATCGGCCTATCTATCTATCTCTCCATCTATCTGTCCACCAGTCCATCTATCTATCCATCCATCCATCCATACATCCATCCATCCATCCATCCATCTGAGGTTCCAGATCTTTACCCCACAAACTGCTGCCTGCATGATGGCATCGAAGCCACACTCGGGCTGGTCGATGTTGGCAGACACTTGCTGCTTGGAGACAATCTCATTGAACCTGTCGGTGCTGCTGGTCAGTGAGAGAACATGTCTGTATCCGAAGGCTGGCAAACAGGTGGCATCTACACTCCTGGAGACAGACAGAGAGAGAGAGAGAGGGAGAGAGAGAGAGAGAGAGAGAGAGAGAGAGAGAGAGAGTAAGACAGAGGGAGAAGGAGACAGAAAGGAGTGAGAGAGAGAGAGTAAAAGAGAGATATAAGTACATATGAACGAAATTGGGAAAGATAACATGAGAGAGAGAAAGAAAAAGAGAGAGAGAGAGAGAGAGAGAGAGAGAGAGAGAGAGGGAGAGAGAGAGAAAGAGAGAGAGAGAGAGAGAGAGAGAGGGAGAAGGAGAGAGGAAGATGGAGAGAGAGAGGGCACAGAAAGAGAGAGAGAAAGAGAGAGAGAGAGAGAGAGAGAGAATGAGAGAAAGAGAGAGAGAAAGAGAGGGAGATGGAGAGAGAGAGGGCACAGAAAGAGAGTGAAAGAGAGAAAGAGAGAGAGAGAAAGAAAGAGAGAGAGGGCACAGAAAGAGAAAGAGAGAGGGAGAGGAAGAGAGACAGAGAGAGAGAGAGAGAGAAAGAGAGAGAAAGAGAGAGAAAGAGAGGGAGATGGAGAGAGAGCACAGAAAGAGAGAGAGAGAGAAAGAGAGAGAGAGAGAGAGAGAGAAAGGGAGAGTTTGACATTTTCAAAAATATTTGAATGTTTCATGTCTCTTTCAGTAAAGTAAATACAGTAAAACAGTATATTCTGGCACAAAATGTGTGCCATCATCAGACAACCATCAATAGTGATTCTGAATGACAATATCAGGCTAAGTCTCCCAATTCGCTCACATGACAATTTTCAAACAATACATTTAAATGACACAGTTGTGCAGGCGACTGATTCAACAGGACAACTATTCTGATGAACACCAAAATGACACTAAGAACAGATGTGTCAGTTATAAATGATCTGTGCTAGATCAGTGAATCAAGCACGCATCTCTGCCTGTCTCTCCGAACTCTCCACATGGATGAAGGAACACCACCTCTAGCTCAATCTGTCTAAGACTGAACTCCTCGTGATCCCAGCCCTGGAGTCAATCCACCATGATGTCAGCCTGAATATGGGCACTGTCACGGTTGCTCCAAACAAGGTTGCTAAAAACCTCCGCGTCATGATTGATGACCGGCTATCTTTTTCTGACCACATTGCCTCTGTAGCACGGTTGTACACGGTATACAACATTGGAAAAATCCAACCGTACCTGACCCAATATGCTGCTCAGCTCCTGGTACAGGCTATGGTCATCTCTCGCCTTGACTATTGCAACGCCCTCCTGGTTGGCCTTTCTACTTATGCAATCAAACCATTGCAAATGGTCCAGAATGCAGCAGCACGACTGGTTTTTAATCAACCCAAAAGGACGCATGTCACTCCGCTCTTCATCAACCTGCACTGGCTCCCGGTGGCTGCCAGAATTCAACACAAAGCTTTGACTCTAGCCTACAAAGTCATTTCCGGATCTGCCCCCACCTATCTCAACGTCATACTAAATGCTTACATCCCGTCCAGAGTGCTGTGATCCTCTAATACGAATCGCCTGGCTGTACCCTCTCCTAAGACTCCTAAGCGAGGTCACTCCAAACTTTTCTCAGTTGTTGTCCCTCAGTGGTGGAACAACCTACTAGTCGCTACAAGAGCAAAAAGCTCGTGAAGACCCTTCTCTTCCGAGACTGCTTTCCTTCCTAACAAAACTAATCTCTACTAACCATCTCTTTACATAGGTACCTTCGATGTTCTCTACACATCTGTTAGCTATTATGTCCTCCTTTTGTAAGTCGCTTTGGATAAAAGCGTCTGCTAAGTGTAATGTAATGTAATGTAATGAATCAGTGAACTGCAGTCCATTAACAACTTCTTCAACATCATAGTATTGTTGTGAAATCAAGCACAGTGCATCAAGTGTACCAAATGCCAGGATTAATGCTGATGACCAGAACTGAAGAAGACTTTTGGATGAAAGGAAAAACATTTTCAAGCTCCAAAAAGAAGTCATTTGAGCTCCTTTGACTGCCAGAATTAATGTTTGTATTGTATGAACACAAATGTGTTTACTCCCAATCATCTCCCAGGTAAGGAACAACAGTAGGGCTGCACGATATTTGAAAAATGTGCGATATGCGGTAACATTGCTGAGTGTTGCGATGACGATATGTTTTGAGATAAATAAACAAATATTTAAATATAGTTTTAACATCTTTCAGCTTAATCTTCACTGCTAAGCTGTAGCCAGTGCGCAGCCTATGGGGTGGATATCAAGGGCAGAAGGACTCCATTTGATTTCCCAAATATCTTCATATGTGGGGCATGAAACAGCTTACAGAAATGTCCCGTTTATTCCAGTTAAGCCATGTTTTGCGATATGTATATCACGAAATTGCATGTTGTGATATCACAATATTTTTTATATATTGTGCAGCCCTAAACAACAGTCAGCAGGTGAGGTGGGTTCTCAGCAGCTATTTGAACTCACAGATAGACACCCCTGCTCTGGGAGAATTTGATAGTTTGATCCACCACTGAGGAACCACAGAGGAGAACTGTCTCCTTCTGTCACACAACAGGTAGAGCAAGGTGTCAGGTACAACAAGGTCACCAGGTTGCCATTCAGGAAGTGCACATGCAAATTACAAAGGTGAACGGGCGCAGCAAGCTATGTTGTTTTAGGTGAAATATGCTAGATGCAAAAAAGTTATAATTTGCATTTAGTTTTGGGGCTTTACAAGTGAAACGAGTACCTGCAAGGATTCTCCAGTTCCTCTCTGGTGACTCTGATAAATGGAAGCATGGGTTTCTCTACAAAGGACCCGAATCCCAGTCTGAAATTACTGGTCAACTTGGCCATCTCCTTGGACAGTGTGGAGCCCAGGTCTTTGATCTCGTTCAAGTCATCAAACATGGACGCAGACAGGTCCATGAGGTAGTAGAGGTCCACTGGGTAGTCCTCAGATTGTTGGACTTTGATTTGAAATGTTACCTCACTGTCTACAAATAATAATAAAAAAACAAACCTTATATTAATAAATAACACTCAATCACTGAGTTATTAAACGTTAACTAAATATGAAAATCAACATGACAAATATGTCATTACTCTGTAGACATGCTACATTTACATAACTCATACGGAATAATTCATTACACAAATGACAGGTGTTGCATGTTGTATGAGGGTTGACCCAGGCCTACCTGGCCGCAGTTTAACTGCGATGCTCTGGGGAGCTATCTGTGTGAGGTTGGCATCTCTGTTTTTTCCCAAAGAGTCGTTCAGCAGAACCTCCATGCTAGAGACTGGAAACTCAACAAAGCTGCTCAAGCATCCTTTCTGCTGAAGAACCTCTGGGGTGTCACATCGCTCGCTCACTGGGAACCTTTCAGTGAAGTTCTGTAAAAAAAAAATTAAGTGCATTGGTTTTTTTTTAACTTGTTCACCTACCAGAAATGTTATTGCAGGACATGTTTGGGGGTAAGATTGGGGTAAAAACGGTGGGGTAAAGTAATTCTGCATTACCTCTTGCGTGCACCAAGCACACTGCGGGTCAAGTTGGAGACAACGGTCACAAGTCACTGCGCTCCCAACTGAGCACGTTCCTGCACCCGAAAGCGACACATGCAAGACAGACGTGGTCAAGGCGTGCGGTTTTTAAGTGTCACAACTACAGTTTCGCACGAACAAGAAAACCAACATGAAAACTCAACAGATCAGATGACATGCGGTTTATTCACTTTGAGCCAACGTTTCCACGTAGTCTAAACGTGTCAAAACATGTTAAAAAACAATCATGAATATTTCTAAGTAACTTTTCATTCGAAAATGGTCACAAATAAGAGGCCACACAAGTGTTGTCTGACGTATATGTGTTAGCATCACTGAAGATACCAGAACGTGAGTGTGTCAGCGACTGTTGTTTTATCTTACCTTCGGCAGCTCGGTGGCAGTACTGGAGAATAAAGCCCAGAAGAACCAGTACAATACCCATTAGTCCTTACGGTTGCAGCTGAAAGAGAAAACGAGTGGGAAATAAAAAAAATAACCAGCCGTCTTACATCCAATGTATTCTGTATATATTCTAATTTGCTCTTTTCATAATCAAGACGGGTTGGAGTCAACTGTTTGGAACTTGGAACGAAACGCAAGTGTCTGCCTTCTTCAGACATACTTACCTGCCCAACCTTTTATGTTCACTTCCGGACAGGTGAGAGCACGAGCGCGGAATACTTAGGCATACGCAGGGGGTGGGGTAAGATTTACTGTATGCCACTTATACATAAACATGTGTGTCATACCTTTAAACTAAAGTTTATAAATAGTAGAATGTGTGCGTAAAGAGAACGCATTTAATTGCAAAAATGTAAATTCAAGTGGTGGTGGTTTACTTTGAACTAAGCCGGAGTTAAGTTTCAATTAATAGGCTTGGGTATTATCCACACAACTTAACACTCATTAACGTAGATTGTATCTCGCAGATCAATATAATGGTGGTCAATCATATACGAGCAAGTCTATGTATAAATCATTTGAACATTACAGGCTACAACATTAATAGACAATTGACCCTATATAAATATCCTGTTGTTGTGTATTGGGCACTATTCTGCAAATTACCGAAAAAAATGTGCACATACTAGATATGCTGTATTTTAATCTTATAGGTAGCAGTTACTATTACCTTAAAATAATCCACAAAGAAAACATATGTGCACGAGTTACAGTCACTTGTTACCGAGACACACACATGCACATACACACACTCTCTGTCTTTCTCTCTCTCTCTCCCTCTCTTACACACACACACACACACACGACACCCGGTTATTTTAACTCTTCAAAGTCAGATATCCGTTTGTTGTGGTTAGGTTGCGGCCACACAGTGCTTAGGCGAAAAGTAAGCTGCATTACGAGTATTCACTGAAGAAGATAGATGTTATGACGGCCTGACAAAAATATTTTATTTTTCATTGAAGAACTTGTGAAATTGTGAGTTAGAATTCCCCATTGTCTACATGGGATTTTTTTTGTTTGGCTTTTTTTTGTTTGGCTGTTTGGCTTTTGGCAGCATAGTGTTATAGTTTACTGACTTGATAAAAAAGTGACACATGCGTGTTATTGCTTTTTTTTCTTTATTGACGGATATAACGCGATAACGTGACACACATCAAGCCACGAGCAGGTGCGCGTGAGTGCGAGTGTGACAAAGGAGGCCACGCCTGCCTGCTCAGACCGTGAGTCAATATGTCTCGTTCCTCAGCCTAGGGAAAAGTCGAGGCCCTTGTTAATAGTTAACGCACAGAGAGAACCTACATCAAGTCTACGCAAGTTGTCAAATTAAAATAACTTTTCAGTGACTGGAACAAATGTAATGATTAACACCATGAGCTGATGTCAGTGGAACATGGAAAAAACGTGTTTGCTTTTTCTTTCTTAAATGGTGTTGTTTTTTGTGATCACTTACATTTTACAAATGCGGTGTTTGTATTTGGTGCTGTCTGATATGATGTTTGCGTAAATGCAATGCAGAGATACAAGAGCGGGAGAAAGACACAAGTGTGACAGCAATCGAGTAGGCAAGCAAGTACACATATACAGTAAGACAGATAGGGAGAACCAGACAGAGAAAGAGACAGAGAGGGAGAAGGAGAGAAAGAGAGAGGGAAAGCGAGAGAGAGAGAAGGTGAATGGGGGGAAAGGAAGGAGAGATGAAGTGGTGTAGAGCGGAGAGAGTGAGAGAGAGAGAGAGGGAGGACGTGAATGCGAGGAGAGATGAAGTGGTGTAGAGGAGGCTTATCAGGAACAGGTGGTATGTGGTGGCAGCTGTGGCATCCAGTTCCTGTATTATAATTGATTCCCCAGGAACGTGTATCTGTAGGCCATACGATGTCTGGGGAGGGCGGTGGGGTGTATTCTCCCCGTTACTAAAATAGATTTAAACCCCCACCCTCCACCCTCCATCAGACAGGTGCAGGCCTCCCCAAGTCCAATCCCATCTTGTGCCACTGTGTATTAAATCTCATGTATCATGATCCATGGCCCCTGTTCCCCTCAACTGTTCCATCATCTCTCTCCTATAACTGCCCTGTATGCTGTTCTCCCCTCTCTGATATTACTGTTGAAAATGTATGACATTGTTTTCTTTTATCGGCCTCTTTCATTTTTATTTTTTATTTTTGCCTTGGAGTGCACTTGCCACATCCATCTATTATTTATCTGCTGTCTCAAGCACTCTGTCTGTGTACGCTGCCCTACAAAGCCAAAAGGCAGTGACTACATAGTTTGTCAACTGGAAATTTCAACTGGAGTTTCAGCTGGAAATTGACTTCATAACACCTCTTTTGTCTTGTGACCAAATCTCGTGCTTCTTCCTATTAACAAAGTGTTACTCAGTCAAATAACATGTTTGACTGGGTAGTATGACAGCTTCAAAGGCATTTTTATCAGTTTTAGTGTTCATGTAGTTACTGTATTTTGCCTTTGTAGAGCAGCACTGTATGTTGTAATACCTATTCACAGACAACTACCAACTGATATGCTGTTTTTGAGATGGCAAAAATGGCATGACATCTCCTGAGTCGTTTTGTTGTAGTGTACTAATGTTTGTTTTTTGGAGGTATATGGCTTCTCAAAGCATCACACACACATTTGAAACCTTCCCGACAACAAAGGAAATGTGTCTCTAAACTAAAGTACTATTAGTTGTTTTCTTTTAGCATGCAGAGTGTAAAGAAGCAGGTAAATCAGTACAACTTTATTGCCATCCCAACCATGTATATTTTGCACACTGAGATGAAATCTCATCCTCGTGTACGAGCGTGTCGGAGAACTAATGTTGTCTCTCTCATGTTTTAGTTGTCATTCATGGTTCAAGGCCGAACCTCTTGGCTTATAACAGTGAAGGCATCTGCATGTATTACAGAGACAAGGAGCCAAGCACACTCAGCTTTCAGTAAGACATTTACAGCTGTAAGTATTTTGGTCAGATGTGCATCGTAGATTGCATCATTTCATGTGTGTATGTGTGTATGTGTGTGTGTGTGTGTGTGTGCACACGTGTGTATGTGTGTACGTGCCTTTGTGTGTACTATATGTGTGTGTGTGTGTATGTGCCTTTGCATTTACTATGTGTGTGCACGTGTGCGTGTGAAATGAATTTCCCCCTGCGCAAGATGTACATATGCTGACACCGAATATGGTTCCCTATCCCCACACACACACACACACACGCACACACACACGCACACACACACACAGGCATAAATCACTGAAGTGAACCGGATGCTCGAGCATGTGCGCTGTTGAGTAATGCTGCTTACGTTTCCCACTCAGCTCCGTATTTTACACCAGAGCAGGGTGTCGCCATGGCAGCTCTGGACTCGGAACTCACTCCCTCCGATCCTCGAGATGCAAGGCAAGATCAAAACAAACACACGCACTCTCTCTCTCACACACACACACACACACACACACACACACACACACACACCACACACACACACACGCATACACTTACCGGCTGAGCCCTCCTCCTCCGATACCATGCTGTCCCAGCCGCTGCTCGTTACACTGTGATCAAAAAGCGGAGACGCCACCCACCGCCACCAAGACCTCCACCTCCACTCCACCTCCACCTCCACCTCCCTGTTTGGATTCCCCACCACGCTCACTCCTCACCGGGGGAAAAAAAACAAAACAAAACAGGAGCCGGCACTCTGTTCGCTGTCCGCTGTTTGCTGTCCGCTGTCCAGTCCACCCTGTCCAGTCCTGGGCGTAGCTCGTGCGTCCACTGGCCCGAGGCAGAGTAACAGTAGACCTCATGTAGCACACAACTCTATGAAGCATGACACACCACACACACACACGCACACACACACGCTCACTCACAAACACACACACACACTCACACACACACACATGCACAAAGAGACACACACACAGCGCTTTCGCTGTCTCTCTCCCCCTCTCCCTCCCTCCCTCCCTCCTTCTGACCCTCCCTATCTCTCTCTCTATCTTTCTCTCCCCAGCCCAGAGTTCGGCCACCACAGGCAACCCCCCCCCCCCCCCCCTCCCTGCCTGCTCACCGGGGCTTTGACTGATGGCAACAACTGTTGGCTCCCTGCCCAAGTCCCTGTGCCCCCTTCATTACTGAGAGAGAGAGGGAGGGAGGGAGGGAGAGAGGGAGAGAGAGAGAGAGAGAGGGAGAAAGAGAGAGAGATGAAGGGAGGGGTGCAGAGGGAGGGAAAAAGAGAGAGAGAGAGGCACGGAGGGAGTGGGAGAGTGATAGAATGCAAGACAGAGAAAGAGAGAAAGGGAGGGAGAGAGGGCAGGGAGGAAGAGAGGGAGAAAGAGAAAGAGAAGGGGTGGAGGGAGGGTTTGGGAGAGTGGGAGAGAGAATGGCAAGATTGATAGGCCAAGTGTGTGTGTCCGTGTGTGCGTGTGTGTGTCCGTGTGTGCGTGTGTGTGTGTGTGTGTGTGTGTGCGTACGTTGTAGGAGAGCGTCTGTAGCAGTGTTGCTGCGAGCATGTGGAAGGGAGAGAGGGGACAGAGGAAGTGAGTCCTCTCAGACAGCAGTCTGCTCTGTGTTTGTAGCATCAGGTGTTGGGGGAAATTTTGTCTTTGTGCATGGTTGAGTGTGTGTGTGTGTGTGTGTGTGTGTGTGTGTGTGTGTGTGTGTGTGAGTGAGTGTCAATAACACGTCAGTTATTACGTGGAAAGTGAGTTTCGACATGGGAAGTTAGTGTAGGAGTGGATGAGGATGAAATCAAAAACTGAAAGTCTCTGACATTTCAGCTGATCTTTCGCCCCTTAGCTACAACCTCAGTAATGTCTGTAGATGTACTACAAGTAAAGGGCAGGGATGAGGGTGGGGGAGAATAAACACTATAAATGTAAGATTTCGATTGTGAATATGAATATATATATATATATATATGATATATTATTATTATATATATATTCAGATTCACAATCGAAATCTTAAATCTTATATATCTTATATATCTTATATATCTTATATATATATATATATATAATTTCCTTTTTTGTCTGTATTTTAACATATTTATGGTCTTTTGTATTTTTTATGCTTTTGATGTCCTATTTTTAAATCATGCTAGTGTTGTCAAGCACTTTGGGCCAACTCTGTTGTTTTTCAATGAAATAAAATGACTTTTCCTCATGTAACCTTTGTCAACTGAGTGGAGCTCTGCTGTCTGTTTGCCTTATTGTCAGCTAGTTTCACTTCTAACCCACGTCTGTCTGTCTCTCTGTCTGTCTGTCTGTCTGTCTGTCTGTCTGTCTGTCTGTCTGTCTGTCTGTCTGTATGTCTGTCAACCCAGGTGAGGCTTGGACCACAGTCCGCTCTCACTGCTGTTTTCAGATCCATATGGCTAACCCCGGTCTTGTGACTCTTTGATTCTCTGGTACAAAAGTGACATTTTTGTCATCCGGGCGGTGGCGGTGAGTGGGGGGTTGGGGGGGGCGGGCGTTCGTGGCCGGCCGGCACGGGGAACTGAGGAGGCATTGTTTGAGGAAGCGCCTGCCTGAATTCCACTCCAAATGAATAAGCTGGCCCACCCGATTCCCCGCTTTCTCTCTCCCCGCTGCACCCTGCTCACCCCCCCCCCCCACCCCTCTGCGCTGCCCACTCAGATTTGGGTGCCTCCATTCCCTGAATCTGACCCCTCTGAATCACCCCCACCCTATCTCACTGCCCCACAAACGTTACCACCACCACCACCACCACCCCTCTGAATCTGACTCCCTCCACCCCCCCCCACCCCCCACCAGCACCCTCACCCATCTCTCCACCCCCCCAACCTTCACCACCACCACCACCACCCCTCTGAATCTGACATCCTCCACCCCCCCACACCCCCTCCAGCCCCACTACATAACCCCTGACAACCACCACCAGCGTTCCCACCCGTGTCCCTCTCCACTCCCCCGAATCTGACCCCTCTGAATCACCCCCTCCACCTCCACCTCCACCCCAACCTATACCACCACCACCACCACCCCTCTGAATATGAGTCCCGCCACCCCACCCACCCCCAGCAGCCTCACCACCCGTTCCCTCCATCCCTCAACCTTCACCACCACCACCACCACCCCTCTGAATATGAGTCCCGCCACCCCACCCACCCCCAGCAGCCTCACCACCCGTTCCCTCCATCCCTCAACCTTCACCACCACCACCACCACCCCTCTGAATATGAGTCCCGCCAAACCACCCACCCACCCCCACTACATAACCCTCACCACCACCAGCCCCACCACCCGTCCCCCCCCCTCACCCTCTGAATCTGAGTCCCTCCACCCCCTCACCCACCCACCCCCACCCTCACCACCACCAGCCCCACCACCCGTCCCCCTTGTCACCCGTCCCCCTGCCTGCCCACGCGGTGGGTGCCCACCCTGACCTTGACTGTCCCAGTGGGACCGGAGCCATGTGTCCCTCTCAGCTGTGGCGACTTACAGATCGAGACGGAGAGATAAAGAGCTCAGATGGAGAGAGAGAGAGAGAGAGAGAGAGAGAGAGAGAGAGAGAGAGGGAGCGAGACAGACAGAGGCATATTTGTGTCATACATTTATGACCTTTATGGGAATGACCAGGAAACTGAACGTTAAGGAAGTGCACTGTTAATTGATGCATTTAGTTCATTTATTGCCACTGACACATGTCTGTCAGTGTATTTGAAATGTTCTTTCTTTCTGTGTTTTATTCAGTGTTTCTTCTCTGTCTGTCTGTCTGTCTGTCTGTCTGTCTGTCTGTCTGTCTGTCTTTCTTTCTTTCTTTCTTTCTTTCTTTCTTTCTTTCTTTCTTTCTTTCTTTCTTTCTTTCTTTCTTTCTTTCTTTCTTTCTGTCCCAGCCCTCTGTTGTACTAGTCTGTTAATCTATTTTAGTAATGTTTCACAGTACGCTTCCATATCACTGTTCAAATAAGTATATTGGCATAAATCACTGCCATTATCGCAGATGCAGACAATGGCACTGATTAATGCAAATATACTTATCTGAACTTGAATGAAATAGTGGAACCACTGGCTGTTTGTGTAGAAGGGGTGTAGTTGGCAGCTTAACTGTTTTGGCTCGATAGAAAAGTGTTGTGAAATCCTATCAAACAATAACAGAGAGGGTTGTGACGAAGAGTGTTGTTAGGTGTGAAATACAGCTGGTGGGGAATGAAGAAGAAATAGAGATAGTGGTCATGGCTTTTGAAATTAAAAAGAGCACAAAACCTTTTCAGTTTGCCTGAGAGAGCGGCATATCATTTCTAATTATGTGTGTGATAAAAGGAAAAAAAATGTCACATTGTTTTACAGGAAGAATGAAATACAGTTTACAAATGTATATGTGTGTGAAAGAGATTTCAAATGACAGAGAGAGAGAGAGAGAGAGAGAGAGAGAGAGAGAGAGAGAGAGAGAGAGAGAGAGAGAGAGAGAGAGAATAAAATATATATACGCTTGTATGTGCATGTATGTGTGTGTGTGTGTGTGTGCTTCTCATGTTCAGAGTTTTCAGCTTCAAGTGGCATGGTGTTGAGTGGTATACGGCTGGAATGACAGACTGTCAGAGAATGTTAGTAGGGAGGGCTCTCTCTCTTACACACACTCTTTGGTTTGATTCTGTCTATGGTCTCACAACCACAAACCCACCAACCGACCCAAACACACACACACACACACACACACGGTGCCACCATGTCTGTGGAATCATCTTTTTGAGAGCTCAGGGCTTTGTAGATATCCCTGGGCAGGCTGATATTACAAAGGCAAGACAACAAGGCCCTTGGTGAAGTTAAGATGTGTGAATTCTCTCATTAGGTCTCTAAGTTCCCTCCTATACAGGCGGTCTAAAAATATGTCTAGATCTACTTTAAAGGGATTCTAAGGGCACAGTGTCAGACAGTGGACAAATGCCTTTCAAATATCCCATCTGTTGAAGTGGCCTACATCAGAGCAGGTTGTTGAATGCACTGCGCCCTCTAATGGCCAATATGTCATACTACTACTTAATGGAGAATACGCAAAAGGAAGAACAACGACAAAAAATATGATTCTGCTGACGATTTCTTATTTAAACATGAGGCCAATACAAACTGGGTGTAAAAGTTTTAAAGAAAACAAACATCCTACAGTGCCTAGAAGCTCCATAAGCCTCACATGCAGCCTTGTTGTTCCAGATAGCTGCCATCGCCTCCTGTGAGTACTCCGTGCAGATTGTGCTGTGAAAAATACAGAGCTAAATAAAAAGGTATGTTTTTGCCATGTTTTTTCACATGGGTACACCAAGATATGTGAGAAACATAAAAAATGTCTGTGTAGATTTTCATTCATCCAAGTCATGGCAGTCCAAGTAGCTAGTAGTAAGCAACTGGACTTCTTTTTGGAGCTCGAAAATGTTTTACCTTTTATCCAAAAGGCTTCTTCATTTCTAGAAAGAACTGAAAGAAATAAAAATAGTGAGTGTGTGTGTGTGTGTGTATGTGTATGAGTGTGTGTGTCTAATGAGGGGGCTGGGTCATTGGATGGAGTAACCCAGCCCAGGTGCTGGGGATCCAGGCAGGGGAGGCATCCCAGCGGTGACTGCAGCTGCACTGGATTAGACACCTCCTCCAAAAGCCAGAGCTGCTGGAAAGACCATTACTGCAGCATGTTCCCACACACACTAACACACACTCTGTCTCTTTCTCTCTCTCTCTCACACACACACACATACACAAACACACTCACACTGTCTCTTTCTCTCACTCTTTTAATCTCTCTCTCTTTCTCTCACACACACACACACACACACACACACACACACACACACACACACACACACACACACACACACACACACACCAGGCCTCTGTCTGTTGCCTCCACCTGCATCATTTTTGGTCTCATTGACAAAACACACACACACATATATACACACACACACACTGAGATACTAATGTTTTAAATGTCTTTCTCTCCAGTGAGAGGAAGTGATTGTGTTTCTGCTGTGTGAGTGGGTGAGAATTGCACTCTACACACATTCCTACACTGCAGGAAATCAAGAGGCCTGGAACAGACTGAGGTTGAATTTTATTTCAAAAAAGGGTTTGACAGAGGAAAGGATGACAGGATATTTTTAAATCTACTGGGTGGTATTTAAATTAAGATAAAAAAAAGAAACATTTCGGCAGTAAGAAACAATGCAAAAATAACAAAGCAGTTTTTCCTTGGATTGGACATAATCAGGACTGGCACATTTGTGGCTCTTGTAAAAACAAAATAAAATAAAAAAGGATTTACTCTGTATTTGATCTTATAGACATCTCTACGAAATTCTCTCACTTTTTGCATCTGTCTGTACAAAAAAAAAATCACCTCATAAATTATTATTACTTTATTGTCCCACCACTTCATGTGACTGTTTTCTTGAAGGGTTGATGTCCTGGTAGTGAACAAATTCTCTGACAGATCACGTCCACCGATGTTGATCACCATGACGACAGTTTGCTTTGGTTACTGGGAAAATGACCGCCCCCATAAACAAGAAGGACCTCTCATTCAGGTGGGCAGACATTTATCTGAACACAACACACCCTTATTCATTTATTCAGCTCCTGCTCTTTACATCTTCCACCCCAAAACTCAACACAACTCTCCCAATGACCAAGCTGACCAAGTCAAGCACCTTTGACGCACCCAGAGTCTCCTTGCTTTCCACCCAAAGACCATCAGCAATACCTCAAAAAAAAAAGATACAAAAAAACCTCTACTAATCTAAAACTCAGATGCTTTCTCAGAGAAGAGGTGGAAGGGAGGAGGAGGAGGACACAGAAGAAGAGGAGAAGGAGGAGAAGAAATGAGGAAGAAGAAGAAGAAGAAGACGATGGAGATGAAGAAGAGGTTTCCTGTAGTGTAGTGTAGTGTGTCCAGCTCCAGAGCTGGACCTTTGCGCTCTGTGAGGAGGAAGAGAGAGTTTGGGGGGGGGGGGGGGGGGGGGTGAGAGGGGGAGGGGAGGGGGGACTGAACCTGCATGTCCCCGTCCTCAGTGCACCCACTTTCCCCTGCACAGAGCCCATGCATCTCTGAGGTAGTTCGTCGGCCATTGCAGACCGTTACATCAAAAACAACCGCTCCACACCAGCTCCTTCACCACAATATAATATATATAGCTCTATGTCATTTCATTGATTCGCTTAAATGGTAGTAGGGTCTGAATCAATCACAGGGAAAAAAAAGCCTGTTGCAGCTTCTGTTTGCTTGGGAGCCTTCAACACAAGGTCTGTGTCTTGGCATAGCGATAAAAAAGCGGTTTCGTTTTCTACTTTATTGCCTTAATCTAATGCAGCTCTTCCACTTCAGCGTGGCAAAACTAAAGAAAAGTATTTTCACATATGTACAATGTGACTATTTTTTTCTAATGGTTGGAGGTTGAATCTTGTAGTGTCATGTCAGCTAAACTGAGCAGGTGTCTCGGTTCACTGCGTCTGAGCAGGGCAGCCTGTGAAGAAACTGAACTCAACCTAAATGCTCTGGAACGAAAAAAAAAAGGCACAATATTCAAATTATTGTACGTGCTAGTCCAGCCCTTCAGACGTCCGACATATTTACAGAATGAGATATGAAAGGGACAGCTGACAAAGGGGGAGAAAAGCTAGCGTTGAAAAGCTCTTCTACTTCTACTACTTGGTGTCAAGGAGACATAACTGAATTCCACACAGAGACCGTCTGATCCAATGTTTCAGCAAGATCTTTTCATCATTTTGACGGTCTTTGGTAATATTCAGTTCTCTTGTGTGAAATCAACTTATCGTCAGACAAAAAAAAAGGTGATCAGCAATTCTCCCTCTGATACTCAGAAGTCAAAAAGTGTCTCCATACCCTGGTTTCTGACTAAAGCCAAGAGCAGAGACATTTGAAGAGGTTCCTGGAAGTCCAAGTTAATGCTGTGAAAATGTACCAGCCAAGCATATTTGCCAACAACACACACTACACAGTATTCCTCCAGTCTGAGGCATGCACAAGCTTAGCTGTTTTCAGGTCTAACAGGCACCATCTGCTGTGAAGCTCTTTTGATAGGGCCAGTGTGTGTGTGGGTGTTTGGGGCCTCTTCCTGTACTTCTACACCCGATTAGACTCAAAAGGTCATCAGCGGATGATGTTCTAGATTCAGTCAGGTGTGTTGAGCCATAGGTTCAGGTGAATTTGGTGTGTCTAACGACTCAAAGGCAGAGGAAGGTCAACACCTGCAGGTCCTTGTTGCTTTAGATTAAAACAGAAAAAAGAAAAGCTGTACCAGAGGGAGATTTCAATGGTTCACCTCTTTTTGTCCTGCTTGCAGTTTGCAGGTGCAGTTTGCAGTTTCTGTTGTCGAAAACAAAAACATATGCAGTCTCCTTTTTTTCTGTATTTCAGGTGTGTTTCTGCATTTAGAACACTTTCTAGATCAAATCAAGAATGTGAAAAAACCCTAGTGTAAAAAAATGCATCAACCCTGCCTGAAACAATGAAAGCAGATCCTTCCAGACCATGATATATACCAACTGACACTTTTCAACAGGCCTTGTGGTTACCCAGGATGTGTTTCTTTCACAACTACAACAAGAAGCACATACTGCCCTCCCACCCCTTTAAATGCACTGTCAGCTCTACGTCCAGCCTCCTTTCCCAAGTGAAACCTCCTTGGAATCTCCTTGTCAAGCATTTGTCCTTGATGTCTGAGCAACACAATGTCAAGTGCACAGAAGCACAGTGTCAACACGAGAGCCAAAACCTTGCATGTAATTGTCAGCAGAAATAAAAATCAGGTGCAAAAAATAAATATTTTGAATTTCATCAGAAGGAAAGTATTGCTAAATTTTTAAGACTACTGGGAGATGGATGCCACTCTGAGGTCAGGAGGTCATTTCATCCATGCCTCTGTCTACCACAGACGGGTTTTCCTGTTTTATTGTAAAATAGTGAAAGTCATAGAGGGACATTAAAACTTGATGCCGTTTAGCCGCTAACACACAACGCTGATCAGCAGCTAAGGTGCTGGATTGAATTAACGCCTGTATTGCATTTCATCACAGAGTTAGAAATAAACATTTGCATGGACCTTTTTGCTAACCACTACCTTACTGCTCTTCACACCCCCCCCCCCCAAACACCACAAAAATCATCATAATCTTCTGTGTGAAATATAGAATCTCTTTTGTCATATACCCTCTGCCCACCATGCTGAGACCCCCCCCCACCTCCCCCCCCCCCCCCCCTCCCCTCTGAACAGCCCACCCGAGACAACGACTTTTCATCTACATCTACTACATCACATCAGACTTAGGGCGTACTCACACTAGGTGCGTTTCACTCCGACCGGACTGGAGTTCGGTTGTCTCTGGTCCCTGCTCTGCACTCACACTGTTGCTGTGTTCTCGAATGTTTTGCTTGCATAAGCAAATGTTTATTTACCATAACAACAGAATTCTTTACAATCTGTTTGATTGTTTTCATGGAATTCATAACTGTGCTCAGGCACGTTTGCGATCACACTACATGCGTACTGTGCCCGAGGCCAAACGAACCGGACTTGAGTCCACCTCTTCCAAGCGTACTAGCAAACTGTGCCCAGGTATGATACGAAGCAATCGCACTGGTGAAATGAGCCGGACTTTGGGGGTCAAGCGTACTAGAGTACGGTACGGGTGGCATAGTGTGAGTACGCCCTTAGAAGGCAAAGATTTGAAGGAAGCTCAAACTGCGGAACACTCAAACACACAAAAAGCACACACACACACACACACATACAAGGACACACGCACGCACACAAACACACACACAGGGACGTCAACATACATGTTTGCACACATGCGCACGCGAACACACACTCACACAAACACGCACACACAAATGCACACACACAAACACACAGTGCATCCTAGTATAAAATTAGCTAAGTTCATGGGTGGGAATCAATTTAAAAAAAAAAGTTTCACTCAAATCACTGCATGCAGAGGTCAGCCCCATTCTCACAGCAAGGGAACGCGATGGAGCTGAAGGGGAATTTTTTTGCCATTTTTTATGGGTTTGTTTTTTTTGTTTTTTTTTTTTAACTCAGTTGGAACAGCACACATTGCTTGCTCGTTTTTAAAATTGATTCAAAGAAAGTTTTTTTCAAGAGGAGAGTCTGCCAAGGAAAAAGCATCAAACCTCGTCATCCTCACTCACACGCTAGTCACTGGGTGTTCTTTGTTGCAAGACTGCACTTCTTTGAAGAAAAAAAAAAGGCTGTGCCCACTTGTGCACTCTTTGTGTCCTTAAAAAAGAGGTTGATCACGTTATTTTTTTCATTAACAAAATAAAAACTTTGCCCAGGTTTTCTTTGTCATCATCCCTCGACTGCGAGAGTTGCACTGTCACCCAAAAGTTTCAAAGAAGTTTTTTTTTTTTCTTTTTTTTTTTCCCCCCACGTCACTTCCATTTTCTGTTGAGTCATATCCTGGAAAGACGTGTGGTGTGATGTCACATCCTCCCAGAGAGAGCTTGTTTTGTTTCCATGGAAACAATGTTACTGCTGTCCCCACTCCTTGACCTCTGTTCCTACAAAAAGAAAGGGAAATGTGTCATCTGAAGGCTGGAAACGAACAGTTTGAAAGGATTTTGAGCGCTATTACCAGTTAGTAAATACCTTTTTACTACTTGCTGGGTTGATAACTGTATGTAGAATGATCACTGGATGATTCAATGGGGGTTGTATTGTCCTGGGAACCAAAGAAGATGATTGAAGATGTTTTTTAAAATTATAATTTCTGAGTAGTGGTGAAGTGATACGTTTATTAAAAGTGCACTTAAGTTACCCCAAGAAGTTTTCCCATCTCTTATATGTGTACTTTAATAGGCCATTCTGTAGACTTTTTTGTCCGATAATTAGATCATGTAGAGTTTTATATTTGGGGATTTGTTTCACCGAACTTAAACATTTTCCATTCTGTCTTCGAAGGGCAACTCAAAAGTAGTGAGTAATTTTTTCAGTAACATTAAAGGCCTCAGGTATTCATCATTTTTATTATTTGTGTGGTGCAACAATCAAAGCATCAGCAGTGTCCAGCTCTGAGTGTGTGGAGGTATCATTCAACACTGTGAATGTTATTTAGCCATTTTAGCCAGTTATCTCTCACCCCCTGCTTGCTGGGGCACTCACCTCGACGGGCATGGAGGAGGCATGGATGTGTGTGTACTGAGGGATGTAAGCACCCTGCATACTGGCATTGGCAGGAATGAACTGTGAGAGAGAGAAAGACAGAGATAGATAGAGAGAGAGAGAGAGAGAGAGAGAGAGAGAGAGAGAGAGAGAGAGAGAGAGTAAGACAGAGGGAGAAGGAGACAGAAAGGGGTGAGAGAGAAAGTAAGGAGAAATATAAGTAAATATGAACGAAATTGGGAAAAGATAACATGAGAGAGAGAAAGAAAAAGATAGAGAAGGAGAGAGAGAGAGAGAGAGAGAGCGCAAAAGAGAGAGAGAGAGAGCGTACAAGAGAGATATAAGTAAATATTGATCGTGGTTATCATCAGGTTCCAAAGTATTTTTTTCCACGGTCTAAAGATACCAACAGCCAAATTTCAGGACATTGAGGTTGAACAACCTTGGAGGAGATAGATTAGTTTTTACCTTATTCAATTCTGTTTTATTCTATTCTGTGTTATTATGTTCTATTCTATTCTACTCTATCCTATCCTATTCCTGAGAGAGGGCATTTTGGCTTTGGCAGACATCTGTCCTGTCAGAGTGCCATGTCTGGAACAACAAAGACGGATTTTCTTTTCTTTAACCTGAGACACAGAGCACCCGGGATTTGGAAATGAATGACAGAGTGCTCTTACTTTGTCATAGCCATCCATCTTACACAGCAAAGTGGCCTAATGTCCACTGTACCTCAGTTCAATGTAAAAATGTTCCCCAAAAGTTGCATTTGTAATCAGTAAAATGGATTATCTGGACTTCTTGACCCTTAAACGTCTTTCCTTGCCTCCACAAAGAAATCTTCTTTGTAGAACACTTGTAAAGCAAAATGATTTATGGGCAGCAAATCTCAGCTCAGCAGAGGAGGCAGACAAAAAAACTTTTGATAAATTAGCCTCCCAGAAGCAAATGCCTATGCAAACAGACTATTCATTGTGGGGAACTTCTCGTATAGTTTTTTTTTTCACCAGACAAAGAGTTTTACCAGACAAAGAGTTTTTTTTTTGAAAAAGTTAAGAAGAAAAATGTTCTTACACCCCTATTGAAATATACTTTTACCATTAGTTTTTGATTATTAAAGGTTCTTCATTAAGAAGAGCATTAAGAGCTGCCTTATTTTATCTTAATTTGTCAATTGTAAATTAATTTGTTAATTTGTAAAATGAGAAGCTACTCCTAAATTACCCTGGACCTGGCTACAAATCGACCTATTATTTCCAGTTCAAACAAACATCTGTTTAATGATAAAAGACAGGAACTCTACTATGAGGGCAAACCAAAGTGCTGCTTTGCTGTTTTGCCTGATGTCAAAATTAAAACTCTAGAACGTTCCACAGCGGCCTTGATTACAAGGCTCTGTCGCTAACACTTAGCCATGCTTCTCTCTGCACGAGGTAACCAGAGACGCACTTAGCCACAACAGCAGCAGCAGAAAGACAACAAGGGAAGACGAGGAGAAAGAGGAAGAGGAAGAGGAGGAGAAAGAGGAGGAAGAGGAGGAGAAAGAGAAGGAGGAGGTAGAGGGAGAGAAGAGCAGGTGTGGGGGAGGCTCACCGCTGCCGTGTTGCCGAGAGACAGATGCCCATCTGCTGCGTGAGAGGAGCCATGATGGAGGAGGGCTGCAGTGTCATGGGGTGCCTCCATAGAGGGCGACAAAACCCCTCCCTGGCAGGACAGGGGACAGATAGGAACAGAAAGAGCGAGAACGAAAGAGAAAGAGAAATGGGAGAAGGATAAAGAACATGACAAGAGAAAATGGTGAAGGAGAAATAAAAGAGAAGAAAGTGAGAGGACAGAGAGACAGAGAGAAAGGAAATAACAGAGATGAAAGGAGGGAGATGGGAGGAGAAGAGGGAAAAAAAACAGAATTAACCACTACTGATTACAAAGTGATTACAACGTAAAAAAAACCTTCATGTGGTTATTTATTATCGGTCATGCAAATGGATACCACAGAAGCACTGGGGCCAATCCAAACCCTGCATGCAAAACACATGTACAGACTACAGACAGTAGCCTACAGAGAGACAGGGGGACACAGAGAGAGAGAGAGAGAGAGAGAGAGAGAGAGAGAGAGAGAGAGAGAGAGAGAGAGAGAGAGAGAGAGAGAGAGAGAGAGAGAGAGAGAGAGAGAGAGAGAGAGAGAGAGAGAGAGAGAGAGAGAGAGAGAGAGAGAGAGAGAGAGAGAGAGAGAGAGAGAGAGAGAGAGAGAGAGAGAGAGAGAGAGAGAGAGAGAGAGAGAGAGAGAGAGAGAGAGAGAGAGAGAGAGAGAGAGAGAGAGAGAGAGAGAGAGAGAGAGAGAGAGAGAGAGAGAGAGAGAGAGAGAGAGAGAGAGAGAGAGAGAGAGAGAGAGAGAGAGAGAGAGAGAGAGAGAGAGAGAGAGAGAGAGAGAGAGAGAGAGAGAGAGAGAGAGAGAGAGAGAGAGAGAGAGAGAGAGAGAGAGAGAGAGAGAGAGAGAGAGAGAGAGAGAGAGAGAGAGAGAGAGAGAGAGAGAGAGAGAGAGAGAGAGAGAGAGAGAGAGAGAGAGAGAGAGAGAGAGAGAGAGAGAGAGAGAGAGAGAGAGAGAGAGAGAGAGAGAGAGAGAGAGAGAGAGAGAGAGAGAGAGAGAGAGAGAGAGAGAGAGAGAGAGAGAGAGAGAGAGAGAGAGAGAGAGAGAGAGAGAGAGAGAGAGAGAGAGAGAGATATACATAGTGATGTTAAAGAGGAGAGGGTGACGAGGATTTTTTTCTTACCGGGTGCTGCATGATGTAAGGCTGATGCGTCATCCAGGGAGGATTCTGCACCTATGGTCACACACACACAACACACACACACACACACACACACACACACACACACACACACACACACACACACAAACATCATCCAAATTACAGCACTGTCACACTAATCAAGTCAGTGTTTCCACCCAGTCCCCGTTCACCTTGAGCCCTGTCACCTGCGGTTCAGAGGCCCGGCCTCTAATTTTTTTAGCCTCTAATTGGTCAGAGGCAGAGACTGGCTGTCAAGCCTTCAGAACAGATCACCTCCAAAACGGCCGCTCAGTCCTCACAATCTGGGCTTTGCTTACCGAGAGCCTTTTGGGAATTCGTGTCTATGATAATAATAATAAAGACATTCTTTCTGAGCGCCATCTCAAGTATAAGGGGGCTTAAAAATACTGTCGCTTTAAAAAAGGGGGAAGAGTACGGGATGACAAAGACAGATATTGTTGCCGTGGGGGAATGAACGTGCCGTGCGGACGATCTGCGGAGATATTTGATACTCTTCAGGGCCTCTTCATCCTCCATCTCCCCAAACCACCACCACCACCACCACCACTATTCATAAGCATGGAGGGATGTTTTTTAGCTTTTTTAGTCCGGGCTTTCCAAAATCAGACACTAAACCTGAGGAGATTGGGACAGATGCTGGGGAAAGAAAATTAAAATGTGTGCGACAGCTCTGTGAGATAAAGACTGAATCAAATTTGCGGTGAGCAGTCATGCACAGGCGTTTGAAAAAAAAAACATTGACGTAATCTATGGCGTATCTGCCAAAATATATATTTTTTTAGGTGTCACCTGTGTAAATGAAGTTCGATTGTACAAAATTCTTTCATCCAAACCGCACAGGAGGGAAAAAGATTCAGCAAACAAGTTAGGGTTGATCCCTGACTGTTTATTTTAGACAGCCCTTTTTTTGACTGAACAACCAGGTTGAAGTTTATTTCTGAAACAGTAATGACATATAGTGTGTGTGTGTGTGTGTGTGTATGTGTGTGTGTAAAAGGGAGAGAACGAGATGTGACACAAATGCACACACACACACACACACTATCTCTCTGCCTGTGTGAGAAATACAGTCATATAGCTATAAAAATGTGTAGGTGAGTGTGTGTATGTGTGTGCATGGAGGGAGGAGTGTGTGTGTGTGTGTGTATGTATGTGCGTGTGCGTGTGTGTGTGTGTATATGTGTGTGTGTGTGTGTGGAAGGGGGGAGTGACTGCAATGTCCTTTGGCATCTCATCTGTATTCACTCTCTATCTTCAGCTTTTTTTCGTTCCCATAGAAACAAGGGCTTGGTCAGCAAAAAGTTCCCTCATCCTAATGAACGATGCTGCTCACGTGAACAACACGACGTGCCTCCCCAAAGTCACACAGTCACCTACGTGTCACCTACGTGTCTGGTCCCAAACAGCCTGTCGGAGGACAGGCTGACATGATATGGCCACTTGTAACAGTAGTGTCTGCCCGTAGTGGCTTTATATAGGATTCACTGTGACCATGACAGATGGGGAAACGTATTAGGCTGAATGGAGAATGAGCTGAGCTGGGCTGTTGGTAACAGAGAGAGATGGGCAGTGGAGGGGAATGGAGGAGAGGAGAAGAGGAGGAGGAGGAGGACAAGGAAGAAAAGGAGGAGAAGGAGGGAGAGAGAGAGACAAGAAGAAGGAGAAGAGAGGACGGGAGAGATGGGGAGAGGAGAAGAGGAGGAGGACGAGGAGGGAGGGAGAGGAATTGAGGAGAGGGAGAGGGAGAGGCGAGGATGGGAGAGATGGGGAGAGAAGTGGAGAGCAGACGAGAGAAGAAAATGGAAGAAGGAGAGATGGAGGGAGGAGAAGAGAAGAGAGGAGAGGAGAAAAGGAATGGAAAACAAAAGGAGGGAAATAGAAGAGGACAAGAAGAGAGGAGAGGAAAAAGGGGGAAGAAGAAAAAGATGGAGAGAGGGGAAGAGGGGAGAGGAGAGGAAAAAGGGAAGACAGAAGGAGAAAAGAGAAGAGGAAGAAGAGGGGAGATAAAGAAGGAGAGCAGAGAAAGGGAAGATGAGGGGAGATGAAGGAGAGGAGAGGAGAAGGAGAGAAAAAGATAGGAGGGGATATGAAGAAGGAGAGGAGAAGGAGAGGAGGGGAGGTGAAGAGGGAGAGGAGGAGAGGAGAGGAGGAGAGAAAAAGATAGCAGGGGAGATGAAGAGGAAGAAGAGAGAGGAGAAGGAGAGGAGTGGAGTGGAGATGAAGAAGGAGAGGAGGAGAGGAGAGGAGGGGAGATGAAGAGGGAGAGGAGGAGAGGAGAGACGATAGGAGGGGAGATATAGAGGGAGAAGAGAGAAGAAAGGAGAGGAGTGGAGATAAAGAGGGAGAGGAGAGAAAAGAAGAGATAGGAGGGGAGATGAAGAGGAAGAGGAGGAGAGAAGAGAAGAGAAGAGAAGAGAAGAGAAGAGAAGAGGCTGGAGTGGAGATGAAGGCTGCTGGTATGACTCACCTGGGGAGATGAAGAAGGAGAAGAGAGAAGAGAAGAGATAGGAGGGGAGATGAAGAAGGAGAAGAGAGAAGAGAAGAGATAGGAGGGGAGATGAAGGCTGCTGGTATGACTCACCTGGTATGTGGAGACTGGGGAGATGTAGGGACCTACTGCAGTCTGAGGCACCAGCCTGCTGCCCATGTTATAGGGAGAAGGGTAGTACCTGGAGAGAGAGAGAGAAGTTTGATAGATAAATAGATAAGTAGGTGGATAAAGAGAGAAAGAGAGAGAGATAAATGGATGGATAAATAGACAAATAAATAGGTAAATAGAGAGACAGAGAAAGACAGATAGACAGACAGACAGACAGACGGACAGATAGATAGATAGATAGATAGATAGATAGATAGATAGATAGATAGATAGATAGATAGATAGATAGATAGATAGATACAGTAGATAGATAGATAGATAGATAGATAGATAGATAGATAGATAGATAGATAGATAGATAGACAGATAGACAGATAGATAGATAGATAGAGAGAGAGAGAGAGAGAGAGAGAAACAGAGAGACATAGAGAGACACAAAGAGACAGAAAGAGAGTTTAAATTCAGACAGTGTCTTCGCAGTGCAGTGGTGGTCATCAGGAGTTCCAAGAGGGAGCGATGCTCATGCGTCACTTACCCGTTCTGCATGGTGGCAGTGGTGGGGTCGTACGTCAAGGTCATCCCACTCTGTGAAGGTCGGAGAACATTCATAATCATAATGCGTCAACTTGGGGACAACAGTGCAAACACACACACACCCCTAGGGAGACACTTATGCATAAACACACACTCTCACGCACACACTGAAACACACATACGCGCACATGCGTGCGTACACACACACACATGCACACGCACACGCACACACACACTCACACTCAAATGCCTACTCTTCAAAAAATATGTGTGTGCTGATGAAACACACACACACACCAGCGTGCACAAATTCACGCACACGCATTCACACTCATGCTGTCTCTTTTCTCCCTCTCTCACACACGCATACACAAACACACACACACACTTCCACACACACAAATGCATGACGTAACCCTTCCCTCACAGACAGCCAGTGGGAAGTGTCGCACTATTAGTCACACTTCCTGCTACATTTTCATCTCTTATCGCAACCATCGTCAGTAATGAACAGGGCAGGAAGACGAGTCCCATGGACACTTTGAGAAAGACACACACACACACGCGCACACACACACACACACACACACACACACACACACACACACACACACACACATACACACACCCTCAGTCATGAACAGGGCAGGAAGACTAGTCCCATGGACACTTTGAGAAAGACACACACACACACACACACACACACACACACACACACATACACACGCACACGCGCACACGCACACACACACACACACACACACACACGCGCGCGCGCGCGCGCGCACGCACGGGTGCACACACACACCCTCAGTCATGAACAGGGCAGGAAGACGAGCACCATGGACACTTTCACTGAGGAAAACACAGACCCACACACGCACGCACACACACACACACACACACACACGTACGCACGCACGCACACACAGACCCACACACAGACCCACACACGTACGCACGCACGCAGTGATGAACAGGGCAGGAAGACGAGCACCATGGACACTTTCACTGAGAAAAACACAGACCCACACACGCAC
>CM050220.1:13175923-13193423 GCA_027475355.1 Coilia nasus | reverse complement strand
GAATGTTTTTCACATGTCCAATAAATATGAAGCATTTGTTGTACTGTGACGAATGGAGTGTCTGGCTCATCTGCAAGCAAACATCCAGCTCCATCTGCTTCACATTTCTAGGAATCTGCAAACCCCTGACAATTTGGTCATACTTCACACAGGAAACCTCTTATGTGATTTAACTTTCCACTTCAAATTTAGTGGGAGGATACCTCCTGTTTTGACTACTTAATTAGGACTTGAAAAGTATTCTGAGGGAAACACACTGGGAAAATTACCTCACGAATTTTGTGCGTATGTTTTTTTAAAGTACACAAACCAAATGACGGCCTACATACAATGACATTTCAACAGATAAATATCAGTAGCGCGTTTGTTTCGGGGCTCGCTGTCTGTCAGTTAGGGTTTCTCGTGCTGTCAGCTCGTTTTCAGGGCCGGCGTGAGTCATCGCATCACATGACCTTCCTACGTTCTATTTGCTGGCGGAGGGTCGTCGCCATGGCGATGAAACTGTGATTTGCATAGCGCCCTTGATTGGTTCGCCGTGATGTATGCACCACTCCTGGGCTTTTCTAACGAGATCAGCAGAATGAGCCAAACAAGTCTATTCCTCAGAGGACAACTGTTCATCACTACACTAGAATACACACACGCGCGCTCACGCACACATACACACACACAGACATACACAGACACACACAACTACACACACAAACACATGCATAAACAAAAAGATGTAAAAACAGATACTGTCACACACACACACACACATATACATCACAGACCCGCATATTCACACACACACACACACACATATATATAGACACACAGACATACTCAGAAACACATACTGTACGCAGACACACAAACACAGACGATGCACACACACACACACACACACAACACACACACACACACACACACACACACACACACACACACACACATGGTCCAGAGGGAATGCTGGGAAGAGGGTGTGCAGATGTGAGCTGAAGTAATGTGTAATGTGCTGACAGGCATTTGAATCAGGGGAGAAAACTGAGAACAGGGGGAATCTCCAGTGAAAGACCCACCCAACAGCAGAGGCACACTACGGCTGAAGGCTGAAGGCTGACAGGGCCTCTCTGGGCTAGGCTGGACCGACTGCAGTGCTCAACTCACTCTTAACACCAGCTCTTACAGCAGAATATGGACAGCATTCACTACAAACTATACCGCAATATACTGTATATTGTTCTTTAGTGTATATTCTGTATATATATCACACTTGCTGCTCCTTGCACTTTTAATTAGATGCTAAACCACACTTCATGACAAAGTTGAATCTAATCTAATGTGATCTAACTGTCTATACATTCATACCCCTATAGCAAATGACCATGCAATACGCAGTATAGCAGAGTGGTCAAGTTTTGCTATGAATGGGCAACTTGCCTCATTCTTCTTTAAAAGCAAACTGTAAGGGGAGTTGTTCTGTTTACAAGTAATCATTTAGTGTATACTGGAAATTAACTCCCCGTAACACTAAACTTATACATTATTACAATATGGTATGCATCAATGCTTGTCTTTCAAACTGCCTTTACCAAGCAATAGGATAGCACTACAACGACCAGAGCAACAAACTTTATTCCTTTTGTAAGTCGCTTTGGATAAAAGCGTCTGCTAAGTGTAATGTAATGTAATGTAAAACGGACTTGTATACTACAGTACTACACCACTACATCGTTGCAGCCCTGTCGTTATCTTGTTAAGCCTGCCCAGCGACTCTCTATGAGGATAGACCGATGTGATTGGTCTGACCAGATTTGGGAGAATATCTAATGAGCTTCAATGGGTCGTGGCTAGACAGTACCCAGGATAAAAGTTTTATTTGCTAACACTTGGGTACATTATGTTTTACAGGTTACATCTGTATGTCAGTTTTACTGCGTTGCGAGTTATGCAGTTGGACTACTTTTTACTGCTTTTCGTGGTTGGCATAAGTAGGGTGGGACTAAAATTCATCCTCCTTAGCACTGCGTAGGTTGTGCATCAAAACTTTGGTATGAGGAACCTAGAAAAAAATACTGGGTGTCTGTGAATGTTAATGTACTGGGTGTCTGTGAAGATTCTCATTCATCCAGGTCATGGTAGTCAAAGAAGCTAAGCTGTAAGCAACTGGACTTCTTTTTGGAGCTTGAAACTTTTAAAAGCTTTCAAACTCCAAACAGAAGCCCAGTTGCTTACAGCTTACTGTAGCTCATTTGAATGTACCGGGTCTTTCAAATCAATGCCAGTCAGCAACACTGTCAAACACTGAGGACTGTGACAAGAATGCCGGAGGCCTAACGATGACGAGCCCGTGATACCTTCGCCATCTGTGCCTGCACACCGCTGGTCTTCAGCGCCGAGACCGCCTTCTGTGCCGACGCCGGACTGTCGAAATCCACAAACCCGTAACCTGTGATGGAGAGCGTGCGTTACTGACAGGGTTGGGGCCGTCGTCTTTGGTGAGCAGTATATAGAGCAATTAGCTGCTGATTAATGAACGTAATATTTCAGCTACAGCACACCCGACTCCACTGATTATCCAGCATTTTTCATCACTGTGTGACATTTTTATTACGGAACTTAAACAAACATCCAAAATTACAGTACAGACATTATTAAGTTATGCCCTTGTGAAATGATGAAACAATGTACTGGAAAAAAAAAAAAGTCCCAAACCTTTGCATTTGTTTGTGGTCTTGTCGAGGATGGCTTTCGTGGACACGATTTTGCCGTACCTGTGAAAGCAAAGCAGAGAACAGACGTGCATTGTTAGAGGGCTAGAGCGCATGGGGGCCTCTGACGGAGAAACGTGCGTTAACAGGCGCTGAGAGACATGACAGCCAGCGTGTGGTGGACAGGAACCGTAAGGGCCCCCCGTTCCACCTTTCCCTGACAGGAGAACCGCAGCCATGAGGGCTGGAAGAAAAACCCACAAACACACTGACATTCCTGCTACTCAAAACAAAGCTACTCCTGTATGTTTGTGAAGAGTATGCCATCAGTTGTGTTTTGTTTGGTTCTGACAGCTTTAAAATAAAGGTTTGATCACCAAAAAAAGAAGCTACTCCTCTATTGTGCATTTTGTATCAGCAAAAAATAGTCCTGAATGCGTAAATAGTGTGTATTTTTTTATCAGTCTTTAACACAAATGTCTTACTGAAAGATTACAGCAGTGAAACCAGACACTTGTAAAACGTCTTGTTGGTTTAACAGATCTGCATAAAACGGCTGCTTCATTGAGTTAATAGTTTATTTAAAACCATCTATGCGTCACGATTTAGGAAAACATTTACCAGAGACAGTTTTATTTTGTCTGTCAGCCTTCTCCATAGCAACTAGTCACAGTCACTGAATATGTATTTTTTTTCTGAACACATTACATCAGAAAGGCCACCATTGTCACCATTGTCCTTGTTAGCTGGCCAGTAGGGGAGAGAAGGACCTGCTAAAAATAATCTGTCAAATCTGAAAATGATATTTAAGATATAGACTGCTTTCCTCTTTCTGGAAAACACACAGGATTCTTTCATGCAAGACAGAGAGTCTGACGAATGACTGATGACGAATTGCAAAGCGGGGGGAAATGAGTACGTTCAGAAGTCAGGGACTTTTTACTCCTTCTTTAAAGATTATAGATGACATTCATCCAGGTAGAACGAAAAGCAAAAAATCACGGTCGTAAACGAAAGATGTGAACAGAGAACTTTCTAGAGCAATCGATCAAGTTGTTCTGACCTGTTATTAGAGCTGCTCCCCAGTGGCACACGGGTGGGGGTGGGGGTTGGGAGCTCAACTTACAAGCCCAGTCACACACACACACACAGGCATGCACACACACACGCGTGCACACACACACACGCACAGACGCATGCACACACACACACAAACACAAGCACACACACAGGCACACACACAGGCACACACACACATGCGCACACAGGCACACACAGGCACACACACACACTCTTCACCTTGGCTGAGGAGTAGCTGTCAGAGGAGAAAAATGGCCAGAGCTTGCAGGGGAGGGAAATTCCTCCATCATCAACACAGAGTAGATGCTGACAGACTGGACAGAGGAGGTGGGAGTGTGAGAAAGCCTGACGTCTGTGTGCTATGTGTGCGTATGTGTGTGTGTGTGTGTGTGTGTGTGCATGTACTTGTGCATCCTCATAAGGTCAGGGATGATGTAAAAAAAAAAAAAACCTCAACGAACAGTTTCCCGTGCGTGTGCCCACATGTGTGTGCCCACGTTTGTGTGTGTGTGTCTGTGTGTGTGTGTTTGTGTGTGTGTTTGTGTGTGCGCCCACGTGTGTGTGTGTGTGTCTGTGTGTGTGTGTGTTTTCTGCTAGATTTGATTTATCTGTGACCTTTCTGGTGGAAAAAAAACAGATACACACTGTATGGTGGAAGGCAGAATGACATGTTTGGCAGCTGACTGCGAGATTTATATTTTCCATCCCACTCTTGATGAATGCTACGTGAAATACCATTACAACGCGTTCCACTGACATTTCCACAACACTTTATTTCCCTTTCACTTAAGGCACAAACACTTCATCTTCTGAGCTGGCAACATAAATATGGCGCGTTCTTCTTGGGATATCGGTTTGAAATTGACTTACTGTGCACCAAGACAACAAGTAATCAAACCCTTGCTTCCGGAGCCGAGCAAGAAAACTACAACATCCTGAGGAATGTTTTGTGATTTGAGCGGGAAAAGGCACCCAATGACATTTCACAGATGTGTCATGTGACTCTTTGGTGAGGAGGCCCACTGATGACCTTGGTCTTGACCCCCGAAAGATGCACTTCCTGCCTCTCCAATGCAAGCGAATCCCAGCCAGCATGCCAAACAGACAGGGGTCGTTTACACTGCGGAATTTCTGGAAAATTCTGGAATCTAGAAGGAGTGCTGCACCATCACCAAGTTTCTTTTTTTACAGTGCCTCCAGACAAAACTCAGACAGAACGAGTCAATGGCTCTCGAACTGAAAAATAAAATAAGCGGATCTGTCCGCCCAGTCAAAGGGGCTTATACCGTCCAGCCACATTACCCATCCGTAGAGGAATGTTATCTTCCGTTGGCGTAAAACAAGTAAAACATTGCAATAATCATCCCCTGGCCTGGCTACCCATCCCCCCCCAGCCCCGGAAGTCAGCTAAGCCGACCCCATAATGTCAACATGTCCCAAACACAGGTGAGCTGGCCTATAATTTGCAGTGATTTAAGGAGATCTTTCTGAAGCCTTGACCAGTGGCTGTGGAGGTAGCTGGCTAGATAGGCAGCCCCCCCTTCCCCCTCCACCCTCACCCCTCAACCCAACCCTCCAATCCTTCCTGTAATTGCCTCCCTGAATGTCACCATTCCATAAAAATGTGAAATCTGAAAGCCTGTTAAGCTCGTGGCTCAGCCTGATTCAATTTGCCTCTCCTGTTACTCCGGTGACCCTGGCTAAACCTTCAACCTGGACGGCGGCCAAAGGGGATTATGGCTATTTGCTAACCAACTCGAAAGAATCAATTTCAAGAATTGCCAGTGCCAGTGGCTTTGTTCCCAAAAGCAGAGTGGGGAGGACGGCGCAGGCACTTGTGCACAGGGGCACGGGGTGCTGGGGTGGGGGGCGGATTTGGGGTTCGAATAAATACTGAGGAGGATTCCTTCTGTAGGGATCAAAACCAACATGGAGGCAGCGCAGTTCCTCATGCCAGTGGCGTCATCATAGACTGGTAAACCAGCCCCTCGTACTTCATTTCATTTTATACAGAAGGTCTGGAGCGGAGGCCGTGAGAAACGATTTCTTCCTGGAGGTGTGGACTCTGCCTAAGTTTCAAACAAGCCTCTGCCTTTATGCCTTTATAAAAAGGAGCATCTCAGAGATAGAAATTAAACTTTAATCAGAGTAGTGCCAGACTAACATTTCGACGTTAGCACGTCTTCATCAGAGTCAAAAATGCCTCTGCCTTTAGCCAATCGCTAACGCCTGGTCATCACGTATGCAATTAGCCTACTTATGCACTACCATTCAAATGTAGCACACAAAGTCAACGTCATGGCTCACGAACACACCTTCTGTTCGCTGATTGGCTAGGAGTTGCTCAGTCCTCTTACATGACCTTCAATGGTCTCCGATCCAATCCCTTCGTACAAAATGAAATGAAGTACGAGGGCCAGATTTACCAGGCTAGGTTCATCATGCTACAGGGATCAGAGGAACATGGAGGCACAGGGCAGGGTTTCATGGCACAGCCCTGGATGTTTTTTAGCATACAGAGAGGGCTCTGGGAGCAGACTAAAGATAGCATTAAATACAGACTGTATATCTTTGCATTAGTCATGGAGCATTACAGCGGAACGGTATTTGGTTAATTACTGTGGTGTTTCTCGGTCTCACAGATAATTGCGATCATGTGAATGAATCCCTGTTTGCTGGGAATGAATGAACGGCTGTGTTGATTCAGTTACCTTGTAGATTGGATTTGAGAATGCTTTAGCTCGTTTGATTTTTCTCACTGTCAATAGGGATGAAATGTCATAGCAACGAATAAACATAAAAAAAAACGAATATACATTCCCATCTTCTCATGAAGAGAGATTTTCTGTACTGCTTGGCCAAAAATTGTTTGGTCAAAATCCTAAAGTTGTATGATTGGTGTGTGTGTGTGTGTGTGTGTGTGTGTGTGTGTGTGTGTGTGTGTGTGTGTGTGTGTGTGTGTGTGTGTGTGTGTGTATGTGTGTGTCTGTATGCGTGTGTATATGTGTGTGTGTATGTGTGTGTGTGTGTGTGTGTGTGTGTGTGTGTGTGTGTGTGTGTGTGTGTGTGTGTGTATGTGTGTGTCTGTATGCGTGTGTATATGTGTGTGTGTATGTGTGTGTGTGTGTGTGTGTGTGTGTGTGTGTGTGTGTGTGTGTGTGTGTGTATGTGTGTGTCTGTATGTGTGTGTGTATGTGTGTGTGTATGTGTGTGTCTGTATGCGTGTGTATGTGTGTGTGTATGTGTGTGTGTATGTGTGTGTGTGTGTGTGTGTGTGTGTGTGTGTGTGTGTGTGTCTGTATGCGTGTGTATATGTGTGTGTGTATGTGTGTGTGTATGTGTGTGTGTATGTGTGTTTGACATGGGTTTGGAAAGGTGGCTAAACATAAACAGCTGCCGTTACCGATGGCTACGCGGTGGAGTGGCTCCCCTTGTGTGCCCGTCACGGTGCCAGGGGCAAAATCACACAGCAGAGGGAAAACACAAACACCACAATCACCGCATTCAGCTGCCAGCCCGGGGGAAGCCCCCATCCCTAGCGGGCCAAAAACCATAGCCTGTGTGTGTGTGTGTGTGTGTGTGTGTGTGTGTGTAAGAGTGTGTGTGTGTGTGTGTATAAGTGTGTGTGTGTAAGAGTGTGTGTGTGTGTGTGTGTGTGTGTGTGTGTGTGTGTGTGTGTGTGTGTGTGTGTGTGTGTGTGTGTGTGTGTGTGTGCGTGCAAGCGTGTCTATGCTTTACCTACCCTAAACACCTCTCTTAGCTATGCCAGCTTCCACTGGTTGCTATCAAATTGGCTGGACACAGTTAAAAAAAAACACACAGGACTGTGTGTTTGCCATTGTTGATTACCTGTTAGGCTTAACCTCATGATGAACCAAAGGTTGGACAAACCGGATACAAGTAGTTACTCACAGTCTGGGTTTTAAATGACCTAAATTAGGTTTAAAGCATGGCCTCTGTGTCAGACAATGGGAGTGTATTTAAGGAAGGGTGACATTTTTAGAAACAGTTAGCGAGCTACAATTCAGAAGGCTGCTGTTTCCTCTTCACAGGTTAATCATTAAAAAGGTACTATGAAATGAATTCTGGATTTAGTTTGGAAAGACATTGTATACTGGAAACAGTTTCTGAAAACATGTTGAAAAACTTCTGCACACTTAGTTTTGCACCACATTGCGGAGACTGACTGTTCACTCACTTCTGTGTCAGACTATTGTCAGTTTCAGTTTTTTTTTTCCATTTCCCTGACTAATTTCAGAACATTTTTATTTATTCAGACCTGGCAAACTTGTTAGTAACCCTATGAGGAATTGAATACTTCTTCATTTCACAGAGACATCAAACACTGTGGTTTTCTAAAGGGGTGGTTATGACTACACTTTTAGTTATGCCATATGAGAAGATCCACAACTAAGACAAGCCAAAGAATCGATGATGAGCAACCTGCCTTCAACCTGCCCTCCAGTGCCACATATTTGTTCCAGCCCTTCACCAAATCACCAGGTACTAATTAGCACAGCTCTTCACCAGGTAGAACAACTACCGTAAAATACCAAATAGTAGCCGGGGCTATTATTTGTTTCAATGCTATGTTAATGAAAGGCTATTGCAAATGATGGCTTACAACTGAACTCTTTTGATAACATGACCTGGATGAATGATCATCTTCAGACATATCTCCACTGATTGTGTAGTGGTCAAAGACTTACTGAAAGAAAGCACAATATGGATATGTTAAAACTAAACAAAACAGGTGAAGAAGAAAAACGTGTAGCTTCACTTTATTTTGGTTTGTTTCTTTTTAAATATAAATTACACCTGGCATTTTTTTGGAACCGGCCTTTTTTTATGAAAATATACACCTGCACCCAGCATTTAAAGGGAACCCGGTGGTTAATTGGAACTCTGCTATTATATGGTATTTTATGGTAAATTGAAATCACTTGTATTAACCACACAGGTAAAGCCAGGTGATTTGTATATGTGATACTAGACTGTAGCATCAGATTCTAGGTTTCCCATCACTGCAAGAAACTGTGTCTGCATGGTAGTGCTTTCCCTAGCCATGCCATGCTGTGCTACTTCAACGACCCTTAGCCGACGTGCTAACGTCGAAATGTTAGTCTGGCACTACTCTGATTAAAGTTTAATTTCTATCTCTGAGATGCTCCTTTTTATAAAGGCATAAAGGCAGAGGCTTGTTTTAAACTTAGGCAGAGTCCACACCTCCAGGAAGAAATCGTTTCTGACGGTGTCTGGTCCAGACCCTCTGTACAAAATGAAATGAAGTACGAGGGGCTGGTTTACCAGGCTAGGCTGGCAGGTGTTAGGGGATACTTACGGCTGGCAGAGCTTGACCAGGTCGTGGTCGGTGGTGGACGGCGGGAGGCCGCGGATGTACAGGTTGGTCTTGCTGAGCTGCTCCCACCCGGTGGTGCTGCTGCTGCTGCTGCTGCTGCTGTTGCCGTTGCTCGTGGTGATGGCCGAGCCGTTGGTGCTCGGGCTGGGTGGAGCCATGGGGTGGGTGGCGGTCAAAGCGGCAGGCTGCCATGGAAACGAGAGAGAGAGAGAGAGAGAGACAAGGTTAAAAAGTCATATCAAATATGGTATATATTACAAGATCTTTCATGACGAGCCACTTCCTGGAACCACGATCGCACAAAGGCTTTAATCCAGAGGCACGCTGTGTAACACTGAGATCTATGGCAGAACCCTAGAACATCACAGAAAGCTTTTAGCCTTATTTTTCTGAGCAATGGATGTACATTTCAGACATGGTATCATGATGGTATCTCCAACCCCCCCCCTGCCCATTTCAGGAAAATGTTGTGATAGTATTACTCTCCACTCTGGAGAAAACCAACTTTCATTTAGGTGTGAGTTTATTTTTAGTGCACCATATTCTACAGCCAAACAGGTCAACGACACGCCTATTTATGCAGCCCGGAAATGATACCCACTTTGCTCCTACAGACATTAACTATGGGCTGCTGTGGCCTAGTGGTTAGGGAGTTGGTCTTGCAATCGGAAGGTTGCCGGTTCGAATCCCACCCTACCCATGGTTGAGATGCCCTTGAGCAAGGCATCTAACCCCACACTGTTCTGAAACCCTGTAAAATATCTGTAAGTCGCTCTGGATAAGAGCGTCAGCTAAGTGTAATGTAATGTAACTACCATGAAGTATCTTGCCATATCTACCATCTTTGCTCAAAGAACTGCATTGTCAAGAGAGCCAATCATCTCTGTTCCTTCACAGCTCAATCTGGGAATTCCCCTCTAATCCATGTATCACCTGCGATGCCACAATCTCTGCCTGGAATTCACAATCTCATTTCCTTCATCAGAGACAGCCAATCAAAGCTCTCAGCACACTCTTTCGCTGTGACTCATTCTGCCACCTCTGACCACACTTGTGCCAAAGTCAGCTTGTCTGTCATACCTTCCCCGGAAAGTTATGCTTCTCTCTTGGCAATGAGACCCATGGCACAATGAACTGGTGAACCCCCATCCCATCCCATCCCCGCCCCACCGCTGCTCCATGCCAGTGTTTACTGCCTTTGACACGCGAAGCGTTGACACCCCCCTTTTTCCCAGAGCCGTCACAATGAGCCGTTCTTGTCCCGACCTGCAAATCACCTCTCTTATCTGGCGGCTCCATTCCCCCACGGGGCCTGTCTGTAAGCGTACACCCCCCTCTATCTCTCCCTCAAACACAGCCGGCCCTCCATCCCTCTCACTGTCTCTTTCCAGCTCTCCCTCTCTGCATTTCTCTCTATCTTTCTCTCTGTCCACTCCTCTCTCTCCATTTCTCTCTATCTTTCTCTCTCCATTTCTATTTCCACCCTTCTCTCTCCCAATCCCTCTCCCACTCCCTCTCTCCAATTCTCTCTCTCCCTCCCTCTCTCTCTCTCCCTCTCTCAAATTCCCTTTCTCTCCCCCTTCTCCTCCATACGCACTCATAGTTTCCAAATGCTTGTTTTCCTGTCCAGGCGAAACAATGGAGCCACTGGAGAGGGGTGGCAAGGAGATCCAGATTTGGGTGCGAGGAGTACAATTATCCTCTCCGTGAGCGCGAGTGATGGGAAGAGTCCGCACTCGTTCTGTTCTCTACCTCCCTTTGGGATTTATAAAAAAAGGAAAATCCTAGCTAGGATACTGAAGGCGTACACAGGTCTAACTTCAACCAGAAAGCTGAGCTTGAAAATGGGAGTGTGATGCTGTTTCAAGACTGAAGCCAACTACACTGAGGCTGGGAATTTATTGCTAATGTGCCTTTTGAGGTTTCAGGAATGAGTAACCCCCCGCCCGCCCCCCTCCCTCCCTACACAAACAGCTTCTCCATCACAGCTTTTTTCTGTTTTTCAGTACGTCTGGATTGGGACACCATTTGGTAAGGGAGTTAGGGTGGGGGTGGGTGATGCTAATGGTGGCAGACTGGCTAGTAGATGGTGGGGGGTGGGGCTGTCATGTGACCAGGTGAGGTCGGCCGGTACGGCGGAAGTGGGGGGCCCCTCATCCACCACATGTGCTCCATCACGGAGGCCCCAACCACAGCCCACATCGCTGAATCACTTCCTTCCTCTGACTCATTCATTAAAACAGCATCCATTCCACACAGCGCTCTCCTAACTTACAAACAAAATGGCCACCAATTATTTCAAAAATGCACAAAAATGCTGCCTCAGATTAAACAGAAATAATAAAAAAATGTCAAGCATTTCCCAACTATTCACAGCAAGTGAAACGGTAATGAAGCTTATGAATACTGTGAAGCTGTTACTAATCAGTGGTAGGTTAGTAGGACGCTGGCCAGGGGTAACATGAAAGACGTGAGAGACCATGCATGAATATGAAGAGAAATTCAACTGTGAGATCTGCTCTGATGTCAAAGGTGGCAGTTGCAGGGAACAGTGGAAGAACCCTTGAAGGCACCTGGTGAAGGTTCTTCTGTGGATGCTAACATAAAGCCATATGCCCACTGACACACTGACCTACTTCTCCAAAACATAACCCCCCTACCTCACACATGCATGCACAAGCAGACGTGTACACACACATACACACACTCACTCGGGTACATATGGACAGGTATCCTTATACTCTGTCAGGTTCTCTTACACAACCACACACACTCATCCTTTCACTTTTGCTTACACATACACACACTCACACAAACAAACCAAACCACTAGCTAACTCATATGGAAACACACACACACACACACACACACACACACACACAGATATATAAAGGTAAACACAGACAGACGCCCACTTTCAGTTACACTTATTTCTCCCTGTCGTGTTGACAGACTGTGGCTAAGACACACACACACACACACACACACACACACACACACACACACACACACACACACACACACACACACACACACACACACACACACACACACACACACACACACACACAAATACACACCCTTGCTGGAAACTATGAAGTCAGTCCATCGCCTGCTTTTGTGATGAAAGGGCTCATTTTCCCACCTCCATTTTTCACCGTCAGTCACTTACGAGCAAATACAATTTTAAACATGTCTCCATTCATTAGTAAATCCTCTTTTCCAAAGCTCTGATACTTCACAGGACCTGGCTAGAGACATCATCTAATCCTGTTGCAGACTGCTGACGATTAAGGTGTCAGGTATGGGCTGACATTTTGAACACCAGGTGAAACATACTCATCAGTCATTTTAGGGACGCAGGACTTGGGTGCCTTAACAATTCCTCTTTGCAGGATGACTAAAAAACCCCATTTTGTTTGAGTATGTCACATCAACCAGGATTTGCAGGGTGGGGTGGGTGGGTGGGGAGGGCTGAAACCAGTCACACATCTGGGCAATTCTCCTCAGGTTGGCTGTGTGGTGTATGTGCGTGTGTGTATGTGTGTGTGTGTGTGTGTGTGTGTGTGTGTGTGTGTGTGTGTGTGTGTGTGTGTGTGTGTGTATGAGAGAGTGCGTGTGTGAATGTATGTGTGAATGTGTGTGTGGTTTATATTTCTCTGAATATGGAGTGATTCAAAGGGGTGTGAGACAAAGGAACGATTGATTCCACGGCGAGTGAATGAATCCTAAAACTTGGAAGGTAGCCACAGGCCAAACTTAAAGGTCGCCACAGACGTATCTGACCACAAAGCAAAAGGGAGCTACAAAAAAATGACAGTGAGGGGGCAGTCACCTCTTCCGAAATACTCCATCCTAGCACTCCAAGTGTGGGCAGAACTCAGCTAGAATAAAGAGCCTCTTTGGCTCAAACCCAGAGGAAGGTCCTCAAAGGTTCTCTTTGGAATGCTTTTCAGCCTTAAAGAAGAACTTCAAACCAGCAAAGGATGAAGCAAAAGTTGTACAGGGAGGGAGAGAGAGAGAGAGATAAAAGGAAACTGAAAGAAAAGGAAACTAAAAAGGAAACTAAAGAACACAATTCCAAAAGGGTGGGACAGATTCCTGAAAATAGATTGAAACCTGGCGGTAAAGATTGTGTGAAAGAATACAGGAAGGTGCAAGGGGATGGGAAAACGACTAGAAGGGATGGAAGGAAGGAAGAAAGGAAAGGAGGAGGAGGAGGAGGAGAGGATGAGATCGGATTGAATCTGGAGATCATCTCTCATGTGTTGGCGTACCCCCTGAGATTGCGCAGCCACGGAGAAGAGCAGCCATCTCTGGCCATATGGTTTGTGTAAACTGTGAAATCGCAAGGCCACATTAACCTCTGCAAGCCAGTATCCCACACAGACGAAGCTGACAAGAGGAAAATGAGGGGAAGTGTCAAGGAGGCTGTGACGTTAAGGAATCTCTCCACAGAAAATGAGAGCTTTATTGTGTTTTTTTTTTTTTTTTTACCCATCTCACATATTTTTAAAGCAAGTGTCTCATCCCTCTTCTAAAGATAGTCTTACCCTTTCTTATGCCCATGTTTTGTTCCTTTATACATACAGACACATGAACATAGTCAGAACCGAGGGGGTTTAAGAAAAAGAAATAGTACTGAGAGTGTTACTAAACACTATCGAAATACTGCTGAAGGCCAGCTCAAAAGTAAAGCCGATCTGTTATCAAACTGGGCATTAAAAGCGATGGACAATTCAGTATCTGCCTGTATGATTTTTTTTTAGCACAGTGGCCAATCAAAAGCCTCTTCATGTTTTTATGGGTTTTTGTTTTTGTCAACTCCAAGTATCTTCTGTTGTCTATTCCCTGCTTTTACATGATGTCTATTAGGGAGTGGGGGATTAGATACAGTATGCTATCATATAGCGGCCATCCACTGCATCTCTCTCTATCTATCTCTATCTCTCTCTCTCTATCTCTCTCTCTCTCTCTCTCTGGCCACACCCCTGGGTGGTTTGACCCTGAGTGCTGCTTACAATGGCAGCTCATGCATATGCATGAGAGCGCCTGAGCTTTCCTCCGCTCGGAGCATCCTAGGACCCCATCCTTCCACCGGGACAGCAAACCTGCCTCCAATTCCCCATGAACGTAGCGAAGACAAATCCCTGATTTCTGCTGATGTCATTGTTAGACACAAAGTAGAAAGTGAGATCTGGATGCCAAATGACTGGACGATTTTTTTGCCTATACCAAACAAACACCCCCCACAAGCCGGACTGAGATGACATGTCCTGAATCAAAAAAAGCATCACATGCAGCTTGGGTCATATGTATGTTGACAGGATATAGGTTCTATCCGAAAAGAGATGGAGGGATAGGAAGCTTTACAGATATGAACCGATAAGAAGGGAGAGTTTATTAGTTCAAGACATTAGAGAATTACTGTTTTATCGGCATCAGCACAGCCCGGGGAGAGGACGTTAATTCACTTATAAACCGGATGTTGAGCGTGATATGCTCGCAGGCTACAGTATCTCGTGTGCACTGCAAAGCTGTAGCTTGTAATTTCATATGAGGCGAACAGGAACTGTTTAGCTCATCTGTAACCAAATATACGTCCGTTGTTATAAAAGCAGTGGGCTATGATAAGCCGTTTTTTTCCTGCTAAGCTATCTCGCATCCTTATCACGACAAAGGTCATCTAAGCTGTGTAGCGTTTAGGACTCGCTGCCTTTACGAATGCATCACCCATTATCTAAAAACCAAACAGGCGATATCCACAAGCTGACATTTTAAGCGACACCTTGGTCTTTTAATTGCTACGAAATACATGTAATCAACCATCTAAAGAAAACGAAGGGGAAATCGCTATAGCCAGCCTTGGGTTAGTTTACGCGTACAGCTTGGTATAAGCTTTAGGGCAAATGGGGATCTTCTACACAGTGAGAATGCTTTTACCACGATGAGTAACAACTAGTAATAGCTCAATTCGTTACTAAGAAGCAGACAATAACGCCGCTAACAATGTAAAAAATGACTCGCCATTTAATTAAGTTGGCAATTCACAGTGGGTCACTTCGCAACGTTACTGTATAGACCTACCTGCTTACGATACGGAGTCCTCGTTGGGTTGGCAGTGTTGGCGAAGATCATTTTTAATTCCCTTGATTTTCGATACTCGACGATGCCAAAAAAGTATTCAGAGTAAATATCTCACAGTCGATGTTTATCCCGGGTTTCTTTACAGCTCACAAATGATCCACATAGCACACGGTTTGTATGGAGGCTTGAGTCGCCTTTAGAAATGTAAAATGGTTTATCTCTAAATGATACCACTGAACGGTGAACTTTAACAGTAAAAGATGTCCAAGGTTTATTCTACCTTGGGTCGCCTAACCAGTTTCAGGAACCCGCCCGGTTCATTGATCTGCGTCCTGTGGCCCGCAGCATAGACCCACCTACTGTGGAATAAACCATTTTACCACGATACGTCAGGGAAAACATCACTCTCGTTATGCAAAGTAAGGACAAGAATGAAGACATGTCTATAAATTATAAGGTGACTGACACTTAGTTTGACATTTCATATCTGGTGTGATACATAATGTAATCACAGGTTAGTCTTCAGACTACAAAATAATGGAAATTACATGTGTTTCCTCCCTGAAAAGCAGTTTTGGTTCGCTCCAGGACGCATACCACACATTCCATAAACCAACCATCACATCCCATCTGCAGTACCCGGCAAGAGAAATATGCAAGAACCCGCAGGGGCCGTCCCAACCAGAATACATTCTAGTTATTCATTGATCTGATCAGACTTCACTTCTAAATTCATCGAAATGAAAAAAAAAAAAAAAAGAAATAGTCTCGCGACTCTGATTATCTCGATTTGGATATTCCTCCGCCTTGCTTGAATAATTGGCAGAACAAATAATCTTGTTAACATTGTCGTGTTGCCTCTCACGTTAAACCACCAGATCAAAACAGGGTGTCGGGGGAATTTAATTCACATGTAGAAGGCGTCAACCCAATTAGGCCGAATCAACATGCGCCCCTGGGCTATGCGCATTCACATGGAAATATCCTTTTTTGTATTGATCCACAGCTTATGAAGTCTCTCACAGCAAATGACCAATTTAATGCAAATCGCCTTCCCAACGACTAATACATTTAACCACAGACCTATTCAACTCTGTGAAGGTCGCAAGTTGCTGTCTTTTGGCAATTATGTAGTTATCCCACAATACCATAGCGTTCTTAATTATGTAGCCTAATCTTAGATATATTAAGTTGTCAAGTGGATTTTTGTCAGTGTTTGTTACAGTCAGCATCAGAGGTACCCACTTAAATCCCAGTCAAAGACATCTGTACTCTCAAGGATAGCTAACCACTTCTGCTGTGGCATGGCATTTGTATAAAAACACACAGTTGCACTAGCTACGTAGGCTATTAAAGTGCTGTTTTTAGAATAATTCCATTGGATGTGGTAAATAGAAGAACAACTGGCCATATACGCACACCATGTATAATAATCTGTAACACTCAAACTGGATCCAACTTCAACCAATACAAACCACACACACACACACACAAATGCACACACACACATGCGCGCACACACACACACACACACACACACACACACACACACACACACACACACACACACACACACACACACACACACACTGGATGTGGCAACTGTTTTGTGGTCAGAAGAAATCCCGGACAGATTTGGTGGATGATTCCAGCCCAGATCTTTGCCCTTCTGACCGACTGGTTAGTGTCAGGGCTGGGCTTGGGCTTGGGCTTGGGCTTGGGCTTGGGCTGTCACTCTGATCTCATCCTCCTCTCCAGCCAGCCAGCCAGCCACGGAGCACGTGCAGCACTCACGCTCAGCACTGATGACTTTAGTAGGGCAGCCCTGGTCGCGAGCCGGAAGGGGACGGGGCAAAAGGGCAGTGAAGCCACAGAGGACATGCACTGTATGTACACACTGTAAAGTTTTAATTAAAAAAGCAACTTTTAGACTTCACTGTGAAAAAAGCAATTAATAAAGCTTACAGTTCCAAACCACTTAATATGTGTTTTTATTGTCACTTCATGTCAATTTTTTTTATTATAATTCAGTTGTGAAGGAACCTCTGACCTGTGACACATTTTTGTGACAAGATATAGTTCTGTAGCCTACATTGAGCGGGTTCCTCACGGAGCCTTTTTACCTGTTAAAGAACTTATTTAAAAAACAGTTCAGTTATCTGTCAAAACATAGCAGCTGGTGGAGAGGCAGAGGATCTTGAGAGCCAAGCTCGGAATTAATCTGTCTCTCCTGGCTGCAGCAATTTCGTTATATTTCAGTTGTGAAGGACTCCATTCT
>CM050220.1:13165923-13170923 GCA_027475355.1 Coilia nasus | reverse complement strand
GTGGCCTTAACCGTAAGTCACTACGAGCCAGTGACATTAACACTCTGTCTCTCTCGCAAAACATCCGTATTTCCAGTAAACACCGACATCAGAGCACTTAGTGATATCCTAGCACAGTCGCTGCTTTTAACCGAACCTCTCATCAGGAGCCACACATGACAATGATCCCTCTAATCTCAAAGTGTCCGCTAGGCTTTCACTATGGGCAGCATCTTCTCCAATCAATACGATCTATACGGCAAGCATTTTATCTGCCCCCTATCTGGATCACTGGAGGAGGAGGAAGAGGAAAAGAAGGAGAAGAAGGAGAAAAGGAGGAGGCCGAGCGTAGCACACTGCCCACGTGGGAGGAGGGGAAGTGGGGGCACTCTCTTTCTCTCTCTCTCTCTCTCTCTCTCTCTCTCTCTCTCTCTCTCTCTCTCTCTCTCTCTCTGTTCTTGCCTGGTTAATAATTAATGGGGAGAAATGAGCCATATGCTGAGAGTGCTTGAGTAAAGCCCAGATAACTTGGCATATATTACACGATTGCACCAATTAGGGGCTGAAGGAGCATGCGCACTGCAGGAAGTAGAGGATTGTGTTGTTGTTGTTCTTGTTGTTGTTATTGTTGTTGTTGCTTTTGTGTATCTGAATGCAGTTTGACTGTAGCTAATTACAAACAAGCAAGCAATCTATTTATTGTCTGTTTCCTTTTAGGTATTGCTGTCTCTTGTGTTTATGCAACACATTAGATCACACAAACACACACACACATACACACACAAACACACACACACACACGCACACACACACACACACACACTCTTACAAGCGTACATGCAAGGAATATATCTGTGCCATATATTTGCATCCCCAAAACCAAGCAATACCATTAGCCTACTCATCGAAATGGCTTCTGTTTGCCTGATCGTGTTGCAAGAAGTTTCCAGGGACCAGTGAACTAGCTCATCTTTTCTCATTTCTGGTAATCTGTAGATTACAATCTAGCTAATGTCCTAACTTGTGAGGCAGATTGGTGAGGTTGCTGGAGGTTAATGACAACAGAAGGAAACTTAACAACAGGAGGCTTAGCGGTCGTCTCTTCAATTCAGCTCCAGGCCTGAGGGGGCGGCGTGATTAATTATGCAGCGGCCCACCATCTTCTGCTCCACCAAGTGAAACGTGACTCCACCACTAGGTTCGGAAATCTAGTCTGATCCATATCCAGTCCTACTCATTTCAGCGTATCTGACGATGGTCCCATTGATGGTTGGTGTACAAGGAAGGAAAAGGCGCAGGAATGGCTGAATAAGCGACATTAGCAATCCCCATGAAAAGGTAGAAACTCTATATGAAGCCTGAGATGTTAAAAGATTCATAGCTGCAATTGGAAGTAATAAATCACAGTTATCCCCTGATGCGCCATTGTTGGTGAATCAACAACATCCCCATCCTTATAAACCCCTTAAGAGGCACCCCCTATTATAACTTTGTTGTTACCAGAATGACAGTGACCAAGTTGTAATGTGTTACTAAAGACTCAGTGTAATGTCATAGTAATGTTATAATGTTGTAGCTAAGTTTTTTTCATTCACAGCGAGTCATTCCACTGGCGGTACAGTGATATTGCCACCAGGACCATTTCTACACTTGTTGTCCCCTATAAAAAGTATATGATATTGGGCTCCCCCGCTAGCAATAGTGTCGGCCCTGGAATTGTCCTGACATCCCCCCACTGTTAAGTGGCCTCTGATTACCACACACGAGTACACACAATAGTACTAAATAGCCGAGTGGGTACTGCTATAACAAGACTCCTGCTGCAGTTGCAGAGAAATGGGTCAGGAAGCAAGGAACACATCCTCTTCCTGTGGGAAGGGTGTGGCTGCTGATAAAGTCAAACATTCTTCTCTATCTAACATCAGCTCTAAGGCTCCGGGGAGATGCACTCCCACTACAAAGCCAATTGTGTTCAGCCACGCTGTAGAATTTTTTTGTTCTCTGACTCTTTTGTTTGTTTGTTTGGGGTTATCTATGGAATTCTGCACAGCTTTGTTAATTACAGCACAGATTTTAAGGCTAAATCAGAAGACGTCAGCAGTCTGGAAGTTGACGAAGTCAGCATTTTCAATGTCGTGATAATCAAGTTTCAAGTTTCAAGTTTCAGTTTATTGATTTCCACTCTTGTTTGTAAAATACATTCCGAAACACAACTGTGATTTTTTTTTTCCTTCAGATGAAGTGGTGATATAGAGGAGCCTTGAAAAATAGTATTTAATTGTCACTGTAAATATGGTTGTAGATAAGAGACATTTGGAGTGGGCTATTTGAGACTGTGTAAATAAAGAATGAAATGCAGTGATACCTTTACTGGATAAAATACTTTATTAGAGCTGTTTGTAAGAACAAATGTAAGATCCTTAATAACCCAAAAGATAACAATTTAGGCAGTAACAGTTAGAAGGAATAAGTGTGGGCCTAATAATTGAGGACACCCTGTCCTAACCACTCTCCTTTCCCCTGTTACTTCTCCATTTCCAATGACAAATTTAGTAGAGAGATGAGTGGATGTAGGCGTAGCCTCCTGCTCTCCCAGTGCAGTAATCGTATCCATTATCGGCTGCATATCCTGTGCCAAAATATAAAGAGTACACATTTACTCAGCCTAACCAATTCACTGATTTATCAGAATTCAGTGAAACGAAGAATGAACAAATATCGAAATTAAAATGAACTCATTACCATGTGTATTTTCACTTACCCATGTTAATGTAGGCTCTGTAGATGTTAATTGCCTCATAGGGGCTGATGTCAGACAACAGCCTCTGGCTCCACCTGTCTACACGATCCATCTGCCCTGTCATGTTCAGAAAGGTAATAAACACCAGTTTAGTCCATACATTATTATAAATTCTATCAAGGTCAGTTAAGACCCTGAGTTAGGGAAGACAATGCAGAGCTTCCTAATCCTAATCGCTGGATTTTTTTTTAATCAGTGAGAATTTTAACTTCTCTTTATGCTGTTTTAAAAACTCTCTTTGACTCACAAAGATCACTCTGGTGGAAAGCTGGTTGCTCAGGTGTGTTCAGGCCCTGGGCCTCCTCCTGGCTCTTGGTTCCAGTTTGTAGGACAGCGTCCTCGATTTGGTCATCCATTCCCCTTTCGGACAGAGCTGGGCCAGTGGAGACAGTGCCTATGAAAGACAAAAGACACTCATTCAAAATGCATTTCCCTTACACTACACAGCTTGGTTTGTCATGAATCATTAACAATACAACTGTGTTTCAGTAGTCTGCTGTAAAATCTCCTATAAAGCTCAGTGTGTAAGGAGAGAGAGTATAAAGGCTTTGTGATACAACTCCAAAAAAAAGCAAGAGGGGTTTTATGTACATGTAGGATTGCTACAGTAGATGCCAGGCACATTTTTGATCTGTACATCTGAAGACCTAATTTGCCAAAATCATATTTTTTTTTGCGGCACTATTGGGCAGGTTTTTCCAGATTCCTATATGTACTTACGCTCATCCATTTGGTCATGGGCAGCTAATGATGGCTCATGGCTGATGCCTTGCAGGACCATCTCTTGCCATCTCCAGTCACCGGCCTTCTTGCCGATCAGAGCCACAGAGCCTAGAGAAAAGATCAAAGAAAGATAAGGGCCTAATTAATCATACATTACGGCTGAAAGCATATATTTTTTATGATATTTTCACATCGCAAATACCAGTACCAGTGTGGTTTTACAGTATTTCTCAAGTCACTCACCCTCTCCAGTTTTGGTCTGGACAGCAGGGATCCCATCCAGGACCATGTCCTGCCATTTCAGGCTGAAGGCCTTCTTGCCAGTCAGAGGCACGCAGCCTAGAGAAAAGATCAAAGAAAGATATAATCAGCCGTATATCATGGCTGAAAGCGTTTATCTATCTTATCACCACACATCAGTTTTTAATTTCATACAGTAGTATATTACATGTCCTGCCACTTCAGGCTAAAGGCCTTCTTCTCTCTTAGGAGCACACAGCCTACAGATGAATATGCGATCAATCGTAGAAGAGATGGTTCAAAGCATGTGTTGATTATACTGGTGATTCACCCTATCACCCTAATGTATTCTCCATGTTAGTGTATCCTATTCTTCACATGTTTTTAACATCTTCACTTACACGTCTCCATGCTGCTGTATTTCCCCTGGGTGACGGGTGTGCATCCCAGGAAGACATCTTGCCATTGCTGGCTAAAGGCCTTTTTGCCTCTCAGGGCCACGCAGCCTACAGAAGTAATCAAATGAATGTGTGATCAGTCGTAGAATATGGCTCAAAGCATGTGTTGATTACACTGCTTCTTGACACCGCTGCATTCGACATGTTAATATATCCTATTCTTCACATGTTCACATAATGTTTCACATGTTCACTTACATTTCTCCATGCTGCCGTGCTCTCTGTGGGTCACTGGTGTGTATCCCAGGACGCCATCTTGCCACTGGTGGCTGAAGGCCTTCTTGCCTCTCAGGGGAATGCAGGCTACAGAAATGATTCAAAACAACGGTCACTCATCTTTCAGTCACAACTGAATTATGATAAGCAAGCCTATTATTGACATAGTTCCTATTATCGGCCATTTCTGTTGCTGTTCCACTTAAAATGAGGTTTTAACCAATGAAAAAGAAGTCACTCCCGGGTTACATTAAGAGAGGTGAATTTGTCTATTTTCACCAGGATAACTTTTTTTCACTAAGTAAAACCTCAGTTCAAGTAGACTGGCCGATAATAGGAACTATGCTGATATTAGGCTTGCTTATGCTACACTACTTCCCTGTACAGTAGTTTCTCTGTACTCGTACCCAGGGGATAGGTTTTGTCACTCCCATGATGACTCCTAGTCTCCCCTGGTGCCTCAGCCAGCACCTGTGGGGCTTCAGCAGTGCTGATATCCACAGTAAGGCCAACTGTTTCCATTTTCTTGGCTTCCAGATGTTCTTGACGCTGGGCTCTCAGCTTCTGCGGCTTGCGATTGTCAC
>CM050220.1:13105923-13160923 GCA_027475355.1 Coilia nasus | reverse complement strand
AGGCAAGGCAAGGCATGTTTATTTGTATAGCACATTTCATACACAAAGGCGGTTCAATGTGCTTAACAAAAATAAAAGTGAAGAACAATATGTAAAAGCATAAAAGATAAAATAAGTGTAAATGTTTAAAGGATAAAAGTAAATATAGTATTTAAAATGATAAAGTAAAAGACATGTTTAATGAAAAAAGAAGGAAAAAAACATAGAAATAAAAGGTTAATCATTAGCAGAAAGCCTCTGCAAACAGTTTGGTCTTAAGTCTAGATTTGAACCTGCTAACAGTAGGACATTTTTGATGTCTTGTGGAAGTTGGTTCCAAAGCTGAACTGCATAGCAGCTGAAAGCTGCTTCGCCACATTTTGTTCTGACAGCAGGTTTTACCAACAGATTTTTCTGCTGTGATCTTAGAGACCTAGTTGGTGCATATAGCTAAACATATCCGATAGGTAATTGGGTGCCATCTCATAGCTCTAGCTTTAAACCCCTTAGTCTCAAGAGCAGTGGCAATCCTAAATCTTTCATCCTTTTTCCCCATATATAATTACTTCAGTTTTGTCTGCTTCCAGCTGAAGAAAATTGTGTGACATCCAGTTGTTAATTTGTTTGATACACCCATAGAGAGACTCAAGGGGGGCACAGTCATTAGGTGACAGAGTTAAGTAAATTTGGGTGTAGTCAGCATAGCTATGCCAATTGATTAAGTTGCTACAGAAATGCCTGTTAGTTGACAGCAGCATTTCTCTCTGTTTCCAGCAGAGATACCCTGGTTCAAGGGGGAGGGGGACTGGTGGTCAGTGAAACACCTCCTGGGCAAAAATCCAATGACCACGGGTTTCAATTTCATGGAGAGGTTCGAACTGCTTTGGAACTGAATACATATTCAAAACACAATTTCACGCAAAAAAAAATATTCAAAGAATCATTTTCAAACTAATCTTTTTAGAGAAGGTTTGTAAAAAATGAAGATGCAAATATCTTTGACATGTTCTAAATGGCAGATGGTAAATCCTTTAGAATTAGAGACATAGCATCCTGTTTGCATTCCGTGCACATGACACCATTAACCCTTTAAGAGATATGTTATAACCTTGTTGTTACCAGAATAGTAATGACCAAGTTGTAATGTGTTACTAAAGACTGTCTGTAATGTCGTATTAATGTTGTAATGTTGTAGTAACGTTTTTTTTTTAATTTAAAGTAAGTTGTTCCACCAGCGGTATGGTGACCGCTAAAGGTCTACAATCCTATTGGGCCCCTTAGAATCAATCAGCAACTATGCTGTGCTTGCTTCTGATGGTTCCCAAGCAACTTGTAAAGAAGGTCTAAAAAACAATAGTCAAAACTATTAACTATTAACAAAATGTACAAAATAATAATAATAACTATATGATTATCAAATTAAAACAACCACAACAATCTTATTACAATAAAACTAGCAACAGTTATGCTTTTAGAGGTTTGAGCTAGGCTTAGAAGTATTTCATGTAATGGTAAAAACACACACACAAGTGAAAGCTCTGTGAGGAATTTCCTCAAAGAGAATTCGTGTTATCCGGTGATATATGGAGTCTGTTGTTGGTGGGTGGGAGGGGGAAGGGCGAGGTGAAGGAATGATTTGTGGGTGACAGGGCTCTGCTTAGTCTGTCTGAGTAGTATTGAGGCTGCCAGTGTCTTGCTGTGGGCATGCAGCACAGAGACACACAGATGGGACAGCAGCTTCACAGAGCGTCGAGTTTCTCCCGCTCCCAACACAAGCAGGGCCAGGAGGTGGGGGGTGGGGGGTTCATGGCAGTATCAGGTCTCAGCTTGCCCTCTGAGGACTCCGCTGTGGTGGGGTGAGGGGCGGGGGGTATTTGTGGGGGGTAAATTGGAGAGGGGGTTGGTGAGGGGGTGTGTGTGGATAGTGAGATTGGGGCACACAAGATGCTTATCAGAGTAAGGGGGGGGGGGGTAACTCCATCTCAAGGGTGGATTTAGGAGGGAAAAAGAGGACAAGTATGGGCAGAACTCATTTTTCTATATGAGGCTCAGTGATGACAAATCAAATTACGGCTCTACCTGATATCGACCATTAAAACGTATTAGATAGTGTCTTTTACACGGTATTGATTGTCAAATGGCTACTCCACAGGAGCCTGATGGCTAATGGAGAACTATCAGGTAACAGCGGCTCCACAAAAGTCCCTGACAGAAGAAAACATTCCTCAACCAGGCAGTTGAAGTCCCTGCTTCACAGACCTTCAGGCACCCACTACCTGACTTAAGCCTAGTCCACATTACGCCATTTTTGAATACAAACATAACAAAGTTGTTATGTTTCTGCCTATTGTCCACATTCGATCATTTTTGGGCTCTGTAACTATGACATATTAGAAACAGAGCCAGTAACAGTACTATTTGAAAACAGCATCGTTGCATTGTAGTGTGGACACCATTTTAGGGGGCTGTATGGGTGCTATGTCAATGCTTTCCACAAAGATGCTTCAGCTTTTCACATGGCCTGAAGGTGTTTTCTTCTTTCAGTAGTCAGTGTTTATATATATGGAAATTTTTAAATAAAATATAAATTATCTTAGCATAAATCATCGAATCCTATTAGACCAGTAGCATGCTAACTGGTCCAATATCTGATTTAATAATTCATGCTAAGCTAATAGTTGAAGTGCTACTGCCAGATTCGGAGATCCTACATCCACAGAATGGCTAAATAGATTTAAATACAGTAAAACCTAACTGTTTAACTCAAAACTGTGTTCCTTTAACATTTGGTATGCTACATGACCCACACACAGCCCACTTGACTGGCCATGTCAAAGCACTGTGACAGTTGACACAGGGGCTAGCGCTAGCCAGATAACTAAACTCATGGTGGGGGGAGGGGGGAGCCTTTTAATCTAATTTATGCATTAAGATATTACTACCAGTACATCCACTGTATGTTGCCATGGCACCATGCGCAGTGGCTGTGTGTAGTATGTGTGTTTGTGTGTGTGTGTGTGTGTGTGAGAGAGAGAGAGAGAGAGAGTGTGTTTGTGTGTGTGTGTGAGAGAGAAAGTGTGTGTTTGGTGTGTGTGTGTGTGTGTGTGTGTGTGTGTGTGTGTGTGTGTGTAAGGGACAGTAAAACACCAAGCATGAATGATGTATGTGCGAGGTTGCGTGCATTTGTATTTGCTGTACTGTGCTGTAAGTGTGTGCATTTGAGTGTGAGCACATGAAACGCAAACTTCCGCCTGCCTATGTTTCTGTGTCTGACAATGACATCACAAATGGAATAAACCCAGGATGACTGAGACCTACTAACCTGTCCCATTTCTTAATGATCGCCCTAATGGCACTTAAGAGTTTCTGAGGAGCCAATGGGAACAGGAAAACATTTAGCACCTCCATCTATAGCTTTTCCCATCAATGTCCACACAGCAGCAGCAGGCTCATATTTCACAACGAAGCCTCTCTCTCTCTCTGTCTCTGTACGTCTGTCTCTCTCTCCCTCTGTCTTTCTCTGTGTCTGTCTGTCTGTCTCTCTCTCTCTCTTTCTCTGTTTCTCTCTCTCTTTCTCTGTCTCCCTCCCTCTTTGTCTTTTTTTATCTTCTCTTTTTTCCCTCTCTCTTAGTCTCTCTCTGTCTCCCTTTCTCTCTCTAGTCTGTCTCTTTTTCTCTCTCTTTCTCTCTCTCTCTCTCTCTCTCTCTCTCTCTCTGTCTCTCTCACTTTCTGCTTTGTAATCTAACCCCACTGCATCTTTGCTAAGTCTCTGTCATCCAGTAGTTTTCCTTTTTTACATAAAGCAACCAGAAATAGACTGCAGATCCCCGCACACTGTGAACTGTGCAGTGCGGAAAGTACTTGGAAGTGCCATTAACGGTCCTCTTCATCTGACAGCAAGCTTTCACTATACTAATTCAACAAGCCTCTGTGTCACTCCGTAATCTGGTTCAGTTTGACTCCCTAAGTCACACACATTTAAGAGATTGGCTATGTGTGAAAGGCGCCACCCAAAGAACCCCATGTCCTGTCTGCTTTGCTAGGACCAATGTCAGCATCATAGATTCTATCACTTATCTCTCTCAACAGCAGTCAGGTATTGATCATCTACAAGTCAACAGCTGAAGGTAAAATAACCACAGCCTATCAGCATTGAGCATACCGCAAGCTGAATGGAGTACTCACTACCGAAAACAGTACTCCGCTTGTTCCTGTAAACGTTCTAGGAGATTGTGCATTTCGGAACTACCCAATAATGGAGACAAGCACCAACCGCAAAAGGGACAAAAAATTACCCAGAACCCCCTAGAGTGGATTGCCCCACTTAATCACAAACAGAACTGTCTACATTCAGTGTTATAGATCATTTTATATAGCTTGTACAAAAAGAAAGAATGAATTGTTATTTTACCAACCACCGAATACACAGCAATACACAAAAAGAAAAAAAATAAACACTGGCAATTGTCCTGTATTTTCTACAAGCTTCACACCACACAAGTCAATCCCTGGCTGAATTTAAATCAGCTTCGAGGGTTGGTGGTTTATTACTCCAACAAATATCAGGCGATATCCCCCAGGCACACATATCACTGTACCAGTGACAAATGGAAAAAAAAAACAGTGCTGTGTATAAGTACACTATAGCTTTTTGGCTCATGCGTCATGCATTTTAACCGAGGGCTTTAGCTAAATTGGATGGAGGCGTTGGGCGGAGGGAAACTGTGGTTTTAATCAACACGTGCCGTGACATCAGGAGAAAAAGGCTATGCCCAGGGCGAACCAGAGGCCATGAATGTTGTAGATCACTGGTGAAACATGTTTCATTTGTCAAGGGGTGAGGGGGTCAGTGGTGACCTTTAACCCCTGGAGGGTCACAGATGACCCTGCTCCAAAGGCACGGCTGTCCCTTGGGATGTAATTAAGAGCTGTGTGACTCCTGTAGCCATGGCAACAATGCCTGCAATGCTGAGCTGCGTTTAATGTTGCTCTGGGGTCGAGCTGAAGATTGAGTTTAATTGAGTTTGTTTTAAAAAAGGTATTTTGATGCTCAGGGCTTGGGCTGAAAAACAGACATCCTCTGGGAGAAGATTTCCCTTTCTATCAGTACTTCTCGTGAATGAAATCACTTCTTAATGACACAGACATTTCTCACTGAAGTGTGATGGAAATAGACATAACCCCCTTCTGCCAGTAATGTTACACCAAGATGATTCTAATTTCTTTTTTTTTTTAATGTGACTGATGATTTGTAAGTTGTTTTAGTTAAAAAAAATTATAAATAAAAAAAAACATTCAAATGTCTGAGAGTTAGTTAATAGTCCATTAGTAATTGCCAGATATTCACTAGAATAAGCCATACTCTCATAGTAATAAAGTCGACAGAGGGTGGATTGTAAAAAACCTGTATTGGAGTGACATCTACTGGTCATCCCTATATATAACGTCAGTACACAAGGATACAAAGATACAAGGACACAAGGATATTTATTTGTCACATGCATAGACATACTGAGTAGTAGGACATGCAGTGAAACTGTTCTGGACTGTCTGGACTGTGCATGGGGAGTGGGGAGTAAAGTGCATAGAATGCAGTTGGGGGGATGACTACTATATGAAATGCAGAGGTAGAAAAGGTGATGGAGGGGTGGGATAAAGTGCATAAAGTGCCGTTATGGTTGGAAGGGAGGACTGGCTGTGGTGGCAGATGACGGGCTGTGTGTGGGGTGGGGGGTGGCACTGCGTGTGCAGCTGACAGCGCTGAGGTGGGTTTGGACAAACACAAACGTGTGTGGAGAGGGCTGAGGGCAGCAGGGAGCAAAGATATGTGCCGTGTGCATGTGGGAGGGGGGCTTGAGCCGTGAGGGCTGTGTCCTGTGTGCTGTATGTGTGGGGGGGCGGTGGAGGGAGGTGGCATGAGGCGGGGAGCAAGGCTATATGCTGTGTGCTGTGTGTGTGTGGGGGGCGGGGGGCTGTGTGTGTGTGGGAGGGGGGGGGGCAGTGAGGGAAGTGGTGCTGTATTTGTGTGTGTGTGTGTGTGTGTGTGGGGGAGGGGGGGGGTGTTGGTGTGAGGGAGGCGGTGGCGGGGTGGAGGCGACATAGGACCCAGGTACATTGTACTTGTGTATGTGTGTTAGTGAGCCGTGAGGGCTGTTTCCTATGTGCTGTATGTGTGTGTGCGTGTGGGGGGGTGCGGGGGGTGGTGTTGGTGTGAGGGAGGTGGTGGCGGGGTGGAGGCAACATAGGACTGTGTCTTACGTGCTACTAGTGTATGTGTGTTAGGTGGGATGGGGGGGGGGGGGGGGGGGGGGGGCTGTGTTGTGTGTGTGTGTGTGGGGGGGGGGGCATGACACGAGGGTTCTGATGGCCTGTGGATAGAAACTCCTCCTGAGTCTTTCAGTCCTACCCAAGTGGTTGCGTGGGCGTCTTCCAGACCTCAGTGGTTTAAGCAGTCCATTTCCAGGATGAGAGGAGTCCTTTAAAATCTTTTGAGCCCTTGAAAGTATTCTTCTGGAATAGGTGTCTTGCAGAGCAGGGAGTGGAGTTCTGACTGTGTGATGATGCAGACCTGTGTGTGTGTGTGTGTGTGCCTGTGTGTGTTAGTATGTGTTTGTGTGTGTGTGTGTACATCTGTGTGTGCACGTATGTGTATGTGCGCTTGTGTATGCCCGTGTGTGTGCGCGCGTGTGTGTGTGTGTGTGTGTGTGTTGTGTGTGTATGTCATTTGGTTTGTATGTGTGTGTGCCAGATAAGTGTGTGGGGGTGGACTGAGTGTGTGGAGATCTGTGTTGCGTTAATTGTATTTATGACGATGGCCTGTGTGTAGAGGTGTTTTTCCTCATAAATTCTGGACGGAACAGATGGTGTTACTGTGAATCGTAACCTCTTCGCTCACACAGAGGCAGGAAAGGAGGGAGGAGGGACAACCTTAGGCAGCTCAAAGCAATCTTTCTGTCCATCTTTCTTTTCATCTTTCTTTCCCTATTTCTATCTTTCACTTAAGCAAATGAGGAAAGACAAATAAAAATGATGAAAATAGAAATCACAGCAGCAATGTCAGGACGACTAAAGTGTGCAAACACAGTGTATAAAAAAGAGAAAAAAAAATAACCAAAGCAAATACATTTCTGAAAACGAAATCTGCTTCTGACTTATATCTCCAATATGCAACACCGTGGACCGAAATGAAAACAGCGTTGTGACGAACGGAAAGACATTAGGGAGAGATGAAGATTGAGGGCCCAACTTCAGCAATTGGTTAAAAATAGAGATGCAGTGGCGAGAGATCCACCTTGACACATCCAGTGATTGACAGGTAGAGGAATACAGCTGTGAGACATGTCGCAGGACCAATGAAAAAGGGGTGGGAGGGAATGTTAATCTGAAGACAGGCAAGCTTCATGTCACATCATAACCCTCATAGAGAAAGGCTTGTTATGTCTTCTGCCTACCCAGTGGGGTGTCTGCTTAATTTAATTTTGCTCTTCCATGATGAGGTGTTATAAACTCATTGTGGTAGTTTCTTTGAGGACATCATGTAATGTGTTTGTATGAAATTCACTTACAAAAAAAAAAACACAAAAAAAGAATCCGCTTTTTTCTGAAAATAGGGTTAAATAAAGCCAGATGCTTGTCTACCTTGTTCTTCATGTATTGTTTGTGTTAAACATTCTGACAGCTCTCTGCATTCCATATAGTTTTCACTTACACTGGCAACACAAACAAGTTGACATACCTATGGAGCTTATGTATAGTATATTCTGTCAGAGCATATGTTGTTTTTCTCAGCCTGTGTATGTAACCTTTATCACAATGTATGTGAAGCTGTCGACACATGAGAACATCTTTTTGCTGTTTTGGAGTGAATTGCCTCTCAGCATTATAGTTCGTCTGAACTACCTTAAGGGGGCGCTGTCTTTCCACATTCCTAGGCTCACTGTTGGCATGAGAACACTGAAAATACCACCCTCTTACAGAGAACAGAAAATACACTCCATATAATTTTAACTAAACAAAACAATGCTTTTAGTCTGAAAATTAAACAATGGGTAAGTCAAGACTGAAGTTGTTATAAGGAGACAAAATTGACAACACACCTGTAAAAGGAGTGCAATCCTTGGAATATACAAACTGACAGTAACCTCACATGCTTTATTGACACAGTGGACTCAGTTTCGCTTTTAAAGACATACAGAAAATTGTCAGTGGTTCTGCATATGAAACCCCACATGTCAGAGCAATGATAATCATTGTAAGCATCACTGTGATACATGATAGAAATTTCAATGAGATGGTTGGCCATGCAATAAACACAAACTATTTACAGCCTTTAATTCTGCATCTGGTCATCATGAAATATGTGAGAAATGGTGGCAGTGACAATACCCGCATACTGTCAAAATTTCAGAACGATATGTTCATGACTTTTTGAGTTATTTTGCTAACAAACAAACAAACAGACAGATAAACACTGGCAAAAACATAACCTCCTTGGTGAAGGTAAATATCTACACTATGGCAGTCAAAGAAATGCACAAACATTTGGTCACTTGATAGTATATGATTTAAAAAAGAAGCAGAAGACAATGATCCAAGATAAAGCTTTTGATATTCACTTAGTGCTGCTCAGGATGAAAACGGTAAAGGCTAATATTCCCTTTTGCTCCTACCAATTTGTCATTATCTACAATGTTTTAGTTTGGGTTTAGCTAAGATACAGCAGATTCTGCAGTAGGCCTTTTTTCGGCACCACATAGATCTTTCACACATCTCTCTGTGTGAAAATTCTCCCACTTGACTAACCTATATTGACACTAAAGCAAACTATTCATTAAGCAAATCACTAATGACTATCACTAAAGAAGTATCACAACGCAATAATAATCTTTCACATCACATTTAGTTATTTTTTAATCTTTTGTATGTTTGACCACATGTCCTAATATGTGAGCAGAGGAGTGCAATGTTTTGTGTACCTGCAGGAACATATTGCTCTTTTGGTAATATGCCTTTATATTTCAAATTCTGAAATTCACTCTTCCACAAAGACCAATTATGCAAAATACAGAGTAAGATGGATGACACATCTTCAGTACAGTGGTCATCTGGCGGATTTAACACAAAGAGAGTGAGGGTGGAAGAGAAAAATAAATATAATTGACAGATGCTCGTATATAATGACACTCTTTATTAAATAGCCTTTTAAAAAGAAACCCAGCATTAACAATTACATATCCATGAGCCCTTTTGCTCATACCACATTATCACTCACAGGCTGTAATAGATGCAGAGAGAAAATAGAGACAGAAGAAGGGTCTCAGAGCGAGATTCACACGTTCTGGAGTCCAATTCACCAGCACCTGCTATTTTTCCCCCTTATGAAAGGTAGCTACCCTATTTTTGGGATGGGGGTAAATTAGCATGATATGAGACAAACAAAACAAAAGATGTCTGAACAGAAGAGAGATGGAGCAGAAGACTTATCTTGAGGTGTTAGAATTGCTTGGAGCAAGCAGAGGGTCGTCTAATCAGGGGTGAGAAACGCCAACCAGGCATCAGAACGGGGCGCCTAATTATCCGTCTGACTTAGGCTCCGTGTGCCTCTCTGCTGGCGGTGACAGATTGTGTAGGAGAAAGAGGTGGAGGCGTAACCTAAGAACAATGAGCACAAGTCTACATAAGATCTGGATCTTCAGCTCTGTATATAAGCTGTACATGTGATATATTAATGCCTGTCTAAGGAGTAGCTTACACAGAGGAAAATATTACTTTTTTACAAAGGGTGTAGGTTTGTTGGTGTCAACATTGGTGGGGACAGAGCAATTTGTAAAAAAAACCTCTCAAACATGGAAGTATCGAAACTGTCTTTGTGAGGTGTGGAAAAGACATTCGAGGTTATTTGAAAATTGTTATAGATGTCCCTGCTGTCCATACCATAAATTGCATCCATTCAACAACTCTCCTGCCAGTCTTGCTGTTGTTGATGTTTGCAAGGTTTTTGCAAAGTCTCGAATGTCTCCACTAGTTTTAGTGTTGTATGCTTACTGGATTGTATGCGAAGCCACGTATGCTCACACACAAAGCTTTTGTCAACAACCCTAAATGGCCACACCTTACTTTGTCTTTTGCTGGTAAACCCTTCAGATTAGTGTTGCTAATATTTAAAGCCAGCTGTTGGTCTAAACGAAACAAGCTTTTAGGTTAAATATAAAGAATACAGGAGAAGTCATTTTTAATACATTTTAGGACTGATTCAGTTTCAAAATCTAATGAGAACAGGTGCACAAGTGATCCAATTTTGGACTTCTTTCAGTCAAGTCATTGTAATTGTCAGCATAATAGTTTAATTTGCTTTTTTCTCAGTCACTGTCTTTGCCTAAACTTTGTTAATATAGGCTATATTTTTACAAAGACTGAGCAAATTGGCCTCCACCCTTATTTTAAGTGCCTAATGTTTACCTAAACCTAAGCCCCCCAGGAGCCACTCCTTTGCTGGGGCAATATATAAGACCTCACCTGACAGGGAGAAAGACACAGCTTCACTGCAGGTGAGGAAACATCTGCATTTGCATTCGCATCCGCAGGCACCGAAGGTAAGAGCAGCATGGACAGGAAACTGGTATCCATTTTGGCTCTGCTGTTGGCCCTCTCACAGGCCTTGGCTCGAGAGGTTCAAGAGGTTCGAGGGGTAAGGCTTACTACTATTTTATTAGTAATAGATTAACTATTAGTGCCAGAGATGGTGGTCTGTATACTGTACTTAATACTCCATTCCTCTAAACTGCATGTTATGTCTATCTTCCAGGACCAGCATGACTTAGAGGGTGAGTTTGTCTCCTCTGTCTATTTGCTGCATATCATTGCCTACTGGTTTAGTAGCATGGACAGATGTGGATATTCAGGATAACATTGGGGATTCGGTGGTATTTCTTCTTTTAGACATGGAAGAGGAATTTCACATCTTGGATGAAATGCCCAAAGAAAACCCATGTAAACGAGCACTTCCACATACAATACCAGTCAAAATTTTGACATTTTGTCTTATTCAATATTTAGTTTTACTTTTTTTTTAATATATATTGTAAATGGATACTGATGACCTCCAGCTGTGTGCTGAATGGACTGTGTGTGGGAGGGAAGCGGGTCCAAATTGTGTTTCTTTATAGTTTGGATTTCTTCAGTATTAATTTACAATGTAGAAAAACCATTGAATGAATTGAATGCATGTCCAAACTTCTGACTGGTACTGCACATTTGTGTAAAAGAGCTCTGAATATTCTAAAGATTCTAATCCTAGATTTGGATAAAATATTCTTTCCCAAGTGATAAGTGTATCGTTTTGTGGCTATTTCCCCTTATAAAACTCTGTCAACTATTTAATTTGTTTGGCCACATATTTATATTGATGATAACACTAATGCATTTGATGTTATTTGTTTTTATTAGAAGTGGAAGAGGAGGAAGCTAGCATCTCCGCAAAAATCCTGCAAGCAAACAAAAGTAAACTCACACATCACAAGCACACATTTTCACAACTGTACTTTAAACAACAGAAATAAGAATATACCATTTTTACAACTGTACTACAAATAACAGATTTGGTTGAAATGTTTCTTCTTAAAGGGATCTCTGGGCTTCTGAAGGAGGGAGATGTGGCTACGCTGAGAGGCAGGAATGCAATGAAGTGCAACAACTGCAAGTGGGAGAAGTCACCTTCAGGACTCGTGGAAGTGCCATACAAAATTTCCAACGACTATGGTGAGTTGCATTTTTATATGAATCCTGCCGTCTAAAATAGCAAGGGATAAGGGTAAGTGCTGTACACTATGAGACTATGAGTGGACATTACACTGGTGCACATGAAATCTACGCTGGTAGACAGACTGACCTGTAATGTTTTAACTGTTTGACCGTTTAACCTTAGTTCTGACCCTGGTAAATAAGTCTGTCTATCAATTGGATAATGGTAAATAATTGGTGACACAATGATCTAACATACAAGTTTTTGTTTTTGTTAACGAAGCTGCCAGGCAGAAGGAAGTCATTGAGGATGCAATGGCCATCTTCCATAAGAAAACCTGCATTCGTTTTGTGCCTTATTCCAATCAAAGAGACTACCTCAACATCATGTCTGGAACTGGGTGAGTCTAGTAACAGAGAGGCATTTTATGTCAGGGATGCTGTACATTTAGAAAACTGGAACATGTTCCCTCTTGTAAGCTTTCAGGTATAAAGAAATTATCCGGAAAAATAAATAGTAAGTAAGTAAGTAAGTAAGTAAATGAGTAAGAAAGTAAATCAATAATACAAAACAAAACATAATACATACTAAAACTATGAATTGCTAAAATATAATAAGCGATGGTAACAATACAGACACTGTTGAATCTGAATGAAAATGTTGTCCTTCTGCGTTTTCTGGTGTTCAATCTGTGCAGGTGCTGGTCCTATATTGGAAGGATTGGAGGCGGACAGACTGTTTCCCTGAACCTGTTTGGCTGTGTGTACCAGGGCGTAGCACAGCACGAGCTTAATCATGCCCTCGGCTTCTACCACGAACACACCAGGAGTGACAGGGACAACTATGTCAAAATCAACTGGGAGTACGTCGAAAAAGGTGAATAATACATTTTCTTTTTAGAATATTATTTAAATTTGTTCTCATGTTGGCCCTCTTCAATGGCTAAATGTAGTTCTTTAGTAAAAAAGGAGAAATTGCGATGTCAGAATTACTTCATCTTTTACTTCATCTTTTCAATGGCCCTTTCCTTTTTCCAGTGTAACGTACAGTACGATAGGTACAATACAATACCTAAAAAAACAGAAACATACCGAACTTTACAGTTTTACAGTTCTTTTCAGAACTTTTACAGTTCAGTTTTTATTGGTGTTGAATCATTTTTTACGCTCTTTGGGTTTCCTTAAATATAAGTAAATACCATTGTAGCGAAGAGAGACACACTCCATCACACTGCCCTCCCCTTAGGAAGCGAACCCCTGCACTTCACACACACACACACACACACACACAAACACACACACACACACACACACACACACACACACACACACACACACACACACACACACACACACACACACACACACAGGTGTCCCTCAGAGTAGTCACCCCATCCAGGCCTTGAATACAGGAGTGGCAGTTAGGTCCATAGACTTATTCACGGTTGGGCTGGGGTAGGGCTGTGCCCACCCACTTGTCAATCAGGCCCACCCAATCAGAAGGCTCTATAAGTTTGATTGACTGTTTTAGTAATGAAAATAACCTATGTGTTTTGGGCTGGGCCCACCTGATTTTTTTTTGGGCCAACCCATTTTATGATTTCTTGCTACGTCCCTGGTAAGATCACAGCTTATGGAGGGCACTCCCTCCCAACCACAAACTTAACACACTAACAATCCCACTCTTTGTTTACAGATGCTGTTGGCCAATTTGACAAGGTGGACAGCAATAACCTGAACACTGTCTATGATTACAACTCCATCATGCACTACGACAGGTGAGGTAACACATAGCTGTAAATTGGTAAACCCCTAATTAAGGCCAGGACAAATGGCGAACATTATGGGTTTCAGAAAAAACTGCATCATATTACAATTGATTGAGGACAGCTGATTGTCAGACCTTTGCCCATCGTGGACTGGATTATATTACTAAGCAAGCTATTCAAGTTTAGCAATAATGTGAAAATAAAAAACAAACAACAACAACAAAAAACAACAACAAGAAAGAAAAATACTGTAGGCATATGCATGTCTTATTAGTAGAAACTGATTTTTCAAATGTTGTAAATTCATTCATGAGGAAATTTAGAAGAAATTCAATTCTATGACCAGACCACTATATTAAATTCTATACCAGGCAATTAAAGACCCACACGAAATCAGAGACAGCATTAGCTTAAATCGTATTCCCCCTTCAGATCTCTAAATGCATCTGGACGGTGATACTGCCCTTCATATGAACACCTCATTCATTGCCACTTAACTCCGGTGTGTGTGTATGTGCTTGTGTGTGTGTGTGTACTTGGGCATGTATGTGTACGCATGTGTGTAATTTGTTATGACCTCCGCCAGCAGAGGTTGTAATCATCTATGTTTGTTTGTTTGTTAGTTTGTTAGTTAGCAACATAATTCAAAAAATTATGGATGGATTTTGATCCCCCCTCCCCTCAGTATTAATTTTCATCTTTAGCCTTCACCTTAGTGGATTTGCTGCTTAATTTCGTTGTACAGGCAACTGTTCAATGACAATAAAAGTCTTGAAGTCTTGAAGTCTTATAATGCACCAACACTATGAGCTCTGATCGAAAGATAGATTACAAGCCTATCATATGTCCTTCTGTCCTTCGTTTAATACAAACATTCTTCTCTTCCCCTTCTATACAGATATGCATTTTCAACGACTTCTGGTAGGGAAACCATCACTCCTATTCCTGATCCCACAGTTCGCGTTGGACCGAGAGGAACCCTGTCTGAGACTGACATTGAGAAGATCAACAAGCTGTATGAGTGTGGTATGTCTCCTGTGACCACAACACCAAGACCACCGACGACGACCACAACACGAACAACAACAACAACAACAACAACAACAACAGGTAGCCTAACAAAGATATTACTTCTACTGGCTAGTCCAACGTACTATTAAATCATCATGATGTATTTGTATATATCTACATATACATATACATATACATGTACACACAATGTCAGGGATTTTGCAGAATTATAGTCAGGTGTATGATCTACCAATTACACCAAATTGGTTGTGTATGTCAGGATGCATACATCCACAGAAGATGTGTGGTAGTTCGTCAAGATGTTTGGCGCAAGCTACCAGCCAAAATTGCACCAAATATTGATTTGATTTAGGTTTCTCTTTTGTTCAGTCACTGCATTTTGTTAATTGATGAACATAAATGATTAACACTTCCATTTTTGAAGGCATTCTTAGTTGACAGCATTTTTTCACACCTGCCTAAAAGTTTTGCACATTACTGTATATATATGTATATGTATATATATATATATATATATGTGTGTGTGTGTGTGTGTGTGTGTGTGTGTGTGTGTGTGTGTGTGTGTGTGTGTGTGTGTGTGTGTGTGTGTGTGTGTTTTGTGATGTCTGAGATGGGTGAAACTGTGAGGTACTGTACTAAGAAAGGGAATGGGTTCTTCTTTTGCAGTGGCACCGAAGGTTACAGAGAAACAATGCCGTTACTCTTGAAGACTATTGGCACAGAGGACTCAATAACCATTAATGTTATTTCATGTCCATTCTACATTTTATTAATTTTTGTTTGAGAATTTCTTGTTACTTTATGGCTAATTTAAATGATGAACTGTGTATACCTGGGAGAAAATGGTGTTTTGAAATTCTGTCATTGAGTTATTCTGCATTGAAAAAAACGAAATAAAAAAATTAAATACATTTCTGAAAAGGGCTACTTGCTGTTATTTATGACCACTGCCAGATCGGTATTCTAAAGAGCAAACATGCTCATTTGTTCAAAATCAGATGGGCAATGCTAGGACTAATTGTGTGCAACTTCATGGAGACCTTTAATATATATATATTTTTTAATTCCATAGTGCTGTGTAGCTTTTGTGCATGAACACACCATGCAGTGTTAGAAAAGTCTGAAAAACATGTCAGAAAGAATAACTGTATGTTAAAGAAGACATTTCTCTCACTGGCACAGAAATGTTTCATTGCAATCAGCAAGAAGCAGTATGCAGGATTTGGAAGCGTCTCAGGTTGAACGAATCGGAATACCTCAACCCCTAAGTGCTCAAAAGGGCCTTAAGGCTTTGGGTACCAACATCTACTTTAGAAATTAATTCCCTCATCTACAGCTGCATTGAGTACACACAATATGTCAAAGTTACTTTAGAAAACAATTAAAACATCTCAGTTAGGCCCTAGGTGGCAATGTCAACAAGTGTTTGTGTCATACTGATGATGTTATGTTAACCAACTCTTCAACAATAATGGTTAACTCATCTCTGACTAAATTCTACTAAAACTCCAATGTGATATTCCACCAAAACAATGTTTGATGCTATCTCTCGGGACTATTCGTCTTCATAAAAACTGCATTAATAACAAAAGCTGTTCATAACAACTGAATCACTTTTACTACCTCTAAACCCTACTGTTACTGGATCTGTTTCTCCTCCATTAACATTATTAAACGTATTATTTTGTGCTCTATTCCAGAAATAGGCTCTGCTGTGTCATTTAAAATAATTCTTCTTTAATTTAAAGAAGGGATTCTAAATCTAACCATTTTTGATTACTAACATGATATTAGTTCTTATGAAATATTCATAAATCAAATATTTTCAATCGCAGATAACAAACAATATGGCACACTTGTAATAACCTTGGGTAGCCTATGTGTACTTTTTTAGTCGTTGTATAACTGTTTGCCTCCATGTACCCACTGACATTGTCTTTGTATAGTCCTGTCCATGAGTTAATTTTGTTAATTATAATCCATGTTTTTTCAACAAAAATAAAAATGGAAAATGTATTGGTGTACAGCGGTGTACAGTCATTGGTTAAACGAGAACCAGCAGCCGGTGGGAAGTAGTAGTTCAGCATCATCCGGAAGCACTTTAGTTAGCTAGCAGTTGTTTTGAATGAATTCTGGCTGATTCATTGCACACGGGAAAAATTGTTGTTAAAGAGGGATTCGTCCAATAAACTACATATTTCACAACAGGTAAAGTAAGGATACGTTTTCCTTTAAAACGCTTGAATGAAAGTGTAATGTTTGGAAAGCTGTGTTGTTAAGATATCTCTTTGCCTGAATCCCTGAGTTGTTTTAGCATCTTTGCTAGCTACTGTTGGAAAGACGCGTTTAGCTAGCTAACTATGATTGCCTATGAACTAGCCCTGTCAGGCTGTGTTTAACGTCAGCTAACAGAGCAAATCTGCAGATTTCAAGTTATCGATATGGTGTGGCTAAATATTTGCTGTCCAAAGTGGTATCTTTATGTGTACGACAAAAAATATAACAGAGTACGTGGTGGTCCCTTAGTTGTAGCCCTTAGCCCATGCTAGGTATTCTAAGCTAGCGTACATTATAGCATAAGCTGTAATAGCTTGTTGAAATCGCTAGCTTGCGATTCAGGCGATGCTACAGATGCTGATTGATTAATTTCCGTGTTGTCATTCCTTTTCCAGAATTAACTGATTTAAATTATGATCTAAGGAAATGTCTTTTCTGTTACGATAAGTTCATAACAGAACATGCAATGGAGATAGCCGTCAAGCTAGTTTGATAATAGGCTAGCTTCTATGCTAGCAAGTTGTCAAGTCATGCTTTGCCTCTGAAGAATAATTGACATCCCTTATTTGATATTGTTTCGGTGTTATTACTAAGTGATGATGTGTACATGTAATGAAAGGATTATCGGGTCCCTGATGAGAACTATGACGGACTCCCCCCTCATTAAATTGATGGTTATGGTGATGATGTTAATGGTGAATAAGTTGACATTTTATTCATATATATTGCTCATACACACCGTGTAAAGGTCATCCTCTTAAAAATAATCTCAATTAAAATTACCCACGTATAGGCCTTGCTAATGACAAACTTGCCTTGCAAGGGAACGTTTGTGCAGGATCTACGATGCGTAGTATGTTTATCTGTGCCATCCGATGATGTATTGTTACAGTTGCACCGATTTCTGAATATCCAGTGTCAGTATGCAATATTTTAATGCCCAAGCTAATTACGTAAACCTATAACAATGACTGCGCTCCTAATTATTTCCACAGAATCATGGACCGGCTGTTGAGACTTGGAGGTGGAATGCCTGGCCTTGGACAGGTAGGTTCACACAGGCGCCACATTCTCTAAAGAAATTTGTCATATCCACTTGGTAGTAGTCACTGAACAGCGTTGGGCAGTACTTAAAACCTTGTCAGGAAATATAAATGTAACACCTTGGATATTGTTAGATATGGGGCAGAAGAAGTTAACTCGGGTTTGAAAGATGTTATAGTGTATTTGTGCCAAAGTTACTGACTGGGATTTGGAACCTCTGTTAAACCTGAAGTGTAAATATATGCTGTGTAGTAGTCCTCCAATGTCTCTGCCACTCAGTAGAGGCAATATGAACGCTTGTGTACATGCTGAAATGTGCAAAGAAAGCATGTAGTTATGTCAAAGTGTATTTTCTGGCCCCAGGTGTTGGAGTGACATTTGTGACAGGTGTCATTTGCAATGACTACACACAGTGGCATGGGTAGTGACACTGGCAAGAGTAATTAAGTCAAGGGATTGAAACATCTGCACCAAATAATAGCAGGAATCTTTCTGTATAGATAGATGGGCTTACAGTGTTGACTATTTCATACATTATTTAAATAAAAAAAAAAAACACTAGAGTAAAATGTTGTCACCTGTCAGGAGACTTGTGTTTTGCAGGTTTCTGACTCTAGTCGCTCTAAACTAATAGGCTGATTACAAAAGCAAGAAAAGTACTTTGTATTGTGTATCAGTGTACCCCAATATGGTTATATATGGTTCACCCACTTGTGTGAAATTAGCCTGTAGGTTGTCATGGTAACCATAGCTGGGAATTCCTGTTGGTGATGGGCTGAGTTTTGTAGAATGTTAAAACGGATGGAAAGAGACTACATGACTTTCAGAGCCACCCAAACGAGTTCGCTGAGGCTAATTTCAAAAACATGGCATTTGCCAGAGACTGGGTGCAGAGGCTTACTATGTCTCTAGGCGCTGCAGCAAGTCATGATGCCAGTTCTGTAATGACCCAGCCTGGGTGTGAGAGAAAGAGGGAAAGGGGGGGGGGGCATTTCCTCAGCCAATAAACACCTCCACAAGCAGCCTTGGCCTCGCACTGAACAACAGGGTGTGAGAGCAAGATGGAGGGAAAGAGGGGGAGAACAGGTTGACGTCTGTATTTCGTTTGTTATTTTATTTTTCTCTGGTAAGCTACACTTGAGTATGTTGTGTATGCTCGTGAACCCTGATGGTTGGAATGGTTTGAGGATTTTGGCACTGTGACCTCAATGAAGATTTTTTTTTTTTTAAACTAGTCCAGATTTGGGACTCTAATCACTTTAAAGCTGTTGAAATGGTTGCGTTTAAACGGCTGTGACACTACCTATTCCTTTTTCTAATTTACAGATGGTGAGAGAGGAGGGGTCGGACAAGGTCATTCGTTGAATTGCAGAGGCATCTTTTTTTAAAACCTGCCTGCCATTGCCTTCTTCGATCCCCTCTCTATTGTGTCTCACATCTGCTAGACCCATACAATCTTTAGCCTCACACCAAATCAACACCTCACCACAGGTGTAAATTTTTCCTGAGAAAAGCTGGCTGGATTCTAAACCCAATTCTGAACTATTCCATCTGTCAGTTTAAAGCCTCGTGACTCTTGGTGCTTTTCAACTGCATCAAAGTATCAGCACTACTTTACCCTACTTTACCTGCTTTAGGTACTGTTTGTTTTTCATTACAGTTGGTACCTTCCTTGGTGTAAATGAGGGGGGTGGAGTGAGCGAAGTTGAAGCTGCCATGAATTAATTTCTATGCAGCATAAACAATTACATTCGGTACAGCAGTAGCTTATGGAAAGGCAGACAAAAACTGTACATGCATGACATGCACAACATAAAATAACATGTGACACATTACAATGGCACTAGGTGTAGGTCTTCAAGTGTAGGCTACACATACACTGTTGAGATAAGCTCTTTGTATGACACAACCTCCAGCATTACTGCAAGTACTTATCAAAGAGATCTGAACATGCAATATACACTGACAGTCAATGAAAACGCATCAGACAACTTTCTTGTACTTTTTTACCGAGAATCGATTCCAACCATATAAACGAGTACAAATGCACTTGTTTGGTCATAAGAGAGTGGGATGACCACTCGGATGTTTACAATTTCCGCTTCAGTGAATTGGTGATCATCTGGTAGAAAATCATGTGTTTTTCCTGTCTCGTCTTGTCTCGGTCGATGCGTTTTTCATTGACTGTCAGTGTAGTGCTTGCATATGTATATATATATTTAAACTACAGGGTGCCATTATTTCTACGGAACTGGTCAGCCTGTCAGCCATTATCTCTTACATTTTTTATTTTTTATTGACTCTGCCACAAAAACATAGTACCTTGAGGAACCTGAAATAGTGTGCTATTTCTATGTATGTTCCGGTGTTCAGTTCAACACTTCTCTACTTTCTCATTTCATTTCACAGCAGGTCTTTGCCAGGCCTTTGACATTTTGCTTTACTTGGCCTCCCGACCAAGCCGTTTTGCAGTTCGGCTGCATTAACTCTCATTTGGCTTAGCTTTTTTCGGTAACTCCTTGCAATTAGATTTGTCCTGCTGTGGGTGACCTTTCACTTGTGATTTGGTGTGACCTTGAGGGTAATCATTTCAGGGTCAGGAGGCTGACTGGTATATGCGGGTAACAGTCAGAGGCTTCTTAAATATTAATTCAGTTTGTCTTAAGTTCATTTTTTGTCAACTTGAGTTCAGTACAATTTACTGAACGAAAGCGATTCACCATTTAGTGATTTACGAACTTGTTGTTGTGATTTATGGTTTTGTTGTGTGCATCTAAAAATGACACCATAGTGGCTTTTGGTATCCATGCTATTTGAATTTCTGAAGTTTTTTTTTCTTTCTTTTCAATAGCCTCGTACACGGCTAAGGTGCTTGGCATATAAATTAAACATTTGAGAAACTGTATTAGTATGCATTTGCATGTCTGTATTATATGTATGAATTTCACTGTGGCATTATGAGATGCTGACAGAGATTCTGTATTTCTCTCTCTCTCTCTCTCTCTCTCTCTCTCTCTCTCTCTCTCTCTCTCTCTCTCTCTCTCTCTCTCTCTCTCTCTCTCTCTCTCTCTCTCTCTCTCTCTCTCTCTCTCTCTCTCTCTCTCTCTCTCTCACTTCTCTCTCACAACCAAGGGTCCTCCAACAGACGCACCTGCGGTGGACACGGCAGAACAGGTGTACATCTCCTCACTTGCCCTTCTTAAGGTGAGAGAAACCCACATACAAAGACACATCCAATCGCTGTGTGCTCCTTATAGCCAGGGCTTTGTATTCACAACTACAAACCTGCCCTTACAGAGATAAAGCTAAACCTCTGCCACGGTGCTTATTATGTATCTGTCCTTCATATTGTTTTGAGTAAATCATAGCCTTACAAAAACCAGTCTTGTCTGGGCATGTTGGTTAATTAATGGAGAAATGTGCTGTGTACATGTAATGTAATTGTGGTGTGTGCATTGTGTTGATTTGTCACACTACGCTTGTGTGTGTAGATGCTGAAACACGGTCGTGCTGGTGTACCCATGGAGGTCATGGGTCTGATGTTGGGGGAGTTTGTTGACGACTACACAGTGCGTGTCATCGACGTGTTCGCCATGCCACAGTCTGGAACGGTGGGTGATATGTCATATGGGCTTGGGTACACACACACACACACACACACACACACACACACACACACACACACACACACGCACCACACTCAAACACACATCCTTAATACTTGGCTTTTAATGAAATTAGTTTTGCATTGTTTTCTTTGACAACCTCTGATTTTAACCAGTCATACAAAGCAATGTTTACACATACATGCACACTAATTTATTTTTCTGCAGGTATATTATTATTTGTGGCAAACAATGGCAAACAAGGTTAATAGTTACATTTGCCTAACCTAACTCTAATGTTAAGTTTAACATTATGTCTCTCTGTCAGCAGTAATCACCAACCCCAACCTAGAGACTGACTAGGGCTGGGCGATATGGCTGAAATCTGTATCACGATATAAGTGTTTCATATCGGTCGATATCGATAATTATTGAAACATTGTGTGACCTATTTAAAAGTAACAGGAGGGAAAAATCTATTCATTTTTATTTTTTTAACTTAACCTTCCTCTGACAGGCAATAAGCATTCAGGCAAAATGACTGTCAAAACACGTTCAATGTTACGATCACAATGAAAACTGAGTGATCCGAGAAAGCTCCGGCTGTCTGAACAGTGTGAACACATTAGGATAAGTGGTTTTGATAAAGTGGTATTGTATCATTGAAAATATATCGATATGGCGATATAGTGTCAAATACATATCGATATAAATATTACGATACGATATTACGATAATATCGATATATCGCCCAGCCCTAAGACTGACACTGTTCTTAATTGCCTCTGCTCCAGGAAATTAACATTGCTGCTAGATTGCAATTTATCTGAAATAGAGAACATGCCAGAAAATGTCACGAGATTCAGAGGGGTTGGCAACCACTGTTGACTTCGACCTGAGTGTGACCGCTGCCTTTCTCTAAACACAGCGCCCGGACTGAAACGGTCATGTGTTTTTTCCACACAGGGGGTGAGTGTGGAGGCTGTGGACCCTGTATTCCAGGCCAAGATGTTGGACATGCTCAAGCAGACCGGCAGGTAAAAGACCAGGGGCCGTGAACTAGCTGAATTACACCCATCTGTAGAGGCAGGGTGTTTCATGGATTCGGTTTTTGAGGAAAGAAAAGGTTAACCCACCCCACCATCATACACTAGAAGAAAGAAAACAATATTTTAAAATTTCTGCATATCCTGCACATATAAGATTTTGACTTTTTTTTTTCTTGATAAAATCCTTGAAGTATAGCAATATTATAGAGTGTGCTGTCTCTACAACCTAAATGATCCTTGCCTCAGTGTAATGGCCATTTTGAGCAAACTGAGAATTCATCATGCCATCTGGGATATGTCGGGGTGATCTATTGTAATATATATTCCTATAGTTCCATCACCTAATTTACACAATAGTTTAATGTCATTGTTCTGTAGTGACAACTTTGTTAAGGTGGGAGAGATGTGTTGTTAAGATGGCCACCTGAACTATGAATCACCGGGGAAAACACTGGTTTTTGAGTGCTGCTGCACTATAACTTGTGCTGTAATGTGTGTGTGTGTGTGTGTTCTGTGTGTGTGTTCTGTGTGTGTGTGTGTGTTCTGTGTTTGTGTGTGTGTTCTGTGTTTGTGTGTGTGTTCTGTGTTTGTGTGTGTGTGTGGCAGGCCAGAAATGGTGGTGGGCTGGTACCACAGTCACCCCGGGTTTGGGTGCTGGTTGTCCGGCGTGGACATCAACACACAGCAGAGCTTCGAGGCGCTGTCGGAGAGAGCGGTGGCCGTGGTGGTGGACCCCATCCAGAGCGTCAAGGGAAAGGTGTGTGTGTGTAATAATCTTTACCTCTATAACACATTTCATACAAAAGATGTAGCTCAGAGTGTAGTTACCTCTGAAGGACCCTGCTATTAGTCTGAATCAAAAAACACACACACAGACCCGTGTACACTCTTTAGCCAGTGTTGGGCATCTCTGTACCGTCCAGTGGGCTACAGGCGAAAAGACTGGATGTCTTCTCAGATATTAATGGTCAAAATATCTTTAATCTGTTAATATCAATAATCTTTACTTGTATAGCAAATTTCATAGAAAGGATGTAGCTCAAAGTGTAGATTTACACTGAAGGGCCCTGGTATACAAAAAAAACATACACACTCGTGTACTCTCTGATACACACGCTCTCATACATACACTCTTCTTTAGCCAACTCTGTACCGTCCAGTGTGCTACAGGTGAAAAGACTGGATAGCGTCTCTATTAATGGTTCGAAATATCTTTAATCTCTTAATATCACAGCCATGATGGTGTATATCACAAAACATGTCTGTGTATGTAAAGTTGTATGTAGTATTCAGCAAGACTCAAATTGTCTGTATAAAAACTGGATTAGCCTACCATTCCTTGTCACATACATAAGTGATTATCATTTTAAGGGGTTCGAGTCCTGCCGCTATCATTAGTGTCTGGGTCATAAACGCTTGGTGACTTGTTCAACTATGATGGAGATGTGTGAAAACTGATAATGAAAATGCCAATGTGAGACTTTAGAGTAATTGTGTTATCAAAACACATCTAAATTGACTGCTTTGCTTTCCACAAGCAAGATACTAGCTTTGAAGCAAAGCATAATATTCACACCTTTTTTGATAAGCATTTTCATGCCTACACATTAATTAACTAGAAAAGCATTGGGAGAGAACAGACCTCCACCAAGCAGTTCAATCCCACACACCCCTCACTTTTTTTGTCAAAGGGATTTCCCATGGTAATTTTCAGATGTTTTTGTGAGGTAACCAATGAACTGATTTTCAACATAAAAGAATCACCTCGAGGCAGTGACAATACCGACATACTGTTAATATTACAGAACTATACGTTCATGACTTTTTGCGTTCTCCTAACAAATAACCAGACAGACAGATAAGCACCGCCAAAAACATAACCTCCGTGGTGGAGGTAATAATTTAGTGGTAAAAAAGACAGGTGTTTGGAAAAGGCTAGATCTGCCATTTTGACGCCGATTGTGTTATTGCGTTATTATTGCCTTTTGTTACTGACTGTGAAACCAGATTTAAAAAAAAAAATTGTACATCCATAGGGAGTAGAGCAAAATTACATCTTACAGAAAACGTTCATGAGCAAAAAGCATAAAATATCAACTTCACTGCACCGTCTCTTCTCTCTCATCACACATCCTTGTATGCGTAGTTTTTGTTTTAATTCCCCCTGCCCCCTCTCTTCTCTTCTCTTCTCTTCTCTTCTCTTCTCTTCTCTTCTCTTCTCTTCTCTTCTCTTCTCTTCTCTTCTCTTCTCTTCTCTTCTCTTCTCTGTGTTCCTGCTCATGCCCCCCCACCCCTCCAGTCACACACACACACACACACACACACACACACACACACACACACCTCCTGTCTGCCTGGGCCCCTCTGAGCTCCTGCCAGTGGCAGCAGGCCTCTGCTCTATTAACACCTCCACGGAGCTGTGAGAGGAGGTGTCAGGCAATTCTGGGAGGAGCAGAGGAGAAGTGAGTGTGCGTGTGTGTGTGTGTGTGTGTTAGTGTGTGTGTGTGTCGGGTGGTGGGATGTGGAGGAGTGAGTGAGTGAGGAGAAGTGAGAGGTGGGGAGGGGTAGAGAAGAGAAGTGGGGAGGGGTGAGAGAGGAGAAGAGAAGAGGTGGTGGTGGTGGGGGGTGAGGGAGGAAGAGATGTGAGGGGTGGTGGTAGAGGAGAAGGGAAGGCTTGAGGATATGGGGGGGTGGGAGGGGTGGAGGAGAAGCACGCGGGGGGGGGGGGGGGTGAGAGTGGGCCTGTGTCGTGCAGAGCATGTGGGGAAGGAGTGAGAAATGAAGGAGGTGGTGGAAATGGTGTGAGAATGAGAGAGGTGAAGAGAGAGAGAGAGAAATATGAGAGAGATAGAGAGAGAAATGTGCAAGGCTAGGACAGATGAGTGCATCGAAGAGGGAAGGAAAGCAATTCTGGTGGAGAAGTGGGGTTGTGGAAAGAGGTTGAGATGAAAAGGGAATGAAAAAGAATCGGGAGGATATGAGGGTGAAAGGGGTAAGAAAGAAAAGGAGTAAATCTGTAGTAGTTCCTGATATTGGTAATGTCAGTGCCAATCGTTAAAGGGTTTTAGGACGAGTAGAGTGCCCAGGGCTGTGGCACGCTGCCTCAGTCTCCTTATTACAAACGGGGAATACCATAGCTTGTCAAGTGACTCTTTAGGTGATGTAGTCTAGTGGATTCCTTGAATGTATATGAATGTTTTTTTTTTTTTAATTCAGATCTATTTAAAATATCTCCCTTGCACCTTTGCTGAGAGTCACATGAGGCTGAGTGTGAACAGTGGCGATTGATGGATGGGGTGCTTTTCTGGATCTATAGTGGATTCATTGAATGTTTTCTTCCAAGAATGTTTTGATTATTATAACCACTGCAAGTCATGTAATAATCACATTTGAAATCCGGCTTGAAATCAGGGAGAAAGGTGTGCTGATTCAGGCCAAATAATAGGTTTTGCAATTAAAAAAAAAACCTTGGGGTTTGCTGTGGTTGTGTGGAGAGAGAGACGGAGAGAGAGAGACGGAGAGAGAGAGACGGAGAGAGAGAGACGGAGAGAGAGAGACGGAGAGATTATGTGTGAATGCCTTACCTCTAAATGCTGTAATATGGCTGTTTGCTATGTAGCATTCAGCTCATGTTAGCGTTAACACACAAGACTGTTTGTGTGTGTGTGTGTGTGTGTGTGTGTGTGTGTGTGAGGGAGAGAGAGAGGTGGTCCTGATGGTGTTTTAAGTGTTGCGTGTTAGGAAGTAGTGATCTCTCAAACATGGCACATACAGCACCTTGTCTAACCTCATTGCCTTAGGCACGGCGCATGTTCCTTGTCCTCAGAGTGTCATTTTGAGGCAAATGGTAACGGAAGCGACCGACACAGAGCCAGCGGCCTTTCGCACGAGCTAAACCTCGGTACTTTGCACGGGAGGTGTCCATTTAGAACGCGTTCACTCCTGTGATTATGGCAAAGGCCTTTGTGTGGTATTGTGTGTGTTGCAGGAAATAGAGTTGTGCCTTATGTGTAAGCAGGAAATGAAGAGTGCTGCCTTAATCTTTTACTTGCTTTATAGGTGGTCTTGACACACCATGGCCAGCACCCTTCAGTATAAATGAAAGTACTGCTGGTTAGAATGCAGTTTGTCTCTAACAGAAATTGAAATGAGTTCTTATTTTTTTTATTTGGAGGACAAGAAAATTTGTCAAATGTTTGGTTAAAATTTAATTAACAGCAGTATATACTTACTGTTGAAACAGGTGATTTTGGTAAATCATTCTAAGACATTCATCTATCTAGCTTCTCATATTAAACAATTATTTGTTTTTCTAAGTAAGCTTCTTCCTGTCTCTCAGAAAAGATTCTTCAACATTTATAAAGAGCAGAAGACTCCATTGAACAATCTCTCTTAAGTCTCAGATGAGCTGTTCTTCAGAGCAAACGGAGGAACCTGTTAATGTTTTGGAGATTTAGAAGTTGAATGCGGAGTGATATGCTGGTGGTGATTCGTGTGGCGCGGTAGTAACACATGTAGCTGAGCAGGGCTGAGCGAAGCGGAGCTGAGCGGAGCGGAGCTTTGTTCGCCGGGCTCCGAGGCTTATTTTAGACGCTCTTGGCAGAGGTGCAGGTGGAGGAGGCGGAGAGATGGAGAAGCAGCCAACGGCCTCAGAGACGAGCGGGAAGGAAAAAAAAAAGGAAGAAAAGCCCCTACGAATGTGGTCTGACAAACGTCTGATAAATCGTTTAAACGGATGCTTGTTTTGGACCTTTCGCCCGGCTATTCTCAGGAGCAGGAGGCCACGTATTTACAGATGGAAAGTGACACGTTTAATGGCCACTCGAGTCCACACAAGAGTTCTGTGTCAAATCTTACAGCGTTCTACGTTTCTGGCTGGCACATACTAGCGTAACACAGAAGACTGCTTTGTAGAAGACAGCTGGGCCACAAAAGCTGTTTGCAGCAGAAGCAAACAGGCTGCATTTATGTAATGTTACGTTTGGATACGTTTTCCCAAATGTGAATATTCACACTGCCGCGCCACGCGTATTTTACTAATGCCAAAATGTAGTTTTACCTCACTTTGTTCTTGAGCTTAATTTCCCCTAAAAGCCACTTTTGGTTTTAGTACTCACACAAACAAAAACACTTTTCTCAATTATATAGATTTTTTTTATAAGATGCAGTTCAGCAGATGATTTTTTTTTTAGTCCACGTCTATTCAAGATATCTCAGTCGAACATTTGCTAAGAGTCGCAGGAGGCTGAGCGTGATCAGTGGCGACTGATGGATGGGGTGCTGTTCTGGATCCATTGTGCTGCCTTTTTTTTCTCTCCACTTTGTGGTTGTGGTGAGGTGTAGTTATTGATAGAGATGCACATATTCCAAATGGACATCTGGTAAACAACTCATAAATAAGGCAGTGGCCACCTTAAATGCATCCTCATACAATTTTTATGACTCAGTGTAACAGAAGCCTCTACCTGTCTGAAACTCACGAAAGCATAAAGCACCGGATGACTGATTTTGCTTCGTTCTGTCTGACTAGATCCTTATTCTCTTTCTTTTCCCTGCCATTACCTCTCCTGTCCCTAACGCGCGCACACACACACACACACCAACACACACACTCTTAGACGTTCTTCTATCTAGGCACCAAATAGTTACGTCTCTAACTGCAGTATATAAAAATACATCAGGGGTTTATGCTACCATCCAACGCACTCTCACACTTGCACATTAGGCCATTTTTAACATTTCTGAACAATTTAATTTTTTTATTTATTTTTTGTTTTGTTTTTTGTTCCTGTTTTTAAATGGCCCTGTCACTGGAAATTCCAGAGTGTGAAAACAATAAACTAGAGTGAACGACGGGCAAAAAGTATGACACGTGGCAACTGTTGCATTCTGTATAGAAACAAACTACTGTCGACGTAGAGCCGCACATGCATATTTCGACCGGGTTTTCACTTTTGCCCCAGCATCTTTCCTCTGCCCCGACCCGCAACTGCCTTCTGTCTGACCCCTAATTGCGTCATCGTGTCCTGTGATGCCAGCTGATCTGATGCGCTCTCAGATCCCCAGACAAGCTGCCGCTCAATTCAAGTCCTCTTCTCACTGGTTTCTCTTGATTCTTTTGGTTGGCCTCTATTGTAGTTAGGGATGGGAATCGAAAACAGGTTGTTGTTGAGAACTGGTTCCCTGTGTTTCAATTCGTTGGAATTGTTTGCCAGTTTTGCAAACGATTCCCTTATCGATTCCAGCAGGCATGACTTAATGTTGCGTATCTTACGCAAGTTACGCAATGTGTGTAGCGAAGTGCAGTCAGCAGGAAACATGGCACCTCACTGTTGGGTTTTTAAAGTCATGTTACTTTTAAACTAAACAAAGTTGATGCTAATCAACCTGTATGTTCTCCTTTTTTTTCAATGACAATCGATAAGAGAATCGATAAAGAACCGAATGGTTAAGCAGAATCGAAAATGGAATCGGAATTGTAAAAATATTATCAATTCCTATCCCTAATTGTAGTATCTCTTTTTTTTCATCTGTTTCTTAACCTCCTGCCTCATCTGGAAAAAAATATTTGCATATAGTTACGCTTCATTAAGTGTGTTTTGGCTCTAGATCTAACATGAATCTTTTGGTTGTAACGTCCCTTGTGTTGAACATACCCTTCTGGTGAAACAGCTGGGTATTTGTGCTTTTATACATAGTTTATCTAAATGCCCTTGTGTTTTTTTCCCCTGGAAGGTGGTGATCGATGCCTTCAGACTGATCAATGCCAACATGATGGTCCTGGGTCATGAGCCCCGGCAAACCACCTCTAACCTGGGCCACCTCAACAAGCCCTCTATTCAGGTAACCAGACTACAGGCATTCTCAGGGACTATGTGTACAATGACCTCAAAATGGAGTCATTATTATTGTTGTTGTTGTTGTTATTTTTATTGTTGTTGTTATTATTATTATTGTTGTTGTTGTTGTCGTCATTATTACGGTGATGATGACGACTTATTATTATTATTATTATTGGTATTAATATTATTAGCAGTATTATTATTATTATTTCCAATGGTTTATTTGTCTAGATTCTTCAGCTATACTCATGATGAAGCTAGTTTTGATTTACAGTGATACTGTCTTGAGAAGAAAAAGCAAACAAAGATGAAGACTAATTCTTGTGTTGCTTATGACCATTTCCAGGCTTTGATCCATGGCTTGAATAGGCACTACTACTCCATCACAATCAACTACCGCAAGAATGAGCTGGAGCAAAAGGTTCGTAAGACATGTCTACTTTTATTATTATTATTATTATTATTACATTACACTTAGCTGACGCTCTTATCCAGAGCGACTTACAGATATTTACAGGGTTTTAGTTACAGTCCCTGGAGCAGTGTGGGGTTAGATGCCTTGCTCAAGTGCATTTCAGCCATGGGTAGGGTGGGATTCGAACCGGCAACCTTCCAATCAAGACCGCCTAAAGCTCCTTTCACTTTGTAGGAGAGCACATATATTTTCCGAGCCTTTGTGGTACAGTGGTACACAAGGCAGCTGATTTCTGTCTTTCACGTATTGCATGAAATTGGTGAACATCATGTCAACATGTGTTCCATTAGCTCCATTATAAAGCGCAAAGGCAAGAGAGCTTTACTAATACTGTTACTCTGATACATCCGTGTCTGCCTGTCTGTCTACTTCCATGCATGCTGAACCTGCATAAAAATTGTTTAACATTATTAACTCAAAATTGACCAAAGCTTGACAAATGTCATTATAACATGTTTTGTCTGATAATTATTTTTAAAAAAATCATGTAATGCGTTGAAATGTTGCAGTTCAAATGTTATGAATTTTATGTTTTATGAATGTTATGAAAACTTATTAGCAGCATTACATCTTGGGGCACAAAAACTACTGAAATGGCACCCAATCTGTAGAATGACCCATCTCTGTGATCAAGCACAAAGGTAACAGAGCTTTGCTAATACTATTCTTCTAATACGTGTCTGTCTGTCTGTCTGTCTGTCTGTCTGCAGATGTTACTGAACCTGCATAAAAAGAGCTGGATGGAGGGGCTGACTCTACAGGACTACAGCGAGCACTGCAAACTCAACGAGACCATCGTCAAGGAGATGTTGGAGCTCGCCAAGAATTACAACAAGGTACCCTAATAGCAAGCCGGATGTCTTGTTTTGCTTCATGTTTCAAGTTTATGTGTCATTTTTATATCATTTTCCCTTATTACTCATAAAAATAATATCAGATAAGAATCTTAGTCACTTTTGAATGAATGATGAGTCACAGTTTAGAAGCGCTATTTACTGCAGCAAAGTTAAGAAACAACAATATAAGAATTCTGAATGTGTGACACATCTTGTGACCTGACCTTGATTTTTATTTATTTTTTTGTCCACTCTATCTTTCAGGCGGTCGAGGAAGAGGACAAAATGACGCCAGAGCAGCTTGCTATTAAAAATGTTGGCAAACAGGTACAGTGCACTGAGGTCTTTCATTTTAATTAAAAAAAAAAATAAAATTTAGGCTTCAGAAAGTAAAAAGTATTCTTTTTACCTGTCTGCGTAAACACAGTTGGTCTACCTGTGTAATGATTACATTACATTACATTACACTTAGCTGACACTCTTATCCAGAGCGACTTACAGATATTTGCAGGGTTTTAGTTACAGTCCCTGGAGCAGTGTGGGGTTAGATGCCTTGCTCAAGGGCATCTCAACTATGGGTAGGGCGGGATTCGAACCGGCAACCTTCCGATTGCAAGACCAACTCCCTAACTACTAGACCACAGCTGCCCATAATGTAAATGATCTGTGTACTCAGAAGGATCAGCTGATTCAGAAAATGGTCGGATGAAATATGTGGCAGGGTTTTTTTTACCTTTCAAAGCCACGATTGACACCTCTGGTTGCATCAGACAATGCTTTGTGATGGGATTTTCTGGATGGGAGAGGTCTGGTTGTATACAGGGTTTCCACGGTCATGGAGATGTAATTTTCCAGGCCTGGAAAAGTCTTGGCATTTTGTAAATTCACTGAAAGTTTTGGAAAAGTCTTGGAATTTTAGTTTCTCCCTAACGCAACTACGGCGTTCTGTTGTCATTAGGCCTTTAGAGTCGACAGTAAGTGCATTATGTATGTAGTATTTTGAATGTTAAACATTTCATATTTAGCCCTAGAAGTATGCTAAATTCTACATACTTAATGTGCTGTGAAATCATGGAAAATTCACTTTAGGTTATGAAAAAGTCATGGAAAAGTTTTGAAATTTTGTCAGTGAAAAAGAGTCGGAGGACGCTGTAGATGCTCATAAAAGATCAGGAGAATCTTTTCTTTTTTTCTGTGTACAGATGGTTACCAGGCCAACCACACATATTTTAGAGACATTTCACGTCCAGTGATTTTCACAGTTTTCTGGTACTTGCAAGTGACGCTGCACCCCCAAAATCAACAGTTGACCTCATTAAAATGGAGTGTGGGGCAAACGTGTGGATGAACATAACACAGCAGGCTGTGTTCCCTCAAGCTCCATCCTATGACCAGGCTGTTGCACAATCAGTTGCCATGGAAAACAATGAGCCTACATGAAGGGGAAGGCGTTTGACTGGTGAAGCGTTGAATTGATGCGTCCACTGTCATTTTAAATACTTGTTTTGCTTGGCATTAAATTAAATTGTTTTGGATTATCGAAAGGCCAAACAACTCTATTTCTAGTCCTGGATTGAACGGGAACTTCAGTGGAGATGTCTGTTAGAAAAGGCTATTGGTTTGGATCTGGCTTAATCTGTCTGCAGAAGACGGGTTGTGTTTAAAGTGTCTGTTCTGCCCCTGCCCCTCAAAACTATCCTCAAGTTCATAGCATTACCTTTACACATAGATCCCTTCAAGGCCTGTGGAAAAATGGTCTGGCATGAAACTGGTCCATGGTACAAAAGCTTTGGGACCACCGCATATAAGTTAGCTCCAGTGGGTCCTAAATGCCGATTATACAGCTCTGACCAAAAACTGTAAAATGTAAAATTACTGTAAAATTATCAGTTTGTCTGATTTAACTATTTATTGGTATATATGTGAGTAAAGTGAACATTTTTGTTTTATTTTGTAAACTGCTGACAACATTTGTCCCAAATTTCAAATACCACTGACACTGGAAAGGAATGGCTGTCATACATGTAGAGATACTGATTTTAGGAAATGTTTGCAGTGGTCTGTTAATTTTTTCCAGAGCTGTAATATCACAGCACCCATCTCACTCATGGCTGCTTCTCTTCCCCTGCAGGATCCCAAACGGCATTTGGAAGAGCATGTTGATGTGCTGATGACGTCCAATATTGTGCAGTGCCTGGCGGCCATGTTGGATACTGTGGTCTTCCAGTAAACCCTTTATCTGCCTGTCATTGTTGTCATATTCCAATTCTTTGTTTTGTCTTTTTAAAAAATAAACTTATATAAAAAGAGGGGGAAATCTGGGTGTCCTGTGATTATTTTTCTCATCAAACAAAGTTGATGGAGTAAGATTTTTTTTTCTATGTAAAAACAAGACTTAAGTGTTCACAGTATTTGCACGTATATTGATAACTGAATGAAGTACTGTGTGACATAGCATCTTGTTGACTAAACTCTATAAAAGTAAGATTCTGGTGGGCCAGGTAATACAAACTATAGAGATATCCTTTTTTCAATTGAACACGATGAGAGCAAACATTACAATCAAAATACTATGGATAGGTCCATAAGACCATAAGTTTGCAAGCTTTACCAAAGCTCATGATCAAGTCACTTTGGATAAATTAATTAGTGTTTTTGCCACGGGAAAATAAAACGCCATTTTTGTGTGGGAGATTCTAATAATGTAATGAATTCATCCTGATGCTCTTTAATGTCGAAAATGTGACGTTTACAGATGTTAAACTGTTAGTGACCAACCTTAATTTAGGAAACCAAAAAAATGTAATTGTGTTATTGCCAATATATATTGGAGGCTTCTGATGTAAATCTACCTTTAAATGTGTCTTTCATAACCCTCCCACCCACGTACATCACAAGGTGTAGTCTACCGCAGATGGAAGGACTTAATTAGCTCAGAGCAGTGATTTTCCCTCGCCGTTTTCCCCCACTAATTCAGAAATGATTTGACATGTCTGAAATAAAGCTGTGCTACATGAGTGTAACTTGCAGAGCTGAATTGTAATGAGATGTCGCACCCTATCCAATGGGTGTTGATGAAATTGCGCGAATTTCAATTCATCACAATTATCAGATAAAACAACCCTCCAGCAAACGACAAAAAAAGGAAAACGGCAGCTAAACCTCCAATCTAAATCGGCCAATAAGCCTCATCAACACAAGAAGCATTTTGTGTTGTGGGAAGGCGTTGACTTCACTCAGTGCGCTCTGACTACTTGGAACACCAGCACCCCGCAGTTGTGAAGCAGGGATGTCGCTGAAGGTGTGTGCCTCGCCCTCTGTAGTTGGGACCGACGGACTGATGAAGGTGGGCAGTGGTTACCTTTGCTATAACGGTTCCGAGCTGGTCAATGGGGACCATCCCACAATGTCGTCTGCTGACAACTGTGAGACAAACTTACCTCATAGAAGCACCCCCGGTGAACTGGCGAATCATTCGACTTCCATGCCTTTATCTGAGGTGAGGGAGTCACAGGGGGACGACAAACAGCGCAAGCAGAGGACAGAGCAAGACGTCGTCCCTGCGGATAGGCACACTGTCGATGGATCTAACACCGAAGGGTACTTCTCATCTCCGATTTGCCAAACGCAGTCCCTCTCTTCTTCTCCAGGTGCCATGTTTCCTTACCCGGCCCAGCATGGGCCAGCTCACCCGACTTTCTCTATAACCAGTCCCAGCCCATATATGGCACATCACCCTGTCATCACCACTGGACCTTACGGTGGACTTTTAACGAGTCCTTCTCGGCAAGGATACCCAACTGCAGGCTACCCTTACGCGCAACAGTATGGGCACAGCTACCAAGATGGTCCGTTATACCAGTTTTCGGCCGGCGCAGCTTGTCTCCTTTCGGGCAAGGCTCAAGTGTATCTGTGCAACAGGGCGCTGTGGTTGAAATTTCACAGACATCAAACAGAAATGATCATTACCAAACAAGGCCGGTATGTATCTGGAGTGTTCATTTTAAAGTATTTAATTAGTCTAGCGGATGTAGTTTAGTGGATATTTAAAACATAGCTTGCATTATAAGAACATTATCAAACCAGTAGAACACAATATCTGTATTCACCCATATTATGTCCATGTTGCCACGTATAATAAATAGCATCTTAAATGAATCACATGTTTTTAAACTTTACTTTGCATTTAGACTACAAGTGAAATTTACGGGTGACATTAAATGAGAGCAGTTGTCACACAATGAGACAACGTGTTAGCCTATATATAGGCCTATATATTTTACTAAAAAATCATATTCTATTATTTATTAATCTATTATTTATAAGTATATATTTGATATTTTTCTCTCAGACGGATGTTCCCATTTTTAAGTTTTAATATAACTGGCCTTGATCCGACGACAAAATATAACGTATTCGTGGATGTCATTCTTGCGGACCCAAATCACTGGCGGTTTCAAGGCGGGAAATGGATTCCATGTGGCAAAGCAGACACAAACACAACAGGTAAATTCAGAAAACAGTCGCCGTGATTCTTACTCTGTTGTGGGACGTCATGCGTGAAATATACCATCATGATTCCATCGAAATTTTGTACCGAATTATTGTAAATAACTCATCTCTAACCCCTTAGCAACTTTTAATATTTTCGAAATGTACTTGTGTTACTTCCCCCAACATCATATCACCAGCAAACAGGGTGCACATGCACTCAGATTCACCGAACACAGGTGCGCACTGGATGCGTCAGGAGATTTCGTTCGGAAAACTGAAGTTAACAAACAACAAAGGCGGCTCCAGCCCAGGGCAGGTATCAAAACATTTTTAAACAAGTATTTGCAAATCATTAAATCATTTGGACCCAGGGGGAAAATATTATTACTAAAGTAGCCTATTTCCAATAGCATGCTATAGATTACTGTACTATAGTATACTATAATATAGTGTATACTATAATATTTACTGTTGCAGCTATATTTAAGTTGTGTTCTACTATAGTAAATACTCTAGTAAAATTACTATAGTAAGGTGAAAAAACACTATAGTATTTATCATAGTAAATTTGTGGTATACTAGTTTACTTACCATAGTAAACTATAGTGTTCATGTTTTATTTACCTGGCTCGTGTAAATGATTTAGGCATGTGTTTTACAGGTTACAGCATCACAACCACACTACTAGCCTACTATGCAGCCTGTTACTCATATTCACCATAAATGTTAACTGCCTTCATATTATCTCTCTTAAACTAATCCCTCGTTGCAGGCTGCTATGGAGACATCTGTCACAACTAACACTGTGTTTTTGGCTTTTACGTGCGCGTTGCATTTCGTTTGGTTTGAATAAAGGCGAATTTCACACCTCTTTTTAATGGCTTTCTGAGTCCAGATGGTGGTTCTGCAGTCCCTTCACAAGTACCAACCCAGGCTGCATGTGGTCGAGGTGAATGAGGATGGCACAGAAGACGCGAACCAGGAGGACAGAGCGCAGACTTTCACCTTTCCTGAGACACAGTTCATCTCGGTCACAGCCTACCAGAATACTGACGTAAGGGCACAATACTACCCGAAGGGAATAGTGTTGGCATTGTTTTGTTGGCAAAACTACATGCATTCAGACCACAACAATTCTGCTGTGTCCTAATAATAATGTCCTAATAACACTTGGTTTGGTTAATGTTAATTACTCGCTATGTGTTGTAATGTTGTTATTATCTAGTTATTATTATTAATTATTCTAACCCTTTTTGTTGCTTTAGATCACTCAACTGAAAATCGACCACAATCCATTTGCAAAGGGATTCCGTGACAACTATGACACGTACGGGTAATTTTTCTTATTTGCTTTACTGACTATTATTGAGCCCATTTGACAAGCAGATATAAAAACACATATTTGACATACTGATATATAAAGAACAATAACGTGTTTTTTTATATATATATTTCACGCTTTTGGTACTTTAAATAGGCCTATGATTCGTTTCTGGAACAAATGGAATTTACCTCTACAACACACTCTTAGCCTATACTTAATTAGCCTACATTCTACAGGTGACATTTAATTACAAGTGCATTTGTGTAATTTCTTTCAGTATTTATAGGCCTGTGGTAAGTTTTAAACTCTTGAGTGAACCCTTGTGCTACATTTTGTGTGTGCATATATTCCACAGAATATACTCTGGGCTGGACACTGACCGGTATACCCCGTCGCCAGGTGATTCCTCACAATCTCAGATGATACCCGGGGCTCTGTATGCCATGGCAAACCCCCTTTTCCAAGACCACCAGTTCAGCCCGTACGCAAAGGGTTCTTTTAACCCCGTAGGTGGGGTTGCGCCTGGCCTTGATATCGACAGAACATCCTCTCTAAATAACCTGGTGCCCCATCAGCAGGTTGATGAGAATGCACCTCCCTCTGCGCAGAGATGGTTTGTTGCACCTCCGGGGAACAGACTGGACTTTTCAACTTCAGGATATGACACAGCTGCAGCTGCAGACTTTGCAGGCAATGCCGCCACACTGCTGTCCTATACGGCCGGTGTGAAGGCGCTGTCGCTGGCCAATGCCAGCTGTTCCAGTCGTGCGTTTGGTTACTACACTGATCCTGCTGGCTGGTCCTCACGAAGTCCACCGCTTTGCGTCGCACCTACCTTCTCTGGAAACCGACATGAGAAGTCAAATTATTTGGGAGATAATGAAAGTGCAGACATTGGGAGGTCGTCTTTGCAGGACTCCAAAACAAAGGAGTCCTCAGAATCTAACTGGATAGACAACCCAACGTCCACTACTACATCAATGGACACTGCCGACTCTGGGATTTATGACCACAGCAAACGGAAGAGAGTATCTACGCCAGTAACTCCGGTGACAGAGGATCTGTCCCCTTTAAAAACGGATTCTTCTGCTACCCAGGAGTGCGAAAAGAGCACCAAGGATATACAGTTCACATGCTTTTACTCACAGACTTGAAAGACAGGTGTGAGAAGTCTAAATAAGCTTAAATATCTAAATATTTTGTTTTAACCTACTTCACGATGACTGAGAAGGGCATAAAGCTATCCCACATTAAAACAAATATAATCTACAAGCTACAATCAATCGACAGCAGAAAAATAGCCTATAATAATTTTTCACATCAGAATGTGAGCCTGCAGAAGTGTATTCAGGACATACGATGTTGACGATAGCCTATGTTCTTTGCAGGCTCATTAAACTTAAGTGCTTTTTATTTGCAATTTGTGTGGTCAGTATTTTGACCACGAAACTGTACTGAGTATCTACAAATGAATTAATGTTTATCTTTCCCTTTCTATTTTTTATTTTCAAAAGGCAAATAGCCGGAATGAATTTAAATTATCCTAGCAATTCATTGCCCAGTCCTACTGTAAGCACAAGAGGATAGGAGAATAAAAATAGTAAAAGGAGATGTTCCATTATGATTTTACTGTAAAATAAAGAGGATGTATTGTTTATTTTAGTAGATCTTAGCAATCTCCACTTGGTTCATTTTAGGCGTACTCACTGTCATAAGTAAAGCTATACAGGCTGTGGTTGTATTCTTGTGGTGAACAAAATTGGCATTGATTAACAGGCTGTTTAAATGTAATTGGGAAGGTAGGTCTACAACCTGTCCACACTGATGTAAGGCTAGCCAACATAAAATGCAAAGTTGACCTGCCGTCAGACAGCTGATGCCCACCCTATCAAATGAAATGAACTTTTTTTGTATTATTAATTTCTATGTCAAATCTCACTGTTTTTAGGTTTAGCATTGCTAACACTACCCCCATCCTTAGCGACCAAACTACCAATCGAAATTTCAATTACAGTAATGGGACGCCAGTGGGTAGCCTAACAGAGAGCTCTGCTGCCGTCTTGCGGTAAAAATATGTGCCCTTACTATGAATATCAATACATTCTATAGTAATCCAATAATCCAGTCCTTTTTCTTAACCCCCCTTAAACAAAACTATGTATCATCTGAATTGTTAATATGCTTACACCTAGGCTACGGGTTTCACTGCTTAAAGTATTTCCAAATTTCGACAAGGTCTGCTGAGAAAGCCCTTAGGTAAAAAGGCAGAGAAGGCTGACAAAATGACGAGTGTTTTGAGTATCCTGTGGTATTGTCTATATATAAACTCTCTATCAAAATAAACGATGTACCATCAGAGGCGATTACCAAAGTGTAGTTTTGTTGCAAGATTGACAAGACGTGTCTTAGGCAGAGCCGAGTTTTCTTTTGAATATACTCACACATTCCATGGTTTTGCCTAAACAGACCTCCATAAAATACAGTGTCTCCATCACTTGGTTTTGCAGGAAGGTGGTCGAATTTACAGTGAAAATCATATAGCCTAGTTGCATGTTGTTGGTAGATTTTGTGACACTACTGTAACATTTCAAAATGCAGAAGCTGGTCGCCTCTCATACTTATTTGACATCCACACTGCACTTACCCGACACAAGATGGAGCCAAAGTCTCAACTACTATCCAGGTGGTCATGCCAGATGGTTTAAAATAACTATTATGGTATGTGTGTGCTCAAACCAACCCACTTCACGATCCCGAAAAAAATGAATATGTCAGTTTGTTTAGTGTGGATGCAAGAGACACTGAAACCTAACATGAACTTCTACACCGTTACTAACTGTGGGCTAGACTGTGTTGGCATTTGTTGTGCTTGTGTCACAGAGAATTCATGTCATTTACGCCTGATAGGCATCAAATGCATTTGTCTCTGTTGTAAAACGATCACATGTACTGGGTATCATGATACACGTAACCGATGTGGTGTTTAATCTAAGTAATGTGACAGACTCACTGCGCCACCGAAGGTTATCTTAACGTGCCTTATAACAGGGCATGTGTTATCCGTTTACAAAAGCTGTTTACACACTCCACAGCGAACAAGCACCCAAACTTGCACATATGTCAGCCTATTATCGTTGTCACTGGTGTTGATGCAGTGGCACGTCCTTGTCTTCCCAGTGTTTGTGAATGTCATGAGAATCACTGGCTTTCAATAGGTAAAGGAGGATCCAAAACACTTGTTCGCCTACTATGACTACTAGGTCCGAATGGTGTTTCACGTAGGCAGCGGACTACACCTACACTGAACGGTGCCGCCTGATGCATACAGATATGTAGTCTACCATAAAATAGAACGCTTCATGATTCGATGTGTAGCCAGTATGGACTCGCGTGCAGCACCAGTCGCGTCATGAGACGCAAATCGCACGCTAGTAGTAGGCTATGAGTGCGTGAGGGAAGGAAAGGGCGCTCTCCAACCGGAAAAAATTAACGGGGCAGGCTCGAGGGGTAAGCTATATTGTTAACGACATGCGATAGCACAGAGTAGGTTCACATGAATTACTAGACTATAGATAACAGTCCAGTTTAGCATCCGGGAGCCCGCAAGGAACAACACCAATTTACTGAAGACGTGGAAGGGAGGAGAGATGGATATAAAGGATCAAGGAGCTCAGATGGAGCCGCTTCTGCCGCCGGTAAGATCACGTTCGTCATATTAGACCATCGGCTCAACGCCCCTCACTTCATTTCTCCACAAGAAAAAGGGAATTTTTCCACAACGCTCATAATCTGTGTCGCTTGGTAAATATCGGCGTTTATGTCTGACTTTGAGCATCCTATAGAAAACCACACGTTGGTTGCAAACACAGCACCCTAATGACAGGAACAAAGAAAGGAAGCTTTCATTATTCATTTGCCGTAACCTTAACACGCAAACAATATGGCATCTAGTCTTCGTCAGTAATATGTTATCTTTTTCGACCGAACAGCACACCGCACCAGCACGTCCAGTACAACCATTATGAGACATCGTAGTAATTATAGGAGAGGACCCTCTAAGCTGTGCTTGTAACGTTACAGACCTTGAATAACAGGTATTAAGCAAATCCACGTTAAGGGTTCGACATATGACATTCCATGATCAGTCACCAGTTGCCTCAGTCAAATCTTCGGTAGGCAGCCCCCCCCCCAAATCCTGTTATGCTGCATCCCCCCCTCCTTGCTATAGCCTATCTCATCCCCGGTGTAATACTCTATTGTCACGACAAGCTGTACAGTAGCCTAGTTTAAAAAGAGGGCTTTCAGACGTAGGGAGATTACAAATAAGTACTGCTCACAAGCTGGCTTCTCTTTAAATAAATACATGCCAAACTCTGGCCCGTGCATTAACGCTTGTTTGGGAATCCCCTGTCATTAGAGAGGGCTGTACCAATGTTAAGCCTGCTCTAATGTCTCTTGTTCAAACTTACTTCTCGAAGTGCCTACTGGTGAAACAGGTGGTTCTCTTGCCCCTCTAGGTATTGATACTCAGTGCTTTTATTGACCAGGCTTGTGGATATGTGGATTCAGTTACAGTTTCAGTGATGTGCTTTTAAAGAAAGTCGGTTTATTGATACATTAAAACCAAACAAGTCCCTGTGGAAAACACATAGTTTTAGACAAGACTGCTTGTGCCTTTAGAAGGAACATTTATCAAAGAATTTTAATAAGTGCAGGTTTCCTGTTTATGGGAACAGTTCAAAAGCTGTTTTGAGCTGTTTAAAACAGTCCAACTCAGTGATTTTTTCCTCACAAGCACCACAGGTAGACAGGCGATGAGGACCTCCAGAGAGGGAAGCCATTTTGTCCCAGTCTTGGCTCGCCTGCACCACTACTGTTGAGAGAGGGGAAGTGGAAATTAAACCCCCTCCCCACACACACACACACACACACCTCCAACCGAACCCTTTTACCACCGCACTGTCCATGTTCTGTGTTCACACCCTGGTGCTACAGGGAGCAGTCACTGTAAAGTCGATACTTTTGTGTGCAACATAACACTCAGCATGACATTCACTGTGCTGCTGCTTTCCTGCCAGCAGTCGCATTTTATCCGTTTCAAAGGTGCAGCTGGTCTGAAAGGAATTTTTAAAAACTGTGGCACAAATCCTGTAAAAGTATTGTGTCAGCGGTTCTTGCTTTCTTTTACATTACACTTAGCTGACGCTCTTATCCAGAGCGACTTACAGTTATTGAGGTACAGGGTTTCAGTTACAGTCCCTGGAGCAATGTGGGGTTACATGCCTTGCTCAAGGGCACTTCAGCCATGGATGAGGGTGCGGGAGAGCACTGGTTGTTTACTCCCCCACCCCCATTCTTCCTACTGGTATGGGATTCGAACCTGCGACCCTCCGAGCCCACCAACTCCCTAACCACTAGGCCCCAGCTGCTTTTTCTTTCTTTCTTTCTTTCTTTCTTTCTTTCTTTCTTTCTTTCTTTCTTTCTTTCTTTCTTTCTTTCTTTCTTTCTAGCCATCTTCTTTCTCTTTGCCCTTGTTTTCTTGTCTCACTTCATCTTTTCACCCTCTTTTTCCATACCGTGTCTGGAACAAATCTTTACTTTCAGCAAGCAGCCATGGCTGTAATGCTAAACAGACGCCCATGAACATGATTTCCATGGCAGGGAAGTCTTGGACAACTCCTGAAGCTTAAGTCTGAAAATAACCCATAATCAATACACACACACACACACACACACAGACACAGACACACACACACACAAACACACAGGGGTCTTGACCATAGATAGCGTAGCCCTTTAGCGGTCACCATACCACCAGTCGAACAACTGGCTTTTAATGAAAAAAAAAAAGTAATTACAACATTACAACATTGCTATGACATTACAGAGAGTCTTTAGTAACACATTACAACATGGTCATTGCCATTCTGTTTAACAGCAAAGTTGTCTCTTAGTCTGTCCATGGGATATGGGATATGGGATATTCTACCCAGTGAACCCTTAGCAACAACAACAATGTACAAGCATCATCAACAGCATGTAAAGACGTGAACATGTAGTCAGCAATGTTCAGCACATTTTGCCTCATTTTGTTTTAGACTAAAAGGACTGCCTGCTTTGAATTTCATTTTCTGAGGGCTTATGCTCCACCAGCCCAAGAATGTATTGAGTGACTACAGTCTCACTCTAAATTTGTCATTGTCCTTTTGTCCTCTCTGGGTCAGCCATATTATATGTCACACAGATGAAGCTTTTTAAAGGTGTAATACCCCATTAACAACCCTTATTTTATTCAGAAATATGCTTTTTATCTGCCTTCCTGCCTGCCTGCCTGTCTGTCTGTCTGTCTGTCTGTCTGTCTACTGTATCTGTCTGTCTGTCTACTGTATCTGTCTGTGTGTCTGTCTGCCTGTCAGTTATAAAGATATCTCCGTGTACCCACAGGTAGTAATTTATCATGTCAGTTCTCCACAATGCTGTGAGCAGCACTGGGCTCATCATGTCCTACAGTTGTGAAGTAGCCTGGTAAACCCGCCCCTCGTACTTCATTTCATTTTGTACAGAGGGTCTGGAACAGAGACCATCAGAAACGATTTGTTGGAGGTGTGGACTCTACTGAAGTTTTAAAAAAGTGCCTCTGCCTTTACCCAATCGCTAACGCCTGGTCGTCACGTATGCAATTAGCCTACCTACGCACTACAGTTCAAATGTAGCACACAAGGTCAACGTCACGGCTAACGAACACACCCTCTGTTCGCTGATTGGGTCGGTCTTGCTGGGACTTGCTAAATGACCCACAAGAGATTCCGGTCCAGACCGTCTGTACAAAATGAAATGAAGCATGAGGGATGGGTTTACCAGGCTAGTTGGGAAGGTCATCTCCTCATTCCTCAGCAGGGTTTCTGCATCTTCAGACAGGAGTGGAGCTGTGCCTCGTCTCTCCCCCATAGAGCATAGAGTAATTCCCCATACCATCCCAGCAGCAATCCTGAAAAGCTTTTATGTCCTTTCAGTTGGAATAAAACAGCAGGTATATTTATTTTTGGGGCATTGGTGAATGGAGGGGGTAATTTGATGTTGTCAAAGTTTGGTTCATCTGAACAGCTGAACAAAAATTGTTCTTCGTTCTTCCCCCTTATGTTTTTCAGCAGAGTTTTTGTGAAGTGGTTGTTCGCGTGCTTGCTGGTCGAGCAGAGACATATGATTGACTAGTTTGATTGATTGAATATGTTAAGATTAAGAGTTTTTTCCCAAGCCATTCACAGTCTAGACTATTCGACCACTTGAACTGATTTTTTAACCTCCATACTAGATGTTCAGTTTGCTGGTAGACTATTTGAGGCAAATTAAACAAAAACCCTGCTGAAGTATGTTGGCTGACCATGCCAGCAAGGTCCCATTTCTTAGATGCACCTTATACATGCTGGAGGTGATGTCAACATTTCTTGCTTAAAAACAAAACAATCATCTGGGATGCGTTCCTGTGGAAGTGTGTTTCTTGCTCAATCGAGCCAAACTGTGTTTCAATTTTAAGCGATTAGCTGCAGCTGTTCTGGAGCGTAGGAGAATCTCAATTACAGTGTTTTTTTTTACCCCAAAGCATTTACATTTCTGATAGCTGTGGAAATGAAATGCCAACAGGGTTGAGTACGCCTGAACAAAAAAGGTATCGATTAAAGCAAGACCTGAATATAGTTTGCAAAGCTCTCTCTCTCTAGGAGTATGTAACATATATGCTGTTCAGTACTTTGATATCCAATCTCATGTATCTCATTTACACACCGACACATACCCAGAAAGAGATGTTTAAAATGCACAGTTTAGAGTAGAGCAGCTGAAAATTTAAAAGTAAGGAGTCCGCACACTTAAAATCCTTTGAAGAAGACCAACACGGTCGAAACGTCATCCTGACCATGGAATAAAACCATCAAAAAAGAAGGATTTTAAGTGTGCGGACTCCTTACTTTTAAATTTTCAGTCAGCCTTTGTCCTGCACCTTTGTTTGGGATGTGCACAATCTCCAGCCTTAACTAGAGTAGAGCAGCTCCCATCACACACAACGCCACAGGAAGCAGAGCGACTGCCCATTGAACTAATCAGCTAATTGATTGGTTGGCCCCCACTGTGTAGCTTCAGCTTGTCTGGCCTCATCTCACTGACAGTTTGTGCAAATTAAATGCTACGACATTAAATATACATGATTTATAAACACGAGCAGAGAGCTCAGAAGCATCTCCTCACCTTCCCTCTTCTTTTCTGAAAAAAAAAGTTCTTAGTCAGAATATAAGCTTTCTTGGCAGGCTCACAAATTCACAAACACTCTGAAGTGAATTTAGAGACTGTGCTTGCATCTCTTACTCTCCCTCTGTCTCTCTCTCTGTCTCTCTCTCTCTTTCTGTCTTTCTGTCTCTGTCTCTGTCTTTCTCTCGCTTTCTCTCTCTTTGTATGTGTGCATGTGCAAATTGAAAGGTTGGTCAGGCTTCCCTGTGTGACCACAATGTGTCTGGAAAGAAAACAAACCCCAGCTATGTGTAAATTAAATCCTGAGATATTAAATACCCCTAATGTATACACGACTCTCACTGGTGGACTATATTTAAGAGACACTGGAGGCCCTACCCTCTGTTTTTCTGTCTGTCTATCTCTCTCTCCCTTTCTAAATCTCTCTCTCTCTCTCTCTTTCTCTCTCCCAATTCCTTTCATCTCTCTTTCTCTCTCTCTCTCTCTCTCTCTCGCTCTGTCTTGGCCTCTGCATGGTAACCTTGCACACTTTGCTGCGTGGTAGTGATGGTGAGTCACTAGAAGAGCAGTGTTGAGCTGAGCCACCACCTCCTCGTTCACCTCTCCTCCTCCTGCTCCTCCTCCTCTTCCTCCTCCTCTTCCTCCTCCTCCTGCTCTTGTCTGTCTTGCTGCCATCATTCTGTCACCCTGGTGCAGGAGTCTCAGCCTTGGCCAGTTAGACGTGGTCGTAAATCTTTGCCTCGGCGCAGCGAGCCCCTGGTCCTTTGCAGCTGCAGCGTGCAGAGACAACCTTTACTCAGAATGGTGATCGTGTCTCGTGTGTGTGTGTGTGTGTGAGACAGAGAGAGTGAGCAGGACAAACAAATTCAGAGTGGTGTATGTGTATATATGTGTGTACATGAAATTAGAGAAGGACTCATTTTTTTAGTCTGTGTGTGTGAGTATGTTTGTATGTTTGTATGTTTGTGTGAAAGACAGATGCAGAGTCAGACAGACTAACGCCTTTACAGGATAATGTATGTGGATAATCTCCCTAATGTAATGTACTTTTGCTGGGTGTATGAAATGAGCAGAGGTGTAATGCTGTGTTTTTTTTGCATGTGTGCTTGCAGTGGTGTGCTTAAAGTGAGCACACATGGTGTGATTAGCTGCCTAATTAATTGTCAAAGCCACTAACGAGTGAGATTGTTTTGAAAATGATTGTTTGGGGACTGGGCGAGTGTGAATCATTCTGTCGTAATAAAAGCTACGTCCAATACACAGTGCTGAGTGTGTTTGGGCTACACCTGTTCTCAAACAGTTTTTTTACACAAGTGAAAGGCTTGTATTTGTAATTTGTCTGTAAAACAAAGCTGTATTGCTGTTAGGTGTGAAAGGAACAATTTCAGCACCATGGACAGGTCCTTGTCCATCTATAGGAAGCTGTGTGAATAAAGGAACTACATGGTAGGGCTGCACAATATACTGAAAATATCGTGATATCACAACATACAGTAATATGATATATCGTGATACACATATCGCAAAACATGGCTTAACTGGAATAATGTCCCATTTATTCCAGTTAAGACATGTTTCCACATTTGAAGATATTTGGGAAATCAAATGGAGTCTTACTGCCCATGATATCCACCCCATAGACTGTGCACTGGCTATGGCCTAGCAGTGAAGATTAAGCTGAAAGATGTTAAAACTATATTTAAATATTTGCTTATTTATCTCAAAACATATCGTCATCGCAGCATTCAGCAGTGTTACCGCATATCGCACATTATTCAAATATCGCGAAGCCCTACCACATGGCGTTGGGTTTAATGTTTGACCGTGCCAATGTTGTGCTCTTTCCAGGTCCACAGTCCAGGCAGCGAGAGTGAATCGGTGAGTGTGTGTCCCGCTCTCCGCTCTGCGCTTTCAGCATGCTGCCGCCGCAGCCTCGTAGCACTGTGTGTGTGTGTGTGTGTGTGTGACATGTGCTCTGCTGAATGGCTTCTGCTGGCTGTTTTTAAGGCTTGTGTGTGTGTGTGTGTGTGTCTGTGTGTGTGTGTGTGTGTGTGTGTGTGTGCTGCATGCTGTATTCACAGGCATTTTTTAAGCATTTATCTTACAAGTCTACGACATGTTGATGAGTGTCCTGTCACATGCTCACCGGCATCCATCCAGTAGTGTAAAACGTTAGACAAGACAGTGAAACATATTCACTTGCAGAGGGACTTTAGTAGTGTGTATATATATATATATATATATATATGTATGTTGTATGTCTGTGTGTGTTTGTGTGCATGCTGGCGTGTGCGCGCGTGAGTGCACAAGCATTTCCATACTGATGCTGCTGAGTTGACCTTGAGGAGAAGGACGTGTGTATATGTCAGCCTGGAGCTATGCGTGTGTGTGGAGAGGAGGGCGCCCCCTCATGGTACAGTGCGCACTGACAGGCTGGTGTGGGGGTCCGTGAACAAGCACCTGCCGCCAGCACTCACAGGGACAGAGGGGACAACTTCGAGCACAAAGCACAGCTGTGCGTGTGTGTGTGTGTGTGTGTGTGTGTGTGTGTGTGTGTGTGGTTACTGTTAGTGGGAGAGACACAATATTAGTGTTGTAGCAGTGTTTCCCAAAAGGAATTTGTTAGTTAAGATGGTGGTTGTCCGGGTAGGTGTGGGGTTATGGTTGAAAAATATATCACTCCAAAATTACTCCTATTGGTATTTTGCATTGTGTTTGTTTAAAGCTTTCCAGCTGGTACACAGCAAAAAATGAAGTGATTTTAACTCCCAAAGTGTTCAATTCAATTCAATTCAATTCTGAAGAGTGTGGAGCTATATAAGCCCTCAAAAGTGTTAAACTCTGTGGGAGTCAATTCAACACTGGACTTTTTGCTGTGTATGAATTGAAGGCAGTTAATGAGGTGTCTATTGTAAAACGTATTTTCCTATAATTCCATTACCTAATGTTTAGCCCAAATCTAATTTTAGTACTCTATTAAGACAATTCAGTTACGGGCGAAGGGATGTGTTGTTTGAGTGGTCGCCTTAATTATAAAACACTGGGAGAATCACAGAGGGTAGCAGTAAGGTTTTGGTAGCTCAGGTTTCAGATGGCTAATGGCTAAGCAGGAAAGGTGGAGAGAGGGGTGTTAGTGTATCTTAATACCTGTTTGATGTTTGCATACTGATTGTACACAGTATTTGTGTGTGTGTGTGCGTGTCTGTGTGTGTGTGTGTGTGTGTGTGTGTGTGTGTGTGTGTGTTGAGGGTGTGTGTGTTGTGATTACTGATGAGAGTGGGAGCGACACAATGCAGGGATCATAAAAATCAGAGAGGGTAGTGGTAAGATTCGCTCAATAGATCTGATTTCAGATAGTTGGTAATGAAACAGGATAGGTGGGGAAAGGGGTTTGAGTGTATCCTAATTCCTATTTGGGTGTTTGTATATGGGTTATATGTATTTGTGGATGCGAGAAAGATTTATGGATGGAGACTAAGAGTGAATACCAGTGGGAATTTTGTGGCTGTTTTTAAGAAAACAGATTGAGGGAAAGAGAGAGAGAGAGAGAGAGAGAGAGAGAGAGAGAGAGAGAGAGAGAGAGTGCGTGTGTGTGTGATCAGTGTGACTTTGGCCTGGTTCCAGACAGGACAGATAGGGCCTCTGTGGGGCTGCCGAGCTCCTTAGGACCACCATGTTCAGGGAGCTGTGGGAATCCTTCTGTACCAAGATAGGAACCACACACACACACACACACACACACACACACACACACACACACACACACACATACAAACACATACACACACACCCTGACATACCAACACGCACAAAGCCTGTTCCACAGTACACTCTGTTCATCTTATAGTCATTTTCCAGATGGATGACGTGTTGGGATATGTGTGCACAGTGGCTGTTAGCTGGCTATACTGGTGCCAGGGGCACAATTCAAGACAGCATTTGAAAGCACTATTAGGCATCTTCCTGTAACCACTCACTCACAGCCATTGAAGAGAACACAGGGATTGAAAACGGGAGCTTTACAAGCTTTAGAATGTACATGAAATCATACAAATTGTATTTGAAGTCTGTCATGTTATGAAACAGACCACGCTGGAAACCAAATCTATCATCAATTGACTTGTATTACTCATAGACACATTGGGTGGGGCAGTGGTGGCCTAGTGACCAGAGGGTCGCAGGTTCGAATCTGTCAACTGTCAGAAGTGCCACTGAGGTAGCCTGAGCATGGCAGCGTCCCCCCAAACTGCCCCCCAAAACTGGTGCTGTTGTCATGGCTGCCCCCTGCTTATGTGTAGGATGGGTTAAATGCAAGAGGCTAAATTTTGTTGTGTGCTGTGATGTGCTGTGTAACCACAATGACACAATCACAAAGACACAGTAGTTTGTAAATGTATATGCTCTGAAACAGACCCAGGGCCCCTGTTCACAGTATCTGTGATCCACTGTTCCACTGGTGCTTGGCCAAGTGCCTGTTACAGTTCCAGTTCTCTGTCACCTTTAATGCAATCATTTTTACCACCTTCCACCTCACACCCCACACACTACAGCCCCAAAAACTCTGCCTTAACTCTGTGTAGTGGTGTGTTATTTCTTGCTGTGGGTAATTCACATTAATTCAACTGAAAGGTTGTTTGTGTAATGTAGATTAATTTAGCACACTGGTTTTGTAGGTAGCCTACATTTTGCACTTTACATCTCCTTAAGCACAGCACTGCGGATGTGAACATATTTATTATGCCATTATCTTACACTGTCTAATAATTATCTTAATTATTATCAACATTGTTTTAACTGTACAGTAGCCTGCACTTTCCATGATCACAGCCCGCAAATTGGTACAGTTTGTCCTCAAATTGTTAACATAAACTCATTGCCCAACAATCTACATGAAAAATACAACCACACACGACCTGCGTCTCTACCAGTGTTTTTAACTTACTGCTCTTCTAGTTCCTGAACAGCTTGTTGTGTACTTGCGCCAACAGTAGATATTTCCCCTGCTTGTTCAGCATTAATTCTTAAGTGAGTATCGTGTACTAAGTTTAAAATCTCTCACTACAGTATGCCTAGTTAGATTTTAAAACTATACATTAGTACAATAGTATTAATAGGACTATAATTAGGGTAGTAATTACAGTGCTATTATAGTCATTATAATACTGTTGTTAAAATAATTATGCTGGCATAGTTTTAATGCTGCAATAAAAATAATTCATAATTTGTAATGAAGATGATTTAAATGAATAAGATGTTGAATGGGTAGATCTCTGTCACACGCACACCACCACATTTACTCAAATGTGTGTCTGAAGAGAATCCATTACAGTTTTTACCCATTGCTTGAATGCAATAGACATATTCTTAAACCAAAGTAACATAACTTGAAGCTTTGTTACCATGCCTTAAACACAGTGTAACCATACCTTAAACAAAAGCGCTGCTTTACACTTTAGTTGCAATTCTGCAACACACTTGCTCCTTTTTGCAACACACTTGCTCCTGCACACTAAACACTATTTCATACATAAGATACTTCGTTCAAAAATTAAATACAGATGTATCATTGGCAAAACACATCTATTCAAAATACAAAAAACAGTGTTTTATATAAAGTAGAATAGTGTGTTGCTGCTGATGTGACAGTGTTTTTATAAGATGCAAGTGTGTGCAATTTTGTCATCAGAGTGACATTTTGACAAAGGATTGTTAGGCTTTGATTGCAGAGTTTCAATTTGACATAGATGTGAATGGTTTATTTCCAAGTGTTGTGTCCTATGTGCTTGTGTGTAGAGTTTTGGCACAGCGAGCCAAGATTTGCAAAATGTGTTTAAGCAATGGGCAAAAACTGTAATAGCACAAACCTCCCTGCCAAATTACATACCACACAGAACACAGTGTGCACTTACCACAGCTGCACCTGCTTGAGTGAGGCTTTAGCAATGGATTTAATTCACTTAAAAATTTCCAAATTGCCGAAATACTACACTTCCCAGAATACCCCAGTGGTGGCGCAGGCAATGCTGAGACTCTAAGAACTCTAATCAGCACACACTCTGACAGCCTCTTCAGGCACACACATACACACACTCAGGCACACATAGGCACACACTCAGTCACACACACACACACACACACACAAATACCCATGACAGGCATACCACTGCGAGAGGTCCTCTGACTGCAACTCGGGCTCCGGTTAATTCCGACTCCGTCTGCATCCTAATCTCTCGAGCTATTGGTGGACGGCCACCCATCCAAAGCGTTCTGGCTGCGCGTCTCAGACACACCCACACACACACATTCACATTCTTTCACACGCACACACACACACACACACACACACAGGCTTGTCAGCTGTTCCAAGGGACAGAGAGAGAAGGGGAGAGAGAGAGAGAGAGAGAGAGAGAGAGAGAGAGAGAGAGAGAGAGAGAGAGAGAGAGAGAGAGAGAGAGAGAGAGACACGGAGAGAGGAGAGCAAGAGGACAGAGAGAGAGAGGAGGGGAGAGAAGGAGGGCTAGTGAGAGAGGCAGCGAGTCGGCAGCTGCAGGAAAAGAGAGACTACAGAGAGAGAAGGAGAGGAGGGGGGAGAGAGTGTGAGTGAGGTAGAGAACGAGAGAGAGAGAGAGAAAGAGAGAGGGGAAGAGGAAGCTAAGCCAAGCCAAGCCAAGCCGAGGCAGGAGAGTGTGTGTGTTTGCTGCTCTCAGATGGATTCGTAGCCTCGGCGTTTGTCCCTGTGCGCTGGCTCATCCCCCCACCACACACACACACACACACATCCCCTGACACACACACACACACACACCCAAACATTCTCACACACACACACAGACACACACACACGCGTAAGCGCACCGCCGGGCAGGCAGCATGCAGACTGGGGTCTTCGCTCCACCCGGACGCTTCAACTGCCAGGTAGGACCCCGACACGGAAAAGGAAGCAGAGGAGATGGAGGAGAGAGAGAGAGAGAGATGGAGAGAGAGAGAGAGAGAATGGAGCAAAGAAAAGAGGAGGGGGGGTTGGGATACAGTCACGTGCCATTTCTCAAGGACAGGACTATGTGTGTGCATGTATGTGTGTGTGTGTGTGAGAGAGAGAGAGTAGCAGAGAGAGCTGTGTGTAGTGCTGGTGTTTGTTTACCAAGTGTAGATGGAGAGATATATTGTGTCCTCCGTAGGATGCATGTTTGTTGTCTCCTCTGTGTCCTTCTCCTCTTTTATTGCTTTGGCGTAGGCTACTGTGGGTGGTGTTGTCAGCATGTCAGGCTTTTAGGCTTTTGTAGCCTTTATTATTTGTGCTCAGCCGGAATCTTCATTTTGTTTTGGCAGTTGCTGAATGTGAGTGTAATTTACAGCGTGGCTTGTGTGTGCTAGGCTACCGGGGCTTTCTGTAGGGTGTCTGCAGTCATTTTCCCCTTACTGTAATACAGGAGATGAGAAAGACGGGACTGGAGGCATGTATCACTAGTAAATTGGCTTAGTTCCAGTTTTCTTAATGTTTTGTTCTCTCTCTCTCTCTCTCTCTCTCTCTCTCTCTCTCTCTCTCTCTCTCTGTCTCTCTCTCTTTCTCTCTCTGTCTCTCTCTCTTGCTCTCTTTCTTTCTCTGTCTTTATTTCTCATCCTTGTCACACACTCAGTCTGTCTCTCGCTGGTTTGTAAAAGGTCCTAGAGCTGGACAGGGGAATTGATGTCCTGCTGACCTTTTTGGGCCATTGATGTTTGGTCAGCTTGTGTGAAAATGGCATATTGTGTGTGTGTGTGTGTGTGTGTGTATGTGTGTGTGTGTGTGTGTGTGTGTGTGTGTGTGTGTGTGTGTGTGTGTGTGTGCGCATGTCCTGTGAGTCAGTGTCCTTGTTTATTTTGCGGGCAGCCTGGGTTTAGGTGAAGAAGACAAATAAGTGGGACAGTCTACACCTTTATTGTGTTTCACAATTTTCACCATCAAATCTGAATATACATCACATAGCCTGTGGATGGAATTGATTTGTTTGATACGCGCACACACACACACACACACACACACACACACACACACACACACACACACACACACACACACACACACACACACACACGCACACACACACTCACATGCACGCAACTGTATGTGTAATCCAGTAATCCAGTGGTCTGTCATGTGTGTATGATGTGCAATGGCAGTGGGGAGAGGGGGTGCTGATGCTGATCCTGCCATTGCCATAGTAACCGCTGCCATCTGTAGGGATCAGTCCCTTCCCTCTCGACCAATCAGCTTCTGCTGACATCTTTCTGTTAATCCCCCTACTGCTTTTTGCTGCTGGCTACACAGAACAGGCACTTTTCCCATATCCTCTCTCACTCTCTGTCTTTCTGCCTGTCTCTCTTCTCTCTCTTCCTCTCTCTCTCTGTCTTTCTCTCTCTCTCCTGCACGTGCGTTCTGCGGTTAAAGACAGATAAACGGATGGGCAGATGTAGGCAAATGCATGTACACGTGGCAGTATGTTTGTGCTGAGCTGCTGCTAGCGTGTCATGCCGGCTAGATTTTGCTGCTCACTACACGACATGGTGTCCTCAGTAAGGGCATTTCTCTCTCTCTCTCTCTCTCTCTTTCTCCCTCCCTCTCTCTCTCTCTCTCTCTCTCTCTCTTTCTCCCTCCCTCTCTCTCTCTCTGTCTCTCTTTTTCTCTTTCTCCCTCTCTCTGTCTCTCTTTTCCTCTCTCTCTCTCTCTCTGTCTCTCTTTCTCCCTCTCTGTGTATCTCTTTTCCCCTCTCTCTCTCTCTTTCTCCCTCCCTCTCTCTCTCTCTCTCTCTCTCTCTTTCTCTTTCTTCCTCTCTCTGTCTCTCTTTTCCTCTCTCTCTCTCTCTCTCTCTGTCTCTCTTTCTCCCTCCCTCTCTCTCTCTCTGTCTCTCTCTTTCTCTTTCTCCCTCTCTCTGTCTCTCTTTTCCTCTCTCTCTCTCTCTCTCTCTCTCTCTGTCTCTCTTTCTCCCTCTCTGTGTATCTCTTTTCCCCTCTCTCTCTCTCTCTCTCTCTCTCTCTCACTCTCTTTCTCTCTCTCTCTTTCTCGTCCTCTCTCTGGTTTTCTCTGTCTGTCTATCCCTCTATATCTCCCTTTCTCCCCCACTCAGTGAGTGTTGATGCTGTGCTGAGGCGCAGGGCATTTTTCTGCAATGGCTGCCTGCATGTATGAGGCTGAACAGGAACCAGGAAGAGGAAATCTGGGTCATGATCATGTGTCCTGAAAAGTGGTAGTGTAACCTCTATCGCCTTTCAGGAAATTGGTGTGTGTGTGTGTGTGTGCGTGTGTTCTGCTTAGCATGCCAAAATGAGAAGAAGTGATTATATTCCACCAGCAGAATACTACCCGTGTGTTTTAAAGCCTCTGATAGCATTAGCCGTTCTTGACACCATAGACTCAGCTCATTCTGAAGAAGCACAGGCAGAAATCTGGCAGGAATCCAACAAACCAGTGCCAAATCTGGGCTCTGTCTTACTCAGAGGTGACAGATATTTTTTGTTCACTATCAATTAGTCCATCAGGGACTCCTCACGAAGTCCCAGTGTGGGAGCCTTCTCTTTTTGTCGATGCTCACTCTCTTGTGTCCTTTCCCAACGCGAAGCGCTCACACACTCTCTGTCCTCAGTAACACCTGGGATCTTTAAACAGGACGTGACAGCATCAGTCCACAGTGGAACAGCACCACTGGTAGCCGACAGTGTCCATCTCACGCTGTTGTTACAGACAAGCTCGGGTCATCACAGCACACCCACAGCACTACACTGCACTGCACTGCACTAGAGAGGAAATTCAATATGTTTTGGAAAAAAATACTTTTCCATTCAGATGGGGCATATTCTAATGGACGACTCAGTGGAGATCAGGGTGATGGTAGATATCGAGATATCTGCTGTACATTGGGTTATCATAGGTGAAGGTTGGTTGAGTTAAAGCTCAGCACCAGCCCAGATTTTATTTGAACTACCATAAAGCAATCACATGGAAAATTGCATACCGTTTTTTTTTCTGCTTAGGGATTATGTGCGAGACTTTAATTTTGAACATGTCATTGAAAATCTCCCTGCAAATCTTATTTTCCCTAGCATGTCTCTGACCTGTAAGGCCTCTGCCTGCCTTTCTTACAGATTTCATTCATCCGGATGGTTGTGAAGGAGTTGAGCTCTCCGTGTGAAAAACAAGACAAATAAGCTCTATATTAATGCAACCCTGTGATGACAAACTCCCACTCTCTCTGTTAGCTTTCCTCTTGGTTCGTTTGTCTGGGCCATCAGCACTTATCAGATAAAATTTACTCGCGTC
>CM050220.1:13073423-13100923 GCA_027475355.1 Coilia nasus | reverse complement strand
GCATGTGTGTGTGTGTGTAGAAGCGGAGGATAATGAGGTGTGTGTGTGTGTGTGTGTGTGTGTGTGTGTGTGTGTGTGTGTGTGTGTGTGTGTAGGTGAGTGTGTGTGTGTGTGTCTCTGTGTTGGGGGGTGAGGGGCAGGTGACAATATGATTGTGAATCGTGACTCACCCATCCAGCTCAGTGGTTAAGGTGAGGAGAAGAGACACTGCCTGTCAAGCCTGCCAGACAGAATAAGAAAAAAAAACAGATGAGAGAGAGAGATAGAAAAAGAGAGAGAGTGTGTATGAGAGAGAGGGAGACAGAGAAAGAGAGGTAAAAATAGCTACTACCAGAATAATAGCTTTTTGGATCAGTGTGTTTTAAAGTGTGTGTGTGTGCATGTGTGTGTGTGTCTGTATGTCTTAGTGTTTGTTTTTATACTATCTCCTATCTATCGGTCAGCCTGTTGCCTTTCTGTCTGTCTGTCTGTCATCTCTGCCTGCTTTAACATTTGTAGAAATGTTTATAAATGGCTTACTGATGAGAAATAGTGTAAAAGCAATGGTTACCAAATGATGAACATAGTGTTAAATACGAGTTAACAAATGCAAAATCAATGCTTATTAGGAAGTAGTTATTATGAAGTGCTACCGACACATTTAGCTAATACTTCCATGAGTGTAGGGGCGAGGTAGAGAGCTGTGGCTGTGCTCTGGGCTCTGTGCTCTGTGCACTGTGCTCTGGGTGGATGCTTGAGTGCAGCGGTGCAGTGGGGATGTGCTGGATCTATAGCATGCATTAAAGATGGAGGCTGAGAGGGAGGCGGAGATGGAGGTCAGCGGCAGGGACAGCCATGTTGGAGGAGAGACGCCAGTGAAGCGGCACACATGCACGCACCTGTCTCTCTCTCATGTTTCTGTACCTCCTTTCTCTCTCTCTCTCTCTCTCTCTCTCTCTCTCTCTCTCTCTCTCTCTCTCTCTCTGCATCTCTTGCTCTCTTTCTGTCTCCCTCTCTCTCTATCTGTCTCCTTCTCACTCTAATTCTCTCTGACTGCCACTCTCTCTCTCTCTCTCTGCATCTCTCTGTCTCTCTCTTTCTGTCTCACTCTCATTTATGTCTCTCTGATTCTCCCTCTCACTCTAATTCTCTCTCTCTCTCTCTCTCTCTCTCTCTCTCTCTCTCTCTGTCTCTCTCGCACTGCCTGTCTCCCCCTCTTACTCTCATTGTCTCTCTCTGCCTCTCTTTCTCCCTCCCTCTCCCTCTCATTCTTTATCTCACTCTCATTCTGTCTCTCTTTCCCTCTTAATCTCACACTTTCATGTAGCACATAGAGTACAGTGCAGGCACTCTCTCATCCTCTGCCTCAGCCTCTGGGGAGGCAACCTGCCTCTCCTCCTCCCTCTCTCTTTCTCTCTCCTCTCTCTCTCTTTCTCTCTCTGTCTCTGTCTGCCTGTTTCCCCTCTCACTCTCCTCCTCTCCTCTCTCTCACACCCACCCACTCGCATCTCTCCTCATGAGCAATGCATACATTTATTTTCTTTTTTCTCCCAGCAGCCCCTTCTGCCTCTTCCTCTTTCCTTTCTTTTCCTCCCATCACACCCTCCTTCCCAATGTCTTTCTCTCTGTCTCTCTCCCACCTACTGTTTCTTTCTCTCTTTCACACTTACAAACACAAACACACACACACACACACACACACACACACACACACACACACACACACAAGGGTGCGAACACACAAAAACACACACACACACATACACACATATGAATACATACACACACACACACACACACACAAGGGTGAGAACACACAAAAACACACACACACACATATGAATACACACACACACACACACACACACACATACACACATATTAACACACACACACACACGTCTGCCAGCATCCTCACATACCCATCCCCCTGTATTGTCCTCTTGTAGTGCTGTGTGACCCCAATAAGTGTGCTGAGCACAAGAACGTCATTTTGTGTGTGTGTGTGTGTGTGTGTGTGCGTGTGCGTGACCCAGCTTGATTTGCCTCTGTTTGTTTCATGCAGATTCATGTGGTGTGTGTGTGTGTTTCTGTATGTGTGTGATTTTACCATGTGGTGTTATTTTTTACTCTAAGGGGTTATATGCACTAGAGGATTCCTTCTGCAATGATGTCTGCATGTTATAACAAGCCTTTGTGCGCACATTCATTTATTCTGTTTTCAGGTACATTCATTCTCGTGTGCTTCTGGTGTGCCAGTACTGTGTGTGTGTTCACAGCGTGCAGTTCTTGACTCAGAGAAATTATATGCACTGGCAAATTTTATCTCTTAGATTATGTGCATATAGGAAAAGCTCTTGGTACATCTATTAATGTAAATCGGCCTCATTCTCATGTGTGTTTTTCGTTTGAATGTTTATACTTATACTTGTGTGTGTGTGCGTGTGTGTGTGTGTGTGTTTAGGTGGTTCTGTGTGTTTGTGTGTAGGGGGGTGTTTCTGTGGCATGTAGGATGCCTTTTTTATTTGTATGCTTGTATGTGTGTGTGTGTTTTGTGGGTTGTGTGTGTGTGTGTGAGAGAGTCTGTGTTTCTGCGGCATGTGGGATGCCTGTGTTTTTTTATTTGTATGCTTGTGTGTGTGTGTGTGTGTGTGTGTGTGTGTGTGTGTGTGTGTGTGTGTGTGTGCATGTTTTTCATTTGTATGCTTGTGTGTGTGTGTGTGTGTGTGTGTGTGTGTGTGTGTGTGTGTGTGTGCGCGTGTGTGTGTGCATGTTTTTCATTTGCATGCTTGTACGTGTGTGTGTTTCTGTGGCATGTGAGTGCCTGTATTTTTTCATTTGTATGCTTGTAAATGTGTGTGTGGTTCTGTGTGTGTGTGTGTGTGTGTGTCGTTCTGTCTGTGTTTCTGTGGCATGTGGGATGCTTGTATTTTTTAATTTGCATGCTTATAAGTGCGTGTGTGTGTGCATGTGTGTGTATGTGTTTGTGTGTGTGTCTGTGTTTTTGTTTCTGTGTGTGTGTTTAGGGTGGTTGTGTGTGTGGTTCTGTGTGTGTGTGTGTCGGTCTGTCTGTGTTTCTGTGGCATGTGGGATGGTTATATTTTTTAATTTGCATGCTTGTATGTGCATGTGTGTGTGTGTATGTGTATGTGTGTGTGTGTATGTGTATGTGTGTGTGTGTATACATTAGGGGTGGGTATTGGCAAGGACTTAACGATACGATACGTATCACGATACATATACCACGATACGATTCTAGCACAATACATTGCGATACTGGGTATATTGCGATATTCTACATTATTCAGTGAAAATGTCAAAATAGAGCTAAATTATCAGTTGCTATTTACAATCTAGATAGTCTCACATCTTATCAAAACTTAATTAAATCAACATAACTCAGAGTTACTGAACTCAATATAACAGAAAAACATAAAGTGCATAGGATTGGAGTCAGAAATTGATATAGTATATTGTGAAAATTAGTATCACAATATTGCTGTTTAAAACGATACAGTGTATTGCGATACGATATATTGCGATACGATATATTACGATATTTTTTGCACACCCCTAGTATACATGCGTGTGTGTGTGTGTGTGTTTCCGTGGCATGTGGATGCCTGGTGAGTCCATGTGTTCTCTGGTATGAGGTCTCTTCTCTTCTCCACCAGCCGTCAACCCTATAGGCCTGCGACTGAAGTGACGGGTGAAGCGCAGTGCATTCTGGGAAGACTTCAGATCTGCAGGAGAAGAGTGGGTGGGAGAGGGGGTGGAGGATGGGATGGTGTGTGTGTGTGTGCGTGTGGTGGTTGTTGCTCTCTCCTGTTCTAACGTCACGCCTCAGCTGGCACTACGCTGGAGCTATTAATAGAACGATCGGACCTGCGGGCCTCAAAATTATTTCGCATTCGCCATGACCACCAAGGCCCCCCTCTTTCTCTCCTGCTCTCTCGCTCTGTCTCTCTCTCTCTCTGACTATCTGTCTTTGTCTCTCCGTCTCTGTCTATTTTTTTCTTTCTCTCTCTCACTGTCTCTCTCTTTCTCTCACTGTCTCTTTTTCTGTCTCTCTCTCACTGTCTCTTCCTCGCTCTCTCTGTCTCTTTCTCTTCCTCATCGCTATATTTGATGTTATGTTTGTGTGTGTGTGCGTGTGCATGCGTGCGTGCGTGCGTGCGTGTGTGCATGTGTGTGTGTGTGTATTTGTTTGTTTGTATGTTTACAATATTAATGGCTGATGGCTGGTTTGGTGCACATGTGTGGGTGGGTGTGGTTGTGTGTTTGGGAATTTCATCACAGGCAACTGTAGGTCTGGGAGAGTTCGTGTGCCTGCCGTGGGTTTAACTGTGTGTGTGAGACACCGTGAATAAATGATTACACTTTCTGTGCACATTTGCATGTATATTACCCTGTAAACCAACTCAAGGACATGCACACACACGAACACACACTCACAAACACACACATGAATGCTTACCATACACGTACCGACACACACATACAGTTCACAAACACACATACCCAAAATACATAGACAGACACACACACACACACACACACACACCTTCATCTACATTCATTATGGATCTGACATCAAAGGAACTTGTAGAGTTCTGGTACAGAACAAAGCAGGTTGGGCGCTCACGTCATAATCCCCTCCGTCAGCATCCTCTGAGGTGTCCTCTAAAGGTTGCAGCACGGGGGATTTGCGTCTCGCTTTGATGATGTCAGAGACACGGTGCCAGGGGGTGGGGGGTGGGGAGTGGAAAAGGTGCTGGTAAATTGGAACCAGCTTTTCCCAAGGGGCCAGCCACTGGCTAGTCCGGGCTGGTTTCCATGGCGACAGTGTCCCAGAATTCTATCAGGGTCCTTCTTATTTATGTTAGGCAGCTGGCCCCATTACTCCTGTGGAAGACGTCAAAATTATATATGGTCAAGACATATATGCAAGGAACATGAAGTGTTTTTATGTTACATGTACAGTATGCAATTCATTAGACTTCTACCACAGGTGATGTTTTTTTTAAATAATTAAGGACTTTTTTATGCCTCAAGTTTTGTTGAATTGTCTAATTGCTTTAAATATCCTAACAAGCTACCCACCAGTTTGTTAAATATCACATGAAATAGTATTCCTTGGTAAATATCACCGAAATATTTACCATCTTCGTCAAAGCAGTCAAACAGTCATTCATACTGTCTACCTAGCAACTACATTAACTGTTTACACAGTTTGTTTTTCGGATATGGTAAATTAGATTTGATATTTGCACTAGTTCCTCACAGCACTGTTATTTTACCATTTCACACGTGGTGTGCAGTATGTGTCACATGTGGATCTTCTTTCACACTGATTTTAAAGCGCTTATTGGGAGGGAATGGTAAAGGATTAACGCTGAAGGAGAGGGAAAGAGATACGAGGCGATTTATTACGCTCTTAGTCCATATCTAGCCATCATTTTCAGTAGGATGGTCTTGGGCACCTTGGGGGCTCATTTTGTATTTTTCCACAACCCAACCTGTCTCTCTGTGAAGACACACCATCTGTCTGTCTGTCTGTCTGCCTGTATGTCTGTCTGTCTGTCTGCCTGTCTCATGGCGGTGCTAGATGACTCATCTGCCATGGAAGCTCTGATAATAGGCCACGGATGAGCTGCCTGTGTCTCTGGCCATGCTCTATGTCGCTCCCTGATCCTAATGGTGCATGTCCCCAAAAAGATGAAAGCTCTAAAGAATGTCAGGGTCCATAGAATATAATGTGGAATTTTCGACTCTTACACTGTTCTAGAATTTACTCTTTTTAATACAGGGTCACAATAATGGTGCACAATTGTTAAATGCCAGTATCGTAGATTCTAGAAATGGCATGAAGTACCAAGTAAGGGATAATGGATGACACGGTGTTCGTATATCAGAAAGTTAAAGTTTCGAGGTGGTAATGCGGCCACGACACGAATTTTGCTATTTCTTACAGATAGTTGGTGTTAGTGACCCCTTACAATGTCATGGACTGTATGTGGCAGATGAAGTACAGGGTGGGCCATGATGATGGTAAACATTTTTTGAGATGCTAGTATCTTGGATTATAAAAAGGACATAGAGTACCAAATACATTTATCACACAACTGATAAACAGGAGTTCAACATATTATGTAAGATTTTGCTATTGCTTACAGGTAGTTATTAGTGACCCTCATAATGTCATGGACTTGAAAAGAAAAATTGCAATTTCTGCATTTTTTTTTTTTGCAAATAATACAATGCAGTTTGAGGGTCACCAACACCAACTACCTGTTAGATGACATGTTGAACCCCTGTTTATCAGTTATTAGACAAATATATTTGGTACATTTGGTAGTCGCTTTGGATAAAAGTGTCTGCTAAGTGTAATGTAATGTAAAATAATGTAATGGTACTCTGTGTCCTTTTTATAATCCAAGATACTAGCAATTAACATGTGTGCCATCGTTTCATCCCACCCTGTAGAATGCCCAAAAAGTGACACCCTTAAAAGTTAGCAGCGTGTCCCCAAATTCATCTTAGGAATGAGGACAGACACTGAGCCCACAGCAAAAACCCTGAGCGTCAGAGCCATTTAGTGTCATGGCTGGTGATTTACATCCTCAGTTGTCCTTAGCGTCACCTCTGCATTTATAGCATCTCTTGTGCTTGTCGTTTAAAGCATATGTGTTTGTCATTATTATGGTTTATTTTATGAGTGGGTTTTACTGCTTATCCTCTCTCTGGAGGTTGTGTAGTGTCTGCTGGTGTGCGGGTCTGACTGTGTTACACAGAGTGCTGCAGATGTTGTACTATAGGTTGTGATGATGTTGTTGTTGTGAGATATTTGCTGATGTCATTCATGTTTTATTTTATGTATTTTTTTTTGTGTGTGGAGTGTGTGTTTGGATTAAAAGTTCAGCCATCCATACACCCCAGAGATCTCTATCAGTTCTCGTGATCCGATCACATGGCCAGCTGTGTGTGTGTGTGTGTGTGTGTGTGTGTGGGTATGAGACAGAGAGAGACAGAGAGAGTTTGCATGCCCCTGTCCATTACACAGATAATCTCTCCCAGTGCAATTTGAACACACATCTTACAGAGAACACTTTCTCTCTCTCACACACACACACACACACACACACACACACACACACACACACACACACACACACACACACACACACACATTAAGACATGCACATACACACAGTTACACAACTTCTAGTTAAATAACCACAAAGTATATGCCTTATTGAAAGAGTAGAGTAGTAGAGTAGAGTTATAGTAGAGTTATTTTATTGATCCCGAAGGAAATTAAGGTAGCCTCTGATAAGATTTTACGTGCTTCAACCTTCCATTACAGTAATATGTACCAGGAAGGTGGTGGTAACAATATATTAGAATTAAAAACAGTAAAAAGCAGTAAAAAGAATCCTTCTCCCCTCTTAAGTACCCTTCAGATTGTCGTTCTTCATTTTGGGAAAAGAAAGTTCGCACATAGAACCTTGAGCTTTAAAAATAATCTCTTTAAAGAGGCAAAAGGGTGCAGTTTTCAAAGAGGGATGTGTCCCCGCAGCAAGAATAGGGTGTCCAAAGGCCATTGATTGTGCCTGACGATGATACACACTGAGCTGATAGACTCTCTATTCTCCTCTGGCAACATGATCCCATCTGTATTTGGCTCGGTCTGCGTGTGGGGCTTTTGTCTGGGAGCAGGCCTCGCTTGTCTGGATGTATTTTAGTCTTTGACACCTCTTGAGGTCAAAGAGAGGTCTACTAAAAAAACGATTTAACAACACATACATAACCCTAGTCCACAAACCTCAGTAGTCTTATACCGCATGATGTTATGTGATTTCATGCAAAATTATAGTATGTTGGTATTTATAAAAGTTACATTAAAAATGTTGTTTTCTGGATGCTCTTGCACTTGAATTGCATATGGACCTTGGTGATGGTCATTTGAGGACCTCTCTTAAACACACGGTGCCTAAAACACATGCGGTACATTCTGACAAAACACATACTCTTCAACACCACTGCCTTCATAGTGTATCACACACACAAAGAACACACTCACACACATAGCACACATACAAACACATACACAGACTGATATGCACACGCACACAGCACACATACACACACATACACAGACACACACAGCACACACACACTGACACACACATACACAAACACACACAAACAGCACACACAGCACACACACACATACACACACTGACAGACACACAGCACACACACACACACACACACAAACACACAGCACAGCACAGCACGCAGGTGAACCCTAAGTACTTTTCTTTCTTCCCAGTAGTTTCTCGTTAAGTTCCACGTCAGCAGGGCTCTGAGCTGGTTGCGTAACGAGGTCCTTTGTTAAGGGGACTAAAAGGGGGCAAGCATACGGAACAGGTCTGGGCTGGGCAGCAGAATGGCATATTATGCAGAATAGCCTTGTCTGTCCCGCCACCACTGATAAGACACCAAACACTTGAGCTCTAGTCTGTGTGTGTGTGTGTGTGTATGTGTGTGTGTGTGTGTGTGTGTGTGTGTGTGTGTGTGTGTGTGTGTGTGTGTGTGTGTGTGTGTGTGTGTGTGTCTGTGTTATTGTTCTAATGCTCATTGTGCTCATTGAAGACAACTTTGCCTTTCCCATTCTCTCTGTCTGTGGTCTATCATTCCCCGCCATCTCTCTCTCTTTCTTTCTTTCTTTCTTTCTCTCTCCCTCTCCCTCTCTCTCTTTCTCTCTCTCTCTCTCTCTCTCTCTCTCTCTCGCTATCTCTCTCTCTCCCCCCTATTCAGTCTCTCTTGCTCTCTTTTCCTCTCCTATCATCTGTCATCCCTCCCCCTCCCCTCCCCTCCACTCCCCTCCGGTTTTGGAGCGCGTCGCGTAACCCAACCTTATAAAGTCATGTTGACTCCCCCTGGGGTCGTGCTTGTGTTTCAGCTCATGGGGGGGGGGGGGATTAATCAGGGCCAGAGCAGGCACAAGAGCAAGGCCTTCAGGAGCCACAATGACATCTCTGTCTCCGGGTAACAATGATAGATATACCAGGATAAATATCTAAACAAAATAGTGGGATAAATATTGATGGTACTATTTTATTGAAATAAAAATACCAAGAAGTGTGGTCGGATGTGTTAGTTGCTATGGCGACTGTCTCCCAAAGTCAGCCCCGCGGAGCAGTGTGTTTATTTTGGGATGTCTACCCCCCACCCACCCCCCCTTGGTTTCCAGAGCGCGAACCTGCCAGCCCTGCCCAGCAGGACCCCTGTGTGAGGTTTGTGTGTGTGTGTGTTTGTGTGTGTGTATGTGTGTTTATTCCTTTGCGTGTGTGTGTTTGTGTGTGTGTTTGCACATATGTCTGCCTGTGTTTGTGTATGTGTGCGTGAGCGTGAGCGTTCGTGTGTGCATGCATGCATTTGTGTGTGTGTGTGCGCGTGTGTGCATGCATGCATTTGTGTGTGTGTGTTTGTGTGTGTGTGTGGCAAGCACAGACTGACTAAACCCTTACTGGCAGAAATACTAGGGATGTCATGCAATGTCGTGTAAAATAGGTTAAAGACTAACAGCACAGGCTTACAACCCAATTCAAGTTCATATTCAGCCCGGTAACATGAATGAAAGATGTAGCATCCCTATACATAATCCCTTTCTATACACTATTTCCAGTGATAAAACTGTAATGTGTGCATGTGTGTGTGTGTGTAGTGTGCATTTTTGTATGTGTATGCCATGTTTGTGTATGTCTCTTAAAAATGGACCATTAATGAATGATTTAATGCAGTTTCAATGCTGTAATGCAATAAAAAACATGACTTGAAGGATGGTACGTGGTGATTCCTGTGTAAAGTGTATGCGTAAGGTGCAACATCTATCCCAGTCATCTGTAGCATCTTAGATGTGTTTATCATGATAATCCCAGATATGCGTAGCACGTGTATGAGATTGGTATGCAGTAACATCTGTGTGTGTGTGTATATTTGTGTGTGCGTGTGTGCGTGTGTGTGTGTGTGTGTGTGTGTGTACTGAGCTCTTGGTGGTGACACAGAGGCCTGTTTTTATTATGGAAATAGAAGTAGGTCAGCTGGGCTGAGGGTTCTCCTTCTCGCCGTTGCCTAGGGTGAAGGAACAGGGCGAACAGCCAAGGAGAGATAGAGACAAACAGAGAGAGAGAGGGATGGAGAGATGGAGAAAGGGATAGAAAGAGGAAGGTGGGGATATGGGGAAAAGAGTAAGAGAAACAGAGAGAGAGAGGATGGAGGGAGACAGACTGAAGGATGGAGAGAAAGAGAGGGAGAGAGAGAAAGTGAGAGAGAGTGAAGTGGGTTGCCAGTGTGAAGAGACAGATAAGTGAAAGGGCGGGGGGTGGGGGGAGTCATAGCCCATCAGCAAATTGTCACTAACAATACACATTACATAATATAATACATATTTGTCAGCTGTCAACTCTTTCTGAAAGACTTCCTCTGAAAATAAGTCAAACTTTTAAGCTCGTTCTCATTACAGAAATAAGCCGACAGGGCTGAGAGTTTCTCCCTTGGACTTTCAGAACACCAGTGTACAGTATGATAGCGGGGCATTGAAGTGTATGCCCACCTGGTACTGCACCCTATGACACACATGCGTGTAGAAGTGGGGAGTGTCTGATATATTTAATGTATGCATGGAGTGTATATTGTGCACTTGCCCTTGTCTACAAAATTTTGGGTTTTCTTTCATATGCTGAAAGGTGTAGTGTGTCGTGTTTAGTTGTTGCTGGGGCTTTCAGCTTGAGACGTTATGTTTGGTAAGGCTTATGGAGATTCATCATTCAAAGAGGAAAGGGCTGTTTTTGTCTAGAAGAAATTAATCTACTGAGAATTTAAGAAACAGCCTCTGTCTGGTTTTGTACCTGCATGTCCTGATAAATTCAAGAATCTCTCACTGTCTTTCTCTCTCACTCTCTCTCTCTCGCGCGCTCTCTCTCTCTTGCTCCGTGCATGTGTGTGTGTCGTGTGTGTGCATATACTTATGTTGTGCTCATGACGATGTGTGTTTTTTCCAGAGAAACGATGAGGAGGCTGTACTGGATAGAGGTGGGACGCGGTCCATGCTCAACACCAACTTTGAGAAAGAAGAGCTAGAAGGTAAACACACACACACACACACACACACACACACACACACACACACACACACACACAGACACACACAGACACACACACACACACACACACACACACACACACACACACACACACACACACACACACACACACACACACACACAGACACACACACACACACAAACACTTGCCTAGTCTGGGACAGAAGTACTTGCTTGCTTGTTTGCCTACTCCTGCTTCCTGTTTCTTTAAAGCCTTGCTGTCTCAGACAGACTGCCTGGGTAGAATCTGAGAATGAGAGGTAATGAGAGCCTGGCATCAGCACTGCTGCAGCCTCAGTAAAATGCCCTATTTTACACCCCTGGGTGTAAATGGCTGTGTGTGTGTGTGTGTGTGTGTGTGTGTGTGTGTGTGTGTGTGTGTGTGTGTGTGTGTGTGTGTGTGTGTGTGTGTGTGTGTGTGTGTGTTTTGTGTGTGTGTGCGGTGTGTTTGCGGTGTGTGTGTGTGTTTGTGTGTGTGTGTGTGCGGTGTGTGTGTGTGTTTTGTGTGTGTGTGTGCGGTGTGTTTGCGGTGTGTCTGCAGTGTGTGTGTGTGTGTGTTTGTGCGTTTAAAAGGGACAGCATCTCTAATCAAAGTGAACTGAAGCCAAACATCAATATGTGTTCTGTGATAAGTTTAATGACAAATGCTCAGATGATATGACTGCCTCATGAATCTGTAACAGAAATTAAAAAAAATCTGTGCTTCAGAGTGCCAGTTGTATAACCCCCCTAATTGTCATTAACGCCAGTGATAGCATTTAAAATAGTCAGAAATTGAATGTTATGAAGCAGCAATAGCAATACTTAACATTTAATTGGAAATATTAATATTTCAGGGAGCTAGCTAAATTTTTCTGCTTCCCCCGGAGACCTCTGCAGGCACGAACTGATAATTTCATAGTCAGCTAGTGATTATTATGGTTTATGATGGGGGGTGGTGGTGGTGGGGGGTGAGGGGTGGATAGGGGAGAGCTGGTGCAAGGAAGCTCAGGAACACGCTAGCTTTTTGCACATCTGTGGCTGTGCTTTGGGGCATTTATTTGCCCATCTGTGTCTGTGTGTCTATGTATGTGTGTGTGTACATGCGTGTCTGTGGACATATGTGTGTGTTTGTGGGTGTGCGTGTATATGAGTGTGTGTGTGTGCATGTACAGTATGCATGTGTGTGTGTAAATGTGTACGCATCTGTGAACATATGTGTATGTGTGTGTATGTACGAGTGTGTATATGTATGTGTATGTGTGGTATGACACATGCATGCTTTGATGCGCTCTCTGGAGCCAAGGGTGACGGTGTGTGTTGGTCCTGAAGCTTATGAGTCTGATGCAAGCTGACAAGTCAAACTTTGCCATTAGTCATTCTGTCTGCTGCTAGCTGGCCGATGGCTTATGTTCTCTCTTTGCACAATGCAGTCTGAGGTCACAAGTGCCTGAAATATCAAGTGTGCTGCTTAGAACAAAACTCAGAATTTAGAATTAGAATTTAGAACTCAGAGTGTCACTCTGATAGAATCCTGGCATGAAGAACAGCCACCTGAAAAGTCCCCATGCATTCTGCATTTCAGTTTTGCAGTTGTTATACGGTGTATCTCATGTTGTGTGTCTTTGGAGTCATCTCAAAGATGTTTGCATAATTACTTAGCTTAAGCTACACTGTATAGTATCTTGGCATATGGGGGCTCAGGTTACTGTTTTATGTTATAGTTACAGGTAGGCCTACCTGTTTTATGTTATTGTTTAACGTGTAAGTATTCGCTAGCATGCACAGCTACTCTGTCCTGCTCTACCTATAATGCACCATATGGGTTGTCCAGTGCAGGACTTTGGGGCTAAATCCCGTTTTGGTTGTTTTGTAAGGAAGGTAATCCAAATAAGAATCTACGCCTTTTAAAAGGGCTATTTCGTGGCATGAACTAGGCTCCAACTGGAAAAGTACAACAAAAAGAAGACAGACTAAAGCTTTCTCTCTAAATCAAACACTAAAAAACTAAGTTATAGCAAAAGTCTTCTACCGGCTCTCCAAACTGCCAGAGCCAGCTTTTTCCTCAGTACAGCGATGCTATAAACAAACAAATTGCATATTCTTTCATTGAGCATTTGGTCATGTGGGCAAAATTTCTCCACGGTCAAACAGTCCATTAGAGGCTGGTGTAGCATTTTAGGATGAATCATTGTGTAGGCAGGGGCCTTAGCGAGCTAAAAGCTAAACGCTAGAGGCAGTCATCAGACCTGCGGAGGGAAGTGAAATTGGCGTACTCATTGATCGCTGCCTGGCTCTAGCGGGCTGTGAGTGCTGCCACTGTGATGTTTTCCGTTCTCAGTCATCCTCAGATAAACTTTTTGTGTGCGTGCTTGCCAGGGTATTACAGGAGTACAGAGACTGTCATTTGTGATTGTACATACATGTAGTGGTCAATTTGGGTGTGTGTATGTGCAGGTATGTTCAAGGTGTGTGTGTCTGTATGTGTGCACATGTGTTTGTCAAGGTCAAGGCATCTTTAATGTCCACAGGGGGCAATTGGGTATGCAGGCAGCAGAGAAATACAGTACATAATAAATACAAATTTACAATCATTAATTAAAAATAGACATATGAACATCGAAACATAAATGCTGCCACTTAAAATCCCTCAACAGGAAGTATTTACAGCAGGTAAAAATGACTTCTTGAATCTGTTTGTGTGTGAGTGTGTGTGTGTGTGTATATGTGTGTGTGAAAAATGACGGTGTTGCGGTGGTGAAACCCGCCGATTTTTCAGTATAAATTCCTCACATAGCAACACTCTATTAGCGACACACACGCACACATTACCTAGTAGCGGCTATGGCGGCTATTCATTCATTCATACACCGTTCACATTACAATAAAATCACACGACACGAGTACATGTTCACTCAGTTAAAACATTTATTACTAACCAGCATAGCGAACAGTGAGGTACCCACTGATTCTGCTCCATTATCCATCCACCGTTAACAATAGCTTCACGTGTCAAACAAACATAACTCACTTCTTGCATAGCCATTGTCTTCCGGGTGCGTCAGCAAACAGGTCCGATGGGGAAACCAGAGCCACATCAGAGCCTGGTTCTTATCCAGTGAACCGGAGCACTGGAATGAACTTTGCTGGCGTAGGGGTGTAACATCCATGCAATTATCCGATTATGGCTGTAAATCTTGCATGTATTTTTGCTAGTGTTATGTTATAATTATGTATTCGTTTTCTGGTGTATTTCTGAGTGTGTAAATATTTTTTATGGAGATTAGTGTGTGTGCTAAGCATATTTGTATGTGTCCACGGAGTGTTCCTCCCTGTGTCTGTATGGTTCCTACCAATTGCTTGCCAATAATGTAATTATGGGTTGGGCTTTAAAAAGGGGAGCAGAGCTCAGTGTAGGGAGAGACTTTGTGGGAGAAGGATGTCCCTGTATCAGCTTGCTGTGAGGCTGTAAAAAGTGAGTTTTTGCTTGCAAGTATTGTTGTCCTGTTTATTGCCTGACTGAGGCCGGTTTTGTTTTGTTATTTCAGTTTTTGGTTTGCTGATTTTAACATTCACTGCGCACTGTAAATAAATTCACCCGTCATTCACGTTATATTTTGAGTTGCCTACCTTTTTCCTTGTTATTCACCCGTTGGGGTGTGGCCAGTTCTGCTGTGACGTGGGGGGTGAAGAAGCCTCTCATTCACAGTGTGTGTGTGTGTGTGTGTATTTTTGTTTGTATTTGTTGTAAGTGATTTTCATTATGTGTGTCATGTATGTGTTCATGCATGTATATGTGTCATTATGTGTGTGTGTGTGTGTGTGTGTGTGTGTGTGTGTGTGTGTGTGTGTGTGTGTTTGTGTGTGGTAATGTAGGACACTGTAATTAAGTATGTGAGTCTGGCCATATGTCTGTTCAGTCTTTGATCAGTGAAGTGTGTACGTGTGCATCTGCATTAGTGTGTGCGTGTGTGTTTTGGTGTGTGTATGTGTATGCGTGGGTGTGTGTGTGTGGTGTATGTTTTCATGTGTGTTTGGGTGTGTGTGTGTGTGTGTGTGTGTATGTTTGCGTGTATGTTCGGTCGTGCGTATGTACATGTGTGTGTGGGTGTGTACGTGCCTGTGTGCGTGCCTCAGGCCACAGTCAACATGGATCCCACTCTCTCCCCCCCTAATGGACACACACACACTGTCACTCATTCTCATCAGCCCCTGTCCACACACACGTACCACGCTGGGAGAGGCAAAACAGCACTGGAAAGACACAGAGGACAGACAGAGAAGTGAATGAGATAAAGAGATAGAGAGAGAGAGAGAGAGAGAGAGAGAGAGAGAGAGAGAGAGAGAAAAGAACAGAAAAGAAAGGATGGGGAAGACAAGGTTAGAGGTGGAAGATGAAGATGGAGATGGAGATGGAGATGAGGCGCGTGATACTGTAGAGAAGGAGTTATGCCATTTTGCAAAACAAGGTAAGATGATCCAAGGTGAACCAGTGTGTGCGTGTGTGTGTGTGTGTGTGTGTGTGTGTGTGTGTGTGTGTGTGTGTGTGTGTGTGTGTGCGTGTGTACCCATACACACATATACACACTCACAAATAGAAGGATAGGCTCAACCATACACAAATACGATATTGTACACTTGTTCAAATCTGTGTACTGTGATTTCAAGATCATCATATTTCGAGTTATTGCTGCAGACTGTGCTTGTTCATCCTTTCATTGTGTAGTTTGCTGCTTGAAAGAAAACTTGTTGTTGTGAGCTCTTCAAATAGAACCAAATGATGAAAGGGTGTCAGGGCGAGGGAGACAGACAATGAAAGATGACGTGGCGGTATGAGATGTAGAGACGGAGACAGCTGCCATGGAGGCTTTGTATTCAGTGTAAACTTCGAGTGTCGACTTGAGGGAGCATATCAAGCGAATCGTGTTGTTCTTCTCCACACTCCATGCCAGCCTTTATCGAGTAAGAGCTAATAGGATGAATGGCAAAGTTGAACCCGCTGCTCTTTGCGTTTTGCACTGAGCTGATGGATTGGGTAGTGCTCTGTGAAAGAGCAGGGATTGATCACTGTGTTCTCTCTCAGTCCTCGGCTCATTCCCGTTCATGTGATGGTGCGTGTGTGATGGTCAATAACACAGAGTGATTTTTTTTGTCTACTGTTTTTTTTTTTTTTGCATGTCCCCACCAGGCCACCGTACCCTCTATATTGGTGTCCATGTGCCACTCGGCAGAAGGTCCCACAGAAGGCACCGTCACCATGGACACAGACACAGGAAGAGGTCCAGAGAAAGGGATTCTGGGACAGAGGATGGACACGAGTCACCCTCATACAGTAAGAGAGGCCAGCTCAAATATTCACTCATGGAATTAGTACACAAACACACACACACACACACTGACTTAACTGTATTTAGTGACGAAAACATATATGCTAACTTCTTTGATAATGAATACACTATGATGGTCTTGAAGAATCTTTTAAAAAAACATTTGCATCATGTGAATTAGGCCAACATAGATGCACAAATGCAGTAGGTTTGTAATGTGTCTTCCAACCACAAACAGGTGACCACAAAATATATTATTTTCATACATGAATTATTATTATTATTATTATTATTATTATTATTATTTAAGTGATTTGTTAATGTTAAAAATCAATTGTTTATTCTATATAATATATACATTTATTTCTCTCATGCACCTATTATATTATGCCCTCTCTCTGTTTTTGTATGATTTTCTAATGACATTTCACCATAAAAACATAAACATGAGTCTTCAAGAGCTGGAGCACAATCAATACAGGTTTAAACCTTGTAAAACATAGGCACTAACAAAGTCAGGAGATAGAAGTCAGATCTAACTTTAATCCCTCTCTATATATGTTTTTTTCTTCCTTGAATTGCTTTCATTCTCTCAGACTTTCTGTCAGTGTCAGTGTATAATTCCGTTTGGAATATCTTCCCTCTTTTTATTATTCCCATCCTTCTCAAAACAAACAGTTGTACCATGGTTTACTTATATGAGTTAAACATCAGTGTACCTATGTCATTATTTTTACTCTCTCTGTTTTTACCTTCTTTCTTCTCTCCTTCCTTTTTTCTCTCTTTCGCTCTCTTTGCTCATTACATTACATTACATTACATTACACTTAGCAGACGCTTTTATCGACTTACAAAAGGAGGACATAATAGCAAACAGATGTGTAGAGAACATTGAAGGTACCTATGTAAAGAGATGGCTAGTAGAATTTGGTTTTGTTAAGCAGTCTCGGAAAAGAAGGGTCTTCACAAGCTTTTTGAAGGTCGAGAGGGAAGTTGCTGCTCTTGTAGGGACTGGTAGGTTGTTCCACAAGTGAGGGACATCAACCGAGAAAAGTTTGGAGTGACCTCGCTTTGTCTTGGGAGAGGGTACGGCCAGGCGGTTCGTATTGGAGGATCGCAGCATTCTGGACGGGATGTAAGCATTCAGTATGACTTTGAGATAGGTGGGGGCAGATCCAGAAGTGACTTTGTAGGCTAGAGTCAAAGCTTTGTGTTAAATTCTGGCAGCCACCGGGAGCCAATGCAGGTTGATGAAGAGAGGAGTGACATGCAACCTTTTGGATTGATTGAAAACCCGTCGTGCTGCTGCATTCTGAACCATTTGCAATGGTTTGATTGCACAAGCAGGAAGGCCAACCGGAAGGGCGTTGCAATAGTCGAGGCGAGAGATGACCATAGCCTGAACCAGGAGCTGAGTAGCATATTGGGTCAGGTACGGTCTGATTTTTCTAATGTTATATAGCGCATAACGGCACGACCGCGCTACGGAGGCAATGTGGTCAGAAAAAGATAGCCGGTCATCAATCACGACGCCGAGGTTTTTAGCAACCTTGTTCGGCGCAATCATGACAGTGTCCATATTCAGGCTGATATCATGGTGGATTGACTCCTGGGCTGGGATCACCAGGAGTTCAGTCTTAGACAGATTGAGCTGGAGGTGGTGTTCCTTCATCCATGCGGAGAGTGCAGAGAGACAGGCAGAGATGCGTGCAGAGACCGTGGTGTCATCTGGTCGAAACGACAAATACAGCTGTGTATCATTACCATAGCAGTGATAGGAGAAGCCGTGTGAGCGGATGACGCGGCCCAGTGAGGTGGTGTAGATGGCGAAGTTAGCAGTATGCTGTGGTTGACTGTATCGAAGGCTGCCGATAAGTTGAGTAGGATAAGTACTGATGATTGTCCTTCAGTTCTGGCTACTCTGAGGGCTTCTGTGACGGAAAGCAGTGCTGTTTCAGTGGAGTGGCCGCTTCTAAAGCCAGACTGCTTCGGGTCAAGTAGGTCGTTCTGGGTGAGGAAATTAACTACCTGATTAGAGACCGCCCTCTCGATGGCTTTCGAAAGGAAGGGAAGCAGCGAGACCGGCCGATAGTTCTCCACCTGGGCGGGGTTGAGTGTGGTCTTTTTGAGCAGTGGTGTGACCCTAGCCTGTTTGAAGGCGGCTGGAACTATACCTGATGATAGCGAAGCATTCATCACGGACGTGATCGATGGGACTACTGTTGGTGCGATGGCTTGCAGCAGATTCGAGGGGACGGGGTCTAGTGGGCAGGTGGTAGGACGGCTGCCAGTGATGAGTTTGAAGACGTCGCTTTCGGAGAGAGGGGTGAATGAGGAGAGTGTTGCATCGTAGACCGTGGGAGGTTGCAGGTTGAGGCCGGGTGGATCGCAGAATTGATTGCTGATAGCCACTACTTTTTCTGTAAAGAAGGAGGCAAACGTATTAGCAGTTAGATTGGTGGCAGCAATTTGAAGGCACAGAAGAGTTTCCGGGTGTCAGTGGTGTTACTGATTTTATTCTTGTAGTAAGCCGTTTTAGCAGTTGTAACCGAGGAGGAGAATGACGCTAAAAGAGATTGGAAGGTCTCTAGGTCTGCCAGATCGCTGGATTTGTGCCATTTTCGTTCCGCAACTCTGAGGGTGTTGCGCAAGGAGCAGATGGTATCTGTCAGCCAGGGGCGGGGCTGGGTAGAGCGTGCGGGTTTGGTGGAAAGGGGACACAGGGTATCCAGGCAGGAGGTCAGTGTGGAGCAGAGGGATTCTGTGGCAGCATCGACCTCTAGTGGGAAGGACCTCTAGAGGGAAGGTGTTGGGAGGGGGTAAGGCAGAGGCAACAACAGAGGCAAAGTGAGTAGTAGACAAGTTGCGAAGGTTGCAACGGAAGGTTACCATGGGTGGGGGAGTGGAGGGTAGTTCCGAGAGGGAAACCATGAAGCGGATGAAAAAGTGGTCTGATGTATGTAATGGTGTGACCATTACATCATCAGCCTTGCAGTTTTTAGTCAGGATTAAGTCCAGTTGATTACCATTTTTGTGAGTCGGGGGGCTGCTAATCAGCTGTAGGTCAAGTGAGTTGATGAGAGATAACAAGTCTGTAGCACATACCTTGTCAAGGTGGATGTTGAAATCCCCAAGGACTAGTAGTGGGCAGTCAAGGTCAGGGATGGAGGACAGTAGTGTGTCTAGCTCAGTCACGAAGTCACCCAGAGGTCCTGGTGGACGGTAGATGACAACCACTGAGATTTTAAATGGAGCTGTTACCTTGATGGCGTGGTATTCGAAGGAGTTTGAGTGGATATTGTCAGGCAGTAAGGGAGCGTAGTTCCATTTGGTGTTCACTAGAACACCAGTTCCTCCACCTCGCTTTGAGAGGCGGGGGGCATGGGAGAAGGAGTGGGTCGTAGAAAGTGCAGCCAGTGTCGCAGTGTTTTCTGGTTTCAGCCAGGTTTCTGTGAGGGCCAGCAGATCCAGTGATAAACTGTTGGCGTAGGCAGGGATGAAGTCTGCCTTGTTGACCGCGGATTGGCAGTTCCACAGTCCGACAGACACGGTGGTGTTAGTGGGTGTGCTGTGTTGGAGTGGTTGGAGATTGAGCAGATTTCTGTGGTGTTGGCTGTAGCGGGGAGGTCTGCGTGTACAGAAGACAACAGGGATTTTGTGGAAACACATTTTGGGTATAAGTGCTATGGGAAAGACGTGACTTACCTTGTCGTGGCCTTGCTCGGTGGACTCGCACAGGTAGACTCGCTTGTCTTCACACGAGGAGGGCTACACACGAGGAGGGCTACACACGAGGGCTGACGCTTCCGCTGTACGCCCCTCTCGTTGTGAGAGACAAAGGCAGGAGTTTCGGGGGCGTGGGCTTATTCACACCTCCCCAGAAAGTGCAGGCTCAAAGAATGTGGTCATGTGATACTAGGTGCTAGGTATAGCACAACAGAGTAATGAGAAACTGAAAGGTACTTACAGACTTCTTGTTCACTCCACACACCCTATGTGCTTGTCCCTGTGTGCTTGTCCTGCTCAGCGGACACGCCCTCCCAGAGGGTGCAGTTCCTGCTGGGGACGGAGGATGACGACGAGCAGCACATCCCCCATGCCCTCTTCACCGAGCTGGACGAGATCTGCCTGCGCGAGGGCGAGGACGCCGAGTGGAAGGAGACAGCCAGGTACCCATCACACTCCCATTTAAATAATTCTGTTTATTAATGTTTAGAGGTATTTCAAAGATAACATGCGTACAGCTAGCCTGGCTGGCACAGCTAGCCTGGCTGTCGACTGAGCTTGGCCTGGCAAACCTTCCATAGAGAGGAAGTTCTCAGAGGCAGGATCAACAGGCATCTTTTAAATGACAGGACAGAGCTACAACCAATCAGACCATTGATTCCAATGACATATGCCTAGCGTTTGTTTTTCATTGGTTATGGTTTCTTCCGGACCAGGAGGAACTGAAAATAGACAGGTTGGCCAGACTGACTTGAACACGAAATTCAATGTAGCGTCACAGGCAGTATGGGCAGGCCCAGGCTAGCTTACAGCAGTACATACTTCTCAAACTGACAAACTTACAAATAAAAGTTGTGTTTACCAGCTACAGCACCCTATCTCTACATTCATACGTTTTATACAACATAAAGTTTACACAGCTTAACATCGTGCAGAACATCACATTTACTTATACAACCACACTTACACTCCTCCCTACACCCAGTCCCTTTGCAGGTACCCATGACTCAAAAAAGCCAATCAGAGCAGGCACTTGGTGGGTCATGTGACCCACGCTTTAGCCACTTACAGTATAGTGTGTGACTCTCTCCACTCTATCCCTCTACCAGTCTCTTTTTTTAGCACTTCTGTGCTTTGTGCTTCATTGTTTAGCCTGGAACGTTGCCACTTGGGTGTAAACAAGTGAACAAATGTAGTGTGTAGCGAGTTGTATTCACACATGGGCTGAAACCGAAGCTGTATTGACATGTACTGTATGTTTACCAGTACGTGTAAAACAGCCCCTTGGTAGAATTTTTAAAGAGCTTTATGATAGAGGCATGCAATCTTCCTTTGGCTGTGGCTAAATGGATGTGTTAATGTGTGCATGTGCCATTAGTTGGCCCGATGGGACTGAGCCTGGCTCTGGATTACAGGATCACCAAGGCTCACTTTTAGTGGACTAATGAAAGGCTAAAAACCACAGGTTTTAGTGAATGTCCTGCCCGAGGCAGTGGCTGTGTGTGTATCTATAAGATTGAGTTGGTGTGTGTGTGTGTGTGTGTCTGTAAGATTGAGTTGGTGTGTATGTGTGTGTGTGTGTCTGTAAGATTGAGTTGGTGTGTGTGTGTGTGTGTGTGTCTGTAAGATTGAGTTGGTGTGTATGTGTGTGTATGTGTGTATGTGTTTATGTGTAAGATTAAGTTTGTGTGTGTGTGTGTGTGCGCATGTAAAGGTGTTAGTTCCAAATGCTGTGTGTGAGGTTTGATTTCTGCTATTTTTATATCCTATCTTGTAGCTGATGTTTGTCTTGTTGCACCAGAGATCAGCAATGTTGACACATGTTGCATGTGTTCAGATCAGATGCCTCCCGGATGCCCGAATTATTGCTACAATAAAACAGTGTTGTCCATAGTCAGAAAGGATCATTTATTATAGATAGATAGGTTTACTATTTATTGATCCCAAGCTGGGAAATTAAAGTGTAGCAGCAGCATGACATACAAGGACACAAACTCCCAACACAGTGAAGAAAAGAGCTCAACCTAGACATAATAAAGCAATATACAATATAAAATGCAAATTAAAAAACATATACAAAAGCATAAATAAGCAGTATTGATTGTGGTAAAATATAGAAAAAGGTGCAGTGAACGGCTAAGGTGCAGTGAATGGATAAGGCACAGTGAACAGACAAAGTACTTAATAACACATAAAGTGCCACATAATATACAGCTGTTGCAAAACGTCCTTCTTTCTTTCTTTCTTTCTTTCTTTCTTTCTTTCTTTCTTTCTGTCCTTTCTTTCTTTCTTCTCTCTTTCTTTCTTTTTCTCTATCAACCCTTTCTCTGTGTGTCCCATCTCTAGGTGGCTGAAGTTTGAGGAGGACGTGGAGGACGGAGGGGAGAGGTGGAGTAAGCCCTACGTGGCCACCCTGTCACTGCACAGCCTGTTTGAGCTGCGCTCCTGCATACTCAATGGCATCGTCATGCTGGACATGAGGGCCGACTCCTTGGAGGAGATAGCAGGTCAGACTTCGCAAAGCCTCCACAACAGCTGTTACGTAATGAAGACAGGGTTTGTAGATGCTAAGATGGAGACTAGATGCATTACTTTTCAAACCTTACTGGAGTATTCTGCCCTACAAAGCCAAAATGCAGTAATTGCATATTTTCTCAAATTGAGTTTAGACTGCGAATTGAGTTTGTAACACCTCCTTTGTCTTGTGATGAAATCTCTTGCTTCTTCTTATTAGGAAAGTACATAAAACCATCACCACCGTTATACCTACAACATGTTGGACTGGGTAGTGTGACAATTTTGAAGGCATTTTCTCAGTTTCTATGTTTCTACTCAATTTAACAAATTATGCAGTATGCCTCTTGGCTTTGTAGGGCAGAATAATGGAGCCAGGACTGTGACCTTTTGCAGCGGACAAGTTGAATGAATACAGGGCCATTATGTTCTCGTTCTGCGGACGTGTCCTGACCTGTCGCATATGTCCCTCCCTCCTGCCCTCAGACATGGTCCTGGACCAGCACGAGACGACAGTGACCCTGGGAGAGGACGTGCGGCGCAAGATCAAGAACGCGCTGCTGAAGCGCCACCACCACCAGAACCAGAAGAAGCTGGCCAACCGCATCCCCATCGTGCGCTCCTTCGCCGACATCGGCAAGAAGCAGTCCGAACCTCACTCCATGGACAAGAACGGGGGTGAGTGTCATTGTCACGCATACACGCATACACGTAGACATAGGCACAAAGATTGGCAAGAAGCAGTCTGAACCACACTCCATGGACAAGAACGGAGGTGAGTGTCATTGTCATGCATACACGTATACACACATACACGCATACAGACACAAACATCAGCAAGAATCGGTCCGAACCACACTTAATGGACAAGAATGGAGGTGTCATCGTGATGCATACACAGACACAAAGAGACAAACAGAAGCAGTCTGAACCACACTCCATGGACAAGAACGGAGGTGAGTGTCATCATCACTCGTACACACATACACGTAGACATAGGCACAAACATCGGCAAGAAGCAGTCCGAACCACACGGAGGTGTCATTGCCACACATACATGCATACACAGATACAAACAGAAGCAGTCCGAACCACACTCCATGGACAAGAACGGGGGTGAGTGCCAACCTCACACATACACAGGCACAAACCGACAAACAGAAGCAGTGTCATCGTCATTCGTACACACATACATAGACACAAACAGACAAATAGGAGCAGTGTCATTGTCATTCGTAGACACATACATAGACACAAACAGACAAATAGGAGCAGTCCGAACCACACTCCATGGACAAGAACGGAGGTGAGTGTCATTGTCACGCATACACACATACACGTAGACATAGGCACAAAGATTGGCAAGAAACAGTCTGAACCACACTCCATGGACAAGAACGGAGGTGAGTGTCATCACCACTCGTACACACACACACAGATACAAACATCATCAAGAAGTAGTCTGAACCACACTTCATGGACAAGAACGGAGGTGTCATTGCCACGAGTACACACATACAAACATACACAGATACATGCATACACGCATACACACATATACGCATACACAGATACAAACAGAAGCAGTTCGAACCACACTCTATGAACAACAACGGAGGTGAGTGTAATCATCACTCTTACACACATACATAGACACAAACATTGTCAAGAAGCAGTCCAAACCACACTCCATGGACAAGAACAGAGGTGCGTGTCATCGTCACATATACACCATACACAGATACAAACAGAAGCAGTACATACACACACACACACACACACACACATAGACAGACACACAAACACATACATACAGACAGACACACACACACGGACATTACTGTACATGCACATATAGTATATGCAGACACAAAAAAAAATACAGAAAAACACTGCACATACACATACAGACACAATGACTCACACAAACACACACACACACACACTGTACACAGACACACATACATACATACAGTATATGCAAACTCAAACAAAAAATGCACACTGAACACTGCACCATGTGTTGTGGTCAGCTGTTACAGGCACGATATCCAGATGTGCCCACTCAGTCTCACATCAAGGTCATGTTTACCCTGACAGTTTGTGTCACCTCTGTAGCAACCACTATGTGTTTTATTTTCTGTTTAGCTCTATTGGTTGTGTGGAGAACAATCTTTTTTTAGTTGTACTGTATGTCCTTGTATGTCCTTGTCTTTATTTGTTGTTTATTTTGTTTGTGTTGTCTGTCTGACTTAGCCACACACCACGCTTTCTCCCCCAAGTCCATCCGTAAGTCCTCCTTCTGGTCCTCCTTGCGAGGGAGAAACACGCGAAGGGCAGACACGTCCAAGGCCAAGCCCAAGGCTCAGAGCAGGCCACGGCCCCGGTGGTGTTCGCCGTGTGTGTCCAAATCCTCCACACCTGCTCCCTTTCCCTTTCCCCCTCCCTTTCCCTCCCCCTGTCCTGCTTTACCCTACTCCACCCCCGACTCCCCCGACCCTGTCATGTTTAGACCCTCGAGAGCGCCCGTGCCCTTCACCAAGCGCCTCAGCCCCCTCTACGGTGCGGGCTATCACCTCATCCCCAGCACCGACGTGGAGGAGGAGGACCCAGGCCCAGGCAACTGCCAGCCTCCGCCTAGACTAACTCACTCGCCCGCCGGGATGAATTTACACTGTAGATGGCGCTACTAACCCCACTCCTTGTCTCCAAAAATGCCTTCCCTTTGTCTCACAAGAAATCAATCAGCTCTTATTGATTGTACACCAGTACAAGAATAAATAAAAGAATTTTGAGCATTTTGAGAACTTAGGTTATTTCTTACTTTAAGATTCCAGATTTTCCAGATTTTTTGGTCATTTTAAAGGTGAACCACCAAACTTTGTTGCACTTGCTTAAGGTGAATTTACACAGTAGGTAAATAAGAAATTAAATAAATTAAAGATAAGATTGAAAGTAATACCCATTGGAGTGCTGAACCACTGCATGTACAAGTGCTGCCACCATACTGTCTGACTCCCTGACTTCCTACTGTATTTCATCCAAATATTTCGTAATATTTTACATTATACAATATTGAACTTGTGACAGAGCCCTCCTTTTGTTTCAGCCTGAGTCCAATTTGAGCTCAGTGTAAGATCTCAAGATGCTCTATTTCTCTTTTCTTTTTTTTAATCGATTCCTATCTCGTCTATTTCTCCTTAATGTTTCATAGGAGAAAGTTAAGATCTCATTTGGTCACACTGGTAACCAGAAAAGTTCCATAAAAGAACACTAAAAACTCTCCATTTTTGTAGATCTCCTACTGGAACCTTAGAGAGCTCTGCTAAATTTCTAATTAACTAGATTAAAGGTAGGAATATTATTATTGCAAAATGCTTACATGGACGCAGTCAGATGAGATGTGTACTTCAGGAACATATGACAGTGCTTGCACCCAGACGAAGCTCACAAGTCGCTCACAAGCTCTTCATTTAGTAAACCTGCTGTAGAATGTAGTTAATGTAGTGCTAAAGATTATTTAAACCGTTGACTTAATCTATAGATACAGAATATCCATCCATGTGCTGACATTACATATTATTAGTATGTTATCGTTTATTAAAAACATGTTTTAGACTTAATTTATTAGTTTGTTAGACTTAGTTTGCAGCTATTCTCAACTTAGATATATTCTTTTTCAGATATTTTTATACTGTGCCCTTAATTGGTGTCTGAATGGGAGCAAGAGACCTGTGCCTTCCGCCACCTGATATTTGTTTTTCTTCATTCAATATTTGCTCTCATTATCAGACCATAAATAAATCTGGACAGCAGCCAGGTGCGCTGCTGGTGGTGTTTGCTTTGCTGACTCTCTGAGGTGGTTTGCTCACTTTTTCGCTTTGTCTGTATGTTTAGGCTGCATTCTGATGACTTGATGATGCCATGAGGCATGATACCAGTGTGTGCAGTGGCTAAACTGGCTTTTGTAAGGAGGGGCAGCCCTTCTTTACTCACAGTGGTCAATATGTTACTCTATTGTATGACCCAGAGTTAGCTCAGCTCTGGCTGGCTGTGTTGCTGAGGTGAAGAAGCGGTCTCCTGCCCAATTTAAACTTTGTGCGTGTGTGTTTGTGTGTCTGTGTCTGTGTCTGTGTGTCTGTGCTGTTCCCAGGTCAGATAGTGTCCCCGCAGTCCCAGCCCACCACCACAGAGGGTGGCCGTGGGGATGGCAGCAGGGAGAACAGCTCAGTGGACTTCAGCAAGGTGAGACCAGCAGAGGAGGCCTTGGGGCAAAGGGCTGTAGTTGTGATATGTGATACCACTTCCTTGGTAATAAAGAAGAGAGGGGATACATTTGATGTGTGTGTGTGTGATGATGATAATGAAGATAATGTCTTAGTAGATGATGTGGTATGTATTACACTATAGTTAAGAAAGTAAGTATATTTATATAGCGCTTTTCGCAGAATATTTACAAAGTGGAGTACATTGGTAGGGATAACAAGGTAATAATAAAAATACTATTCTATGATATACCATAGTAGACCAAAGAACATTAAAACATAGTAACAGGAAATAAAAAAAAAAGAAATTGTCTGAGTGCACACTGCACAGACATGTCAGTTGTTTCTTACATTAAATATTTTATGTCTTGAGTTTGACCTAGATCATGTGTACCATGCATGATGATGGAGCAGTTAGAAGTAGAAGTCTTTACTCGGCCAACAGAGGCGCAAGAAGAAGCAGTAGATGAGAATAAGAATAGAAAAAGATACGAATAACTAGGTAGAATTAAAATATAGGTAAAGACAACAGCAATATA
>CM050220.1:13063423-13068423 GCA_027475355.1 Coilia nasus | reverse complement strand
CTTCTCTCCCCTCCTCTCCTGTCCTGTCCTCTCCTCCCCTCTCCTCTCCTCTCTCCTCTCCTGTCCTTTACTCTCCCCCTTGCTCCTCTCTCCTCTCCTCTGCCCTCTTCTCCTCTCCTCTCCCCTCCCCTCCAGTCCCCTCCCCTCCTTTCCTCTCCTCCTCTCCTCCACTCCTCTTTCCACCTCTCATGTTGTTTTTAGAGTGTTTCTGAGTGAAATACAGTATGATAGCACACACTAAGACACACTAAGACACACTAAGACATGCGAAGAGAGGCCCTTTCTTCCACTCCCATGATCCCTGCCCTGGCCATTTGTCTTAAAAGTCATCACTGAAATAAACTTTTAAACATGTGGCTGATTTTAGTGAGTGGGTCCCTCTGGACTTCCCACACTGAGTGCTGTGTGCATGTGGTGTTTTGATGCTGTGCTGTGTGGTGTTGGATTGGGACACAGCACATGACTGTGGACTGGACTAGCTGGCTCCAGGCACTGTCACGCTGAGTCAAGGAAAAAAGTTTAAAAAGCCTTTATTAGTTACATGGGGTAAACTGTCCAAACCGACCAGTTTCAGCCATACCAGGCCTTCGTCAGGGTGTGGTCTGTGATACCTACCTGATAGCACAGGTACCTAAAATCTAAGGCACATTAAGTGTATATAATTATCATGTTGATAAACATACAAAAGGCATACATATTCAGACACTGTCTGCATACATAGTAAAAGCCAAGTAATAAAACATACATCAGTATATTTCGTAAGAAAGGCCAGAAGTCTATTTCAGTAACTTCATACGTAGTCAAGTAAAGAGCCCATGCCTGTGCTGGCGAACAGATATATGCATATTACATTATTACATTACATTACACTTAGCAGATATATGCATATTACATTATTACATTACACTTAGCAGATATATGCATATTACATTATTACATTACATTACACTTAGCAGATATATGCATATTACAATATTACATTACATTACACTTAGCAGATATATGCATATTACATTATTACATTACATTACACTTAGCAGATATATGCATATTACATTATTACATTACATTACACTTAGCAGATATGTGCATATCTTCCTGTGCCACTGCATGTGTTACAGCATGTCTAAACTTCTCCTCATATATATAGTGTGTGTGTATTCTTATGTGTGTGTGTAAGTGTTTGAGTCTGTCTATTTCTCTCTCTCTCTCTCTGTGTGTGTGTGTGTGTGTGCGTGCTTGTACGTGTTTGAGGGTGTGTGTGTGTATGTGTGTGTGCAGCGTGCGTGTGTGTGTGTGTGTGTGTGTGTTTGTTTTTGTGTATGTGTGTCCATGTCAGTGTGTAAGTGTGTGTATGCTCTGCCTTTCATCTCTGGTTGTTTTTTTTGTTTTTTGAGATTATGTCCTACCTCTCTCTCCTCAGTGTGTTTTCAAGAGTCTTCTCTGAGTGTCCTCCTCATCCTGTTCTCTTCTTCTTCTTCTTCTTCTTCTTCTTCTTCTTCCTCTCCTCCTCCTCCGGTGCTCGTAGGCTCTTCGGGGGCCTCGTCATGGACATCAAGCGCAAGGCGCCGCACTACCTGTCGGACTACACTGACGCGCTGAGCCTGCAGTGTCTGGCCTCCTTCCTCTTCCTGTACTGCGCCTGCATGTCCCCCGTCATCACCTTCGGAGGCCTGCTGGGGGAAGCCACCGAGGGGCGCATAGTAAGACAAATACACACACACACACACACACACACACACACACACACACACTGTATGCATACATTGAGGGACACATAGTAAGACGAATGCACCCCTGCACAAACACACAAATTGACACACATGCAGGCACCATGCAATTAAAGTTCAGCAGTGGAGAGAGTCACACATGTCAGTAATCATCAAAGTACTCCTCTCCACACACAGACAGACAAATGCATAAACTTAGTGAGATTGTGATCTATAAGGATCGTGATTAGGTTGGCTGGGATTTTTATGGCCAAACCTAAATTTTATGTGAAATTTCCTAAAAATCCTAAAATTATGGCAATTTTGATAAGATGTTTATGGTAAAAGCAGCTGATTGTTGATTGTTGCATGCACAATTTATGCTTTATCTTTGTGAGGTTTGCTAGATGGTTTGCTTAAAAAAAACGTGAACATGTAGGGCAATATTCAAAATCACCAGTTATGAGTTGCAATCTCCCTCTAGCTTGCCTTTGCATTTTTACGTTTACAGTTGGCAACCTTTGAGCAGGACCTAAATAGTGACTCCTGCTGGCCGGCAGGAGATAGCAGAGACAGATGGTGACTCCAAAAATATTCACTCATTTAGTGTACAGTGCAGTGCAGTGGTTCCCAAATATTTTCTGTCACTCCCCATGTTAGAGAGCGGGGAATATTCAAGCCCCATCTGTCCCCTATTCCCCTGAAGTGGCAAAATAATAATGATATTAAAACATAATCTATGCACGAAATATAAACTTACATTGATGTGATATTACTTTTTATGTAAGCTAGTGCCTGAATTTCCTGATGTGTGGCTGTTCTGCTTTGAATATGGGGTCTATATGGTCAAGAGAGATATTACTAAAGATAACCATGAAAAAGAACACAGAATTTCCTCTTTCAAAGTTTGGCCCACCTGTAATGTCTCTATTCTCCACTAGTCAGGTCCACCACACACTTTGGTTTTTATTATTAAGGGAGGAAAAAAATCCAAACCTACATGGCCCTTTGTGATGATACTTGTGTTGTCTTTGACTAATATTTAAATTTGTTTGAGGATCTGAAACATTTACAGTAAGTGTGACAAATATGCAAAAAAAAACATAAGAAATCATGAAGGGGCAGACACTTTTTCACACCACTGTATGGTGCAGCATATAGTGAACAAGTAAACATTTTGCCCAGAGCCAGTGACAGTAGTGGGGAGAGACTGGAAATGGGATCCTATTGTGTCCATCTGTTCATGTAGAGAAGGGTACAGGACCGGAGGAAAGATTGTACTCTGTGATTAAATATAACTCGATACACCTCACTGGCCCTCTTTTGTGTGGCTCAGAATCAGCCAAGAATTGAAACAGAGAGCGACAAGCTAGTGTTCTGCCTGGCGTCCCCAGAGCTGGGTATCTAGCAGGAGGTCGCAAGTGCATTTTATTGTGTGAATGTCAGTCATGTGGAAAAGTTTTAACAAGTGCATTGGTGGCGGCGGTGGCCTGTGGTCTTCCCTGATCAACAGAGGGCTTGTACAGTTGAACAGCTCAATAGACAGAGAGCTGGCATCGACAGAATTAGTCTAAAATGGAGGACAAAACAGCATTAGTCACCCAGCATCACCCCCCATTATCAGCAGGAACAGGTTGTACCAGTAGCAGCCTTTCTGTCAAGCAACACACACACACACACACACACACACACACACACACACACACACACACACACACACACACACACACACACACACACATATGCACATACTCACACACACACACATACACCCACACATATACTGTACTCACACACACACACACACACACACACACACACACACACACACACCTACACACACATATGCACACACTCACACACACATTCATACACACACATAACACCACACAGACACACACAGACAAGCACAGACACACACACACACACACACACACACACAGGAGATGTACATCCATACACACAGTCTGCTTCCCTGTGTTGCCAGAGTGCCATTGAGTCCCTGTTCGGCGCCTCCATGACGGGCATCGCCTACTCGCTGTTTGCTGGGCAGCCCCTCACCATCCTGGGCAGCACGGGGCCTGTGCTCGTCTTCGAGAAGATCCTCTTCAAGTTCTGCAAGTAAGCACTCGTTTGGTTGTGTGTGTTTGTGTGCGTGTGTGTGTGCTTTCATTTGCGTGTGTGTGTTTATGTGTGTATGCATGAGCTTGTGTGCATGTGTGTGTCTGTATCTGTATGTGTGTGTGTGTGTACTACATGTGTGTACATGATTTTGAATTGTGGACACAAATAAAGAAGCAAAAAGTCTGTGTGTGTGTGTATTTGCGATTTGGGACACAGCCTAGAAAATGCAAAAACGTGGAGGCGGATGGATTGATTAAAAAGTTGGTGTATGAAGTGATGATATTACTGAAACAGCAAATGCACCGCTATCGATGGATTTATGGACATGCTTTGGCAAGCGCCTGCATCAGCACAGCCACAGCTAGCCACACTCACACATCCTCATCCCAGTAATTCTGCTAACGGGCTCAGGGCAACCCGGCTCTTTCCAGTGAAATCAATAGTTCTCAGAAACAGGAGCACATATCCGCAGTTAGCTCTGTGGAGGTGGCACTGTCGCATAATTATTTTAGACAGAGCAGTTTTAAATTCTGCTGCTGATGGTGTTGTTAAGGGCATTTCTTTCACTTTAACTTTGCACTAATGGAATATAAAATAAGGGCTTTTGAGGTTGATATATACAATGAAAATGTACAGTATTGGTCACACTTTCTATTAACCCAGTGTTCATAAGACCATATAAACACATTCATAAAGGGTTATAATGCATTCATAAAGCTTTATAATGATTGACATAAATATTCACAACTATTTATACATACTCATGACTGCACTCATAAAGCATTATAATGCTATGTTATAAGCCTTCACAACTAGGTGATACAGTGCATTATAGACCTTCTCTGACCGTTTTCACCTCATCATGATCATTATCAAGAGGTCAAAATAGCTTTATAACGCACTTTGTGTACAACATGTGCGCATATTGGAAGAAAAAGTAATATCATTGCCCCCTGCTGGCAATGTTCCTACCACTTTGGTGTAAGTCAGTTGATTTCAGTGGGACTCAAATTTTATTAAAATTACATTTCAGTTCACACTTCGAAGTTAAGGCAGTGGCTTGCATGATATATGCATGTCTGGTAAATCAATTGATTTTTACTGTGATACATACATACATACCTACATACATACATACATACATACATACATACATACCTACATACC
>CM050220.1:12990923-13060923 GCA_027475355.1 Coilia nasus | reverse complement strand
GTGATAACGATCTCACAACGCATAAAATTGAGGGAAACAATGTTTTTGTCCTAATTATTTTCTACTGTTTGTACTGTACATTAGATGTATACATTAGACATTTCTACTGTTTGTACATTAGACATAAAAGGAGATGTTTAAGAAGAAAGGTATTAGGGAAAATCCGAAGGTACAAGAATGTTTTTTTGAAATGTTTTTGAATACATTTTCAATAAATGAAGCATGTTACTGAGGAAAAAAAAAATCGTTTGAATAATCGTGATTTCAGTTTTGGCCCAAATAATCGTGATTCTAATTTTTTCCATAATCGAGCAGCCTTAGTTCTGTTGTCCTAAAGCCAATGCACTGCACTTTAAGAGCACTGTTTGACCTGAAAATGTGTAATTGTGTGTGTGTACAGTATGTGTGTCTGTGTGTGTGTCTGTGTCTATGTGAATATGTGTGTGTGTGTGTATGTGTGTTTATTTGTGTGTGTGTGTGCATGTGGATGTGTGTTGTTGTATGTGTTCATGGATATGTTTATGTATTGCATGCATGCATTGCAGGGCTGCATAGCGTTGCATGGGCACTTTGAGGGCACTGCCTGCGGGCACCACGGCCCGTACGTCCCCGACGTCCTCTTCTGGTGCGTGGTGCTCTTCTTCTCCACCGTGGCCATGTCATTCTTCCTCAAGGAGTTCAAAACCAGCCGCTACTTTCCCACCAAGGCAAGTTATGTCTCTCTGTCTGTGTCTGTGTCTGTCTGTGTCTGTCTGGGTGTTAATAGTAAACAATTTACTACAGGTACATTTGGAGACTCAGCATGGTGGTTGGAACTCATGAACAAGGTTTTATTAACATTGATGCATCAATGGAGAAAGAGTCATAGTTTGAGGCTGTCACTTGCCTTACCAGCAGATCAGAGTTCTAGGAACGCAAAATAACTAAGTAATACAAAATAATAATAAAGGAATGTGTTATCATTTAAAATGTTATATATACAAGATTATTATTATTATTCAAATTCTTTCAGTGTCACACATAAGCGTAGCCATGGGTGTGCTAGGGTGGGCCTATGACCTACAGTACTTGTCAATCAGGCCCATCCAATCAGAAGGCTCCCTTTGTTTGATTGATTGTTTTATTAATAATGATAGCCTATGTGTTTTGGGCTACGCCTACCTGATATTTTGCTGGGCCCACCCATTTTATGATTTCTTGCTACGCCCCACTGTTAGTGTGTATTTGACTTAAAATTATGTAAACTTCGCACAGTTTGAACATTAGATTGTTCTGTTAAAATGTCAAGACAGTTTGTCGATAAAGATTGAGAAAAAGAAATGAAGAGTAAAAGAAAAAGAAAGAAAACAAATCTTTGACCCTAACCTTTCACTGGTTAGGTGCCAAAGTATAGCTTTTCCAAATATGTTACTTGTGTTTGTGTGTGTATGTGTGTGTGTGTGAGTGCACGTGTCTGTGTGTGTGTTTGTGTGTGCATAGGTGTACACTTGTGTCTGTGCGTGTCTGTGTAAGGGAGTGTGTTTGTGTGTATGTGAGTGTGTGTGTTTGTGTGTGCAACTGTATGTATGTGTGCATGTCCGTAACAGTATAAGTGTATAGGCAAGTAGCCTAATTTCTTCTCCTGTCTGTTCTCAGGTCAGGCAGGTCATCAGTGACTTTGCTGTCTTCATCACCATCCTTACCATGGTGCTGGTGGACTACGCCCTAGGGGTCCCCTCTCCAAAGCTGCAGGTCCCCAGCAAGTTTAGGGTGAGCCTGAGAGCCTAAATCAGACTATTTAACCTATTTAAGGATCACTGTCTTCTAATTTTCTTTTGACCTTTTTATAGCTTTATTGAGATAGGACAGTGAAGAAGGTGAACGGAAGTGGGAGAGAGAGATGGGATAGGGTTGGGAAATTTTCGCAGGCCGGATTCAAATCTGGGTCCCCATGGTTACTTGCCCATTCATGGTCAGGTGCTGTAACCACTGTGCCACTGCACCCCCAGTCTTCCAATTGTTAAGGGAAACAGAAAAGTGAATGCTTTTCTAGGTCAAAAACACCACTGTACAAAATATGAATGTACGTCATGCACCAAATGTGGGGTGCTTGTCAGATTGTGTCTTTAATAATTTAGATGAGAAATGAAAATAAAAAATCTGTGGTACTCTTACAGTAATTTTTTATTTTATTTTTATTTGTTTAAATTTTGTTGTTTTTTTTTTATTTGGTCTAAAATCTCATTAAAACCCTCTTTAAAAGACTTTTTCACAGTTGTATGTAAACCTTGATATAGGAGACTATTGTTCACATGTCCTGGGTCGCCAAGATGGCGCACTTCAGTAACAGTCATGTGACTTTTTTCAGCCAACCAGAGATGACCGTGGCTGGTGGATCAGTCCAATCGGACCCAACCCCTGGTGGACTGTCCTCATCACCTGCATCCCTGCCCTGCTCTGCACCATCCTCATCTTCATGGACCAGCAGATCACTGCTGTCATCATCAACCGCAAGGAACACAAGCTTAAGGTGTGTGTGTGTGTGTGTGTGTGTGTGTGTGTGTGCGTGCCTCTGTGTGTGTGCGTGCCTGTGTGTATGTGTGTGTGCGTGTGTGGGTGCATGCGTGTGTGCGTTTGTGTGCGTGTGTATGCATGTGTGTGTTTATATGTGTGTGTGTGTGTGTGTGTGTGTGTGGCATGTTAGGCATGTGCGTGTTTACATGTATGTCATTCACTCAGCATTGATTGAGTGTATTGATGAGTGTGGAAATGTGTTAACTCATATCGACATATTGACAGATATTGTAAGTGAGCGTGTGCATGTCTGTTTGTGTGTGTGTGTGTGTGTGTGTGCGTGTGCATGCCTGTGTGTGTGCGTGTGTGTGTTTCTACGTTTTTGTGTCTGTAGATAATGTGTATGCCTTTGCAGCTCTGGCCTAATGACTACCACTTCGACCTGTGTGTGTGTGTGTGTCTATATATATATATATATCACTGTGCATGTAATTTCTTACAGAGAGGCTGTGGCTACGATTAGACCTGTGTGTGTGTGTGTGTGTGTGTGTACGCTTATATGTGTTTGTTTATGTCTATGTGTTTGTCCCTGTAACTAACATGTGTGCCCTTCATGCGTGTTATTGCCCTACAGAAAGGCTGTGGGTACCACCTGGACCTGTTCTGGGTGGGCCTGATGCTGGGCGTGTGCTCGGTGATGGGGCTGCCCTGGTTCGTGGCCGCCACCGTGCTCTCCATCTCCCACGTCAACAGCCTCAAGCTGGAGTCGGAGTGCTCGGCGCCCGGGGAGCAGCCCAAGTTCCTGGGCATCCGCGAGCAGCGCTTCACCGGCCTGATGATCTTCACGCTCATGGGCTGCTCCGTCTTCATGACCTCCGTGCTCAAGGTCAGAGAGAGGGGGGGAGAGGATAAGGGGAAAAGAGGGTGGGTAGTGTGAGGCGATGGGGGAAGAGAGGCACAGAAGGGGTGTTGGTTGTGGGGAGGGGGTCAAGTGGCAACATTTCATGCGAAACAATGAATCCAAACCCAAACTGAACGTTCTAAAGTTGTAGTACCTTACACGTCCATTGGGGGCTGGCCTCAGAAATGAGCAGCTTCCCATGGACTTCCATAAGTTCATAAGTAAATTTTCACAGCAAAAAGAAATGTACAGCCTGGTTCAAAAAATGGTTTGGGTGTGTTTCGGTAGTTTTCCAGTCCATGATAACTCTGGAAGAGAGAGAGATAAAAAGTGTGTGTGTGTGTGTGTTTGTGTGTGTGTTTAAATCGTTACCTTAAAATAGTTTCAAAGTAGCACCATTTATAAACATGTCAGAATGTCCTGTTAACATGTCAAGACAATTTGTGGGTAAATGTTAAGAAAAAAACTCACTTCAGACATCAGACATTAACCATTAAGGGTGCTACTGCCCAGAAACACACACACACACACACACACACACACACACACACACACACACACACACACACACACACACACACACAACACACACGCACACACAAAACACACAAACACACACACACACAGACACACACACACATATGCACACACATACAAATAAACTAACTGTGCTTTGTTCTGCAGTTCATCCCCATGCCTGTTCTGTACGGGGTGTTCCTGTACATGGGCGCCTCCTCTCTCAGGGGTATCCAGGTGAGAAAGCCTCCTCCCTTCCTCCTCTCAAAGCCACCAGACCAGACCAGATCAGGGCTCTCTAGCCTTTTGCCCTCTGAGAGCTACTTTGACATTATCATCATTATCATTCATTAATCATATCATTAATATCATTATCAGGAGTCATGACATTATTTTACATTATCAGCCTATCTCTATTGAAAGTCACAACAGAAAAATTGACCTTACACCCCTAAAGATCCTACACTAGTACCTAGTTTCAGTGACAGTGACTGTTTGAATTTTTGAGTTGAATTTTAGGAAAATAGGAAATTGTGATAGTAACATTACTTCATAGCCAGCCAATGTTACTAACTAACCAAACTAAGCAACTAGAGAACAGTGATTTGGGAAACAAATAGGTAATTTGGTACCAGACAGTACAGGATGTCTGAATTTAAATTTCACAAGATTGTGTTTTCCTATTATGTTTGTGTTGTTAAAAAGTATACATTTCTTAGGAGTCTTTGGAGAGCTACTGTAAAGCAGGTGGGGAGCTACTGGTGGCGCATAAGCTAGCTACCTGTTAGAAAGACAGACACTGCTCCAGACACAGCTGCACATGTAGCCTGGCTCCAGGGAATTAGAGTGATGCTCTCATAATAAACTTATCTCCTCTGGATGCAAGCAAAGAAAGCAAGGACTCTCAAGGACCCATAGTGAACAGCCCTAAATAAGTAGGCCTACTTAGCCACATGGGACTGTACTGTGGCTAAAAGGGCATCATAACCCATCACATTTATCAGCCTCTAATATTATTCATGGTAAAAGCACTTATACAAGACACTTCTGTGTTTTTGAATCCAATAGTGGTCATACTCGTTGCTGTTGGAGTGTTTGCTGTGAAACATAAAATAGGAACTAACTCTCTGCTCCTGTGTGTGTGTGTGTGTGTGTGTGTGTGTGTGTGTGTGTGTGTGTGTGTGTGTGTGTGTGTGTGTGTGTGTGTGTGTGTGTGTGTGTGTGTGTGTGTGTGTGTGTGTTTGTGTGTATGTATATGTATATTTGTGTGTCTGTGTGTGTGTGTTTGTATGTGTGTATGCATGCATGTGTGTGTGTGTTTGTATGTGTTTGTGTGTATGTGTGTGTGTGTGTGTGTGTGTGCCCGCATGTGTGTGTATCAGTTCTTTGACCGCCTGAAGCTCTTTGGCATGCCGACGAAGCACCAGCCTGACTTCATCTACCTGCGTCACGTGCCCCTGCGCAAGGTGCACCTGTTCACCATCATCCAGCTCAGCTGCCTGGTGCTGCTCTGGGTGATCAAGACCTCCAGAGCCGCCATAGTCTTCCCCATGATGGTGGGTGCAGATGGATCTGTGTGTGTGTGTGTGTATGTGTGTGTGTGCTGCTCTGGGTCATCAAGACCTCCCGGGCCGCCATAGTCTTCCCCATGATGGTGGGTGCAGATGGGTCTGTGTGTGTGTGTGTGTGTGTGTGTGTATGCGTGTGTGTGTGTCTGTGTGTGTGTGTGTGTATGTTTGGGTTTTTTAACATAATGTTCTGCATTCTACATTTGTATGTCGGTGTACGTATGTGTGTGTGTGAGTTTGTACACTTACAAATGTGAACCCATCGTTTGGGGTTGAAGTGTGTAGTGTATGTGTGAGTGTGCCTGTCTTTCTCTGTGTGTGTCTGTGCTTGTTAGCTCCGCCAAGGTTTTTGCCGGTGTGTATCGTTATCGGATCGTTCCGAAATGTTGACAATATGTCAGTATTGTCACTGCCTCGAGGTGACTCTGTCGGTTTTGTCACTGCCTCGAGGTGATTCTTTTTTGGTGAGCGTTGTCAGCAGTTTGAGCTGCGTCTGTATCCCCATACTGTAGGTGCTGGCTCTGGTGTTCATCCGTAAGCTGCTGGACTTCTTCTTCAGCAAGAGAGAGCTGAGCTGGCTGGACGACCTCATGCCAGAGAGCAAGAAGAAGAAGCTGGAGGACGCTGAGAAAGAGGTGGGTGTGTGTGTTTGTGTGTGTGTGTCTGTGTGTGTGTCTGTATGTGTTTGTGCCTGAGACAGAGACCAAATACATTTCAATTTTACTGAGATAAGTCATTGAAAGGTGAGCAAGGTTAAAGTCATATCCAATTTATGTGTGTGTGTGTGTGTTTGTCTGTCTGTCTGGCCATTAGAATGTGAAGTCTACCAGTGAGAATAATATTGGTCCCAGGCTATGTAAACAAAGTCCTTCCCATGGCTCACAATGTCAGTCCAGTCCACACTCACATACTCAGAGACTTTTCCTCTACCAGCCCGGCAGTTGAGCTCCCCTGGGAATAGAGATGGAAATTGGCACAATATTACTCCATTATGGTTTCAAAAAGTAACATGCCTAGCCAGGGATGGAAATTCACACCAGCCACCAGCCAAATGACAGTCAAATATGAAACTGACTGGTAGATTTCAGACAGAAAATAACAATTTGTTGTTGAGTGGCTGGTGAATTTCACCATTTATTTCACAGTGTCTGGTAGAGGTTGGCATTTTGCAAAGCTAATTTCAACCCCTGCCTGGGAATCGCTGGGGACATTAGTGGCAGATTTCTCTGGCACTACTGGACTATAACAAAGCTTGCCATGTGTATCTCCTGTGTCACTTTGCTAAACTGTGGAAGCACTTTGAGCTGCATCCTTTGTATGAAATGTGCTACACAAGTACAGATTATTATGACGATGATGATGATGATGATTATTATTATTATTATTAGTAGTAGTAGTAGTAGTAGTATTAGTAGTAGTAGTAGTATCATGGCTGCCCAGTTACAGTCATATCATTGTGATGGACCCACAGAGCCGGATGTTGCTCTGCCTTGTTTGACCCTGCTGTGGTGTCCTGCTCTCTTTCAGGAGGTGCACAGTGGCATGGTGGAGGATGAGGGCATCGTCCAGGTCCCAATGGAGGGGCATTACAAGTGAGTGCAGACAAATCATTTGATTTGATTTATTAATATTGAACTATTCAAATACATGTAGACAGCATATTGTCCTGTAGAATAAGTAGAAAGGGTTATGAGAAAATATAATTTTGTGTCAGGAATATGTTCCCCATAAACTGCTCATGAGCTTTTATAAATATTGGTTTCTCTGACAATATATGTAATGAAAATGGATGACACAGTGTTTGTGTGTGTGTGTATATATATATATATGCAAAACTATTGTGAGGGAACGCAAAAGTGGGGTCTAAAAATATTTACCAATATGACCCTTCCCAGGATCCGTAGGTTTCCATTTGTTGTATCCGTTATTGAGGAGCACCTGTATCATCGGCTAAGCTCTTGGAGCCATGTAGTACTTCCTTCTTCTGCTGCAAACAACAGCATTTTCAGTCATTGTCTGAAGAAATACTTGAGTATATCTGTTTGGTTTTGGTATTATTTATTTGTTGTTATTTGTGTTCTCACCAGGGATGACCCTTCCTCTGTCAACATTTCTGATGAGATGACGAAGGCCTCTTTTGGTAATGTGTTTAAAGGCCTGAACCCAGACAACACCAAAAAAGACATGACTTCAAAAAGGTTTGACCTTTCAATTTCTGTCATTCTCACAGTTTTTAAATGAAACAATTATTTTGCACTATTAAACTTGGTTTTATTTTGTGTTAGGCAGGTGCAATATGAGTTTTTATTTTTTAGATCAGTTTCACATTGTGCATCTGCGGTTGGGTGCAAATCTGGTTCCTTTAAGTATTAAGTCTTTAGGAGCACAGCAGCACCTAGGTTTTTAAAATGTATTTAATTGCTCTCTGTATGAGCAAGAGGTTCATTTTGGACGCTGTTGTTTTATAGCTGTGCCATAAAGACTTAAAACTTAGTCAAATCCTGCTTAAAACTACTTTTCGATGCATTTTGATTTCACTTCACACTTACGATTGAGCTCCTCATCAGCTAAGGAGCGGAATGCCTTTATACTTCCAGCACTTGATTTTTTTGCTGTTGTCGTTGATGTGTGCTGTTCCTCCTTATAACTGTTGCCTGCTTGTCTGTAGTTTCTGTAAAAAACAAAAAAAAAACAAAGAGGAAGCTCTCCCTGTGTATGTAAGAGAGAGACAAAGAGAGAGAGAGCTTCTAAACTGGTGACAGCTCACATCTCCTGACTCTTTTATCTCTCATCCCATCTCACATGTAAGCTCCCCCACCTAAACCTCCTAGAAGCTGATTGGCCAAAGGTAAGAGCCCCTCCCACCCCCACCCCCTCACTCGGGTGCACCCGTTGCCATGGTGATGCCACTCTCATCCACCGTCCACCTCCCTTTCCTACGATCATTATCATTTTTTTTTTGCTTTTTTTTTTCTTCTCTTTTGAAGAATGCAGTTTATTTTTTGCCTCTTGCTGAAGTTTGGTTCAGTAGTTCAATCCATGCCTCAGGCCATCTCAAGAGAACAGTTTTCGCTACAAGACTGCATTCAGTCTCTTCAGCCAGTGAATAGTATCGGCTGCCTCTACATTCGTATTAGTGAAACTACACATGCACTGTATATCTGCAATACCGTGCTTACAGTCTGCTAACTGGCCGTGATCTGACACAGATGCACTTCTGTGTCACTCCAGGTCAAGACTAGATCTGTTTCACAGGAAGCTGCTATGTGCAAAGCCTGTTGAGACAGCTACTTCCTGGGTGTGAGACAGCTGATTAACACAATTTGTCTCGCCATAGCAATCGTTTTTTTTTTTTCTTCACCCGGCACTGAACTTAACTGCCAAGATTCTGAACAACCAGCACAGCCTGCCGAAATCAAATCAAGTTCGAGCAGTGAACGGTGCTGTCGCGCTTATCAGATTATTCTCTGGATGTGTGAGTCAAATCCAGTTGCTATATCAGAGACCTGCCTTTTCTCATGTCGTCTATAGGCGTAATTTGTCAGGCGGTTAGGGGGTCCTGACCCCCGTCCAAATGAATAAAGAAATAAATATAGTGTAGTGTAGTCAAAATAAGCCCCCCAATAATCATATCGCATATCACTTTACCTTTCAGAGTGCCTGCAATTTAAATACCCCCAATGTTTACCCCAAAGTAATACCCTCAGTGCCATCACACATGCCTCTGGCTCTGTCCAAAACATCCATTCTTCCATTATATAGTGTACAACAAAAGTGTGTCAGTCACGTCTGCTGATCCACTACATAGGGCATTACAGTACGTAGTGAACGAGTGAACATTTCAGACTCGCCCTAGTTTATCAGGCCTGAATAAACTGCATCAAAAAAAGAAGCATCTCCATTGAGGACCCGAGACAGTCTCTGTCTCCTGACCGTGTTGCCACTGGAGTGTGTCTTGTTTCTTTTTTTCTTTTTCTTTCTCTTTTTGCTCGTTTATGTGGTGATGCTGTGCTCCGAGTGTGGTTGTTGCTCACTGCATGGAACGTGTACGTAGTGCGTCTGCATGTACTGTATGCTTGAGTAACAATGGGAGATGTGCTAGGAAAGTTCGGCCATAACGCATGGGTGCTGCCTGAAAGGAAGAGAGGGTGAGGGAATGAGTGGATGAGTGATAGAGAGAGAGAGAGAGAGAGAGAGAGAGAGAGAGAGAGAGAGAAACAGGGTCAGAGGGAGAGAGATAGAGAAAGATAGTGTGAGTGACAGCGGGAGAAAGGGATTGACTAAGAGAAAGAGAGAGTGAGTGAGTGAGAGAAAGAGAGACAATGAGTTAGTGATTGAGAGAGAAAGTGTGAGCGAGGAAAAGAGTGAGCAAGTGATTCACTGAGAGAGAAAGAGAGAAACAGGGTCAGAGAGAGAGAGATGGAGAAAGATAGTGTGAGTGACAGAGAGAGGGAGAAAGTGACAGAGTAAGAGAGACAATGAGTGATTGAGAGAGAAAGTGTGAGCAAGTAAAAGAGTGAGCAAGTGATTCACTGATAGAGAGAGAGAGACATTGAATGATGGAGAGAGAGAAAGAGAGGGAGAGAGAAAGAGGCAGAGTGAGTAAGTAAATGAGTGAGTGACATAGAGAGAGAAAGAGATTCATTCATAAAGTCATGAGTAATTGGACATGGAATGTGACACATTTCTGCATGACACGTGATGTCCTCATCGTTTTGCTCTGGAACATTCAAAATTAACAGTTTTGCACTAATGGTTGCCTTCAGCAATGACTTGGAAATATGAATCTCTCCATTAACAAAGCCCTTAAATATAGCTTTTGAACCATGTGAATCTTCTCAGACATGGCTGAAGGTCTTCATCTCAGTGCCTTAAGGTGCAGAGCCATCATGATGTGTGTCTCATCAACATCTGTGACGTGTGTTGTATGAGGAATTGCTGGAACAAATCATATATGGAATTAGCTTTAGCATGCATTGCTTATGCTTACTCCAGCCTTGCTAATAGAAGTGTATTTTGCTGGAGAGCTTTAACACTGTTCAATTCTTAATTATTTAAGGAGTAAAATATTTCATAATTAATGTGGAACAAGTTCTGTATTTTGTCCTGTAATACATAATTTAGATTCCAACCAAAGTCAAATCCCACAGTGTGCTGCAAACATCTTAAGGTTCATCTTCAAAAATATCTGTCGATATGACACGTAACAGTGCGGAAAGGCAGAGCACAATAAGCAGGCTGGGATGACCTTGCTGCGGGTTTCATGGCAGCAGAAGAATGATGTGTTGGCTGCTGGCCTGCCGTTGGTTGCCACGGAAACCATAGTAACACCCCACCACCCACCCACCTACCTCCTCGTCTTCTTACCTTCTTCCTCTCTCCACAGTTTTCCCGGAGCGGTGAGCCGAAGACATGATCGGCAGGGAGATGTCGAAAAAGGCTTGGACAGGGAAACCAGTTTGTGACTTTTTTTGTTTTTTTTTAATCCCCCGCTGTGGTGTAACCACCTACACACACACACACCAGTTATACACAAATGTACACCCACACTTACTCACTCACATACACACACACCCACACCCACACACAAACACAAATATTTTACGGACACAACGCACTTACATGCATGTATTAATTGTGCCACATTCCAAGACTTCTATACGTTCCTTTTACATTTGTCTGTGTTTGTTCAAGTGGTAAAACCCTTTAGGAAACCATTGCGTCATTTCCCACGGGCTTTGTGCATGTGTGTGTCTGGGTGTGTGTGTGTGTGGCTGCGTGTGTGGTTGTTTGAGTGTTTGTGATTTTCTGTGTGTGTGAGTATGTGTGTGATGTATCAGTGCTTTTAGTGGGAAGGGTGAGGGCACATGAGTTTATTAATGTGATGTTTCATGCTTAAAAAATCGGTCCAATGACATTTTCAAAGTTTTTCTTTTTTTTTCACGAATAGTGTGTATTTTGTATGTTTTTTTATTTTTTGACTTTAGAATATTCCCCTTTTAAAAACTTGTCTTGTGTATGAAATATATCCAGTTTTTGTTTTTTTAAATGTACGTAGCTTATTTTAAAGTGCTAGAAATAGAAACTAAGAGACGTACTCAATAGATATCGTGTTTCTGTCTGAAAAGTTCATATAGCAAATGTATATCACTCAGAAAAAAGACTGAAATCTTTTCAACTGTAATAAGAGTAATATGTCAGTATATTAGCAGTATATTTCAAAAGTATGTTCCTGAAAATTTTTTCATGAAGCCCATCTTGAGAGCTTCTAAAAATCCACACTTTTTTAGTGGATGCTCGCCACTTTAATTTTGCTTTTCTTTTCTATGGCAGCATTGCTGCTTAAACTGTCTAACTTTATTTTTTTTTTACCTTTTCTCTTCTTCCCCTTTTGGTAACGCTTTATTTTACGATGTTGGTGTTACAGTGTATCTACCTAAGTAGGTACATTGAAAGAACCTGTGTAAGAACATATAATATTGTGCTAGTTTTGTACTTATATCAAGTATTTTTATGACAAAGATACATTATGTAAGTACAACACTAGCACATGATATTACATATTGTTACTGAGGTTGTTTAACTGTAACTAATTAGGTAGATGCACTGTAACATTGACTCCATAAGATAAAATGTTACCCCTCTTTCATCCAGACAAATCTTAGCCTACTCGTTCTTACCTTGCTTGTTTCGGGACTTTTAAGTTGGGATGATGCGAAGGCAGAAATACCAACCATGTACAGATGACGAGAGGGTTGGCTTACCAGTACATATAGTACATAGAAAGCGTACATATATATATTTTCTTTAAATGGAATTTAAAATGTAACTACTATTATGCTTGCATATTGTTCCATCCACGTTGTCACTGTGTGAGTCAATGGCAGTCATGTGACTTCACCTCTCCATACCAAGCTACTGATTGGCTGCTGGGATGTTCCGTAAATGTGTATACCTGTATTAAACCTGCTGTATGTAAAGGTCGGAGAGCAAGAGAGGGAGAGAAGGATGCAATAATTCTTTCATAAGAGGGCATTATATCAAGTTATAAATGGAGATTTTTGAACATATATATGTACATTCCATCTTGTATTTTTGTCCATGTATAAAGTGTTATGACTTAACATGTCTATATGTAATTTAAAACAGATTTAGAGAGAGTAGGTGCGGAGGTAATGGGCCACTTCTCTTGGCTTCTCATATGCTTGAAACTGCCCAAAGAGGCAGGCGGTAAATTTTTTGTAGATTGAAAATACTGTGCACTTTCACGTTTTATTTTGCGATTGATTCTTCGAATATACCTTCAAAAGCGATACTAATGTTGAGTTCAAATCAGTATTGGCTTGTTGAAATAAATGTCTATGTCACTGATTGATTCTCACTTACAAATAAAAAAATGTATTGTTGTCAGTGTGACTTTTTTCAAAAAAAGGTTCCTGTGAAAGCTAATAAAGCTAACTAATACTGGCTCTGTCCTCTGTGTGTGTGTGTGTGTGTGTCTTGCTTACGTAATACAGGGTTTTTTATGGCCAGCTAAACACCCTTTGGTTATACAAACTACTTAAGAGAGACAGCATACCCAGTAAAATACTGTATTATCAAGAGGGAAAATGTACAGGTACTTTGTAAATGTAAACAAATCTTGCTTCTGTGTAGCATATTTTAAGATACTTATGTTTTAAGATAGATAGATAGACAGACAGACAGGCAGGCAGACAGACAGACAGACAGACAGACAGACAGACAGACAGACAGACAGACAGACAGACATTGTTAACCTGCCTTAATTCATTTCTTCCTGCCACAGCCTTTCTGTCTGGCTGTGGATGTGAGGACAAGGTTAGGCTTTGAATACTTGAGTGGCTCGCTCGAGTGAATACTCGAGTGGCTCTAAATGTCCACCAGGGACCCATGTGCTCAGAAGGGGTGAAGTGAAGGGGTGAAGGGGTGACCTCCGTCTCACTGTGTCTCCTGTCACTTCTCTGCATGTCCCCATCCATCTCAGTGAGAGAGGCGATTCTCACCACCACACCACCCAGATTTAGACAATCTGCATCAGTGAACAGACTCCCAGATGTGATACAGCTGGATCCATGTGAGGTGGGATTTGCTCTACAGTTATAGGACTAGAGGTCCTGTGGCCAGTGAAGAGTGATGCTTTATTCTAAATGCCTTTGATGTGTTCTAGGGTGTGTTTTACCATTTATAATATAATAATATATTATTATATATTATACATAATATCTTGCACCTCTAAGGGCTAGTATTCATTTGTGCATTCATTCGCTAATTAATTTGCAGTCCAGCAAAAGGTCCCGGTTTACCTTTCGTTAGTTACACCACAGTAACAATAAATTTCAACTACATTTCAGCAGCCCTGTTAACTGCCATTTCTAATTTAGGCTACATTACGAACTGCCACCTGCCTTACGAACGACCACCTGCTGACAATATTTTCTGTTTTCAAGCTGTGTGTAAAATTCAGTGAAAACCTTGCGATTTATGAGGCCGTGCCATCCCATCCCAAACACAATTATGCCGTAGATTAATGCAGAGTGGACTTGTATTTTAGGGCAGTAAAAGGGATTCTAGGACTGCTGATTCTAGGAGTTATTCGAGTTCAGTGAAATGTTACTGCCCCAGGGAGGTGCAGAAGTGCAAACCAACCAGAACCAAATCACCCGCGCCATGATTTTATCTTTCATCGCCTCGCTTTCGCTTGACCTAACGTGTCATGTTGCCATCAAATCACTCATTAACAGTGACTGCAGTAGACCTATCTTCCACCAAAATGGAAGTTAAGCTCTGTACGTCTTTCACACCAGTGAATGCTCTATTACTAATTCCATTAAGTGTTTATTATTTCATGAGAATCAAAAGAATCATGTCTTACTGTAGTTTAGTAAAACAGATAAACAGATTGACCCAGTGTTACGGTTTGTTGTAAGATTAGGACCAAGTGTGTGCTGTGCTGCAGATACCACATTTAATTTTGTTAAGTGTATGAGGGAGTGCTGAGCTCATTTAGCTTTTACTGTAATTACGGTAGGCTGTGTGAAAGGATTTGTAGATTTACAGTATGCGCCAATTCTTTATAGACAAATATACTACTGCCACCTGCTGGACTTAATCAAGTACAGCATTCTTCCCACCTTCCACCTTGGCAACATGAACCTTGTCTTTGTGTTGTCAGTGCATTAAATTACACACCAGTTAGTGTAAACCTGCACATTTCTACAGGATGTAATGATTAATAAGATGTTTCATCATATTCCCTTCATCAGGTAGCCACCCCCCAACTGCATTCTACTTTACCTCCCCCTCCCAATGCACAGTTTAGACTAACAATCGGCGATTTTACTGCATGTCGTACTCTGCATGTCTATGCATGTGACGATAAATATCCTTGTATTCTGTCATAGGGGCAGCCGTGCCGTGGTAATGTACTGTAGCCTACAGAAGGAAAAGAGGATTAAACCACATCCAGAACACTATGTTGTCTATCAGAGCAGAAGGATAATAATGACTACTTTGAAACGATCTGGGAGTAGTAGTTTTGACCTTTAACATTTTCACCACTCAGTCAGAAACATGAATGAGTGAGTGAGTGAGTAAATGAATGGATGGATGGATGGATGGATGGATGGATGGATGGATGGATGGATGGATGGATGGATGGATGGATGGATGGATGGATAAATTGATGAATGAGTGAGTGAGTGGATGGATGGATGGATGGATGGATGAATGAATGAATGAATGAATGAACGAATGAACGAATGAACGAACGAATGAATGAATGAATGAAATGTATTTTACAACACAGACACAAAACATGAACAAACTGAACACGATGAATGAGTTTATTTTGCAGGGCATGACATCATTATGAATAAGACACTTGTAAACTAAATTTCCACACCAACTCTTTAAGACTTGGGCATTTTACCTGAGCATATATTATTCCTCTAAACTAACATCCATAGAAAAAAAAATCATATCTTTAGAAAAATACTCTTTCCATGAATCAATATTTTTGGTGTTCCTCTTTTGTTTGGAAAATAAATAATCCTTTGTTTCAGTGTCACAGTGCATACAATAAAAATGGCTTACAATCTCCAAAACATCTTAGTCGGCTAAGCAGTATGGCTTTTAAAGACTCTTCTCAATCGTTGTACAGAATTACTCAGTTGAACAAGAAAGCCCTCATTGATCCTCATTTCTTTTGTTGCTAAAGAAGAAAGAGAGAGACAGAGAGAGACTTTAAGCAAGAAAACAGTGTAAAAAGTGCTACTTAAAAACAACTTAAAAGAGTATGCCAACGTGCTGTATGGGTCTTTTAACACTTGTTTAACTTGCACTATTTTACTTACACTGTGTATAAGTATCATGGACATATGTTAGGTTTGTAGGTATTTTATAAGTACTTTAAGTTGGTTCTTCGCAGCTTTTTTACAGTGTGGTAAAGAATGTATGTTAATATACATATTTGTAATGTAACAAATATTTAAGGTACAGTCATTAAAATGGTAATGGAAAGTGATACTGTAAGAGCACAAATAGAGTAAAAAATCAGGTGTTTTTTTTCTTGCTGATCCTTCTAACTATCATATAAACTTTTGAACTGCAGTGCAGTTTTATTTTCATTCATATTGTTTGTGCAATAGGTTGTCACAGTACAGTACCTTGTCGCGGCGGGTTTGGAGTTCATCACCCACATCAAGTACTCCTTGGCAGCGAGGCTGTCTAGCACCTTGTTCATATCGGTGGTGAAGCTCCCGTCCACGTGTCTCCTCTGTAGGGATTCGGTGCCGAGAGGCTCCTCCAGTCTGAGGGGACAGCAAACGCAGCGTGATTATCACCTGTAGCACCAGGTACGCAGACTCAGTGTCCAGCAGCACAATATTCATTCAGTTGAGATTTAAAACTGTCACCGTGATGAAGTTTGCATTTAGTTTTTTTTAAGCATTTGCCCCTCTTAGGCCATTCAGAAATATCACTATGAATGAAATAGCAAAGGCTGCAGGTGTTTATGTGCCACAAGATTTTCTTGCAGGGTTAATTGAGAGCTGTGGCATGCTGTGTATTCAGCAGAGGTGAGTAATCCAGCCTCAGAGGGTAAAAGATCACACCACATATTCCAACCGTTCACAAAATCATCTGATTCTAATTAGTACATTTTATCGAGGTAGAGTATTTAATAGGTGACATCACCTAGTTATGCACACAGGTAGAGCCAAAACATGGCTTGACTTTTACTCCTTGAAGCCATTACTTCATTACCCCCCCTGGTGTTGAGTGTGGCGATGTTTTCACCCATCCAATACACTTTTTTTGCTCAAAATACCAATAAATTGCATCTTAATTTCATGGCGTTTTATTAGCACGACCACTTGAAAGGACAGCACACAGAGAAAATGAGAAAAAGACTGTTGATTCAGATGAGTGGATGAACAGCAATGATAGATTCTCTCTCTCTCTCTCTTTCTCTCTCTCTTTTTCTATAGCTCTCTGTCTGTCAAATCTCTTTACTTGGCTTGTCACTAATACTGTTTGAGGAGGTGAGGGCATGAGCTGAGCCTACTCTCTTCTCGTTTGTCCAGACTTGAGCCAGGTCACGAAGTCTTTGGCCGCCTGGTCCTGGAGATAGGTGCTGACATCGCTAGTGAACGTCCCGTCGGCATGGCGTCTGGTAGGGCCGCTGTTGGAGAACAGACACATGGGACCACAGCTTAGCTCATTTCTTAAGACCATACATAGCTTGTGTGAGCCTGTAAGTATTGAACTACTGGTTAACTGATTATTGATTAATAACTATTGATATTGTCAATATCTGTAGTTGATCACTTGCAATATTATATTACTAAGCCAATCAATAGTTAGGATTATGTCATGTCTGGATGGGTCTTTTGTTTAGTTTGTTTGTATAGATCCAAGACATGAATGCTTTCACACACATGTTCACTGAGTAATAATAATAATCATGTATGTAACATTTAACTCATATATATGTTTCTACTTTCAAACATGTATTTAATATGTATTTATATTTCTATATATGATATTGATGTATACGTGGAACGTTACCACATCATTTTTTGTTCATATGCCATGCTGATGTTTTTTCATCAGAACAGGCTGTTAATTGTGCCTTTATGGTTCAGTATGAAGGCCATTTGTCACACTGGAGATCCACTCTCAGCACTCTCGCACACCCAATGACACTCCTGAGGTAGTCAGCATAATGGCAAAGTAAATCAACTGTGAAATCACCCATTCTGCCCCTCTCTCTCGCTCTCCTTCCCACTTTCTCTCTCTCTCTCTTTTTCTTTCTCTCTTTCCCTCTCTCTCTCTTTCTCTCTCTCACACACACATACACACACACACACACACACACACACACACACACACACACACACACACACACACACACACACACACACACAGACACACACACACTCACCCACTCCTCTTGGAGTTCATCAGCCACTGCACAAAGTCCTGAGCTCTTCTGTTCTCGAGGTACTTGCTGTAGTCGTTAGAGAAGGTTCCCTCTGAATGTCTCTTCATGCTGTGCACGTCCTTTGGCTCTTCTAGCGGGGCGTCCTGGGGTTCCAGGCTACAAAGATGGAAGGTATTCTCCAGTAACCCAGCCAAGCCAACAAACTATGATAAATTATGACGAGTGACACATGCTCTGTTTTTTGAAGGAACGTCAGGACTGTTGGATGTTAAGAATTGTATATTGTTTTTTTTAAGATTGCCAGGGTCTTATGATAGCTTAGGGAGCTAATTTTATCATAGCTTACTTTTCAGTTATCCTTTTTTATGTTGGCATGTCTATTAAAAGATGATGCCGTAGTAGTCTGTTGGAAAAAAGTAGTTTCTTATATATCTTATAATAAAAACATATCCAGTCTCTTACAACAATAGCCTTATAGTCTCTTATTCTGAAAACCTTCCGGTGTCTTACAGTAAACATTACATTACACTTAGCTGACACGCTTATCCAGAGCGACTTACAGTTATTTAGGTACAGGGTTTCAGTTACAGTCCCTGGAGAAATGAGGGGTTAGATGCCTTGCTCAAGGGCACTTCAGCCATGGATGAGGGTGCAGGAGAGCACTGGTTGTTACTCCCCCACCCCCATTCTTCCTACTGGAACAGGATTCAAACCTGTGACCCTCCAATCCCCAGGCCAACTCGCTAACCACTAGGCCACAGCTGTCCCAAACACTTTGCAGTCTCCTATAATGAAAACTCCTCTAGGCTTTTACAAACAGACCTTGTAGTCTCTTATAATGGAAACCTGTCCGATCTGTTACAGTAAAGACCTGGTGGTGTCTTGCAGTGAAGACAGACGTAAAGCAGGCTACATCTTCAGCATTACCTGGGGCTCCCCTGCTCCTCCATTAGGGGGATCTGCCAGCTGCTCTGGACGATGATGAGGAGAAGAAATCCAGCGAGAGACTGCATGCTTGTCATAATGATACCTTTAACAACGACACCAACACACACACACACACACACACTCACACATTGTCAAAAATTGACTTTTCCCTACTAAGAACCTTATTTTAAAAATGCTTTGTTCTTTTTTTAACCTTATTAAAATCTTTTTTCTTCTTCTAATTCTTCTAATTTCTACCCTCGTAAAGTACATGACCTATCTTTCTTAACAAATAGAAAATCTAGTGGTAAGATACACCTGTACACCCAGGCTGTGCACTTTATCCCAAACCAGCCTCACCTGTGTAGGAGTAAAGCAGAGAGCAGACGGCTTGAGTGAGTGGAGCCGGAGGTGATGTTGTGGTCCTGAGATTGTCCTTCTCTGGCTGTTTCATGGCTGTCTTCCTGGACACAGGACTCTTTTATAGTGGCAGGTGGCATGACTGACCAAGTCAGTGGCACGGTCCACACACACACACACACGCACACACAAACACACACGCACACACACGTGTTAAACTCACTCGTTATTCCCGACCCATTACACCGAGACCGGTTTCGATGGGCTGGGTAAATTTAGTTCTGTTTGTTCAGAGCGGTATGAGGCAAGACTGAAAGCAAAGATAAAAGCTGGCTGTCAGTTGGCTGTGGAAAAAAACAGGATGCCATACTGTCAATTAGAGGAGGGGAAAAATAAAAGTAAGTGCTACTATGTCAGCATGAAACTGTGCAAGTTTTGTTTTTTCTTGCTGTCGTGATCTGATTCAGTGTGCCAGGTAGCTGAGTCAGTATTTGTCGTTACTATCCATGCACCAATTCTGGTCTTGTTTGAGAACATACTCATATGCAGTCTTTCCATCCCTTAAAAGATTGAGTCACAAGTGGTGTAAGTTTGACATGTATTTACGGGAGTTGATCATGTCATGCTTTTATACTGTAACTCTGAACAACTTCTTAAGAGCTGTTCTATAATATCAAGAGTTGCTCTATAATAAACTTCATTATCATTAGCCTATATACACAAAGGGATTGGAAATGTAATGTATTGGAAATTTTATGTATGTATAATGTATTTTTAAATACTGTTTGTGTACCATATGTTTTGAATTTATAATTATAGATTATGGATTTTGTCAATATAAGTGATTCCAAACTTCAGTACAACTACATACACGAATATGTAAATAGATATCAGTTATTTGAAACAATTATTTCCTTGAAAAAATGGTAAAAATTGAATGAAAAGTATATTTAGCTATGCTGGTGTGTTTTGGTATAAATTCACCACAGTGTTACAAACATTCGTGTGTACCACAATTTTATTATTAACATGTAGATCACTCAGCTGTAGTCGAGAAGTTCTTATACAAATGGCAAAAATAAATATTTCCTGCTCATAATTTACATACAGTACACCCTCGTCATAGTCAAGCTATTGTAAAACTACTCACTAGCAAATTACACTGAAAAACCTGAATAAATAATTACACTAAAAAATGTTGTGTTTTATATTCAAATTGACCAAAAATTTCACATTAACAGAAGACTGATGATTTAAGCCCTCATGAACAAAATTATGGCTCTGCATAGCATTTCTTCCACTTCAAGACAAAAAAACCTCTGCAACTACACAACTGCCACTATACAACTGACAATGTACAGTCAAGAATCATCCAAGAAATGAGACAATTGTATTTGTGATGCCATTTGGTGATCAAGAGAAAGAATGTGAGAATGATGGAAATCCACTGATTGTTGGGTAGGCCTGATGTCGGAGGGGTGGCAGTAGCAGTGGTCTCAGGCGAAACACCTCTTCAGGAAGTGGCTCATGTGAGTGTAGACATGGTGATTGGCCGAGCCACCCAGGCCATGGTCCTCATCCGTGTACCACTGAGAGAGACAGAGAGAGAGACAGAGAGAGAGAGAGAGAGAGAGAGAGAGAGAGAGAGAGAGAGAGAGAGAGAGAGAGAGAGAGAGAGAGACATATAAAGAGAGAGAGAGAGAGAGAGAGAGAGAGAGCAGATGGAGAGAAAGAAAGAGAGGGAGAGAGACAAATAGATAGACAGACATAGGCAGAGAGAGAGAGAGAGCGGAGAGACAGATGGAGAGAAAGAAAGAGACCGAGAGAGAGATAGATAGACAGATAGATAGAGATAGGCAGAGAGAGAGAGAGAGCATCATGATTATATAGAATGGTGATAAACTCGTGGATGTGTTTGGAATAATCACTACTGTAACTGTTCTGCTCTTTAAACATTGTCTTTCCTCATGAGCCTGAAACTTTATTATTTGTGAATTAAAATTGAATTTTTTCAGTTCATGACTTTCACTAGGGAATCATTGAAGCTTCTTTACTAAACCATGTCATTCTAAAGTTGATGAAGTGTTGCTAAAATGTGGTTGATCATGCTAAGGTTGTGATAATTAGGTTTTCTTCTTCTCTTCTCGTATGATAATAAAGTTGCCTTCTTCATATTTACCATGGCTTCAAAGTCCACCTGCTCATCCACAAGGGCTTTGGAGATCTGGGCTGCTTGCTGGAAATGCACATTGTCTGAAGCAAACAAAATGAAACACACAAACCAATAAGCAGTCTTCTTCTAAATAAACAACCAAAATAATTGAGGAGTCCACGAAAAAAAGGGCATAGCCACAAAATGCAGACACTGAGAAAATGTAATTTAGAAGTTTGATTTCAGCAGTAAATGCTAATTTAAAATCTTTCTAGCTCAAGACTATGCTTGTTTATTCACAGGATTACTTTTGAAAAAGCTGGGGTTTCAATGCAACTACCAATAGGGGGAGTAACTTGAAAAAATGTGATTTTGTGACTGTCCGTTTTTCCTATGGACTCAATGTTTTTTCTTGATCCCACATCTTGTTTGTGTTTGTTTTCCTTTTCAACTAATTACACTTGCTGAAGTAAATGGAAACTCATGTTTTTACTAAATAAAAAGCAGTTATTTGGCATTAACATGTGGCTAAGCGTGTAAGAGACCTCACCATCTGCTGTGCCATGGATGAGGAGGTACTGGACAGATGTGAAGTTCTTTGCTCGGCCAGTTACAGTTGAACTCTGCGTAAAATTAATGAAATTATTAAACTTACAGTCTTAGGCACTAATGAGAAACTTTATTATTGCATTGGCTCTTTGAAAAACATACTTCGTAGAATGCCTGGTTTTCTTTTGGCTGCTGCATATACCGCTCTGTGTAGATTGAATCTAAAAGGATGGGTTTGAAAAAAAAATTGCAGAAAAGGAAGTATGTATGAATCCTCTATCAGTGATACTTTAAACAGGAAATATTTGTATTTATTATGCTGTATTACATGCTGTATTATATGCATTTATAATACCGTAATATTCCCATTTGGACACAGGGGCAACTGCCATGCCACACTTGAAAACACCACTTCCTGCACCAAGTACCATGGAGGTCACATAGCCACCATAAGACTGCAGGAGGAAAAGGTAACGTCACCGATGTGCCAACACACAGAACACACACACACACACACACACACACACACACACACACACACACACACACACACACACACGTACAGTACACACACATGCATGCACTCACGCACGCACACACTATTACTACTATTACTGCTACTTCTACTACACAAACACACACTGCCACACACACACACGTACATACAGTACACACACACACACACACCACTAACACACACACACACACACACACACACACACACACACACGCGGTAAAAGTGACTCCAGTCATTGTTATTGCCGTTACCCACCCAGCCCCAAATGGCAATCCTCTCTTTGTCAATGTACCCAAGGTCTATGAATCGTCTGAGGAAAAAATGAGCATAAAAAGGCTTATTAATTACATTAGTTCTGTCAGGGCGGCACTTTTTTTGCACAACTTTAAACTGTAGATTTCAGTATTAAACATAATGTAATGATTGTAACTGGTGCTTTACAGTAACAGCTGGAAGTACTGTATGCTAAACCCAGAGGCTAACCTCTTCACATGTAAATATTAGCATGCACGCATGCTGGATTTGATGTAATTGCATGGATACTTTGTTGGACAATGCATTCACCTGCCCCAATTCAAACATCACCTCACAAGCGCAACCACAGATGGCAACCTGGCCCCCCCATATGGGTGGACAGACACACACACAGACACGCACAAAGATGGACAGGGTCATTGCAATGCCTGGTCAATCCCTCCGGGGACTTTTCATGTTGCACATGTCCATGCAATGTGGACCACTAATCCACATTGCAGTTATAGAAGTGCAGTTAAACAGAACCAAATATGTTTTATTCTGTTAATGGGATGATGGTGGTGGTATGGTGGTAAGGGTGCCGTTCAGCAACTGGAAGGTTGCAGGTTCGAGCCCTGCTCTGCCTGACCCCATCGAAGTGTTCTTGAGCAAGACACTTTGACCCCAAATTGCTCCTGGTGGCAGGTTGGCACCTTGCATGGCAGCCTCTGCCACTGGTGTTTGAATGTGTGTGAATGGGTGAATGTGAGGCATACACTGTAAAGCACTTTAAGTGCTCGGAGGAGTAGAAGAGCGCTATATAAAGTCTGTTTACCATAGTAAGACAACAGGGAAATGAGGTGACCCGTTGATGTTGACATTATGTTGACCCCTGTGGTTCTGTGTGACATCTACCTCTGTAATGGTATGTCAGGTCCATTCAAATTAAAAGCCAGAGTCACTTTATGTAACCTTTCCCACATGTATTACCTTTTCATTCTAGTGACTCCGGTGGGAACTTAATAACATAATAACACAACACACCCTCCATAACATAGCAACGAAATACAAAAGAGGTCGCATTACAAAAATAACTTTCAATGGTCTTCCTCATTGGTAAAGAGCCAAAACAGAAGCCCAGTGGACTCTGAGTTTCTAAACGTGTGCTCCTGAAGAGCTGTGTGTTTTTGTTTTTGTTTTTTTTTCACCTTGCTGCCGTTATCTGATCCTCCACTTCGTAGGTTCCCAGACGTTTATAGATGAGGTGCATTATCTCGTCTCCTTGGTAACCACTTCCTCTGCCGTCAAAGCTTGCCACAATGATTTTTTCTGTGCTGGCCAGGTAGGTGGCCCAGTTCAGCCTGAAGCGAAAGTCTGACTTCTGGCTACAAGGCCCCGCATACCTGGAAAAGAGGAAGCCATGAAATCAAATCAAGATAGCATCACGCCGATCGTCGCGACAACGTGTGTGGTCTGGTTTGGAGCAGCTTGATGAATTCTTACACGTCGATGAGCAGGGGGTATTTCTTGGACGATTTCTTGTCAAAGCCAGGTGGTATGGTCATCTGGTACCACAGATCTATAAAAGAGTGTGGTGATTGTGTCAGTGTCTCTGTAGATTCTCATTCATCCAGGTCATGGTAGTCACAAGGAGCTAAGTTGTGAGCAACTGGACTTCTTTTTGGAGCTTGCAAACATTTGACCTTTCATCCAAAAGGCTTCTTCAGTTCTGGCCTGATGATGGGGAACCAGGAGCTATATCTCTGAATCTTTGGATGAAAGATCAGATGTCTTCAAGCTCCAAAAAGCAGTCCAGTTGCTTACAACTTAGCTCCTTTTGACTGAACTCTGTCAGTGTTTGGGTGCCTCAAAACATCCATTTTAGAGTGCAGTGTGAAGTAATGAGTTGGCCTAACATTAAGGCCAAATGTCTTTGTCATGAACCTCACCGTATTTGTTAATCTTCAGAGTGTCATGGATGACTGTGGGCATAGCAATTTCTTTCAAAATGGCATCCAAATCTGTGTTGTCCTCCAGAACCTTGATTTCTAGTATAAGAAGAAAAGTTGAAAATAGGAAAAATAAATACTAAAATCACATCAGATCACATCGAGAGTCTTAATTATGACTAGATATTGATGGTTTCAAATAGAGACCATTTCATTTTATATTATATTATATTATATTATATTATATTATATTATATTATATTATATTATATACATTTCACACCTTTGTTGTCAACGACACTCTTTAAGATGTACATAGGAAGCCCAGGACCTACACAGGGACACAAATTAGCACAACACATCAGTGTCTTAACACACACACACACACATACACACACACACACACACACAGACACACTGGTATGTACAACATACATGCACACACACAAACTGAAAGGTATGTACAACACTTGTGTAAATGCACATGTAATGTATTTTATACAATAATATCTGAATATCTGGTATTCATTTTTGCCATTGGTTGCTTTTGATTTATGCATGAATCACTTTTAAGCAATCCAAGATGCACAGTGGAAGTGCAACATTAATATCACATCACTGCAATATTGCACTGTAATATTACACTACACATCAGACGCAGCAAAAACTTCAGAGTTAACATTTTAGAGTTGATTTTAACTCCTAAAGTGTAATTTTAACATTTTTGGATAAAAATGGTGTCCAAAGTTGGGGTTATTTCACATTGTGAAGGTGTTATTTTAACTCTGGAGAATGTGGAGCTGTATAAACCCTCAAAGGTGTTAAAATTCAACTCTGTAGGAGTCAATTCAACACTGGTCTTTTTACTAGCCCATCTAAAAAGCACCGTGTGGCCTCTACTAGCTCTGCAAAAACATGCACAACTTGAAAAGCATGCATACATTATGCTACAGTATATATATATGAAGTGCATATATTATGTGTGTGTGTGTGTGTGTGTGTGTGTGTGTGTGTGTGCGCGCGCGTGTGTGTGTGTGTGTGTGTGTGTGTGTATGTGTGTGTGTTTTTTTATTGGTGTATAAGCTGACCAGAGCAGTCCATGCGGTAGTAGGTGCCATCTGAGCTGATGCTGGCTGAGTTGTACTTGCACCTCGTCTGATCCACATCACATGTCAGACACTCAGGAGAAGAGTGCTGGTTGTTGCCTATTGTGATCCTGATACACACCACACACACACGCGCGCGCACACACACACACACACACATACGCACAAACAGACATGCATGCACACACACAAATTTAGGCACACAGGCTGAAAACATGCACGATGCACAAGTAAGCACACATTTGCACACCCACATCCGCATGCGACCACAAACACACACACACACACAAACACACACACACAAACACACACCCATACACACACACACACACACCCACACACACACAGGGTGGGCACTTCCTGTTTATGCTGAGATCATGGGAATGATAACAGCGATGGGGATGAAAGTTCCAAGCTGTTTTCCAGTGTCTCACTTGACTGAAGGTTCTCCTACGCAAACTCTACATTTGGGGCTGTATCTTTGGGGCTGTATTTGTTTGGTATGTTTGGGGCTTTCTGACGGCCATGATGTGTGTGCAGGGGGCGTCAGTTTGACCACTCCCTCTCTTCCCATCAGTAATAAAAAGAATAAAGTCCTCAAAATACCCCCCGTCCAATGCTGCCCCTTACAATCGTCCTCACTTCCCCTTCGGGTCCCCACTCTGTACCCCTGTTTGTATGTGGGTGTGTTTGTGTGTGTGTGTGTGTGTGTGTGTCTGTGCCTTACTTGTAAACATTTCTTTGCCCCGGGTGTCCCTGGTTTCCAACAAAGAATCTGCAGCAAGAAGTAACAGAAGAATGGTGGTCACAATAAGGCTTGTCTTCTATACCGAGGTACATGTGCATGCTAGACAAAGGTAGACAAACTGGCTTCAGAAAGGAAAAGTCCTTCCATATATTCCTATATATTCTGCCTGTGCTCCTAACACAGGTTATAATGACTAGTCAGCTTATCTACCTGGCTGAGGAGGTGTACTAATTGGGATCAGCTGGTTCAGTGAATTGGCTAAAACAAATATTAGGAGTCTACGGGAAAAACAGGCAAAGTCACAAAATCTAACTTTTCAAGTTACTCCCTATAGCGAAGGGGAGGAGAAGTCACCCCACCTGGCTTCAACCCGGGTCTCCAGGGCCCCAAACAGGGGCTCTGACTGCAACGCCAAAAAGCCAGGCTCGTTGGGATGGCAGTCAGAGCTAACCCACAACCCTAGTGGTGGGCACTTCATCACACTCCCCCTATTGGTAGTTGCATTGGAACACCAGCTTTTTAAAAAAGAATCCTGTGAATAAACGAGCATAGTCTCGAGCTAGAAGCATTTTAAAGTAGCATTTACTTAGAAACTTAAATGAAAAATTAAACTTATAAATTACATTTCCTCTGTGTCTGCATTTTGTGACCATGCCTGTCTTTCCTCTGCGCTCCTCATATGTGGTAGGACTTTTACTTTAAGAAACAGGGACGTTCTAGCCTGGTAAACCAGCCCCTCATACTTCATTTCATTTTGTACAGGGGGTCTGGCTGTGTTGCTATTGACATTGCTGTATTAGGTACCAGCCAATCCTAGCCAATCAGTGAACAGAGGGAGTGTTTGTTAGTGATGACGTTGACTTTGTGTGCTACATTTGAATTGTAGCGCTTAGGCAGGCTAATTGCATATGTCACGACCTGACGACCTCAGCGATTGTGTAAAGGCAGAGCCACTTGTTTTAAACTTCAGCAGAGTCCACACCTCCAGCAAGAAATCGTTTCTCAATACAGCACTGCCAGACCCTTTGTACAAAATGAAAGGATGTACGAGGGGCTGGTTTACCAAGCTACATATGGGGTAGGACTTTTACTTTCTGAACCAGAGGTGTCTGTCTCTGATGCTAGAACAAGCACAGATGGTGATATATAGAGCTGCAGATGAGACTACCTGCTTTCAATAACTTACACCGTAGTTGAAGTCACCTTCAAAATGCTGACGACTTCCCAGTTTCCGTTTGTGACAAAGGTTTTCTGTTCCAAAGTGCTCTGTGCCAAAAGAGTTCCCCATTAAAATTGTATCTATCGATCTGAGTGAATGAGTGTGTATGCATGAGTGTGTGTGTGTGTGTGTGTGTGTGTGTTTAAATCAAAGGACACTTATTTATAGTGAGACCATTTCCCTGCCACTAGTAAGGTATTACATTTAATGCATACTTTTGTTACTGTAGCTAAGGCGTACAGATGCTATACAAAGAATACAGCTGCTTTTTGAAAAACAAACCCACTGATCAACACAATTGAAGCATAAAGTTGTGAAAAATAAAAATTGTAAATCTGTCTAGAATTTGAGAGAGTTCCTTTTTGAAATTAAGAAAGAATGAATACTTGCCACTATTAAACGGAAATGTGTGTGTATGTGTATGTGTGTGTGTGCACACTCGCGTGAGTGTGTGAGTGTGTGTGTGAGTGAAAACGCACGTGAATGAGTGAGTGTGTGTCTATGAAAACATACTTACTCCTCTGACATGGTTGATATGCTTGTAACCAGTGTTGTCGCTCTCTATAATGTAAAAACCATCTGCAGTGAAGACTGGGTCCAGTGGTGAAAACTAAAGGCAAAAATAATCCTGTATGGGTTTACAGTATGTATTCACCTGCACACTAAATCTGCTTCCATAAACACAACTATCTGAGCCATCACACAAGTGTGATACCATAGCAGTGTGCCCTGTCATCGGTCACTTATATTGATTATTGCAAGTTTAAACGTTACTGATAATATGCTATGTATCTCTCCAAAATCAATGTATGTTTCATTCCAGTTCTTTGTTTTTTTATAAAGGGTCAAGGCATTCGGTTGCTTCTTATTGACATTTATTTAAGTTGTTATTAATTAGCAGATAAGCACGAGTGAGGGAGAACCATAGACTGCTATACATTTGCCATACAGCCTTCGTCAGAACACTTACCCGACCCACCCAACCGTTCTGCATTACTTGTTCATGTTTCTAAAAGGAGAGAGCATATTATGTTACTTCTCAGCATTTTCATTTAAGCTTGTATAGTTAAATGTATTAACCCTTTAAGAGACACCCCCTATTATAACTTTGCTGTTACTAGAATGGCAATGACCAAGCTGTAATGTGTTAATAACAACTCTGTAATGTCATAGTAATGTTGTAATATTGTGAGTTGCGAGTTGTTACACTGGCAGTACAGTGGCCTCTAAAGGGGTACATAAGTTATACAGTATGATGTATAGAGTAGTGTGAAGTACAGTACAGGATTTGATTTATAAATACCACAGAGTGTTCGGAAAGTTACGTTGTACTTCTAAACAGCGAAAACCGGAAAACTGGGTTACACTTTATTTTACTGTCACTGTTACATTCAATAGGTACAGTGTAACAAAGTGTATAACAATGTGTAACATTATGTACTTACACTGTACCATTGAGTTAGGATTAGTGTTACTGTAGGTTTGGGCAGTGTAAGTGCATAATATTACACATTGTTACATGTAGATACACTAAAAAAGGAACCGTAAAATAAAGTGTTACCAAAAACTGTTTAGGATTTACCACATTTTCCAGGGTATACATTAGCCTGTTAAACCCGCCCCTCGTACTTCTTTTCATTTTGTACAGAGGGTCTGGGGTCCAGGCCATTCAAATTCATGTATGATGACCGAGCAACTCTTAGCCAATCAGCGAACAGAGGGAGTGTTCGTGAGCCATGACGTTGACTTTGTGTGCTACATTTGAATTGTATTACGTAGGTAGGCTAATTGCATACGTGACGACACACGTTAGCGATTGGGTAAAGGCAGAGCCTTCAGCAGAGTCCACACCTCCAGGAAGAAATCGTTTCTCACGGCCTCGACTCGAGACCCTCTGTACAAAATGACATGAAGTACGAGGGGCTGGTTTACCAGGCTATGTTTAAATTACACTAAGAGGTGAAAGGTCACTTACATTGACCTCTACCCAGCTGTTTCCGTTCCAGTCATAAATCTGAAGGAGCACATGACTCTGTAGTCTCTTCTGCCACTGGACGGCGATGCGTGTGTCCGTCACCCAGGTAACAGTGCTGAGGTAGTGGTCACTACAGGGCAGAGGCACATCAACTTTAAATCATTGACCAATCAGATCCACACACACCACTTGCTTCAGTATACAGTAGATGCACTCATACAGTTCTAACTATGTCCATCAAGCACACTTTTTCAATGTACCTACAAAATATAAAAAAATAATATATATATAGAACTAGAAAAGCACTCAGAGAGCACAAACCTCTGCCAGGGCAGCTCAGATCACCACCAAAATCTAATCACTTTTAAGTTAGCCCATTTTTGACCTAACCTGAGAATTTCAGCAAAATCCATCCATAACTTTTTGAGTTCTGTTGCTAACGAACAAACTAACAAACAAACAAACAAACGCAGATGATTACATAACCTCCGCTGGCGGAGGTAAAAATCGCTACACACCATCTGTAGTTTGGGGGCAGCTGTGGCCTAATGGCTAAGGAGTTGGTCTTGGGTTCAGTTCCTCTACCAGTGGGTGGGGGTGTAAATAACCAGTGCCCCCCCGCACCTGCATCCATGACTGAGGTGCCCTGGAGGAAGGCATCTAACAGCACTGTGGTATAAGGGTGTCCTTGTACTAAACTCACTTCAAGTCGCTTCGAAAAAGAACACAATGCTAAATGTAATGTAGGCCCTTAATGTCACCTTTGCTGATTTGTCTGGGTAACACTTTATTTGTTTAATAGTCCCTGTTGCAGTCTAACTACGTGTTTTAACATGAAACTTTCTTTACTTACACTGTACATATCCAACATGTACATACAGTACAATGTACATACACACATAGACTGCACATACCCATACCCTAACTCTACTGTAAAGTACAGTGTAATACATCATGTCACATGTCGGTACACACTTTGTTACACTGTATTTCATGGTGTAGATACATTGTAACAGGAACAGTAAAATAATGTATAACTGTAAAGTGTAACTCTAATTTGCTTATGTGTCAAAGAAATTAGGTCATATTTAACTTTTACCATGTGGCAGTGAAATAACACCTAACGTGGATTAAGTTAGACCTGCTCTTTGCCTTGTTGTTACTTGGTGGTGTTTCTTTCATGTATGTTCTGCAAACATTTTGTGGACTTACCCAGCACCATAGGTATTTGGGACAACAACCTCGCTAACTGCGGCTGTGTTCGATGCATCAACAACAAACAGACGGACCGTTGGGTTGTTAGTGCCTGGCTTTAGACACAAAACCAAATGAGAACAAAATGGAGGAAAGAAAAATCAGACTTAGCTCAAGCAAGTGAATATTAGCAAATGATGCCTGCTGTTAAAATATTTATAACTGAATGTGTGCAAGCATATGATACAGATTCTCCTTTTTCCATTACAGAGCAGATTATATCACAGCTGGGAAAATGATGAGAGCAAAGGGCGTCATGAACTCGAGTGTGTTAATCACACAAACCAGCTATGTTTAACCTTTGAGTCTACTCTGCATGCGTCAAGTGCAAAGTTCACAGGGAGTGAGAGAGAGAGCGAGAGAGAGAGAGAGAGAGAGAGAGAGAGAGAGAGAGAGAGAGAGAGAGAGAGAGAGAGAGAGAGAGAAAGAGAGAGAGAGAGATAAACCTCACGTTTTCAGAAAAACAAGGAGGGGTTTTGCCTTTGTTACACCAGATGAACTCTTGCTGACAAACAGTTACAATGTCCAGACCACACAGAAGACCAGAGTTCCTGCTTAGCCTTCCAAAGTGAATGGTTAGTTTTACACTGCCCGCCCTCTGGTACTTAGATAAACCACAAACAAAGCATCACAAAGTTCCTAAAAAAAACAATTCTTTTCTCTGTTCTGCTTGGTATTTCAATCTGTTTATAGTTCATTACAAACTGACAGGACCACTCATTTCCCTCTCCAGTGAAAGCTCTTTGCATAGGGTGACCTATTTTGATTACTGAAAACAGGGACACTCGGACCAGCAATGACATACTCAAAGATACCTTATAATTTCAATGCATTTAAAGTATGCCTCCTCTGTATAGATAGAAGATTGTTGATACAAATACTACTATACTATCTACTATCTATAACCTACAGGGGCAGTTCTAGCCTGTTTGCCCTGGGAAAGCATCCCCTCTGCCCCCCAACGGTACAAAATATTCAATAAGCTACATCAGTGTCTACGATCTGTCTACTGTTTACCATCATAGCCTATAGAACAAGCAGCTAACAAATGTAAACAGAAGTGTCCTTAAAATGATGTTGTTTCAGGATACATGCATAATACAAATGAAATGAAAAACAATGAAAACCAGGACATTTTCGTCACTTTATAAAAAAACAACCAAGACGGCCAGGGCAGGACGTGAAAACAGGACACGTCCCAGGAAAGCAGGACATTTGGTCACCCTATCTTTGCATGAACAGTCATACCTTGGGATAGGGGATCAAGACGGTTTCTGGATACTGTCCTTTTCCATACCAGGAATACTCAATGAGGGGGACGTCAGTGTCATTAAATTCAGCGTAGGCCACACGTTTGCCACCTGGTGACCACCACAAGGCATGGTTGGTGGAGAACATCTCCTCTGCAAAGTCAACAGCAGAACATTAATAAACACATCAGCATGACAACAACTACAGTTTATCTTAACACTATTTTTTTCTCATTTAAAGCAGCCAGACCCTAGTTTTTAAAAGGTGACTGATGTTTAAGCTGAGCTTGTTTCAGTTAACATGAATAATTTAGTCAGTTTCGCTTTCCAATTACACAACCATAGAGGTGCATTGCCCCCACAGTTTTTTAAGTGAATTAACAGGAATGGACTTAAACTCATGAACTTCACATCCCTTTGCAACAACTGCAGATAGCCTGCTATACTTTCCCTACGCTGCCGGTTTCCCATAGGTGTTTAAATTCAACACCACCTGAAACCAGGAAAGCCCTCCTCCTCCCCGTCTGATCCTCCTCCCACAGGTCACCAGCTTCAAACAAGTGTGTGATTGTCGCCCGAGTACAGAGGGGCTTTTGCTTTGACCGCATTGGGGTGCTATTTAAAGTGGGTGAGCAGGGTTTACCAACCTTCGTAGACCCAGTCTGGGATTCCATTGAGGATTCGGTAGTCTTCTCCATTGTGGGTGACCTGCTGGGCTGGAGAGGTTGGGTTGGCCTTCAGATACACATTATTCCTCCACACATACGCCTGAGGGAAGAATTAACCAGATTTATTCAGCAAGATATCCTGACTCTACAGTGCTTCCTCCTTGTACCTTGCTGAAAATACACCTTGCACCCATATCCCAGACCAGTTGTGAGTTCTTGTTGTATTTTAGGTGTAGGGCTTTAAGCACATGAGCAAGCTTGTGCTTTATGCTGATACAATGGCTTACCTTTATTTTGGTCGTACTACTGAATTCTAGAGGGCAAACTCAGCATTTTACTAATTGTACATCTCTACATCTTTGAGGGTATTTCATGTCATTATGATGTCCATTCTTGAGGTCTTACTCATGAGTTATTAAAATGGACAAGAAACCAAAGGAGTGTCACAAAATCACAGTCACCATCCTTACAAAACAACCACTTCTGATCTCACGATCTACCCAGGTCATGAAAACCTCAAAACCCTCGTGAAATCCTAGAACCGATTCTCTACAATGCAGCAATAAAGGCAGCCTGTGAGAGAAAGCATAGTCACTCTTTATGGAGCCTCCTCCTTTCATGTGAGCACTCCAACCATCAGCATATCAGTGATATAGTCCGGGATAAGGCCGTGGGCACTATACTGGTAGTCATAAAGATGTCCTGATATAGCCCTTTACATTACATTACATTACATTACACTTAGCAGACGCTTTTATCCAAAGTGACTTACAAAAGGAGGACATAATAAGCTAACAGATGTGTAGAGAACGTCGAAGGCACCTATACAAAGAGATGGTTAGTAAAAATTAGTTTTGTTAGGAAGGGAAGCAGCCCTGCCGTGTAATAGTGTATTAAACACGTAGGCCTGGTGAATTTTAGGTGTTGCACAAAGATGTCAATGCACAATTTCTGGGGGGTTGCTAGTTGCTAGGTTGCCACCTATGTCTGACAAAAAAGCAGGACTTTTTCGCCAAACTCAATCAACCTTTTTGCTTATAAGCAGCGACCCAGGTGTCAGTCTCCCGGGAGAATTTTTTTTTTTCCACGGGACAGGCCATTAAAAACCGAGACAATCAGGTAAAACTGGGACAGGTGGCAACACTAGTTGCTAGCATTATATTTCTAGAATGTATTAGCATCTAATGCCACAGGGCTCCTGATATGTAAGCCAAGGTATATGACTTCCATGGATGTTGGGTTTAGCATATCTCCATGAGCACACTCACCAGTGCATTGCCAGTGGGAGCCCATGCCAGGTACTGGATGTCATGAGGAAGGTCTTTGCTGTGCACATTCCTAAATGGAATGGATTTACAACAGTCATTGTATGCAAGGTTTTAATGTTCATACAAAATACTGACCTAAGAATGACAGAATCACTGAGGTTTTGTAGGACTTGTAGTTTTTTGTTACCTCAAGGACTTCTTACAAGTTTCACCTTAGTGCTACGTACTGCTTTCTTGCTTGTAATTCAGTGAGTTGTTTTTGGCTTTTTAAAGAATAGGCATACCGTATACACTAATATCTAATGTGCGTCCCTTTAACAGTTATGTTACAAAAGCTTTTGTTCTACACTGATGGCTAAAAGGCCAAATATACATACACAGAGGTTATATTTCTGAGATTATATGGTGAATAAATATTGACTGGGAATACTCACGGTGAATCGAGGCTAGAGAGGTTGTAAGTGGCTGTGTATGAGTGTCTCCATATCTGTAGATTATAAAAGGCTTTTGTTCAAGACATTCATAGCAAAATCACACTGTAATTATGATCATGCACTTATGAACATTGAAATAATACATCTTTAATTGTGTTCATTACCTTAGCGTAGTTACTTATGAAGGCAACATATTTGTTATCTGCAGAAAGTAAATAATCAAAGGCGTTCACTTGATCCTGTTGAGAGAAGGGTTAACAATGCTCACTTGTTTTTGCCCAAAAAACAGTCAGTCAATCACATATCAACATACACTATCACTGTAATCTCACAATAAAAGCCATCTTACAAATGCATTTTTGTCCAGAAACACTACTCCTTCAGTGTTTGCATTTGCTGCATCGTGTTTGTAGACTTTACCATCTCTTCCCCTATGGAGATAATGTTGGTCTGTAATTTTAGAAAGATAAAAACTACATCAGTATACACAGCAAATAAACATAAATAAAGCAAGTCAGTAGATGCTAGGTGTATGCATGTCTGTTACCTCATCTCTCATGTTTTCAGACAAAGCTTAAATAAAACTTTTCTGTGAAGATTGGCATTTATCTTAATCATGTGCTTCTCATTCAATCGCGGCCAGGCCACACAATTTGATGTAGGCTAGCTTGTCAGGCTACCAGAATTACTCACACTGCCGCAAATTAGTAAATGACTAGATTGTCATTACAACAGTACCATTAAAGTATTATTCGAATGGGCCAAGCTGGCTGGTTTAAGCAAAGTGGTTCAGAGAAAATGCTATAGGTCTGGAACATCTTATCGCTATCTTGGCTGCCATGGAAATGTCAGCATTGTAAATTCATTGCAATGTACCTGAGATCCACCGTAGGTTGTAGGACCTTGCTCGGATGCTACTATTGAAGTAGTCCTCCAGAGTGAAGGTGCGCTGGGCCACTGTCTTCTCCTCTACAAACCCATTTTTAAAGGGTCAACAAAAGACCTTATGTAGATTTACACATATGGCAAGCCCTTTACATGGTTCTTTACAATGTGCTGTATAAAGACACAGTAAATGTGTGGCTCTCACCTCAATATAGCTACATTATTGATTGACAGGAAATCTAGAGATATATGGCCTTTAAACTAAGACAAGAACACAAGTCATGGACACCATAGTCTTCCCTGGTTTACTTTTCATGGTATATAATTCACTGTAACGTGTTACTAACAGTCCCAAACGTGCCACGTGATTCACCTCAGCAATGGTGGTGGCACCATTGAGCTCTTCTCTGAAAATGCTATTAAAAATGAATGATTACTAGGTCTCAGTGGACTTGCGTCTTAACAGGCTGAAGAACAAAGCGTGACTGATAAGACCTGCTGACTAGGGCTGCATGATATTGGAAAAATGGTTGATGTTGCGATGACAGTATGACTTTCAGTAAATAAACAAATACTCAAAATATACAATTTTAACATCTTTCAGCTTTGTCCCCACTGCTAGGCCCAGGAAGCAGCCACCAGAGGCAGACAAACCAGCTTGAGAAAGTGAAAGTCCTGCCATATATTCCTTCTGCCTGTGCTCCTAACACAGGTGAATTCACTAACTAGCTCATCTACCTGGCTGAAGAGGTGTACTAATTAGGATCAGCTGGTTCAGTGAATTGGCTGGAACAATGTGGCAGGACTTCCTTTGTGAACCAGGAATGTCTGCCTCTGACAGCCACTACAACAGGGTCAGACCAAGTCATACATTTATCTTAGCAACTGTCTAATTTCCATCTTTAATAGCTGTCAGGGGTTTAATACTGCATGGAAACTGTGATGTTAGAACTGCCCAACAAGTAATTACAACAGCAGTTATAACAGACCCTCACATCCCAGCATTTGTACTATTTGTTTAGTGTGTCCACTGTGTCAATGGATATCAAAACATGCTGCGGACAGACACTGCTATCAGGGCCAGTGTAGAGTTAACAATTTGAATGTGATGCCCACGGAAACTGCTATTCTGTTTAACTCTGTACTGTAATTATCGGTATAATTATTTATCGTCTCATTATTATGAGGAGCGTAATGCTCATGGCACTGTTATACTGGGTGCTTACGGAAACAGATCCCACTTACCTTTCAAAAAGATTGCAGTTGGGACAGCAATTAAGACCACAACGACAACCAGTCCCAAGATTCCTAGGACCCACTTGCCGACAGTTCTCTGTTAAGCAAAAATCAATGCCTTCAGTTCAAGAAACGTGCACGTTTCCAAATTTGATTTGATTTGTTATAGCGATCTTTACTTCCATTTAGAACAAACTAAAACGTATTGTCTCTTTCACTTGTTTCATCTCACAGATGGTTGCATAGGATAGAGTCGTCGAAACAGTGGTTAGAAAAATCACGACTGGTTTGATTCTGATTGCCATTCCTGAAATACTGACCATTTCGGTGGATAAGGCTGACGGTTAAGTTAAATCCAGGTCTAATGTTCTGTCCAAATAGTTGAAAATAACATGAAACGGCAGCCGGCGGACGCAACAATCCTTTCATCTAGTAAGACGCACCTCTAAAAAATGCGAGCGCAGCTGGAAATTAAAGTTAAATATTATCAAAACATCGGTTGTAAAGTAGACAATAAAATTCCACTGAGATAAAAAGTTCGATAAGTCTGACTAAATGCAATGGCATAGACAGCATTGCTGTACACATTCAGCCAGAATATCAAATTTGGTCCGGTGAGCTTTGTTTAGGGTGCAACTGTACATCAAATGACTTATTAATGGCTCGGTAAACTTCCCCTTTTTCTGAGAACTTTGTAAAGTATGTCAGTCCATGGTTAGAAGAAACCATGTCGAGAGCCCAATAAAAACTGATCGCAAGAGATAGTCAAAGGTGTGCATGCTCGGCTCGAAAGTAAATCGCCCTCCATTTGTCTTCTCATCTTTGCTGAAACTAGTAATTTACTTTAATTAAATGCGGGGGTTTTTACTTGTGGGACCCTGGCACATGTATGCGCTTGCCCCACGTATTGCTTACAGGAATGTTGGATACGAGTTTGGCTACATGTCAGCAACTCTTTGCAGAGTCTGACAAGTCAGGGGACGCCAGCTGTGTCTCGCTTGTTGCGTCTCCTATCACATCATCTGCAAGATCTGTAGCCTACAATAAAATGTAGACTATAAACAACAGCTAGAACAGCAGTTTCAAGGCCAGTCGACATCCGGGGATATGTAACTCTTCAAAGTAGGCTATTGCGTTTTTCTCACAAATGTATTTTTGTTCATCATAATCCATTAAATCACCTGTGTTATCAAGGGTATGGGGTGTGAATGAATCATTTTAGCGAACTTGCTTACGAGAAACAGTTTATCCCGGAAACCTGTGTATAGGCTGAAACTACAATAAAAACCTACTTGACTTGACTATAGAGTTTGACGCCAATAGCTAAAAAAGAAAGTGTGACTGCTGTAATTATGAGAGAGGGATTATCTCCTCCTATCTTCCTTTATACAAACTCATTAAATGTCACATGGCCACATTATCTTACAATATTTATGACTGGATTTATGTTGGTGGGGGAGACCGGGTCTGGTTTGATCAGGGGCAGGTTGAATCAGTGTTAATTTCCAAGCCACTATAGGATGCTGAGACACAATTCCAACACTAAAATGATGCCCATTAGGACCAGAGTAAGTCAAGTTATGTAAGAGGTCTCAAGGTCATTAACCTTTTAGGTGAGTAAAACTTTTTAGTTTTGGGGGGTCAATTCCTGGATGTTATACCTTCCACTTAACAACTTCCAGAAGGGTAACAGTTAGGGATTTAAAAAAATAACTTGTTTTAAATGATTGTCCAGGGACTCAGCTATAATGTAAAATAAAGTTTGAGCTCCTGAGTTGACTAATGGCAGCAGGCTAACAGTGTTTGTGGAAAAATCTGTACCTCAGTGTGGGCGGGGTTGGTTGGCACACTAATTTTGGGGCTGGTTGGCTCAACAGTTTACATGAGAACGGCCCATTGGTACTCATAAAAATTAGTATTTTATACAGGTTGTTTAAAAAACGACATAATTTGAAATGGATTAGGCATTATTATAATTATTATTATACATTTTCAATTATAATTCAAATACAACCCTATTTGGTAACACTTTATAATAACTACTCCCTAAAATCATGTATAATGTATTTGCAAACACTTAATTAACCCTTTGTTCATGATTTTTAACCATTATTTTCCACATTATTTGTCATCCATAAATCAGTTATAAACATATTTATATTCTGTCTGCTTCTCTGTTGGCTGTTTGTCAGTATAAAAGAAGAAAAGAGGCGCGTACATCCAAAAAATATATAATCACAGGTGCTAGAGCTGACTTTGCAGAGAACCATATGATTACACGTTTTCAGTCATTTATTGAGTGAACTGTATTTATTTTACATTAGCTTATATGTGAGCCAACAAACCCCGCCTATACCTGAGCCAACCAACCCGTGCTGGGGCAGGTTGGCACAATTTCTCAAAGTCAGTTATATCATACATTACTCAAAACAAGAAATATTTTGTTGACATTGTATATACCTGTTTTATAGATGAGATATTAAGCGTTCAGTCAATCACACTTTGACAGCTATAATGCACTGTAAGACGGAGAAATATAACTGAGTGTGAAAAGTGATCCTACCAGCCCCGGTCTCCCCTACTGTTTAAATAGCCTACTTCTTCATGGATCTGATAAATACATAAGGAACGTCAGTTGTTGACTATAACAAGGTGCGCCATGACGCAGGGAAAAGTTGCCCTGACACGGGGGCCCTCAGACGACATAATTAATAGTGCTATCATTATTTGGATTAGGAGGGTAGGGGCGATGTTGTATTCATACATGGGGCCCACAACGTTTACCTGACACTAGCTCAGTTTTTCTCAAACTAAACTGCTGATAATGATCTGCCATTGCAGACCTACAATCAATGCTTTTTTGTTATGCTAAAAGTCACAGTTAAAGTTATAGATTAATCTCAGCAAAATACACACACACACACACACACACACTGGCTATGGTACAGTCCACTGTGTGACCCTCCAATCCCAAGACCTCAACACAAGACACACTTAGCAAGAGTACTTCCGTTCTTGGACAAGTAACTGGAAATAAAGAAAGATAACATTACAAAAGTTAATCTCTTTGCATAATGTGGTAAGGGGGATGAAGAGAGGTGAGTAAAGCTTCCTACACCATGGTCTCCCACTAATGTGTGTGTGAATTATTATGTAGCCTGGCTATAAGCCTTCCCACGCACTTCCACTCAAATATTTTCTCACTACAGTGTCTGGGTTTGCTTCCATTGACATAGTTGACTCTGGTAGAATCTTTACCGGGCCAATCAGCGAACAGAGGGAGTGTTCGTCAGCGATGACTTTGTGGGCTACATTCAAAGTGTAGTGCATAGGCAAGCTTATAGCCAGGCTAATTGCATACAAGGCCAGACGTTAGCAATTGGGTAAAGGAAGAAATCCTTTTTTCAATGCAGCACAGCCAGACCCACTGTACGAAATGAAATGTAGTAGGAGGGGCTGGTTTACCAGGCTACCATAAGTCTAAGGTATCTTAAGTTAATATTCAATTACATGGCTGTAAGTATAAAGACAATTTAACAATTCAGGGTTCCTCTTTTAGAAACTGTCAGTGAATAATCACCAGTGACCAGTTATCATTTCACCATGTCAAATGACCAATAGACTATACACAGCAAAAAGACCAGTTTTGAATTGGCAGAGTTGATTTTAACACATTTGAGTGTTTATATAGCTCCACACTCTCCAAAGTTCAACTCAACACTTTTAAAATATGAAAATGTTATAATTACACTTTGGAAGTTAAAATCAACTCCCAAATGTTTAACTCTGAAATGTTAACACCCCAATTTTTGATGTGTATCAACAAAGATCACGTTGAGTACTTTTGCCTCAGTGAAATTTTTGGGACATGCAAGAAATGTTCCTAGTTTGGTCAAAAGTTAAACATTTCAGGTAGGCTATTGTGTAATCATCTCTTTTCACAATACTATATCAATGGACACTTTTTGGAAACAGATGTCCAAGTTTGCCGTGCAGAGCTAATCATTGGCATTGTCACTTCTGTCTGGCCACATGCTTTTCTTATTGTTCTGAGTTGGTCTGGAACATTCCTTTGCTACTTTGTTCCTAACATAAGCTCTTCAGACCAACCCTCCCAAGTAAATATAAAGATAAGACATGAGATATGCCACATGAGATAATATTTTTTGGTCTTTTTCTCACACACACAGACACACACTCGCTCTCTCTCTTTTGTGCACGTGTGAGTGACTGTGTGTGCATGTGTGTGTGTGTGTGTGTGAGTCTGTGTGAGTGTGAGTAAGTGTGTGTGCATGTGTGTGTGTGTGTGTGTGTGTGTGTGTGTGTGTGTGTGTGAGTAAGTGTGTGTGCATGTGTGTGTGTGTGTGTGTGTGAGTGTGAGTAAGTGTGTGTGCATGTGTGTGTGTGTGTGTGTATGTGTGAGTGTGTGTGTGTGTGTGTGTGTGTGAGTGTGAGTAAGTGTGTGTGTATGTGTGTGTGTGTGTGTGTGTGTGTGTGTGTGTGAGAGTGTGAGTAAGTGTGTGTGCATGTGTGTGTGTGTGTGTGTGTCTGTGTGTCCGTATGTGTGTGTGTGTGTGAGTGTGTGAGTGAGTGTGTGTGCATGTGTGTGTGTGTGTGTGTGTGTGTCTGTGTGTGCGTATGTGTGTGTGTGTGTGTGTGTGCGTGTGTGAGTGTGTGTGTGTGTGTGTGAGTGTGAGTAAGTGTGTGTGTGTGTGTGTGTGTGTGTGTGTGTGTGTGTGTGTGTGTGTGTGTGAGTAAGTGTGTGTGCGTGTGTGAGTGTGTGCCACACTTCCTGTATCAGCTGCTTTTGTTTTAGGTTTGTTTTAATTATTATGTATTGTTAAATGCCATGGTTTTATTTCCGTATTCTTGTCTGTTAACTGTACTGCATCACACACTTATAGACAGAGAACAATATGTCAAAATGTCTGTCTTATATGTTCTGCACATATAAGGCTTTTCAGCAATAACAACTCTAATTGAATCCATGAATCCTTGCGTCTTTGAATCTGTGCTCTCAGACAAATGTTTGGCAGCTGGGCCTCGACTCAGCTGCGAGGAATGTTTACCCCCACCAGTCTTTACTCTCTTCAAACATGTTACTCTGAAGAAGGAGAAGGTGTGACATGCCACAGAAATAGGTTACGTAAAAGAGCGGGGAAAAAAAAAACAAAACAAAAAAAAACAGAAAAAGTGAATTACTTTCCCTTACACGGTGACAGATTTGTGCACGGAGCTGAAGGATTACGTATGCAACCCAGCCCCACATAACTGCATTTACATTAAACAAAAACGTGCCCTTCAGTATGTTCGTAAGTTTTTTTGGTAGTTTGAATATCGCTTTGATGACAAAGCTTAACTGCCATTGCTTTGATGCACAGAAAATCCAACTTATCAAGGTGCTGGTAACCATAGAGATAATTCAGTAAAGGAAAAGAAAACACACAATCTCTATGCTCTATGGCAATTGATTATTCTATTAAAGAGACAGCATTTTGGCCTATGGCTTCTCTTAAGCAAGTAAGACCTAAAAAAGGCCATATGCCAAAACGTAGTCTCTTTTACTGTAATAAATAATTGTTGGCATAGTCCAAAAAGTGTGCTGTTTCTTTTCCTTTACTGAAAGATTAAACACCATGAAGATCTGGTTCTCACTCTCGTTTCACTAGCAAAATGGCTGCCCTTTGAAGTGTGACAGTAACAGTAGCCTTTTACTAGCCTGGTAAACCAGCCCCTCGTACTTCATTTCATTTTGTACAGAGAGTCTGGCCTTGTTGCAGCTGACATTCATGACCAAGTCAATCAGCAAACAGAGGAAGTGTTCATGAGCAATGACGTTGACTTTGTGTACTTCATTTGAATTGTAGTGCCTAGGTAGGCTAATTGCATAGGTGACGACCAGATGTTAGCGATTGGGTAAAGGCAGAGCCACTTGTTTAAAACCTCAGTAGAGTCCACACCTCCAGCAAGAAATAATTTCTCAGTGCTGCAAGGCCAGACCCTCTGTACAAAATGAAATGAAGTACGAGTGGCTGGTTTACCAGGCTAGCCTTTTACCACATCCTGTTTAGGGGGTAAAGGGCATTGCCGGCAAAGACAATCAACTCACAAATGCATTGTAAACATCCCAGAGGATGTTCGGATGAAGACTGCTAAGGTATTACGTATGAACACCTAGCAGAGGACAATGATGTGCACTTGCGTCACCTGTGCTATGACACCTATCCATTACGACATCAGATATGCAATGATGAGAGGAAATGACATCATCACATTTAGAGAAATCAATAACAGGTGAAATGAGAAGCTAGTGCATAATTCATAAAGGGTTTGAACATTATTACCCAACCTGAACCTGCGATGAGAAGATGACATGAAACTGTAACAAAAGATTTGCTATTACCAACATGACCAAATGCAAATGCCGCTCAACAGCTGCCGTGTTGACAGACACTTATCTTGTCTTGGTTTGTGCCATATTTTTTTATTATATTATATCTTTGCAAGGGCAGCTTGAACAGGAATTTCACTATAACAGCACCGTCGGTCACATCCACAGGGGTTGGTCAATGAAGAACAAGAGCACACACACAACTAGATCCAACCAGTGAGATAACAACACTAAAAGCCTGCTAAAAGCTTCACAAATATCAGGCCTCTTCCTTTACGGTCTGTGGACAGGCACTGTGTACTGTGTCATCTTCCCCAGTCCGGATTTCCTTAGCAAACAGTCCGATCGCTCTTTGATGCCTAATGCGGCATGCGGAGAGCAGCAGTAGATGGAGCGTGCTTCCACTCTATTTCCCTTTAGGGCGGGCTGGTCGGGGGCTGTTTAATGAAATCGAGTGCATTTGTCACCCTCACACTCGTTGCATATGTTTTATGGAGGGTGTTGGGTGGCATTTTGAAGAGATAGCATAATAAATGATAAGAGCTGTGCGGTGGCTTTCACACATACTGTAGCCTACTCCTGTTTGTTCTCGGCCTGACTGGAAGCTTTGATTGTGGTTTTGTGTAAATAAAGCGTTTCAATTTCAGATCATTTCATAGCAAAGGAAATTACAGATCTATCTGAACACTGAATTACACTGCCGTGTAGACCTGAACTTAAAAGGGGGATGTGCTCCTTTTATCTTGTATCCTTTTTACCAGTGTCTGGATGTGGTAGCCTGGTAAACCCGCCCCTCGTACTTCATTTCATTTCGTGCAGAGGGTCTAGAACCGAGACCGTCAGAAACTATTTGCTGGTGTGAGGTGTGGACTCTGCTGAAGTTTTAAAAAAGTGCCTCTGCCTTTACCCAATCCCTAACGCCTGGTCGTCACGTATGCAATTAGCCTACCTACGCACTACAATTCAAATGTAGCACACAAGGTCAACGTCACAGCTAACGAACACACCTTCTGTTCGCTGATTGGACCGTACTTTCTGCGACTTGCCAAATGCTCCTCAAGAGACTCCGGTCCAGACCCTCTGCACGAAATGAAATGAAGTACGAGGGGCGAGTTTACCAGTGTCTGGATGTGGACTGTGCTAACCAAAACCTCCAGACACAAAGCTGCTGGTGACCGATATACATACAGTACACTGCTTTTTTGTTTTGTATTTGATAGTTTTGAAAGACTGTGTGTGTCTGTGTGTCTGTCTGTGTATGTGTGTGTGTGTGTGTGTGTGTGTGTGTGTGTGTGTGTGTGTGTGTGTGTGTGTGTGTGTTTATGTGTAAATGGAGAGCTCCATGGGTGATTTTGGCCTCTGGACATGGATGACTACACTATCCAGTTATGCAGAGTGGACACTCAAAACCTTTCCAGGCCTGAAGACAGCCTTAATACATTTTTGGACTGGAACATGCCTGACAAATTGAGTCTTGAGAGCGTTTTGTTCACTGCGCTGCTATTTCACTCAGATGCACAGCATACTGGAAGGTTGACGAGGCTCTCCTAAACACATCTGACAGGGTCTCTCCTGTCCCTCTGTCTCTGGTTAATGTACCATTGATGAAGTTTGCTCTCTTGGAGACAGAGAAGTACGGTGGTTTTTACTGAACGGGATTCTGACCTCACTCAAGAGTGGAATGTGGAATGGGGCATTTGTTTGTGTTCCCTGACATTTTGGTAGAGAGAAAAGAGGAGCAGGCCTCTTCATATGTAGCTAATAGGGCATATTGAAGAGGTAAACAAGATTCAGTACATGTAGATTTTCACCGTGTCTGCTCTGTCAATGTTCTGCTGCAAATATGTTTGACCTCACCTCATCTCACCACCAAAGACTTTGAATTTCAATCTTTTTTTCCATAGTGCTCACTACAAGAATATCATGTCTCTGGTATACAAAACTCCTATCTACACCATCATATTGGCTCTTTTGCACTCTCTACTGGTGATAAGGCTAAAAGATGGATGTATGCGTTCAAAATAAAGTATGCCACAAATTCAGTTGTATGGTTTTGACCCAATTATTACATTTTAACATTTTACTGTAACACAGCTGTAACAGCCTAAACCATACAGTACTGGTCAAATAACAAATGATAATGCCTATCCCAGACAGAACCGATCATATAATGCTGATAATGTCCACAAGCTCGTAAATGAAAAGTGTATTATGGGGGATTTAAGGTGATATTTTGACAAAAATAATTAAAATAGAAATTATTACCATGTTGTTATTAGTTTGTACCCACCTGTGACTATAAACCATTGTAATTCATCAGCATTAATCATTTAGCTCTACATTTGCTTACGGGTCCTGTTCCACAGAGTCTAAAGCATTTCACTGCCATGATTCTGCAGCAGTCCAAAAGAAGCACACCAAACCATTAGCATTTGAGGTGGTCCTTACCTTGTCTTTTGTGGCACCTGATTGCCTATTAGCCATGACTTCTTATTCATACTTCCAAAGTTATCTGATGGTATAACTGAAGCAATTGGAATAGTACTGGACCTTGCTTCTAATTGAAGCAATTAGAATGGTACTGGACCTCATGAGTAGATAAGTCTGTGTCAGACACGTCAGAAATGGCTAAAGGGGATGGGGTGGGATCACAGTGTAGTTTTGTGCCTAATATCTGTACAAAATTGATGAAACAATATTTATAAATAGTGTTTTCTTCAAAAAGTTGCCTATCGTATTATCACCTCACTGCTTGTTTTTATGTTAAGAACCTGAGAAAATAGGTTTTCACCTGTCACCCTCCACTCACCCCTCTGTCTCTCTTTCTTTCTCTCTCTCTCTCTCTCTCTCTCTCTCTCTCTCTCTCGCACACACACACACACACACACACGCACGCACACACACACAAACCGCACACACACACACACACACACATACACACACACAAACCGCACACACACACACACACACACACACACACACATGCACACACACACACACAGTGAGAAAAAGAGAGAGTGTGTGTATGTTTACTTAAATGCTGAAATGTGTTAATCATGTTGTGTTATACATTGTGTTAAATTGTGTTAAATGTTGATTATTTTTTTCAACTATTCTTTGTTTGCCTTTGAGTCCCTGTACCAGTTATGCACCCTAACTGCAATGACATATAATAATGGTTAATATGTTGCTAATGGCAGTAAAGAATACAGAATCTCTGTGTAAATATGCACGTAAAAGACTGTAACAAGTTAGAAGAAATATACCTTTAGACCTTTCACTGCATATGTGTTTGCACATTCAGTGTGTAACCAATTGTTGTTTTTTTTTCTTTGGCAGTAGAAGTCACTGAAGTAACTGAAAAACACAAACATTTGTGTTGACAGGAACATGGTCACTCAGTACAAGAGTTAATCGTTAATTTCAAGCCCACTTGCCGTCAGCAGGTCTTTCATTTTATACTCTGAAAGTGGAATTCATCAGTTTATACTTTATATCCCCCATTTACTCCGTAAGGTTTACAGGTGCTACAGATTTAATGTAACAAGAACCACAGTACACACTTCTTGCTGTGTCGCTGTAATGGTGCTATATGTAAAACATGTATGACAGTTAATCATAAAATGATCCATATATGTCACCAAAGGTTAAGCAAACAGAATATTTACATTTAAAACTTAATTTACAGCCTGCAAATTTTGTTTATGTATTGATTTTTTTGTTTTCCCTTTTGCCTCTTTACAGCATTTTGAAATTGATTGCAGTATCAGTTTAGGCCAAAATCCTGCATAAAGCACCGAAGTATTTTTTGTTTCCAAAACCGTTTCAGTGGTTCATCAACTTGTAACATGGTGAAAGGCACTTCTGGATTCACTTTGCCGCTGTCCATGGGCTATAACTGCACTAAGCAAGTTTGGAGAAGCAGAACGTCTATCTGTAGTGCTCTATGAGAGACAGATCCACTTCCAACCTATAGGGCGACCGAAGACTAAAACTACTTAGTGGTGCTTTAAGTAATGTCTCATGTGCATGTGTTTTGTGTGCTTGTGTCCAACCCCTCCTCGCGCCTTACTAGACAGCAGACTGGAAGCCTCTCTCCTGGTGATTGCCCGTGTGGATCTGAGAGAGTAACTGCAGGAATGTAACTCTGTGCCTGTATGAGCTCCAGACTGTTTATGAGCGCTTCTGTTTTTGCAAAGTCAAAGTGTTGCCACCTAGTGGTCAGACCTTGCACTGGCATAGGCCACGTTAATGCAGGTGTCCCAGTGTGCAGTGCTTTAAAAAAAAGGGAGGAGGGAACGCACATCTGTAATTTAAATAGGTGCTAAACCAAAAAAAAAAAAAAAAAACAGAAGGAATCCAAGACATAAAGTTCCTTGCCCAAGTGATGTTTCGAGCCAAATGCTCCTTATCAGACTTGACTTCATCAGACTGTGCAGTGATTTCCCAGAGCGTTGTAAAGTTATCGGATTGTTTACTATTATAGTCAGATCTTTGACCATGCATCTTCTTTTTTAGAATCAAGAAAGAAATCACTATTATTAAAAACATATATTACATCTATATTGGAACCTGCATTGAAAATCCATGAAAACACATATCCAGACACACACAATAGTGTTTTGTCACCTTGTGAGATCTTCAGGACAAGTATGTGGCATTAATGAAATCCTGTGTGTGCTCATTAAATCGGACCATATTTCTCTGCCCCCGAGGCCGCCTCCCCTCTCCCCTCTGTCCCCTCCTTCCCCTCCCCAGCCCCCAGCCCCCAGCCCCCAGCCCTCAGCCATCATCCCCCAGCCTCCGGCCTTCATCTCTGGGCAGCATGGGAGCGCTGGGAGCCTCGTGAGTGCTCTGGATGCCAGCTCCGGTCCTCCGCTGCGTTGCTCTGCTCATTGGTATGCTGCTCACAGGGCAGAGCGACACACGCATCGGGAAGGCTGCCATCCTGGACGGGTCATGGAGGGAGTCAGAAGGCACAGCTGTGCATGTGTGCATGTGTCCACGCACACAGACACACACACACACACACACACACACACACACACACACACACACACACACATACACACACACACACACACACACACACACACACACACACACACACACACACACACACACACACATACACACATACACACATTTATTCACAGAGAGAAACAGAGAGAGAGTGATAGAGAGAGGGGGAGATAGAGGCAGAGAGGGAGAGAGAGAGGAAGAGAGAAAGTGAGAGAAAGCGAGAGATAGCGAGAGAGGAAAAGAAAGAGTGAGAGAGAGAGGGAGAGAGGAGGGGAGGGAGGGAGAGTGAGAGAAAGAAACAGAAACAGGCTGACATGCTTATACATACACACGTACACAAAGGCATGCTATTTAAACACACCAATTTACGATATACAAATGTAGATATATGCAGATACATACACGCTATACACATTCACCAACACACATGAATGAATGTGCACGTACATGCACACACATAATCCCCCTTTCTTGTGGCAGCTTTGAGCTCTTGATCATATGATCTGGCTTTGGTCTATCACAGGAGCGCCATATGTGTCTCGCTCTTCCACTCCTCCATTTTAGGCCACTCTTCTCCACCTTTTCCTTGCTCTATGCTCATCAGTGTTCGGTTACACTACCTAGGTTCTCTTCCTCTTTCCTTTCACATACTCTCTCTCTCTCCCTTTCTCTGTCTCTTTCTCCCTTTCTCGCTCCATGTCTCTTTCTCTCTGTCTCTCAATCTCTATGTCTCTTTCTCTCTTTCACTCTTTCTTTCTCTCCCTCTTTTTCTCTCTGTCTCTCTCTCCCTCTCTCTCCATGTCTTTCTCTCTGTCTCTCTCTCACTCTCTCTTTCTCCCCCTCCTTTTCTCTCTGTCTCTCTCTCTCCTTTTCTCTCTGTCTCTGTCTCTTTCTTTCTCTCTCACAACCAGTAAGATGGCTCTGTAAATCTCTGAAAATGACTGAAATTATAATATGAAGAGGCTGTCATTACACCAAGCAAAGTAAATAGGCTTAAATGTTACATTCATTTTGAACATGTCAGAGAGAGTTTCAATCTGCTACTTTACGTAATGTCAAAACGCTAAAACACTCTACCCTTTCCTGGCTCTCTGTTCATTGCCAATCTCCTTACAAAGGAAAAATTTAAGCGCTAAAATGTCAAGGATAAACATTTGGGAGTTGATGTAACTCCCAAAAAGTAAATGTAACATTTTCAGATTTACAGTTTTTCACAGTCGCTTTGGTGCTTTTCTCACATCAGTATTTACATTTGCACAGCAGTTAGTGCATTTCTCAAAACAATTAGTGCAAACTGCAAAACCTAGTAGATAACCTGCAAAAGCATGTCACTTGCTCAAAATGGATAGTCCATTCCTCAAAAGCAAGTATTCATGTCAATGAAACTGCCAGTGTCACCAAAATGAGAAGTCTTGACACCATGGTTTATGAACAAGATAGTCAAATGGCTTTGTCATGTTTTCATTATGACAGTTTATTCTCTCAGTGTTTTCCAATGCAAAAAAAGGTTGAACTGTGTGACACGACCTGAAAAAGCTCAAGACAGCACTATACACTACTTGTTTAACCATTAGAAAACTACAGTAAAGTTACACATTGCTGAAGTTACGGGAGTAGGTGAGTACAAGACACTGAATACGTATGTTTCACATTTTTACTGTATATGCTCTTTGCAATTCTACAGCATTGGGCAAAAGAAAAATACACTACACTCACTTATTTAGAACAAACATAAGTCACACCCTTTTGGTAGAGCTGTGCACAAATGTGAACAAGCACAATCAGTGATGGCAACCTGGTCCCCTATGTGGATGGACAGGGTCATTGCATGCGGAGAGGGTCATTGCAATACCTGGTCAGTTCCCTCCAGGATACCAGGTAACAATATAACAGTACATATTGTAACTGAACATAGGTAAATCATTCTGGCACATCCAGACGTTCCTGTCTGTCTGGCCATATATTTTCATCTATATCACAACAGATATCCCTTGCAATGCAGCGAGAAAAATATCTCCTGGAGTGGCAAATCCACCCTCTGCATGACTCTGCTGTGATGTTGTCACATGCTGCATCCATGGCTTCTAGCAAGGCCATTTGCACATGTAGATGCCGGTCATAAACCTTCCACCTCCAGGCAGAGAAAATCTCCTCTATCGGATTAAGGAATGGGGAGTAGGTAAGTAGATATTCAACCAGCATCCTGTCATGTGCTGCAAACCACTGTCTGACCAGATGTGAGTGGTGAAAACAGACATTATCCCACACAACAACATACTTGTCCCTGTAAAGAGTGTCTAGAAAAGTCAGCAGATGTTGGACCAAGACAGCTGAAGTATACCTGAGAGCAATGGTTCAATGTAGAAGACATTTTCAGCAAACAATGATAAAAAAAAGGTATAACATTTGGTTTGTATGTCTATGTATGTCTTTGTATGTAATGACTTAAGCAATGAAATGAAGACTGTTAGTTTTAATGGGAATGACTATTCAACATCCATAAGTAGGCCTATACTTAATTTTAACTGACATGACATAAGCAAATGATAACATTATAAAACAACATTGTATTGTATGAAAGCAACTGATACATGTCCAAAAGCATTTGTAATTTGTTCAGAGGAAGGAGAAATTGCTACTATGATGTGCAGAAATGACTAAATGTTATGGAGGTTGAACTAATAGTTATGAGAATTTTCACTCTGATCTGAGAAAAGCACCAAAGCGACTGAGAAAAACTGTATTTAGAACAAACATAAGTACACAATCACAACACAAGCACAATCAGATTCTGCGGACAGACACACAGACATACACACACACACGGAGAGGGTCGTTCCTGTCTGTCTGGCCATATATTTTCATCTACATGTTACTGTAGATGCCAGTCATAAACCTTCCACCTCCAGGCAGAGAAAATCTCCTCTATCGGATTAAGGAATGGGGAGTAGGTAGGTAGATATTCAACCAGCATCTGACCAGATGAGAGAACAGACATTATCCCACACAACAACATACTTGTTGAGTTAGCCCCCACTCACTTAAGCAATGAAATGAAGACTATTAGTTTTAATGGGAATGACTATTCAACATCCATAAGTATAGTTAATTTTACAGTTTTTCTCAATTGGTTTGGTACATTTCTCACATCAGAATTGAAATTCTCAAAAGTTCTTGTTCAATTGTCACATCATCATGCCATTTGTGCAGATGAAAAAGGCAGTTTCTCATTGCATTAAACAAATTGCAAATGCTTTTGTCCATCCATGCAAATGATTGTGTACAATTCTCAGTTTTTTCGTACATTATCAATTGCTTTTGTCATGCTAATCAAAATGCTTTGTTATGGGAATCTATCAAATAGTCTCACTCCCCAAAACATTTAGGCTATAGTTCATCATATTAGTCTTAACATGCAAAATGATTTACCAAGCTATCATAACATGTCAAGCACATTTCTATACATTTCCATAAGACATTTGTAAATATGATCTAAATTGGTAAATTGCTTGAATCTAGACTTTTTCTAATGAAGAGAGTTGAGAAACCAATGATCAACAGTTTTCTGAATGTGCTCAAGGGAGCATCTCATGAACAATCTACTGGAAAATATATAACCAGAGCACAATACAATGTTACAATGTCTGACAATGGAAGGACAAGAAAATGGACAACAACAGGGAGAAGGAGAGGAAGAGGGGTAAGGCTGCATGGTGGAGGATTTGGAAGAGGATGGATTAGGCACTCCAGAAGATGCTATTCACGCTGCCGGTGTCACGTGCTGCCTGACAGACGAGAATGTGAAGAAGCTGAAGATCAGGATTAGGATTTAGAATTTAGGGAGATGTTCATATTTTCTTGTTTACTTACTGTATGACCTATGTTTATATTTTTGACCTATGTTTGCTTACTGTATTTTACCTTTGTTCTGTCCAGTGCTGTCTTTTTTTTCTTTACGCACTGCAATGTCAATGTCTGCCAATAAAGACATCATTCTGTAAATGTGAATCTTGTCTTTTACAATCAATCTCACACATATACATTACGTAACTGACATGACATAAGCAAATGATAATATTATAAAACAACATTGTATTGTACGAAAGCAACTGATACATGTCCAAAAGCATTTGCAATTTGTTTAGAGGAAGGAGAAATTGCTACTATGATGTGCACAAATGACTAAATGTTGTGGAGGTTGAACTAATAGTTATGAGAATTTTCATTCTGATCTGAGAAAAGCACCAAAGCGACTGAGAAAAACTGTAAATGCAGTGCAGAGTCAATGTTATTTCAGGGCCTAAATGTGTTAATTTAACTCTGGAGTGTGGAGCTATATAAACCCTCAAAAGTGTTAAAATCAACTCTGTGGGTGTCAATTCAACACCGGTCTTTTTGCTGTGTAGCATTCTACAATTTCCTCCTATTTCCTTTGTACTCTCACCCTTACATCCTATCATCACCCTATTTGCCTTCCTCTTTCCTTCCATAACTCTCTCTCCCTCTTATTCTCTCTCCCTCCCCCTCTCTACCCCTCTGTCTCCTTCTCTCCCTCTTTCTCTCTCTGCCTCTCTCTCTTTCTCTCTCCCCCTTTTTCCCTCTCTCTCTCTCTCTTTCTTTCTTTCTTTCTTTCTCTCTCCCTCCCTCTCTTTCTCTCTCTCCCTCCCTCTCTCCCTCCCTCTCTTTTCTCTCCTCCTCTCCCTCCCTCTCTCTCTCTCTCCCTCTCGCTCTGTGAAACCTGCCGCTCAGTCACATGTCGGGCCGTGGTGGGCCCTTGCTCCTCTGCCTCGCGACCTGTGGGGCACGGCCTCACACTGGCCTCTCTTGTTCTGCTGCTGGCTGGCCCGCTCAGCAGAGGCTACTTTAACAAACACTACGTTCTCTTTCACTAAGTCCAGCAGCCAATGCTTACATTTACCCCCAATGGCGGATTAATTACTGTCTTTGTCTTGTTCTGCATCTGTTCTGCTGCTTGTGTGCGTATGTTTGTCAGCTGTACTTTTTTTTTTTTTTAAATGTGTCTTTCTTGTTTTCTGTCACCCTCTCCATTACTCGATGTCTTTCTCACCCCCCACTCCCATCTGAACCCCTTTTTTACATATGCACAATTCACAATCCAATTTTGCAAACTGGCCATCTTCCATTTCCAAAATGCCACTTCCCATTGTCCTTTATTGTTATATATATATGAATATTATAGGTAATATATATTAGGCCTACCTTATAGGTATGAACAGCATTGTACAGTTCAGTGGGTATTCCTGAGATATACTTTTTTATATCAGCAGAGGAGTGAAAAGTCAAAATCATTCAGAAATATTTCTGTGCAAGAGGCTAAGTTAACATCCTGGATGAGCCCCCAAATATCTGATGGACCCAGATTGAGTGTCAGGAAATTACGGAATGCAACATATACATTTAACCCGAAAAAAGATAGAGCGAATGGTTAAAAAAACACTCAGTATGAAGTTTGTCAATACACAACCCATGATGTCACTTTGTTCTATGAGTCCCCACTGTCAGTGCAGAAACCAATATAATCATTCTGTTTCCCTGTGTGTGATGGCTAATCAGTGCATCTGCACCCATCATGGGAATACTACTTCTTTTAATGTTCCTGATGACTGGCGCTGTCCAGGGTTCTGAAAACATGGCTAATCATTTTGTACTTTCTCATTTGAAACAAGTCCACTACTGTTACTGTGATAGACATGCATTGTTTAAATGAAAAACAGCCCTTGAGGGCAACTAGTTCATCTTCTATCGTATAGCTATAAAACTTCTTTATGACCTCCCAATTACCTCAAGGACTACTTTGTTTTCTTCTTGTTTCCTGAAACAATGCATTAGACTGACAATTAAGATGAAAACACATAAATCAAGTTTCAAAATTTTGCGACAAGACAAAAAAGACAAAAATAACCTGTTTGTATGCACCAATATCATGTTACAGCACTGAAACGTCTCTCTACTCAGTGAGTATCTTAACTTGCAGACAGGGTTGAGATGTTCCAAAATTCAGCCCTTTGAAGAATGGACAACTGAAACAAAATAGTTGTCTGTCTGTCTGTCTCTCTTTCTATGTGTCTTCTCTATTTCTGTCTAGCTTCAACGCCAAGGATGTGGTCACCATTGTCTCTTCCCATTGGTCAACTCATAGTAAGTTCCCTTATCTTTTCCACTGATTGGGAGTCTGACTACTTCTGACATACTGCTCTTTGTCAGTCACATTGTAATCCCCCAAGCCATCAGGGAAATCTGAGAGGAAAACAGACCCAAAGACAGACAGAAATTTCTCAATAGAAATAGATCTACTGTACTGTGTACAGAGTGGACTTTGTGTTTGTTCAGTGCATAAATACGCAATTTTCCCGAGTCCATTGTAAGAGACTTGGCCAAGTGTAACTGATCCTGAGTTAAGCTCCCTTTTTGCATGTTAACAATGAATCATTTTCATGCCATTTCACCGTCATTTTTTAGTTTTGAGGTTAGTGCTGCGACAATGCAAACATGAATTGTATAGAACACCACATTCTGCCCTTGTTGATTGGCTGATTACAGTATAGTTCTGAGTTCTTAAATCCTGCCCTTTATGTTCTTCTGAGGTCTTTACCAGTCACTCGGTCACCACGGCAAAGGGACCATTAAGGAAACCCAATATGGTGGGAGCTGCCAATGTGGGCTGAAAGAAGACCACTGTCAGGGAGAGCACGCAGTCTCTTTTGCCCCCTGGCACACAGATGGGCACTTGTTTATGAGATGAAGGGCATCTCTTTCAGGGAGACAGGCTTTGAATGTGTTTCGGCGGGCTAAAGTTTCTGTTGACAGCTTTTGCAGGACACTGGTACCTTGGCTTATCAGGCAGTGCCTGAAATTCTAGTTTCTTCCTGTTGTTTTGATATTTCCATTTCTAAAGCTGTTTACTTGAGGTATATGATCAACATTGTGTATTTTCATCAATAAGGCATAACTAGGGAGTGTATGTGTGCATAAAAAAGCTACTGTGCTTATTTTGAGCAGTTTTCCTTGTGCGTTTTACGCTTAGGTTATTGTTAGTCTGAATAACTTTGTGAATCTTAAATATGTGGACTTATGCAAAGGGAATTTATTTATTAATTTATCTATTCATTAATAGGAATAAAATATGAAATGACAACGCAATTAACATCTTCACTTTTTCTGATTGCAAACCGTTAAGACTATGGAGAGGTTTTCAATCGGAGATGCTTTGAAGTGTAGCCTCGTCTGGAGCTGTGACGTCACGAGGTTAAAGTCTCCAAAGGAGTCTCGGCCCCACGAGCGCGCATTTGAACACCTGTACAGCCGCTCTCTTCCACTTTTCTCGTGTTGTGCAAGATGGAACGATTCTAGTGCGAGAGCGACAGTGAACAGGCTGTAATCATCGACACAATGATTTGCCCTGTCCAAGGTTTCGCAGAATAAGGTGAGATTTTAATATATTAACTGTCCGTTTGGAAATAGTCAATAGGCTACTCACCTGAATTGTTGTGAAATTTGTCAAAAGTAGACAAACTTTTAGTCCGCGTGATTTTTGCATGACATGTTTTTTTACTAGTCTACATGTTGAAATTATCAACACACTTTTTTGCTATACAACATTGCCCACATTTAATATATCTACCAAGATCTGATGGATATCTGCAAGACCTATTCTTATATAAATAGACAACCACTAAACTGGCGATCAGTTTATTGTTGATTTGGCAGATTGTTGCGCGCTGGAGTGAGATCTAAAGAAATGGCCATTGTTTTGAACAGAGCGCTATTATACTCAATGGCATAACGTTTCTTCCGCTAAGATAACATTCCACAGTCCAGAGTCTTTGGACACATTCTCAAAGTGAACGCTATGACCATTTGTGGTTTGAGAGTAGAAGACCTTTGATGTATCAGTGTTCTAATATTGAACTTAATGATTTCCCTCATTTGTAAAAATTGCACAATAATTTAGCAATGCGTTTTAGCAAACACTTTCCCAGATAAATGCCACAACCAAAAGTCTTATCGAGGGTTTCCTGCAGTTATATTGCTTTTACAGCTTCTTCTAGATTACTCACCTCTACTTTCCCACCCCACCCCACTTTACCTCTTACCTTAACTCCAACCACCCCTTCTCTCAGACTTTCTTTTCCTTTATACTGCTGTGTACGTACATGATCTTATCCCCACTTCTCAGACATCCAGTACCATATATTTTCTAATCTATAGTATCTTATGTGCTGTGTATGATCTTATGCAATGATTTCAACTCAGTGTCTTCAACTGTTATGTATATAGTATTCATGCCGTTCTTCAACTTGCAGTGTTAACCTCTCCATTTCCAGTATTCGTCTGTATCCCTCACTCACAGAGTTACTTTCTCAAATGCACGCATGCAAAGATACAGGTGTGTACGCATTCATTCTGTCTAAAGGCCAATTTATAGTCCAGGTGACCCTCGAGTATCGCTTGACAAAATATAATGTAAAACAGATGAAAATTCTGTCTGCTAAGATGTACACTAAGCTTATTGTGTACATAAAAGGGCACAGACGTTGTCATTGTCCGATTGCATATCAACTTGCAACATTGGCATGGGCATGGCCTGCAGTCATTTCCCAATCCTACCCCATCTCTCTCCCACTTCCTCCCACTTATTCACTGTCCTGTCTGAATAAAGCCATAAAAAGGCCAAAAAATGCTTATAAAATGAAGGAACTACATGTGGTGTTGATTCTATGATGTTTTTTGACACCACCACTGGACTATAAAAACCTACAGTACCAAATCACCTGTCAACAATTTTGTCAAAGTGACATATGTTGCCTGAACTATAGACTGGCCTGTATTCAACACACCCCCACCCTACCCCACCCCTTTACACACAAACATACACACACAATGACACATACACTTTACACAAACTCTGACCCAACCATTTTGAATGTATTCCACAGGCTATTCGACCCTTGACCTCTACGATTATCATCATCATCAGCAGCAGCAGCATCAGCATCAGCAGGAGGAAGAGGAGGCCCGGGGATCAGCAACATGAGCTGGGGCACCCTGTACAGCCAGCTGGCCGGTGTGAGCCGGCAGTCCACCTCGCTGGGCAAGGTGTGGCTGTCCGTCCTCTTCATCTTCCGCGTTACCATCCTGGCCGTGGCAGCGGAGACGGTGTGGGGCGACGAGCAGTCCGACTTCACCTGCAACACACTGCAGCCGGGCTGCGAGAACGTCTGCTACGACCACTTCTTCCCGATCTCGCACGTGCGCCTCTGGTGCCTGCAGCTGATCTTCGCCTCCACGCCACCCCTGCTGGTGGCCATGCACGTGGCCTACCGCAAGCACGGCGACAAGCGCAGTGTCCTGCGCCGCGACAAGAGGTCGTCGGGCGGCCCGACCGCCGCGACGACCAGGCAGCAGGAGGAGGAGCTGGAGAGTATCCGGCAGAGGCGGCTGCCCATCGTGGGGACGCTGTGGTGGACCTACGCCCTCAGCCTGGTCTTCAGGGTGGGCTTCGAGGTGGTGTTCGTCTACGCCCTGTTCGCCATCTACGGGACCCTCTGGATGCCTCGCCTGGTGCGCTGCGACCAGTGGCCCTGCCCCAACAAGGTGGACTGCTTCGTGTCGCGGCCCACCGAGAAGACGGTCTTCACCGTGTTCATGGCGGCTGCGTCGGTGGCGTGCGTGGTGCTCAACGTGGCGGAGCTCGCCTACCTTGTCAGCAAAGCGCTCGTGAGGTGCTCCCAGTCAGGCACCAGGAAGTGCTCGTCCATGACCAACTGCTCATCCGCTGACCCCAAGAGCTTGCTGCAGAACAAGAAGAACGAGAAGAAGAGTGAATCTTTGCTGTCCACTGTGTCCTCCCTGGCATCCAGTGCCAAGGCAGTGTGAGCCTGACACACTGCTTATACACATACATGACACACACACACACACACACACACACACACACACACACACACACACACACACACACACACACACAACAGCACATGCACACACACATGCGAATGCACACACATGCAAATGCACACACATGTAAATGCACACTTTTGGACATACAAATGCACACACTCCTACTTACACCCATCCACTCACATACACCCACACACTCATACACACAAACACACACACACAAACACAGAGACCCCACTGCAATACACACACACAAACACAGAGACCCCACTGCAATACACACCAAACTCCTGAGAAAACTGGATTAACACTCTTACAGAAGGTGACAAACAAACTTCTTATGCACACATAAATCTTAAAGCTCGATCCCATAGGAAATGACAGATAGATATTGTTTAAAAAATTAACTTCCATAGATGTCCCCAAAGCATGTCCTAGAAAAGATAATTGTGGTAAAGAGGAGATTGGATTTCACATTTATATTTTCTTTGAGCTAGTCTTCTCTTTTTAAATGTTTAAATATGTAAAGTCATCGCCAGCAAATCAAGGAATGCGCACTGACGTGACGTGTGGGACCACTACGCCATCTAGTGGCTAGAAAAAGAGGTTCAAGGGAAATAATGCAATTAGATTATACATATTTTATGTTTATTTGCTATCTGGTGTTGGTGATAATTATGATGACGATGACAATGAATATGCATATAATGATGATGATTAGTCTGTAGATTTGGTCTTAAGAAGCCTGAGAGGAATATGATTTTCAATGTCAATGGCAATAAAATTACCGCCCTGAGACTGGCAGATGTGTTTTTAAGCACATTAAATGATCATAACTATTGCCAAACAATGTTACATTAATGTACATATAATGTAGGGTATGTTTTACATTCGTACATTACAATACACTACAATATACAGATGTAGCCCTTTGTTTTTTCATTGGTCTAATATGTTTCATTTTCACAAATGATTTTCACATGTTCAAATTCTTCAGAATGTAAGACTATGTGTACATAAAATATGCCCCTGTTAACATTTAACCTTAGTTATATTTGTAGACTACCACGTAAAATTAGTCTGTTAGTGTAGAATAAGAGTTGTAGTGACTAGTTAATCACAAATCAGTGGTACTCTTCATCCAGGAAGATGTCTGTCAGGAAGTGTTGTGTACTGCATGGGTTGTCCAATGATGTTAAGTTCCGTAACCAGAAGGTAGTAGTGGGAAGAAATGAACATTAGATCAGGCTAAATGCTGTTTAGCATTAAGTGCTATTTTTCTTGTTCCCCCATTCCCACATTGAACATTAAATGGAATATAAATCAATATAAACTTTATACTCTGACAGAGGACCAGTTCTTTTCTACAAAGTTGGACATCCTGGCTTCAAAAAGTAAATGTCCTGCCACATATTTGATCCAACCATTTTCTGAACCAGCTGATCAGCTGATCCAAATGAGCCCAACTCACCAGACAGTTAGATTAGTTAATTATTTAAATCACCTTTTGTCAAGTTCACAGGCCGAAGAAATACATGGCAGGATTTTTTACTTCCCTGTTGACCTCTGCTCTAGTAAAGCTGGCTATCCAAGTGGATATAAATGTGAGCTACAAACAGAGCTACAAACAGAATGCACTTTAGCTCTCTGTTTAGTGAAGTTTACACACCAAAACTATAATTAAACAAATCAGATCCACCTACAGTAATTCACGGTCACAAATTTGACCCAGTCCTTCCGGCAATGGGCGTTGGAGGCCCCCGGTGAAACCATGCATATTATTTGAAGCCCTGGTGATGAATTTTGGAAGTTGACAGGGGCGTGGCGTGCAGCCGTACACGGGAACCACTGTATGAATTCACTCATGCATGGTCACCCGATGTGACACACGGGATGGCCGGGACCAGGAGGCAGCTGTGCTTCGCGGAAGCCCATCTCCAAGTTCAAATCGCCTCAATAAACTAGCTGGGCCCCTGGGTAGCTCCAACGTGGCGGAGAAGACTACGAGCTGGACAAAAAAGTTTTGGCTGGCTGATTTCAAAAGGACTTTGGGTAAGCTGACAAAGCTACAAGGATTTTGGGAATGGGTGGAGAGGGGAGGGCTCTTGCAACATAGGGAGGTCTGTATGATATCCAACGCACTCAAAACATGGCATCTGTGGCTGCCGGATATTGCTTTCAGTGGAAAGGGCTGACACCCTCACTATAAGGTATGGTGACGATGAGGGCCAAGTGCCTTTCAAGGCATCTTGTGTACGCGTGGATCTCCTGTGTGTGCTCACGCCTTATGTCTGAGTCATGACAGCCTACTTCTAACCATAATTATAGAGTGTTGGTTTATATAATCATGTCGACAGTCCAACATTGAGTAGACCATTTAATTAGATTTTTACAAATAAAACTAAGGCTGTTACACAATAGTGAACATGCCTCAATGGATAGTGCCAGCGGGCACAAAGGTAATCTGGCAACTTCTCTATTGTCAGAGTATACAGTTTGTCAGAGCGTCTGTAGAGCAAACACACCTTGTTTGATGGGTATGAAATACACCAGATAAACTGGCTGGAATGTATTTAGCATGTAGTCGACAACAATTTGCACCCTAGTTTTGGACATCGTAAGAATTTAGGCTTATACATAGTCAGACATACAGCCTTAATAATAATAATAATAATAATAATAATAATAATAATAATAATAATAATAATAAACACCGTATCTCAAACCCCAAATTCTCAGTAGACCTACGGCATAAAGTAATTAAACACAGCAAATAATATTAATGTTATGCCATTTCTTTCAGTTAGTCCCAATACACTTCAATAAAGTAAAAATTCTTTTGGGCGCTTATGCCATCCAACTCAATGTGCGCATTAGTCGCTACAGGGAAATATTTTCCCTCATCAGCACTTCCGAGTTCTGATGAGACAAGCACTCCCAACGAATTCAACCAACTGGCCCGTTACTTGCATACTCAGGGTACAAATATGCACTTAACGCACTTGACCATCCACCACAATACAATAAGCAGGTTAAACGAATACATACGGAGTACGCGTCTGTGTGTTCAATTAGTTTGAGAAAATCCTTAAATTACGCAAACAATAATAAACTACAGGATTTGAGTACAAATGCACACTGCGCTTGTACACTAAAATGTACCAGACGTTACCAGATTGGATAGTGCCCAGTCGGATATTAGTATTGGGACAGATAAGTACAGAATGTCTATTTCTGTTGTTTAGCTGTAAGTGGTGGCATTTCCGTGGTTTTATGTTTTTTCCCAAAATAATATCACGGACATTATGTAGTGTAGACAAGTGAAAACTATTTGGAGAAACAGCATTTGTGATCCAAAGTCAGACTAAACAAATGCAATGTTTTTGTCTACAGGTGTTAAAATATCAAGCCTTAGTCGATGGATTTATTACTTTCGCTACCACACCAACTTAGTGAGTGACCCCTCTCTCCTCTCGTGGCTTTTGCCTGAATGAATCCCTCTTTTCTGCTTTTGCTCTCAGTGAATCCCCCCTTTTCTCTTTCTCTTTCTCTCTCTCCCTTTTTTTTTTTTTTTTTACTTTTTGCTTTGGTGTGCGGTGGTGTGAGTCGTGTGCATAGCTTTGGGGCTGCCACACTAATGGTATATTTGTATTTTTATCTAGGTAATAATCTATGTTTTAGTAGAAGTATCAGTTTGAAAATATTGTTCTTATTTCAGTCATGTTGTGTCGGTGTTGTCAGCATTTCCCAGAGGACCAAAATTATCAAGAAGTAAACGAATTTCAATTAACTAATACAGGGAAACTTTGGTTTGCACTTGGAAATTGGCGCACCCTGTAAGCATTGGCCATTAATGGTGTGCATTGCTTTCGACTGCAAATTTTAAGTGTTCAAATGTTATGTGAAGATTTCTAGCGAATAGCCTATTTGGTGTCTCGAGTACGTCTTCGTAGTATTTACAAACGATATGTTATCTGTTGCTGAGTAACATAGAGCTCACCGGTTCTTGGAAGCGATTCTTGGCACAGCCTTCCCTCAGCGGTCACTTCTGGGATATGGTTATCACGAGTGTATCAACACCTCCCTGTTGATACTCGATATAATTATCTCATTTGATCGATTTTTTTCACGTCCTTCACTGAGGTCCACACGGACCATTTATGATTGGGATGATGTGATGAGTAGAGGTCGTGCAAGTTTGTCTGAGCATTTACAGTAGCAAATTAGTCCCAAAAGAGCAGTAGGCTAACTAAGTAAGTTTAACCTGAGCTGTCTGAGTTTACACAAGTCAGAGACTTCTGTGTGTAATTCTGCTGTGTCAGCTTGTGAAATGTGCTATGAAGGGTCTGCAACGTGTCTCTAAAAACTAGAAATGTCCTGTTATGTGCTCCATTCTACATAAGGTGAAGATGTGTTACTGGTTCAGTCTGGTTGTGTGTGGTGTTGTGCTAACTCATTTCACCTGCTTGATGTAGTGGGTAGAAGGACCAGCAAGACAAGACACAGTGTGAAGCCAGGGCTCCATGTAAATCTGTCTGGCTCCTGTGGTTAAGTGTGTAATTAGCAGTGTCGTGTGATCAAGTTGTTGGGTGTGATGCTTTGGTCTCTCATATGTTTTGTTTGCTGTGTGCCTATGCAAACAAATGTTTGACACACAACTGGCCTTCTGGTCATCACAGTGTTTAAATGTAGTTATTTATTGCATGGTATTTGGTCTTTCTTTTTCTTACCCATTTTTTTCCCTTCTCTTCCCCTCCTCTTTGCCTTCCTCTCACTCCTTTTTCCTCCTTTCTTTTTCTCCCTCAGCTTCTTGTGGTGTGCTCTCTATTTACCCCAACGCTGTACTCCTTCCTCAGGCTAGAAATCGTGAAGTATGGGTGACTGGAGCTTTCTGGGGCGTCTGTTGGAGAACGCGCAGGAGCACTCGACGGTGATCGGCAAAGTGTGGCTGACCGTCCTCTTCATCTTCAGGATCCTGGTGCTGGGGGCCGCTGCCGAGGAGGTGTGGGGGGACGAGCAGTCGGACTTCACCTGCAACACGCAGCAGCCCGGTTGCGAGAACGTCTGCTACGACGAGGCCTTCCCCATCTCGCACATCCGCTTCTGGGTGCTGCAGATCATCTTCGTCTCCACGCCCACGCTGATATACCTGGGCCACGTGCTGCACATCGTCCGCATGGAGGAGAAGAGGAAGGAGAAGGAGGAGGAGATGCGTAAGGCGCTTCGCTTCCAGGAGGAGAAGGATCTCTACAGGAACGGCGGGGAGGGCGGAGGCGGAGGAGGAGGTGGTGGTGGAGGAGGAGGCGGGAAAAAGGAGAAACCCCCGATTCGAGACGAGCACGGAAAGATCCGGATCCGCGGGGCCCTGCTCCGCACCTACATCTTCAACATCATCTTCAAAACCCTCTTCGAGGTGGGCTTCATCCTGGGCCAGTACTTCCTGTACGGGTTCCAGCTGAGGCCCCTGTACAAGTGCGCCCGGTGGCCCTGCCCCAACTCGGTGGACTGCTTCATCTCCAGACCCACGGAAAAGACCATTTTTATCATTTTCATGCTTGTGGTGGCTTGCGTGTCGCTTTTGTTGAACCTCTTAGAGATCTACCACCTGGGCTGGAAGAAAGTCAAGCAGGGCATGAGCAACGAGTTTGTGCCGGAACGTGAGTTCGTGGGCAACGAGACGAGGGAGGTGGACGACGTGAGGGTTCTGCCCGAGACCCGAACGTCCGCGCCCCTCCCCAACCACCCGCCCAACTACACGGACCTGACGGTCGCCGGGAGGGGCACCTTCATGCCCCCGCCGCACCCCGTCTCCATGGCGGCCGTCCCCCTGGAGGCGGAGCATAAGTCAGAGCCGTTTCACGACCCGCTCCACTCCTCCGTCTTCTCCAGCAACAACAGCAACAACTACCGGCTACCGGCGGTGCAGAATTGGGCCAACGTGGCCGCGGAGCTGCAGACTAGCGAGGCGAAGCCGAGCGTCCCTCACTTGCCCTCCTCCTCCTCCTCCCTGTGCTCTCTGAGTAACATGGCCCACCCCAAGGAGCCCCCGCTGGTCTCCTCCGGGGTGGTGAGCGACGGCGAGAACGACGGAGACGAATCCAGCGGAGGGAAGAGCGACGCGGGTCCCGACGTCACGACGACCACGGTGGAGATGCACGAACCTCCGGCGGTGCCCATGGATGTCCGCAGGCTGAGCCGGGCGAGCAGGGCGAGCAGCGTCAGAGCGAGGCCTGATGACCTCGCCGTCTAGCCTCTCTGCACCCCGACCCCCCACACCCCCACCCTAAAACCTTCCCTTTCTCCCTGCTCATTCACCCCCCACTTAAAAAAAAAAACACACACACACACACACATACACACGCTCAGCATCCCATGACCTCTGTTTTTTATTGTGACAGAGAGAGAGAAATGTTTTAAAGCAAGACAAAAGTACATTAGAGGTACAGTAAAAAAAAAAAAAAAAGACAGGTGGAAACGTGGTGTTCTGTGATATGAAATTCTTTTTTTAATGGCTAGACTATCCAAAAAAAAAAAAGAATCAGTGCAATCGGTGAGTTGTAGTGTCACCCCAGCAGAAATGATGATAGCTAGGAATGTGACATACACTCACATCTATGTGTTTAAAAATGGGAAAACCAGGTTGGCCCAGAATTGTGAAGGTAGAGACATTTTCACTAATTCGGACGCTAGCACCATTATTTCTTTCTTTGAAAAAAAAAATACTGTTTTGAATCTTTTTCTTTCTGAGGAAGTATTTCGGAGAGGTATGCACTTCTGAGTCGTTTTTTTTCTTCTTCTTCTCTCTCTTTTGTTGTGATAGATCTTGAGTTTGACCCCTTGACCCTTGACCCTTGTACACTGGTGTGCTATAGCCACCATTCTTTTAATCAGTGTTCGTCCAGCATTTCGTGATTCCTCTGATTCGTCGTTGAACATATGGTTACACATATGGTCCAAAGCAAGCTGACCTTGACTCTCTAGTAGTCTGGGAGCTGGAGCAAAGAATAGGCCATACCTCTATTCTGTGTTATGACAGATCCCAACCTGAGACTTGTCTCTAGGGTTCTCGAACGTTATGTTTGATTGAAAATGAAGGAGGTCTTGTTTTTAACTCTCATTAAACAAACAAACATTCTTACTATCATTGCAGTTTCATCAGGATATACTGGTATAAATATATCGCCTATATATATATATATATATAAATAATATACAGTTAAAAGGCTCTAACTGAACCCACAAACAGTGATAGTGTTTGCAGTGTCTTAGAGAAGTGCAACTCCTCCTCGAAATAAAATTCTGCAGCAATAGATCAACAGGAGTACTGCTCATATTTTGTACATAAAGGGCTAACATCTGCGTGAACACGATGTAGATGCCATATCGTCAAGGCAACAGAATGGCTTGTAGGTAATAGAACTGCTTGGAATTTATAGCAATGACATCTGATTTCTTTGTTGCCAGAGTATTTCACTGCAACCAGTGGAACTGTGAATACACTGTGCATCTCTTTGTTATTTTTTAATTCCTGCCAGGTTATACATGAAGACGAAGAGCTCCATTTCAATAGTTTTCTCTCCCAATAACATTTGCATGATTTGAACTCACAGGATTTGTTTTCATAGACTCTGGGTGTTTTCCACAGTCAGGGTATAGTTGTCACAGAGAAGTCTGTCTTTGCATTGCATTGTCACCGGTGAAATCTGTCACTGTGAAACTACAACTCACTGATTCATCAAGGGCACATTTGACTGTCTTGGTGTTACCCTTAATAGCCGCATCTTTGATATCAGACTACCACTTGATTTGACGAAAGAGCAACAACAGGGACACTGAACCATTGGCACTTCATATTCAGAGTATGTAACAGTCATCTCAGTTAACCAGTTAACTTAGAAGAGGTTAAGTAAACAGCTAAAAACAAAAAACAAAAAACAATCAATTTAGTTTCCATACCCTCCCACTCCCTGTCCCTCTCCCTCTCACTCTCTCTCTCTCTCTCTCTCTCTCTCTCTCCCTCTCTCCCTCTCTCTCTCTCTCAGCCTCTCTCACTGTCCCTCTCTGTCATGCTCCATAGGGATGGCTAGGCTGGGCTGAACCAGGGCTGTGAATGTGCTTGCTGTGCACTACTGTTTTGTTGTGTTCATGCGCTGAAATGCAGAACCTGCTGCTTGCATCTGCATCCTTTTGTGTGTGTGTGTGTGTGTGTGTGTGTGTGTGTGTGTGTGTGTGTGTGTGTGTGTGTGTGTGTGTGTGTGTGCCTACCCCCTGCTCCCTTCCAAACTTTACTCTGTCTTACCCGGGCCCGTCGTCTCGGGGCCCTTGCTGCTGCACAACTAACTGAAAGACTCAAGTTCAGTTGCACCAAAAAGAGGATTGAAAGAGGATTTTGTTTTTTGGGAATATTCAAGCATTACATACTGAAAATGGCAGAAGGTGATGTGGCAGTTTATCGTTAACACATCAGGACACGGTAACAGCATCTGTCAAGAGAATTGTATTTCACTACTACCCCAGTGCCATTTACATTTTATATAGCAAGTGTGACTCACACAATAATTGATCATTTTTTGCCAAAGAGTTTTTGTAAAGTACCCAGAATTTTTCACTGCAAAGATATACTCTATATCCTTACTACTCTTTTGCATAGGCATGTGTCAGGCCTTCAGTTCTCATGGCACTTACATAGGATTTTTATTCATCACTAACTAGGCACTATCTGTGTAGAGCAGCATTGAAACAAATGCAAATTGCATGTAACACCATGTTTTCTTTTGATAAAATTGCTATTTTTATAAAGAGAAAAAGGAATAATTTAAGGGTATCGAAGGAGAATAGTTTTTGCTGTCTTTTTTGGATGCTGAAACAATTTATTTGGTACAAAATGGAGAGGTCATGACGACCTTTCCCTTCAGTTTTGTCGTGTTGAATCTTCTATTGACCTATTAATTTCCATTCTCTGCTCTACTTCCCTGGCTGTCAAGTGTATCGTTGTGTTAGGTCGTTATCAGAAGCATGTGCTGTGAAACTGTCAATCCCAGTTGCCATTTGTGAAAATACTCAGCCACAAATCAACTAATGAAACATGGATCGGTTGTTAGGTATTCCTTCACACTGTGAATTTACCCAATATGAGGTGTCAAGATATATCTTTAATCCTGTTTTTCACCATATAGGATAAGGATGATTTTTTTGGTATTTTTTTAGTTGTATCAGAGATGGAGTCAGAACTGGCACTTCGCTTGGGCCGCCAAGCTGGGACTGAAATGAAACTAAGTTTGCCAACCATTAGATTTGCTAATTACATTGCTATCATTGATACTAATATTGATATTTTGAGATGGATGTAACATTTCTGACTTATTTTATTGTATTATAAATACACCAGTGTGTGTTTCTATGTCTCTCTTTTTTTGGTTTAAAAAAGTTTACATTGCAGTATGTAGATAAAGATTTGCACATCTATGCCAAACACACTCTATAACAGGATCTCATACAGGTGAATTTGGGCTGTCAGAACCATAGATAATGAAAGGAACCAGAATTTACACACCCCAGTGAAACCACCAATAACCGCACCGTACGCCCTCCAAGCTGAAAACAACTATCAGAGTTTTCAGAACAAAATCTCTCTGACCAGTCATGGACAAGGAACCATCAGGACATACAGGAAACAGAGGCCCACTGCATCGCTGTCTTAAGAGAAGTGCCTTGTGTATGAGAAATTGTAAGATCAAGTTGATGTAAATGTTCATTTACCTCAAATGTTTACAAAACTGTTACCAAATAAATTTTTGTACCATAGATTCTTTTGCTTCATGTGATTGTGTTTTTTTTTTTTTTTTTGGTGTTGGGGGGTGGGGGGGTTGTGTTGGGTTAGTGTAAGATGCCAGAAATATACAGAGCAGATACTGTTACACTAAACTGCTTACAACATCCTTACAAAATGTGAGATATCGGTACACACAGGTCTCAAAAAGGATCCAGTCTGGCACTGTCTCACTGTTTTGACTTCCAGTACTCACTTTGGTACCTGAAGTCTCATTTTTTTCATACTATTAACTGTGCTGAAAAACATTTTATGTGTACAAGATGCTGCAGGATTGTAGCTTGCAGGGAAGATTTTCTTGAGTTCCATGCAGTTTCTTTTATTGAAAATAACTCCATAGGCTCCAAATCAGCAGCCTTCTAAAAAACAGTTATTGTCTACTTAAACTCAATATATTCTTATAACTAATATGGCTCAAGAAAAAAAAACTAAAATCATAAGTACCACTGCAGTCCTTTGGCAGTATTTGTTATGACCTGAGGGTCATAAAGCCCCAGACTTTTTGCACATCAGGTCTACCACTCGGCAACATGACTCACGGCTTTTGAACTGATCACGTTGCAGCTCAACATTTCGGAGGGGGGTGTGAGAACTCAAAAGTAAATGGACCGAGAAGCTTATGGCACAGCCACTCAGTGGTGTGTGCATTACGTTGAAATCCAAACACACTAGGTTGGGGGAGGGGGAGGGCAAGGGGGGGGGGGGGGGGGGTGCAGAGTGAGATGCACACTGAGGCACAAAGCTTTTTTTCTCACTGTAGTATGAGACTGTTGACAAGTTCATTATTGGTTATTACTGAATAAAGGAGAGAAGTAGGTGGTGAAAGTCGTGCTATGCTGTGTATTACTGTAATATGGCTTATTTTAGTTGCATACAGTGATCAGGCAATTAAGGAACCCCCATTTCTGTGTGTGTGTGTGTGTGTGTGTGTGTGTGTGTGTGTGTGTGTGTGTGTGTGTGTGTGTGTGTGTGTGTGTGTGTGTGTGTGTGTGTGTGTGTCTGTGTATGTGTGTGTGTGTGTGTGTGTATGTGTGTGTGGAGCAGACAAGAGGTGCAGGACATTACATACTATGTTTGTTCTACTGTATGGAAATAATCAGTGATCAAGGAAGAGTTCAGCAGTCTTTAGAGCAGGTTGACTAAGAAACTATTATATTTCTTTCTGTCTATTGTTGGGGCTGTTGTAGTTCTTAACCTTGTGGACATCCAAAGAGTGCCACGACAAAATGTACTAAGATTGGTGCCATGCCAAAATGTAATAAGATTACTTTTCACACGTGCAACTCTTCCTCCCTATCTCCTCTTATCTCTATCTTACTCCCTCCTCTGTTCCTCTTGCAACTACACAATCCCCCCCTGACCTCCTCATCCCATCCCCTTCTCAACCCTGCCACTGTTGTTTCATAATCAAATGGCCACATTAGTTCATATCATGTGATTGGTTGAGGACTCGTTGGACATTGGAGGTCCTAATCACAGCCTATAGTTTGGCCCTCGCCTTCCTGCGGGGCTATCCCACATGACCCTGCTGAGTGCAGCACTTCCTTTATGCGCTCTCAATGGGCCGGATTCAGACCAAACAAAAAAAGAGAGAGGGAGAGAGGGAGAGGGATAGGGAAAGGGAAAGGGGAAAAGGGTGGGGCTTTTTCACTTGCTGGCCCATAGGACCATAGGACAGGCTGTATATCTGCAACGTGTTGTGTGTGTGTGTTTGTGTGTGGGGTGTATGTGTGTGTGAGAAAGAGAGAGAGAGAGAGAGAGAGAGAGAGAGAGAGAGAGAGAGAGAGAGAGAGAGAGAGAGGTAAGTGGATATTTTCTCAGGTTCTTAACATGAAAACAATCAGTGAGGTGAGTATACAATAGGCAACTTTTTGAGCATTGTTTCCAGACAACACTATTTACAGATGTTGTTTTGTCAATTTTGCACAGATATTAGGCAAAAAAACTGATCAGCAGCAGACGAGCTTTCATGATCATCCAATCAGAAAATTAAGAGCCAATCATGTTGTTGCCTGGCAACACTACTCAAACAGTCCCCCCCTGTATCACCACCTTTAGAAGAATCAAAAGCCTGAACTGAACTGTGCCTAAAGCAAGTTCATGTTCACAGCACTGACACAGTGAAGTGGGTCAAAGTTCAATAGCATTCAGAAGAAATTACAGCT
>CM050220.1:12933423-12988423 GCA_027475355.1 Coilia nasus | reverse complement strand
GCAGCCGTTTCTCCCAGAATTGCTCTGTGTAGTCTGTATTGATTTGTCACGCATTTCTGCTACTTGGCTACGTGGAGTAGTAACATTTGATTATTTATAACAGCGATATATTGTTTCAATAGATGGTTGATGATGGATATATTGTGTTTAACACCGTGCCTTTCATTTCTCGTTTGTCAGGAAACCAGGACTCTCGCAGAAATCGCCAAAGCAGAGTTGGATGGCATCGTGCTGAAGAATAGGCCCATTCGCGTCCGCTTCGCAACTCACGGTGCAGCTTTGACCATCCGCAACCTCTCTCCTGTGGTCTCGAACGAGCTGCTGGACCAGGCCTTCAGTCAGTTTGGTCCTGTGGAGAGGGCCATTGTGCAGGTGGATGATCGCGGCCGACCTACGGGAAAGGGTTTTGTTGAATTTGCCAACAAGCCTGCTGCGAGAAAGGCACTGGACCGTTGTAATGATGGAGCTCTCCTCCTTACCACGTAAGACATAAAGATGGTGTTTTTGCATTAACTGCCCATTTGTTTTTAACAAGCTAGACATCTATTTATGTGTATTTTGTGATGCTCTCAGGTCACCTCGCCCAGTAGTTGTGGAGCTGACAGATCAGTTTGATGAAGAAGATGGTCTTCCTGAGAAGATGTTGCAAAAATCAGCCCAGTATCACAAGTAGGTTTTTTCAGGGGTTTTGCCCACTTTGATCCCTTCTCCCTTCTCAGGAAGTATGAATGTAGCCTGGTAAACCAGCCCCTCGTACTTTATTTCATTTTGTACAGAGGGTCTGCCAGTGCTGTATTGAGAAACGATTTCCTCCTGGAGGTGTGAACTCAGCTGAAGTTTAAAACAAGTGTTTCTGCCTTTGCCCAATCGCTAAAGTCTGGTCGTGACATATGAAATTAACCTGCCTATGCCCTATAATTCAAATGTAGCACACAAAGTCAACGTCATCGCTCACGAACACTCCCTCTGTTTGCTGATTGTCTAGGCAAAATTCTGCCTAAGACAGCGATGTCAATGGAAGCACCAGACCCTCTGTACAAAATGAAATGGATGGTTTGCCAGGCTAGTATGAATGAGCTTTACAACCTACTTTGCCCTGTGACGTGTGTCTGCTACATAGGATAAACCTTCCATTGGTTCTTTTCCTTGCAGGGAGAGAGAACAGACTCCACGTTTTGCACAGCCGGGCACCTTTGAGTTTGAGTACTCATCGCGCTGGAAGGCCCTGGATGAGATGGAGAAACAGCAGAGGGATCAGGTGGATCGTAACATTCGCGAGGCGCGGGAGAAACTCGAGACCGAGATGGAGGCGGCCAAGCATGAGCATCAGCTCATGATGATGAGACAAGGTGGGTCCGAGTCTCTGTAATGAAACCTTGGTGTACACCCCAGGAGCAGGACACAAAAGTGGCAAAATTAAACTCCAAGAAAAATGGGTCTGCAAACTTTGTATAATAAAGGACAAAAAAGTATTTGAAGTGTGCTGACCCATTTTCTTTCGGTTTAATTAGGTCTTCAGTATTAGCACTTGCACCAGTCAGCTTCCATTGTGGGTCCATAAGTACACAGGCGAGACTCTTTTGTACCGGCCTTCTTTCAGCTGAAGTTGTTTACGGCAGGGGAAACATGAATGTCAGAGCTGCATCGTTTGGAGAAAATATTTACTTGTGATCAAAATATGCAGAATGTGATGCAAAATAATTGCATCTCAATTTGAATTCAGTCAGTATTGTGCACCTCTCACCTGCTTATCCTCACATATGGATGCAACGTTAACTGTCCTGGTATCTCTCTATGACCTTTGACCCTTAGATCTCATGAGGCGTCAGGAAGAGCTCCGTCGTCTGGAAGAGCTGAGGAACCAGGAGCTACAGAAACGCAAGCAAATTGAAATGAGGTACAGCTAGACGTGAACATACCCAAGCATACACAACGTACAGCTAAATATACACATACCCCAGCATGCACCCAGAGAATGAGGTAGCCAGAGAAGAGTGCAGACTGTCTATGAACTCTAACAGTGAAAAGGTCCTATAGTTATCTTACAGGTCCTCAACAAAGGCAACAAACCAGTTGACTAATAGAAGAGAATAGAATAGAATATAAAGCCTTTATTGTCATTATACACATCACAATGAGATTTAAAGGCTCCCTTCAAGGTACATACAGTGCAAAGTATGAAAGTATAAATACCCTACTGGTAAAAACTACAAAACTACTATGCTATAAAAAGGCACATATGCACACTATCTAAGTATGCAGACAGACAGACAACAGATAACACAGACTGGAGTTCAATTGATGAGCAGCATACTGATTGGTAGAGGTAGAATCAGTACAAAAAGACCAAGCAGTCCAAGTGATGGTCAGCATACTGAGTGTCAGTGCAAAGTCCAAGGACTTCAAAGTAAGTCCAATGGTGAGCAGCATACTGGGTGGTAGAGGTAGTCTCAAATGTGAAAGTTGTCAGTACAAGGTGTGCGTAAGTGACTAAGGAGGTTTGCACACTGTAAATGCAGTTGCCTGACGAAGACCTTGGGGTCGAAACATTGCCTTGTTTTTCTGTCTAATAAATAAACTTTGGTGTGCAGACCCCTCCGCCATCGACTTTCTTTGACCATGTTATGGTTTCGAATAAGAGAAAAATTTTTTTCCTGAAGCAAATAGTTCACTAAAGCACAGACAGGTGATAGTTTTGTTAAGTGCGTACTCCACATGTTTGTACGCAGACATGAGGAAGAGAGGCGCAGGCGGGAGGAAGAGATGATGCGTCACCGCGACCCAGACGACATGCGACGACAGCAGGACGGCTTCAAGCCCAACTTCATGGACAGCGTGAGTAACGAAAAAATCGCAAGCCCCTTGGGCCTGCCCCTCTTTTGGTTTCGGGTCGTCTGTCGTCTCTCGAAAGAGCGAGCACCAGGAAGCATCAGAAAAACGGATTTCTACAGGCCTTCTCCTTAAAATAATGGTGTGGTGATAGGCTTGTGTCAGACCGCTGGAAGATCAAGATACGATGCGTAGAATCGGCTGTTCTTTGGGGCATGTGGATAGTATATGTCGAATAATCTTTTGAATGACATAAACTATCAGCTTTTAGTGGGTGAAGATTTCATAATCGACATTGGAGCCACTTGGCATTCTGTTGTCATATATATTTACGTCTTTTTACATTACACTTAGCTGACACTCTTATCCAGAGCGACCTACAGATATACAGGGTTTTAGTTACAGTCCCTGGAGTTAGATGCCTTGCTAGGGTAGGGCGGGATTCGAACCGGAAGCCTTCCGATTGCAAGACCAGCTCCCTAACCACTACGCCACAGTTGCCCGACTTTTTACGTACTTCTTCAGGAAATGTGGCAGATTATGATACTTTTTGATGCCCCCTCACACAGGCGCACACACACACACACTATACTTTATTTGGATGGCAAAATATAGTAGTGGCAGTATCTTTGTCACTTAAATGTATCATATCATGACATATCAATGACCTGGTGCTTGCTCTTAATAATAAAGACATTCTGCAGACAACCACAGGCTCTTTTGCCACAAAGAAATAAAAGCTACAATCACATTTTTATGTGCTGCCAAAGTCAGCATGTGTCAAGGTAACTTGGATACAGTTACCCAAAAATGCCATCGCACTCGCAAAATATCACACACGTTTCATTTGCTCTCTAACAGTGCTTCAGTCGTGTCTCAGGAGCTCGTCTATAGAGGTTACGCCTTTCTGACTTCCAGTTTTACCACTGAAAAACATTAGCTTTTTATAAAATTAAATGTCAACATTTTTTTTTGTCACGAAACTCTGTATGCTTAGCTTGTAACTGCAACTGTCCAGCTGAGAGTTTCAGTCGCTTTTAGTATTCAAGTAGGCCATTTGTTGCTGGATTTGTCTTTGGTATCTCAAGGCTTTTTTTTTAATTGTAGTCATTTGCAGCAGTAGCTTTGTCAGTCTGGCTTGTTTGTGGTTTTTTGTTTGTGCATAGTGATTTGTGACTACTAATTTGAAGCCATTTGTGATGAGTTCATGTTTACATACTTGAGGTTCTACAAAGTAATCAGTGTCTTTTATGGTGTTGGTTCGTTTTCTTGGTTGGTTTGTCATTGCAACAGTTTACCATTATTTGACTTACTTTGGAGATTTTAACAGACTTCCAAAATCACATATTTCAAGTTAACACAGTAGAAATGCACCGATTGCAATTACTCGTTTAAAGGTTTTAATTATACCCATGTAATGATAAATCTGTACAGTACTGCGTAACTTATACTGAGCCGATGTGTAACGTGTCCAGAAAGCATCCTTTGAACAGATGAATTTCCCAGCAAAATCATTAGAAAGAAAATTTCTCCGCCTCAATGTTAAACAATTGCTAGCTATGAAGTTTTTAATTCAGACTTAAACGGAGTGTGATGTAATATTTGTATCTGTAAAATGCCACAGAATGTAGCATATTCTAGCTGTTTAGAGTATAAAGAAGATCATTTTATTTTGGTCACTTTTGAACATTTAGGTTAATGCATATTTGCTGTAGAACAGCAGTACAAATGGCAAATATCTGAAGTACTTCAGTACTTCCCAAAATGGTATGCTTTCACACACATCACAATTCATCTTGGTCACAAATCCTAAATGATCCATACGGCAGTAGAGTACTTTTGTTGTGTAGCTCCAGTGATTCGGTTACGTAGATGTACATCCAGTAACTTTTTTACATGTCACCCATCTACCTTTGAATCAGGTCTATACCAGATAGGCGTGTGTTGATGAGAGCATGCAGCATACATAGTGTCACTGGTGCAATTTGTATCTTTAGTGGCATTCTTTCTTCTTCTGTTCTTAATGTCATGCTATCACTTCCGTGTTTAATGTTTGTGCATCCAGAGTGTGAATTGCCCCTTTATATTTGGGGGTTACTACCACTACCTTGTACTACCTTTTACGTTTCACATTAATTGCATTTATATGTTGGTAGCCCCTAACCCAGCTATGTTTGTCTATTTGGGGGGTGCTGGGGCTTGATTCGGGGGTGCCCCCACTGCCCTCTGTAATTAAAACTGTGTGTGCAGTATCCTATATGGTTCCGTAAGCTGATACGTGTGTGGCCACATAAGTGGACAAAGAGTTCAGTATAGCATAATGGAACACTGGCTAAAAGTGGCTAATTTGACAGTCAGGGGTGGGGTGCTTTGATCTTGTTTGAATAACCTGAATGGCAGCTGATGTGTGTCACTAATCTTGGTGGTATGTTTGTGTGTGTGTGTGTGTGTGTGTGTATATGTGTGTGTGTGTGTGTGTGTGTATGTGTGTGTGTGTGTGTCTGTAGAGCTATACATGTTTTTCTGGCTTTTCTTCCTCAGGATTTTCATGAAAATATCATTTTCTGATCAAATATTGTTGCTCATTCATAGATAAATCATAAAGAAATATTATGGGGGGGGGGGGGGGGGGGATTTTAACACAAGTGGGTGGGGCTTTGCACTGAACAGGTGTGCACTTGGGTATTTTGCCTTTCCACAAGTGGCACAATCCTGTAACATATATGCCTGTAACTATATGTTGTGTCCGACGTGTGTGGAAGTCTTTTGAATGCGCTAGAGGGTATTGCCATGGTATTGTCAGGCTATGTCCAGACTAATTCATATTTTTGCAAAGCACACAGATCTGCTTCAACAGAAGTAGAGACATTCTATGACGTGAATGATCAGCGTTTAAGTTTACATTAACATAACGTCAACGTTACGTCATTTCAATGTGGACAGTGGAAGGTTTTACTTCCCGAAGTAAAAAATGGCAGTATTAATTAATGTGGGTGTAGCTTTTGTCTCAAAGACAAAGATGCACACTCTGCTTTAAAAATGTCCTGTAGCACCTTAAGTTAGGGTTAAACCCCCTCAAAGAGATGATAATACAGTGTCTCAATTATTGTTATTAAGCAAAAGATTTTCTAACTGTTTCTGCCCTTTTCTTAGCGGTCTGTTTTTTTAAATACCCCTACAAATATGGACCATGTTGTAATTTATACAGTGTCAACCAGTTTTACCCTTTCAGTTTGGTGCAAATGTTGTACCAGAAATACTTGATGGTTTGAGAGTATTTCTACCCTCTTGTGCATTGTATGGTGGTAGTGCTAGTAAAGAACATGACACTTGCAATATTTGGGCATTAATTAGTGGGGAAAAAAAGTCTTCTTCTCTCTCTTTCCCATTCCTTTCTTTCTCTTTCTCTCTCTCTATTTCAATCCGTTTTCTTCTTACAAGACTTGTCTGTCGTGTTTGAATTCTCCTCAAGTACAAACAGTGTCCATCTACGCATGCTGCTTTTAAGGTTAGCCCCATGATGACATAGATTATTTTATTGGCCTATGTGCTACTGTAGCAAAATGCAAATGCTATGTAACGATGTGAGCTAAAATATAAACCAAGCATTCACATTTGATAGCTTTAGCGCTATGCTGCGCCTTTTAGTAGTGCAGTAAGAAGTGCTGATAGTTCTGTGCATCAAAACTCATCGTAGAGGTCGCCTACGAATTTTGCTCTGACCATTTATAAAGTAGCCTATTTCAAGTTTTATGATACCATTCTATCTTATCCTAACTCATGCAATGTCAGACTATGGCGTAACATTATGCAGTTGACCTGTATTCCGTAACATCTGTTTTTAGTGTTGTAGCTTTGAGGTCATGTTTTTTTGCATGCAGTGATGTGTGTTTGATGCTGATGTATAATCATGTTGATTGCCTCTCTCCTCCTGCTGTTGCCACGTGGAGAGACTCCACAGACATCCCGAGATGCGCTGGGACACTCACTCGCATCTCACCTAAGGCACCTGTCAGCCACAAGTCCTATCACTACACTACAAATGGCCCACGTCCATTTGGTCATATTTATTGTCTTTTCTGGTATCTACAGTTCTTCACTAGTGGTGTATTTAGTTAGCCTGGTAAACCAGCCTCTCGTAATCCATTTCATTTTGTACAGAGGGTCTGGCCTGGCTGCATTGAAAAACAAGTGCCCAGTCGCTAATGTCTGGTCATAAAATGAAGTACAAGGGTCTGGTTTACCAGGCTAGTATTTAGTCTCACACTTTCTTAGTGTGTCACTGCCATTGAAAATGTATTTTGATATGAAAGCACACTGAGATTTGATGGAAAATTGGGTCAGATATGGCCCTTCAAAACAATACAATTAATTAGCATGCACTTTATTAAAAAATGGTTAAATTCGTAATATAGACCTTGCCCATACACAAACACACACATGCGCACTCATACACGTAAACACACAAACACACACACATGCACATACATGCAAACAAACAGATTAGCGTTCCAACATGTAAGAACTACATGTTCTGACATACCTGTAAACTGGTTTATAGAATATTTCTCTGGCCTTACTGCAGTTAAACCAATAACTGAAGAAGTACGTTTTAAAAATTATTTCAGTTTTGAAGCAGAAGTCATAATAGCAAACAATAGATTTCATTGGGTGTAAAATTTTGTAGATTACATTGGGTGTAAATTCATTGGCACCAGTGCACACATGCATTTCTTTGCCAGCTGAAGGATTTAAAAGCAGTCATGATGTCTTGGCCATACCCAAATCATTCAGTTGATCAACAAATGCACTGGTTCGTAAAGGAACAAGATGGGTTTGTGCAAGTATTTCATACAGCTAAGAATGGTATACTTGCTTAACCAGAACACCTAAAACTAAATGGAGTGGCCGTTTACCAAACTTTGAACCTTACCAACGTTTTTCAGTTCACTTTTACTATAATCAGTGCAAGTGGCTAATCCAAGTGTGACAATGCTGTGCACATTTAGAAAATGTTTTTATTTATTATTAATTAGACTAGACGTGGAAACATGTTTTTATTTATTATTAATTAGACTAGACGTGGAAACATGTTTTTATTTATTATTAATTAGACTAGACGTGGAAACATGTTTTTATTTATTATTAATTAGACTAGACGTGGAAACATGTTTTGCTCTGCTGGCAGAACACTTCCATTTTATGCCCAGTGTAGACTGGCTAGTAGTTTCACATCAAATTGGAAAACAATCAACTTTCATCAGTCACTAAAGTACACAATAATATCTGCTTCATTAAAAAATGTCTTGCTACAGATTTACATGTTTATCATCCTGGGTTCTGTAAGTTACATAAGCCCAGTAGCCTGGACATGCATAGAAGTCTCTGTTTGATTCATTCTCATGCAGTTATGCAACAGTTTACATCCAGTTATACAACATTTTCCTAATTTCATTTGTGGGCTTTTCTGAAAACCGCAGTCCCCACAAGGTCTAACAACCATGTGGGCCTACATGTTGTTCAGAGTTCACATATAGATGTCATGGGAGAGGAAACCTTAGTTTGAAGCCCTCATATTTTGCAGAATAAGTTGCAAAAATATACAGCCATGGGTGACTTAATCAAAAAGTATGTAAATGTCAGTGTTTGGGATGTCTTTGTTACTTTTTAATTATGTAGTAAAATCATTGTGTTGAAGATAACAATTTTTTATGAGTTTGGCAAGAAACTATGCATTGATTCTTTCCAAAATGTCAATTTCGTAGAATTTTGATCAGTTTTAGTCAAAACTGACATTTTATCCATTTGAGATTACACCTGAGTATGTCATGACTTTCATGGCATTGTTGTTTTGCCTCCAAGTCCAATACTAATATAGATTCGACATGAATATTTACTAGAGTGGTTTATATATCACAAACACTGTATTTTTTTATGTTTACAGACTCCTCTTTGCTGGAGGAACAGAAGGAACAGACACCATGTTTTTGAGGCTAACAGGCAAAGAACTAATGCTGTAGTCAGCATGTGAATACATTTTAAGCTCCCAGAAACTAGTCGTTGGTAATTGAGTTGGACTGATGGCTAGTTTTTATGCCTTTTTTAAAGTTTGTGGTCTTTAATAAAACACAGGTATATGCTGAGGCTCAGCATTCAAAAACCTTAAAAGGAGAATGAGTATGATTAGATTGTAGTATTTTTAGAGGCAACTAAAATGCTTCTTTCTGTTTTAATTTAGTGTTTTGTTGGTGTGGCCTGGTGTGTGTGAGTGAGTGTGTGTGTGTGTGTGTGTGTGTGTGAGAGTGTATGTGTGAGCGTGTGCCTGCCTGTGTGCGTGCGTGTACGAGCGGCATGTGTGTCTGTGTAAGCATGCATAGTGTGAGCGTTAACACATAGCCTGTTCTGTATTTTTTATTTTGATTTGCAAGCTGTGTGTGTGTGTGTGTGTGTGTGTGTGTGTGTGTACATAAGTGAGTGTTTCAGTTCTAACATGAACTTACCTTGCCTTACTGTTTTTGATCAGGTAAGTCACTAAAAGCACCACTAACAGGAAAGTGCTTGAAATATTTTGAGCTCATTAGTGTTAGAATTTTGTAAACAATATTCAGTCTTTTCTGACTTGGGTATTTCTCACAGTAGAATCTGTGCCAGCCGCACAGGTTTATGCAGTGTATCATTTATATACATGTTTCCTTGATATATAAAAATGGTCTTGGTAGTCATCTTTGAAATCATGTGTTTGTATAAAATTGATATTTTACAGCCTATACTAACTGGGTTGTTTACATCTGTGCATTTAGCCGGTTTTCAGAGCACTGAAGTATTAAGCATGCAAAGCTTAAGAGGAATCCTCAAAAAACGTAACCTGAAACTACAGTGATCTCATGTATTTTGCCTGCTTTGATAGGGTTTTCACGTTTTGTTTTTTTCCAAGTGTTGTACTTGCTGAGATGTGTGTGTGTGTGGTACTTGAGTGTCAGTTTTGTTCACGTGTGTTTTAAAAGGAGAGTGAGATGGATGTCTGTGTGTTTGAGATTGTGTGTCCATGAGACTGTCATTGGGTCGGTTTATGGGGGTGTGGTCAATTTCAGTGTTTGTGTTTATGGGCGGGATGCATTTTAACTAACCAACAAATGACTTCCTCTGGATGATTGCTGCAAGAAGTCTGTTTACTCAGTTACAACTTAAAGTGAACTGCTGTTTTAAATAGTTCATTTAAACCAACAGTTGATTTGTGGGAACGGTTTGCATAACACTTTTTTTTTTTTACATTTATACATACAAGACATTTTGATTTATAGGAAGTAACAGTATTAGGGGGTAATGATGTGTGTTTACCTGAGATTTGCAAGACATGTTTTTGAAGTTTGACATGTCGTTGAAGTTTTTGTGTCTTATGTGATCAAGCTAGGACCATAAAGACTCAATGAGTGTTTAGTGTTTACTCAACAACTTACTTGAACACTTTTACGAAGAACAGCCAAAGACTTGTCAGCGCCATGCAGTTAGTTAAGATAACACTACAGAAGTTATTTCTTGTGACCAGAAATAACTTTACACCTAAGTTAACTGTGTTCCGCTTCCCACTAAATGTAAAAAAAAAAAAACATGCTTGCAATCAGTTAGTTGTTGTAGTCAGTAGTGTCTTCTACCTTGGCTGCATTTCCCAAAAGCATTGTAAGTGATCATAAGTAATTTGCAAGCCTAAATAGTACGTAGCTTCATGTGTATTAAAATGTAGGAGTTGACGGACCATTTGCCGAAACCTGCGTGCTTAAGAACATCGTGAGATTACCTGTAGATCTATTTGTGGTCCCGAGTCATCGTAGACTGCTAAGACTATCTTAAAGGCCTGGTTGTAGCCTGGCAGTGTCTGTCCTGTCGCAAGGGCAGGGCAGGCGGGTTCGCGTTACAATCATGTTCAGGAAACAGGCGGAGAAAATGAAAGATTGTTCGTAAGATAAGTCGTTTATGACGTTCTTAAGCCTAAGATCCATTGTTATTGGAAAACACAGCCCAGATGAGTCAGTACAAACAGCCCCAGTTGATAAGCAACACATTGTGATACTTCCCACATAAAAAACACCCTAACAACATGTCCACAAAAGATGTCGCTGTATGACTGAGTTTTTATTTTGGGCACATATAGACAGACATGCAAAAAAAAACTGTATTAAAAACTGAAAAATCTACATCTTTACTCTTGGTTGTGGTATCAGCCATGTTGTATTGGAGATTGGTGGGGTTAGTCAAGTATACAGCCTACAAGTTAACCACATGGAATTGATCGAATCCTGATTTCTGCAGTGTCCAATTGAAATTTCCTGCTAGTGGCTTCAAAATTTCAAGTAGAAATGAAGTACAGCATACTGCTACCATGGTTAATGTTAGCAAACTGGCATGGTAGCTCATGTTTGTTAGCTAGCCATTACTGCGCAGTGGAAAAGAGCACAGAAAAAGACACCTAGCCTGACAAAATGACACATGTAAAGTAATAACACAATTGAATTGAGATTGAATGACCTTCTTCTGAAGATCTTACGGTTCTTTTTTTGGTGGGAAGTGGGGGGATCTTTAAAATGTAAGTAATAGTAACAATAATAGTAACAGTAATAACTGTAATGCACCATATCCAGAGACTAAGTGCAAGATTTGCCAATACCTAAAATGAACACTGACAAAAATATATGATTGTGAGGAAAAAAAACATGGTGTTAAATTAAAGCAATCCAAGCATACAGTATTCTTAACTCAATTCCCTCTCAAGGAATCAGTCTACACAGCCTGTATTTAAAGGCTAGCTTTTATTTTTTATGCCTACAACATCCCAGCCTTTATCTCTAAGACCTAGCTTTTATTGATTTTTTTTATTTGAAGAAAACCAGTGATTTTTTATTTTAACACAACTTTGACTATATTGACAATGCAGGTGGATTTTGAGCCTGATTTTATCCATGGCACTTTTACTGTGGTATCCAGGGGTTGGGGTGTGTTAATGCAGCCAACATTCGTCTTGGTTGGGGCTGTGTCATGTTGCCAGAGTTATTGTGGTATTGGGCTTAAAACGTCAAACACTACTGACGACTACAAACATTTTGTTACATGCCTTGATCTATGCAATTAGATTTCATCATATTAGATTCGAGAGTTATGCAACAGGTAATGCTATTTGAATAAATCCATGTAAATATTATTCAAATGTTTCATCCAATTGTAGATATTTCCATTTGGTATTTATTTGGTATTTATTTTTGGATTCACTCTTGAACAAATATTATTTAATTTTGATACATTTTATATCAATTTTAATGGAAATATTCAACAATGCATAAGACATGGGAGACAAAAAGTCAGTCTGTTAAAAAACTGCTCCGAGTAAGATATGAATGCCCTCTGACGTGCATACAAGTGAAGACATGCCTTGATTACCTGCCTGATCTGTAACACTACTTCTTTATTTTTGTACCTTCAATCCTTACCGTTTGCACAACTTTTCTTCACTTCCAGAGGGAACAGGAAATGAGAATGAATGAAATGGGCCCTCGTGGAGGAATTAATATGGGAGGTAGGGTCAAATGGAAAATGCCCTCATGGGATAAGGGGAAGGCTGGATGAGATGCTCTTTATGCTTTTGTAACGACATGAGTAAGGGTGTATTTGAGACTGCACAGTACTTGAAGTCATGTTGGACTAAAACAAATGGACTATGGTTAGGCTTGGTAATAAGACATGCTGGTAGTCAACCGTGTGTTTGTGTGTGTGTGTGTGTGTGTGTGTGATACCTGTGTGTGTGTGTGACCATGTGAATGTCATGTGGAAGTTGGCCAGTAACCTATATCTGTGAGTTTGTCTGCCTACTTCAGAAACTCTTCTGTGCGTATTTCCTTTTCTGTCTCCAGTGTCTGTGGCTAACACTAATCTAGAAGCACACAATACTCTTTTGTCACAAACACACCACAGGCAGAGATCAACATGTGCTCTACTATACAAAAATAACGTCTTACCTGAAGATGTTGGGATGGGGGTTTGCAAACATTTTGTTATTTTTTGTAACCTGCTTAGCAAGTGTTTTGCAATACTAAATGCTCTTTTCTCATACCTAAAGGTAGCAGCAGTAATTTTCTCCATTTCCTATGCTGCAGTGGTCAAGTTGTATTTATTGTATTTATTTGTTTATTTTTAATATTACATAAATTGATGGCTTAGCCATGAGGTTCATTTACATCTGACTCTACTCTTAAGTCCTCCTATGTATATGGTTATTGCTCCAATTGAATTATTAGTCTGTTGAATCGTGTTGCTAATGTTGCTCGCCAAGAAAACTTTCACTTTTGAGGCAGCAGGGCACGCATGACTTCAATTTTGGAAAAAATAAATACATAAATAAAATAAATGTAGCAATATATATACACTGCAGAATCTTGAAATCTCCTTGGTTTAACAAGGAAATGCATCTAACAGGTTTTTTTTCCCCAAAAATTTCTGCCAGCCAGCTGACATTAGCAATAGCAATCCAACTAGCCAAAGATTATCAAAAGAAAACGGTAACATGGACAAAGAGGCTTTGACAGGGAAACACACTTCCCAGGTCTTACATACGCCCACCATCAAGGGTTCATTAATACGGTGCATTACATTATATATTTTGAAGGTTAATAACTATAGGTAAAAATATATAAAGGTTTTCAATTTCCTGTTGTGGGTAAATGTTTTATTTGTAAATTAAGCATACTTTTTTTGTTTTTTTGACCGGTTGTTATGCAGAGGTAGGGTTGTGACACATTCTTAAACCACCTTCTTGATTAACCACACAGTTTTTTTTTTTTTTTTATTTAAAGTTCATCAAGGTTTTGAATGGGATTGAAAAAAATCCTGCCAGATCGCACCATGACGATCACTCTCTTCTCTATCTGTCGCTTTCCTCTTCATATTTGGTTCCCACAAGAAATACTGAAAATGGTTCTGTGCAGTCTCAAATACTTCAAAAGCAATTGGGTGATTCTGAGAGGATCTTTGTCCAACCAAGTAATCACTGCATCCAAGCTACATTGTGAGGTCTCTCACTCAGCCTTCCCAGCTTCTTGAGGACTCTGTTGTCATGCATTTCACACACACACATTTTTCTGTGTTACTGATACCTGATACTGATTTCTCTTGAGCTGGTGGCTGTGGTGCAGGAAGTCCAAATCAACCCCCCCTACCTCGTGCGTTATCTTGCGTAGATGCTTATAACTCTGGAGCAGCCGCTGGTGGCAACCAGGCTCCTTCTCAAATGCTGGGCATGGGGCTGCCTGGCCGTGGGGGCGGAGCCATGGGGCCTGAGGGGACGCCATTGATGCCTGATAATGGAGTCATGGTAACGTATTTGTGTACATACTGTGTACCTGTTGTTTTATATGCAGTGAATGGCTGTGACAGGTTTGGGTATATGGGTGTATGTGTGTGTCTGAGACAAGTTCTTGTATGTGTGTGTGTGTCTGAGACTAGTTTGTGTGTGTGAGGGAGACAACTCTTTGTGTGTGTGTGTGTGTGTGTGTGTGTGTGTGTGTGTTTAACTGTGTACCATGTGCCAAAGTTGTTTCTAACAGAGCTGCACATATACAAAGGTCCCCTACCTTCATGTTTTAGATATATATATACTGTCAGGTTTCTATCTGTGATGGTTGTATTTTTTTTCTCAGTGACGTAGAAATATGGTATAGATTTTGGATCTAAATTCAGTCCCAAGTAGGATATCAGCTTTGACTTCAAAATTAAGAGGTTCTTTATTGGCAACTTTAGCAACAGTTCTTTGGTCTTCAGTCTAAAATTGAATGAGACATTTGTTATAAATTGATAAAATAGAAGGTTTTAAACAGAGCTGTACTATTCAAATACATGCTTAAACCAACCGAGCAATGTACGGTTTATTGGTTTTAAAAGAAGGGGGGGGGTCAGCTGTGGATCATAAATGTTTTACCAGCCCCCTAAACCAGTTTACACACGGGCAAAAGTGAAACCAGGATACACAAGCATATTGCAACTTTTCTCAAAGTATTTAGTTGGTAGGCCATAATATAAGTCAGACTATTGATAATGATGTGCAGCAAGATCCCTTTCAGAATCAGAATCGAAATCAGATGCCATTAGCAGGTAGCCATTTATTATCTACCATTATAATTGGTTATTACCTACCATAATAATTGCCTTTATATTACCTACCGTGATAATTAGCCATGCATTACCTACCATGATAATTGGACAGCATCCAACCTTGTTTTGTCCTTCTGAAAGATTTATCTGACATCAGTTATTGTTTGTCGACCATGCAGTTTGAACAGTCTAGTCAGTATTATGCCGAGTCATCTACCATATTTGGCATAAAAACATATTGCCCCAGCATGCGAAATTGTTAAAATTGTGGTCAAGTAGCATTTGTTACAAATAGTTAGTCACATCTTAGCCAATCATAGCATGAAATTTTACTTTAAAGGAGCCTTGCTTGTGAATGTGTGTTTGTGTGTGTGTGTGTGTGTGTGTGTGTGTGTGTGTGTGTGTGCGCGTGTGTGTGTGTGTGTGTGTGTGTGTGTGTATGTATGTGTGTGTGTATTTTTATATGTGTTTCATCTTAAAATATTGCAGTATGTCTTGTAATACCTACAACTGGAGTTTAAGACAAGAAAATGTAGCTTTGCAAAGCTGAAGTAATGTAGTTTTAGTATTCTATAGCTTATGTGTTTCCTACCACAGTACATCTTGAGGGTTAATTTATCAACACTGCATTGTATGTAAAATGTTGCACATTTTCAAACCAAACCTCTTTCAGTAAACATTATTGCACAAGCAGTTTTTGAACTAGGAATGGTGCAAATGGCATATTACTTTGACATAAAATATTTTTACTTAAACATTTTCAAAAGATTTGGGGTGCCGATTTTGCTTGTGATGCTAGCTAGAAATGTCAGCCTACTTCAGATAATGTTGTCATAGAAATGCAACCAATGCCTGGTATTTTTTTAGGCTGCTCTTAGCTGAAGCGCTCCAACACCAAGCCAACTCTACATCAACACAGGACCATAGCAATTAAACAAAAGTTTTATACATAATCGCCCTCAGGTTTATAACAGTCATATGCAGGGCAGTTCCTCACACAAGTTAAGGCCCCTATGTATTCTTGGTCACAGTCACACTAGCAAGATGGTACAGTGGAGAAAAAAAACAAGAAATGCCCATTGTCGCCCATATTTTAGGTCAGTTAAATACATGATCAGAGCTTCTGTGAAAGGTCTGCAGTCAGTCTCTAAGATAAATTACATGCAGTGGTTTATTTTAGGTAAATGTGCACATGCAGTCTTGGTAAATGATCCCTCTGTGGGAACTATGGAAACATTATGGGATTTAATATTTTTATTTGGATCTTGGTATCAGTGGTGTGAAAACATGGAAGAACTTTGGTTGTCCCTTGAGGATTAGCCTGCACAAACAATTTGATATTCCACATCACATTTCAAGGACGTTTACACCTAGAATGATAACTAAAAGGATAATTATAACTATAACTTTGTAAAAATCGTTTTAACTTTAGTGAATGGTGTCGGTCACATATCAACTATAATGACCACGAGAGGCTGAACAATATCGTTGGGATCACTTTCAGAGCGATTTTATGAACTATAAAAGCACTGTAAGCTAATCAGAATTCACAGGATGTCATGTTCTATTACATGTTTAAATCAGGACTAGAATTTTGCCGTGAAAATGTTGTTCTTCAATGTGGACGCTCATATCGTTGTTGTTATTGTTATAGTTCTTGGTGTGAACGGACCTTTAGGGATAAGATCCAGGACCAACTAACCCATGAGCTTCCACCATGTTTGGCACCACTGACATATTAGGCCCTCAGATATGTAGCTTTTACCCTTTTGAGTCCAGAGAAGCCTCATGTTGTCCTAACTAATTGAATGATTCATCTTTTCCTCCCTTGATCACTCCTGTTGGTGACTCTGCTGCCCCTGACTATCCGCAACGCTTGGAACCATCTTTCTATTCACAAACAAAATGGACCCTAACCCTGCAAACGTATTCCATGACAATTTTGAATTCCCTTGTGTGTACCCCTGGTTCTTTTAACCGTAAACAACAACCCCACGATCAAACGACTGGACCTTGGTTGACACTGTAAATGTAGCGCAATGAGAGGTACCCCCAGGCTGGTCCTTCTCAGATGGTGGTGTCGCCCATGGGTGGGCGGCCTGGGGTTGACTCCCCCCAGCAGCAACAGCAAGCGGTGGTTGGAGGGGCTGGGGCGATGGGTGGTGTTGGGGCACCAGGTGCTTTTGGCCGAGGAAGTCCAGTCGGCGGGAACTTTGATGGCCCCAACAACAAGCGCCGTAGATTTTGAACGGAGTAATAATTGATCACAGATTTTTTTTTTTCCTTTTTCCGTCCTTGTTTTTAAATTCTTGTACATACTCAGGTGTAGACATGTTGGTGGGAGGGATTGGGGTCATTTTGTCATAAACGTAACTGTAGTGTTGCTGTCCAACTGCAGTATTTCAGGCTTGGCCCATATTGTATAGTCTTCGTTTGCAGCTTTATGTGCCTAATACCTACCAGGATGTTCAGCATGAACCACCTTTGCAATTCTGCCATTTTAAAATGCTCTGGAGTCACCAGAGACAACTGTGAACACATTCAAACTATTATGAAGCAGCCTTTATAGTCTGTGGTGTAAGGTATTTCATTTTTAGTTCTCTTCCATGAATATCCATACTGTGATTTTATTTTGTTTTTTCCCCCTACATTTGGCTGATTGTGTTGCAATTGCATGCTTGATTACGGTTGAAAGTAAATGCATCTTGTTCAGTTCAGTGGTATGTGTAATAAACCTATTTTGAAATGTGTGCTTTGTGCACTGATATTTACAAACTATCCTATGGGAGCTGGTGACTTCTCCGCTATTTGGTATCATCTGTTGATATATCAGAATAGCATTTTGAAATAAGTCACTTCTTCCTCTTTTGTCTCAATGTCTTTCTTTGTCATAAAACAAAATACATTTGTAATGCATTGGTAAACACCTTACTCTCAGAATGACAGACATGTTTAAGCTTTAGGCATTAATATTCTGGTCATACATGCCTTGCCCACTTTCTTTTGAATCTTACCTTTGGTATTTCTCTAGCGCGAGAACCTGAACAAAAAGTAATTATCGTCATAGGATCTAACACTTGAAAATACTTCAAGTTTATGAAATCAATTCCTAAGGTTGAAGCCTCGGAATGTATTTCACTTGTTGTTCTCCAGTTCTTGTATCTGACACAAAGTCTACAGAACACTAGTAGCTTGCATAAAACCTATATTGAATATTATAGTTATAAGTGAACCAACTTAGGGTTTTTAATTTACAATGAACTGATTTGTGTCTTGAGGGAAATGCCCATTGATCCAGATGCTTGATGTTACGCTGGCAGTAGCCAGCTGATCTCAAATAGAAATCGTCTGTTTGACACTAATACCTACAAACCTTTTCAGAACATTATATTTCACCAAAAAAAGATTTTTGAAGTGCACTGCATACCTGATCAAGTTTCAGTTTTGACAAGATTTACATTTTAATACTCCTAGCCTATACTGCATGAGAGCTTACCACAAGCCAAGCTGTCACACTAGCACAAATTGCAAATGGTTAAAAAAAGGATTATCAAAGTCATTTGTGAGTTAGGGATCCCCAGTCATTTCAAAGCATTAATTATACAGAGATTGTCTTAGCTGACATTTGACAGACATTAAACATTTGACAAGTTTTACAAGGTTAAGTTAAATCACAAGCCAGCTAACCAGTTCACCTTACCCCAGTTATTATCAGAAGCTGATGCTAACCACACTGGACCATACCTGCCACGGTTATGCAGCAATAGCCATTTGTGTAGCAAATGCTGGGAGATTTCAGCAAGGTCTAAACATGTTGATTTGGTTATTAGTAAAAGAAATGTAGTCTTTCTATGTAAATTACGCGATATTACCCAGACAAAATGGGAAGGGGGTGAGAGATGGGTCTGAAAAAAGGGCAGAAACCTGGGAAAAACATGAGCTGGCAGCTGTGTCCTAGACCTAGCGGATTTATACAGCATTCAGACCTTCTGAAGTCCCATGGTGTGATGGAAAACTTAATGCAGCGTCCCATGTAAATACCATTAAGCCATATATCTCTAATGCCTTCTGACAGGCCACTGGCAGCATATGTTGTAGAAATAAGTTTATTTTAGCCAAATGATGTACACATACCAATGCATGCTGTCTCAACATTTTGCGTGCCAGACTTCACAAGGTCATGTAATGTTTTTAGACATAAACCCCAAGTATGGCATAGAAATCCCTCACTTTGAAAAGGCTCCTTATCTCTTTGCATTTATGTTTGCACCTTTCAGAAACCTTAAAAACTTTTACGTTTTGGTAATTGCTTAATGTCTTTGAGAAGGTATGCCATCTCCACTTTTGGAATGCTTTTAATGGGTTTTTTTTTTTTAATATTCAAGTTGAATTTCATACCAAGTTGACAATGCATATCAAGTTGCAGATACATTTTCATTTGCAGCAGTCAATACATGACACCAGGAAAAAAAATGGAACACCATAATGAACTTGTAGAGCTTCTGCAACCTTTGAAAACCAATACCTCACTATAACTCAGTCTGGTTTGTATTAGGTGTGTGTGTGTGTGTTAAGGTGGGTGTGCATGCATTTGTGTGTGAGAGTTGTTTTTCCTGTTTATTATTGTCTAAGGGCTCATTTCCACCGCACTCTCTGCGTATTCTGTCCGTATTCGTTTAGAATGCACGTTAACAGATTAGACCATTTCCACCGCAAGCGTGTTCTGAGCGTATTCTGTCCCTATACAAACCTATTGTATACACCCACGCGCTGAACACGGCTACGCGCTGAACAAGGCGGTGGAAATGAGCCCTAATGAAGATGAGCTGCTATTACATTCATAACTGAAAGAGACATTTTGAGAATGGTCACACAATGTGCAGATGCTCTGTGATGATAAAGCTGTGGCATAATTCTGGAAAACTTTCACAAATGACTTTAATTACCTTCATTGGATGACATTCTTGTAGTTCTCATGTGTTCCATAAGTTTGTTGATTATTATAATGAGGAACTTATATCACCTCCGTGGTCTATGGTATTGACACTAGGGACATTTCTCACAATTTCCAAACGAGCTGAATTATCCATACCAATTTTTCCACACATCATGCAGATAGTTTTCATATTGTCATGTGTAAGATTTGCAAACTGTTGTACCCCCACCAATGCTGACAAAAGACATACACCCTTGTTTACATCAAAGGTACAACCCAGGTTGGACGAAGATCCGACCCTGGTTCCGTTTCAGTCTAAAAAAAAGGTTAATCCCTGCTGCCTGTCTGCCTGCCCTGGCTTTGTGACACAGCTTTTGACCTGTGTCTAACCAGGGTTGATGTGTGTGTGTTTGTGTGTTTGTGTGAATGGTCTAACTTTGGGTTGCTAATGACCTCTTTTGTTTTTGCTTTGCAAAGTGAAAACTTCACAGAACATTGAAACTGTAACGAGGCTATCCAACAACAGCAGCCCATTTGCAGGTTAAGTTACTTGCAGTAATGGCCAAGTTTCCAAAATGCAGTTCATAGGCTCTTAGCACTAAGACCTTCTTAACTGCGTTTTGGAAACCCAGCCAGTAACAGTTCCTCCTCCATGTTATAGAGTCACCCTTAGTTGGTGCAGACATTTAAATCCAAACTGTCGCAGGTTTTTTTTTCAACCTTCAAACTATGTTTTATGGTTATTGAGATGGTACATCAACTCACAACAGGTTCAGTTACACCGTTATTGCTTGTGAGCGTCTGTATTGGCTACAGTCGCACCATGCAGCTGTGGGGTGCGGGTAGGAACCCTGTTTCAAAAAGAACTACAAAAATGTCTCACTTAAGGACATGCGTCTCCCCCTGTCCCCCCTCCCCCTTCATAGGACGCGGTAAACTAAGTTAGGACTCAAAGAACAAAAGCTAGAAGTAACCTAGCGGTCATGGCTAAAGTGGCTAGGTAAACTAGCCTTAGGGTTCGAAAAATATCAACAGACTGCATCAACAGTGGAAATACAGTGGCTTTTGTTTTAGCTGGCTGCACACACACGCACACATGGAACGGTCTTTGTTGCCTGCTTTTCAAGTTATTGGCCGGACATAAAAAAAATTCTATAGCTAGCCTTAATTTTTGATTTTTTAAAACATAACACAACATTCTTGTAGTATATAATGGGTGTTTGTGGGTAAAATGGATATTCTTGGGTATAAAATGCTGTGAAGCTACTTAACCTGGTCTGAAGACATGCTTGATTGCACGCAGGTTGTCCCACTGCTGAACATTTGCTTCGTTGTCAACGTGTGTTAGTGAGATACACATTTTTCAACAGTTGTTACAGTTTCTCGACTATAGGGGGACCCCACAAATAAGTCCTGCATTGTGTTACTTTAAAGTGCTCAGAAAAGTGACAACTTTTCCAATTTGACTTCAGTAGCGTTGGTCGCTGTATAACCTTGTGCTCATTTTCCAAATGTCAGCTAATGGAAATAAAGGTACCATGTTGCAGAAAGTCCCTTAAGAATGCTGATTTACTATCACATTTCCAGCCTGAATAAATGTGATGCATCATGTGTTCCACGTCCTGATTTCTGTCTAAATGTCTGTGACCAGGAATCAGCCTGGGTTGACTTGAGTTGGTGTGAATGGACCATGGGCACCATTGATCCTGGGTAAACCACTGTGGGGCAGACACTGTCTGTGAATTATAAGTGGTACTATAAGTGGCTTAGTGTAGAAATAATTTCAGCTTTTCATACCCCATTGAAACTGGTACAACCACATTGATACTTTACAGTCTTTTTGTGAAATGGCCTCTGTTGAGTATGTTTAATTTTTTTTTTTTTTATGTTAAAATTTTACATTAAATGGTAAAATCCAATATTTTCACAACCTTAATGTATCTGATGTAGAAGACTGTCTTCTACTACCATTCTCATCACTAATGATGGTGTTTTGGCTCTGATAAGCTCCATAGGTATACATTTATTCAGTATGAAACAGAAATCAGTATGTAACCTCTCTTTTGGGCGTGGGTATGGGGTCAACTATAAATTGGTGTTGTCACCTGTTCCTTATCACATTTATGTTTTCAGAACGTCACCTATTTTGTCTGAAAAAAAAAACTTTTTACCAAAGGCCTGTCACAGGTACCGTTACATACACCTTGACATCAAAGGGGTAACCGTTTTTCATACAGATATCCTAGGCCTATGCAACAATCTTAATTTAAACTAAGTGCATTTTACATTTACAAGTCCATTTTACATTTACAAGTTCTAGTCTGTGTTTGCAGTCTATAAATCACAACAATGCATATGGGCCATCAAAAACCATGCATAGATTTTTTTTTTGTTTGTTTGTTGTGTTTGTCCTGTAATGTTTTGATGCCTTCATGCCTTCTCAGCTTACTGTTGCATACGCCTCACTGATGAACGTGATACACAGGCACATGGGAATAAGAGATTCTGTGTTCTGTCCTGAGCTGTATCTGTAGAGTTTGTGGTCAGAATCCCAACTGCCAATCTCCAGCACTGCATGTGAGAAATGAACTTGTGACTGTGTCTCAGTGGTTGACCATCCATTACTTGCATTAGTGACCTTCGGTAATGTCAAAATTGTTGAGCATTACATCTATTGGTCAAAAATGAGTTGAGCGAATGTCGAGCAAGTGAAGCTGATGGAGGTGCTCCAGGTAAGTGCTGTGCATCAGAGGAGGCAGCAGCATTTTTTTTTTTTTTAAATAAAGGTTTTGTACACAATACTGAACAAACACCTTGTCAGCTGTACAGCATCCAGCATATCCACTGCCTTGGTTTCAGTCCACATCAACAGACTGGTTGTGAGACTCATTCATAAACATGGAGCTGCTTCTTTGAGATATAATATGTCCTATGTGTTGGACTCTAGCTGGTTGTAGTTGTTTGGTTGTGTGTGTGTGTGTGTGTGTGTGTGTGTGTGTGTGTGTGTGTGTGTGTGAGTGTGAGAGAGAGTGTAAGAGATTTACTGATTGATCACATGTACAGATGTGACATCTTAATTACTTGTCCTCTCTACAATAACAAAGCTAAATAGCAGTAACATTGCCTCTTGTAGCGCATAGTAGTGACAATCACTAAAGTCACAGAATTACATGTGTAACATGCAGTGTCAGATTTGGAACTGGACCTGGAATTAAGCCTGCACACCTTTGTGTGATAGGAAGGCATTTCAGCAGCAGGGCTACAAGAGTGAGCCAATAACTCCTTTAAGGTCCTGAGGAATACATGTTTCTGTTTGTACAGCTCTCTTGCCCCTGACTGCCTGTTAACCTTTTCAGAAGATGTTTTCTTTTTTGGAAATGACTGGGAAAGAGAGACTGCTGGACTGGAAAAATGACCTTGGGTCGAACTTGGATCCAAATCCGCATATTTATCGTATGGACGCCTTGGCCAACTGTGTATCCCCCACCTTTTCAGGATACAGTATGTTGTGTCAAAACATGTTATCATTAAACGGTACGGTCGAGAAGCTTTTCATATTGTCTGGCCAAGTTCAGTCGCACTAAACACAGTACAGTATTTTGTTCATCACAGCTGTATAGTGAGTAGGTGGTACTTAAACACTGGAATTATGAATGTGTGTGTCATTCACATTAGGTCTTTTCCTCTATGTGTATGGCAGAGACACATGTAAATGTCCCTTTTGGAAGTGTTGTATTGTGTAGGCAAGCGCAGGTGGTCTTCAAGGGCGCCACTGGTCAACGCAAATGTTCAGGTTTATATTTATTCAGAAGTTTATATTTATACTACTTGTATTGAAAGCAAAAAAAAAAAAAAAAAAAGAAATCTTAGGACCAAGCATGGGTTGTCCAGCTTGGTCCTAAGGGCTCATTTCCACCGCCTCGTTCAGCGCGTAGCCGTGTTCAGCGCGTGGGCGTATACAATAGGTTTGTATGGGGACAGAATACGCTCAGAACACGCTTGCGGTGGGAATGGTCTCATCTGCTAACTTGCATTCTAAATGAATACGGACAGAATACGGCCACGCGCTGAACACGCAGAGAGTGCGGTGGAAATGGGCCCTAAGACTTGTACATTTATGGCTTTCAATACAAGTAGTGTAAATATCAACCTCAGTGTGTGTCCCCTCTTTTTCCCACTTACTTTTTTCATGTTTTGGTGTTTACGGACCAAGCAAAACATTTTTATAGACCAAAAGCGCAGACGTCACTTTTCATTTGTCAGGTTCAAATTGGAACACACTGGCATGTGAGAACTGCAGTATATCCAGAATTCTTCCTTGCACAGTTTTAGGCAACTGGACTTCCAATTGTAGCCTGGGAGACATTTCATCTTTCGTCCAAAAAAGGCTTATTCAGTTGTGAGGCATATCTTCAAGCTACAAATAGAAGTCCAGTTGCGTAAAACGTAGCCCTGATGACTACTATGACTTGACAGAATAAAATCTTACAGACATTTACGCAGAATTCCACTACCAGACTCCACACCCATGCTAAGCGTCCCTTTCACATCACCTGTTATTCTTGCCCAACTTCACTGGTCACCTGTTCTGTCCAGAATGAAAGTGATTCCTTTTTGTCATAGTGATTACACCACAGTGCACACAACAACATTGCATCTCTGCATTTTACCCATCACTCGTGAGCGGGGGGGGAGCCAGGAGAACAGCGCCCAGGGAGTAGTGTGTCAGGACACTACCATGCTTAGGGTACCTCAGTTGCACCTCTGGCAGTTCGTGGATTTGAACCTGTGACCCTACTGCTTGCTTTCACAGCCCGTAATAACCTTTTCCCGCCCTACATCCGTGATTTCTTTATCACAGATATATATACACTGACAGTCAATGAAAACGCATCAGACAACTTTCTTGTACTTTTTTACAGAGAATCGATTCCAACCATATAAACCATAAGAGAGTGGGATGACCACTCAGATGTTTGCAATTTCCGCTTCAGTGAATTGGTTATCAGCTGTTACAAAATCGTGTTTTTCCTGTCTCGTCGCCGTCGATGCGTTTTCATTGACTGTCAGTGTATCTATGCTCCTTGCCCCCTGCAATCCATACCACTTTCTGCAGTCTCCCCGTAATGATTTCCTTGCTGTCCTCTGACCCAAACTCTTCCTTGGGTGGTGATCTTTTTTCCTCAACCCTGTGCTCGATGGATTCGGTTTAAATCTCATCTCAAGACTTATTTTTTCCACAAGCACTTCCTGTCCCTCAGCACTTGCGCATTCTGATGTCTGTTTAGCTTGTGTTTTCTGCTACCCTTTATAGCGAGCTAGATTTGATAGGAGATTATAAAAGAGATTTTATAAAGTAAGATTATTATTATTATTATTATTATTATTATTATTATTAATATGTGAAGTTTTGTTAACTCGCAGTAGTTGGTGATAAATACTATTCGAAAGTACCTACCATGTACTCAGGCAGACCATAAAATAAACAGGTGCATGTATACCCTCTGCTGAAAGACTCTACCTACAAATGACTGGTGAATTAAAGATTATCATGTCCTTGTAATGTAGTCTGTCTAAATCACCTGTCACATGCTGTTTTCCTTGTTTACTTTGTCTGTGTATTCATGTCTGTCTTACTCTCTCTCACACACACATACACACAGTTACACACTCACTCTCTCTCTCTCTCTCTCTCTCTCTCTCTCTCTCTCTCTCTCACACACACACACATTCATTCTCAATCTCTGTCTATTTAGATAAAGGCATCTGCCAAATGTCATTAAAAAGATAAACATGGCTGACTATAAACATGTAGGTGACAGTAGCATGTCATGGGTGGTATAAACTGTATGTTTTAACAATAGTTGTCTTTGGGGAGAAATGGATTACAGTTAAATGCCACATGGTGGCTGATGGGGATTTTTACAGTTGTATTGTTTTTTAAAAAACAAAGGCTTCGTTCCCCCTTTTAAGATTTTGTGAAGAATTGGTTGACAATACTTCAGTATGACAAAACAGGATTTACAGTGAGCACTTGTTGTTGAATGTTTTGGCAACCTTAGGATCAAACTCAAAGACCCATTTTTGGTATTTACACGAAAACGTCAACACACGCATATTTCCTGTTACAGGTGAAATAAAAGTCAGATGAACCGTTTACCCCATAGTTATGAACTGCCTAGCCCTGCCAAAGGTTACTTTTTCCTCAGGGGTGAAATCGGTATTTCCATAGTGTGGGAATAGCAGATTTATTTAAACCATACAGTGCATTTGTCAGTGAAATCTCCCTCCCAGCTAAGCTCTGGACACAGCGTGCTTGTTTGGTCATTCGCGTGGAATGCTAACACACAGCTCGGCTACAGATGAGCAACGCTAATCCAGCTGGTCTGTATACACACAAGACTTGACGGACAGCATGCAAACTGCTGTGATAGACACAACAGAACACGTGCAGACAATCTTTAAAATTAAAAAAGCACATTTCCTTTATTAATGTCACTTGTGGTGTCTGCCGAAGGGTCATAAAGTAGTACATACGTGTGAATGAGAAGATGAATGGTGATTGTAGAGCTCTGTGGAAAATGCAGCTCTGGTACATGACATACATGTATGATTGACTGCAAGGCCCTCATATACAGGCCCTTTGTCTCACTTCACAAATGTTTAGTTAGTCCTGCGTTTGACCTCCATCTATACTGTAAGGTTTTGATGCATCTGTCTCTTCGCCCCATAGCTTTCTGTCTTCTGGGTGTGGGAGAGCAAGGTTGATGGCCAGCATGCATGCATACTTTGTCCCATAGCTCCATGACTGAGGCCTCTTTGAAGAATTTCACTGTTGTACAGGCCAAATACCTAGCTTTTTTCTTTTTGTTTTTAATTGCTGTACACAGTGTCAAAATATTGACCATAAATTCAGTTACAGGTGGTCAGAATTCCATGTTTCAAGTGTTACCAAATTTTGCAACAGACAGAATTTGGGTAGATACTTATGTTGCTTACGTCGTTACGACATGTTTAACAAGTATGGCACTGCATAAGCAGTTACTTATTAAATATAAGATTAATCTATTAGCCTACGTAATCTGAAATAAAACAGCTTTTTAAAATCATTTAGCATACTGCAAAGTAGTTTCACACAGATTCATAGCTTGAAAGTACAATAATTACATCTAGACTTCATTCACTGTCATTAATTATTTAATTAAAATAAATAAATATGATTTAGTAATATATCCCTAAATATACACTAGTATAGATGTGAATTTTGGCTGTTGCAAATAGCCTTGTTATGTGTTTAAGCAATACCAGAAATACTTTCTCTGATTATTAAACATGCCCTTTCACATAAAGTAATAAGTCAGAAGTCGTTTGGCACACTAATTGCACCAAGCGTTGTATTGGTATGTGTGCTTTGAGGGCATGGAATTCCTGACATGCATGTTGGCACCCTGCCATACCTGTTTAGCAGAAGGAGCATTACTGGGCATCAGATGTCTTTCCCTCACAGAATACACAGCACAGCGACAAATAAAACTTCAACTCAGACTTTTGAAGAATCAAATGTCCCACTGCTCATGAAGTAATGGCTGAATTAAGTAAAATAGGTTTTCACCCTGCTTTTGCATCACATAAATGGAACAAGGTACAAGACGTACTATGATTGAGCTTCCTGTTTCTATGGAGACATTTAAAATCTTATTAAATAACATGGATGTTGTGCTGTGTCTGTTTTTACTAATGCTAAAAGCCTTGGTAGTTATTGTTGTTTTAACTGACTATTTTTATATGTAATTACTTCAGTATTACTATTATTATTTTTCCTCATGATTTTACTGTTAATCATTTATGTTTGTGACTTCAGTGGTTATTTATTACATGTGTATCAGAAATTAGGAAGTTGTGTTTTTTTTTTGGATACTTAGTTACTCAGGGCATTGCTGTACAAGACTTTTGTGCACGGCTAATGTCCCTAAATAAACAGTGAATAATTGTATGAATGACTGTCTGAAGAAATCACCCAAGCTTAACCAGACAGTTAAAAGATGTTTCACTTGTGCAGTGTTTCCATGGTTTCGCCTTCAAAGTCTGCATTTTTGCATTTTGTCCCGCTGCAGATTGTCGACCACGAGTGCCGTGCTGCTGGGAAGTCTTGCTTCTGCAGGTGAATGTGGTGACCAGTATCAGCAGTCTTCCCAGGAGAGGGGTTTTGGGTAAGTCAGGGTTAAACATGGGTAAGTCCAGTAAGGTAAACTTGTTTTCCTGTCAAATCAGTCTTATTGCTAACTGGAGCTGTGGTTTAAAGGATCCAAAGCTATATACCATTGTCCACTAGGTGGAGCTGTGTAATGTTTTATGTCACTGCCTCAGTAACAGCTGGCAAGCTTCTCCCTGTGAGAGAGGGCCAAGGCAAAGTCACAGTAACATGACATCAGTTGCAAAGTACAGTGCCAATGTCGTAAAATAAACAAACAAAAAACCTAAGGGTGACAATAACATAAAAAGTAAGTCTAGCTTGTACATAAAACTACAAAAAGTCACGTAAACATAGCATGGGATGCATGCCTGGACTCTTGTGGAATTAAACGTAAAGTCTTTCCAGCTCTGTACTCAGTGCTTATTTATGAGGCTGTTGTGGATGAAGACAATAAAAATTGTGGACACTATGCAAAAACAGAGTCTGTGTATTTTGTCTCGTCACCTTGGATATAAATGTGTTTTGTATTCTGCTTTTCTGCTGTTAAATGAGATCAGACACCACTAAAGTCACATGATTTCTGACACACACACACACACACACTCTCACAGACACACTCACATGTGGAGAGAGAGAGAGTTCAGTCACACCCAGACACCACAGCAAAGCACATAATTGGAATTCCTTCTTGTCGTCTTCAGAAGTCACAGCATTGTGCTCCTGCTGTGGCACTATCCGCTTCTGCAGCCGTTAAAGAAAAAGTCCATTCAGCCGTGGCCCTCGCGGCCCACACAATGCCCCGTCCTGCTCCATTACACCTGCGAGGCAAAGTGTCAGCGCTCGCCACCTCGGTCGTCTTTAATCAGATATACATTTCAAAGAGCAGCAGAAATGCTATGCACTGACACAAGAGGTAAGGCTATGCCAGAGTGGCATTTAGGAAATTAAGACACACAGCGGCCCAGAGGTGCCTCTCGAGTAATGTTAGAAGAACAGGGGGAAAGGATTCGGGTGGCCGTGGGGGAGAGTGATAGAAGGGGAGAAAAGATTTGGGGATGTGGGGGTCGGCTGAAGGGGGGGGGAGATGTAGCCTGGTAAACCAGCCCCACGTACTTCATTTCATTTTGTACAGAGGGTCTTGGAGGTGTGGACTCTGCTGAAGTTTAAAACAAGTGCCTCTGCCTTTACCCAATACCCAATGCCTGGTCGTCACGTATGCAATTAGCCTACCTATGCACTACAATTCAAAAGTAGCACACAAGGTCAACGTCACGGCTAACGAACACACCCTGTGTTCGCTAATTGAATCGGTCTTGCTTGGGCCAACTAAATGACCCTCATGAGATTCCGGTCGAGACCCTCTGTACAAAATAAAGCGAAGTACGAGGGGCTGGTTTACTAGGCTAGGAGAGATGTGGACTCAGTGAAATTCTACAATGTGAGATGTCTGTGTAGATTCCCATTCATCCAGGTCATGGTAGTCAAAGGAGCTAAATTATAAGCAACTAGACTTATTCTTGGAACTTGAAGGCATTCCTAACAACAGTCCAGAACTGAAGAAGCCTTTTGGATGAAAGCTGAAACGTCCTCAGGCTCCAAGAAGAAGTCCAGTTGCTTACAACTCAGCTCTTTTGACTACAATGTGAGACTGAGACAGAAAGATAACCTTTCTCCAAGGTACAAGTTTGGATGGGTCTCTTAGTACAGACATGCTCACCAGGACATGTCATAATCCTCCCTTCCTACACTTTCCTGTGTCATGTCATGCTCCATTGGGGAGAAAAAAAGAGACAGAGCAAGCGAGCCTGACCACCAGAAAATGAGGGCCACTGCCTGACCACGAGAGCATCTCCCGGGTATCAGACTCTGCCTTCATCCGCACGGCGAGAGCTCACACGTTACACTGTAAATATTTAAGCATTCTCTAGATTTAGGTCAGTGCACTCCCCACCCACCCCCGACCAATGCGGCCAAACATTACTCAGGGGCTAGTGATAACGTGATGTAGCACCTTCTAGCCGTTTGTCTCTCGAGGTGGGGTGGGGGGTTGGTGTTGGATCCTTGCTGTTTACATTCCATGCAAGTTGCACGTCATTTTTTGCGCAGGAGATATGTCACAGCTGTGTTTGATTACGTGTTCCCTAAAATGTCACAAATTTTCTGACGTGGGCTAACAAACAGGGGACCCCGCCCTCTGTTACAAGCCAAGTCGTTAAAACACATCGTTCCACTGACGTCAGTCGGACTCTATTATATTCTATATAATATATAATATATTCTATCTATACTCTAGATATTTCACACTGCATATACAGGTGCTACTCGGAAAATTAGAATATCATGTAAAAGTTGTTTTATTCAGGCAAACCAATACATTTTATAGATTCATTACATGCAAAGTGAGATATCTCAAGCATTTTGTTGTTGTAATTTTGCTGATTATGATTTACAACTTATTAAAACCTCAAACCCAAAAACTCAGAAAATGAGAATACTGTGAAAATCTTCAGTATTGTAGGCTCAAAATGTCATACACTAATGAGGTAATTAAAGCAAAACACTTGCAAAAGGGTCCTGAGCCTTTAAACATTTCATCTTTAAATTTGAGTTACAACTGAAATGCATGCACGTTTTCAGGATATTCTAATTTTCCGAGTAGTACCTGTAGTCTAAACTGTCTTCTTTCTCCTGGTGCATCATGGGCATTTTGTGAGCCAAACTCACCCACACGTGATTTGGATTAAAAACGGTTCTAACCATGTGGTCATAGCACAGTATGACAACTATCCTCCTAACTTGCATATGCAGATTGCTGTTGTATAATAAGCATCGACTTCCCTCTGGCTGCCTTGCATGAAGGCATTTTGTAACAACTACTTAGAATTGCTTTCGTATGACACTGTAAGTCTAGGGGCATACAGGTAGGCGCTCGGAACCATTGAGGCCCCATTGAGACCCGATGAGACACCTGTATTACCACAACACCAAAAAATCAAAAATAGGGATTCTGTTGACACTCAAAGCACACAAACACACACGTCTTCCTTAGGAGGTGCTGGTGAGGGCATTGTATTAATGCTGAAAACACAATCTTGTGACATTTACAGGTTTTTGTTTTTGGGCACATGTACTTTGGGCTAAAGTAATAATTTTGTGTATGAACCAGTAGTCACCAATTTCTGGTCACACCTTATTTGGATAGTCTAATAGATGGTTCTGTATAGTATCTACAGTTAGTAGGACTATTAAATCATTTTGTTAAAACCATCTTGTTAAGGTTTGCTGTTGGGTTGGCAAACGTGATGAGTCAGTAAAAAAAAAAGTAAATAAAAAAAACCAAAATACAACAGAATTTCAACAAACCACCTGAAAAGTCTGTGGATGGACTATCCTACATTTGTGCCTGAAAATTCCACTCGTGCTCATATAGCACCCACAGGCTTGAAGCACACCTCTGCTCATTAGACCTCCACAGGTTGCTCAAAGGCTGTAAGGTTATCTGTGTTGACACAGGTCAGAATAAGCCCATTATGATGGCTCTGCTTGTTTTGTTCAAGTCGGCATTGAGGCATCATGTATGAATGGGCCTGCTGGTGGTGTTGCTGTAGAAGGTAATGACTGTAAAGAAAACACTGGCTGAACGTTATCCTGTAGACAACCCTGTAACAACATTGGAGAGAGAGTCACCTCGTTTGAACACATTTCTACAAAATATAGGGTCTGGAGAAAGACCTCCATTAATCACCTTCACACTTAGCACATTACCTCTATGATTGTACAGTGTCGTATACTAGTTCTGTAGTGTCTAACATGGTTTCCTGTACCACTGAAAACAACATAAAAACACCAGTCGTCCAGACCACAGTGTGGACCTATCAGACAAGAATGGCCTGATAAACCAGTTATGGCCAATCCAATAACTCAGATATAGTTTGGAAATTAATTGAGCCAATGAGATTAATGGAGCCCCCACACCATACACCCATGGAGGCAATAAGCCATCTAAAAATAAGTAGTTCGACTGTGCAAATAGGTCAGGATAGTGGGACCGTAGGGAGGGTGTCTTGCAGAGGGGGTCCTCTGGGGAGCTGGGTAGGGTAGGCCTGAGCGCCTCGCTCAATAACCTCAGCTCCACACACACGAGAGGCATTCTTAAGGTAATGGGAGACCTGGAGACGGATGTACATGTTAAGATGTGGGTATCAAATGTTGCTTTCATGTGATGAGAGAGGCATACAAATAAAGAAGGTACAGTAGGTGTAAATGTCAGGTTCACCTGATTTTGCCAGTGGCTATGATGTGTGGTGAGGTGCTATGAATATTAGTCATTCGAAGTCGGGTCTGGGTTTTTTAGAGAGGGAAGCAAAGTCAGGTCAGTTTGTGAAAAAGTCATATGTGGCAAGCCATCACAAACTAAAAACTTCTTGGGAACAACTTCTTCAGTGCATTTATATTCTAGGTCCTAGTATCTCAAATATGTGTATTCTTAATGGAGTTATGTGGATGGTGAAATGACTACATGGTAAGACATTCACTAGTGATCGATGCCTCACCAAGCGGGGATTTTCCAGAGTTTATGCCCGAAACAAATAGACACTCGTCTGAATGCAGACAATTTCAAATAAACTAACATGCCGTGCTCTGACTGACGCTATTCTAATGTTGTTCTATAATCTTTTATAAAAAATAAACAGTCCCCCAGCCTAACCAAACTTAAGTTGCCATCAGATTTTGTAAATATTTATTACCATCAGGCATTAAACAGCCAGTCTTTCTTGATGCACTAATATTCAATTCAAACAATCACATGAAAATTGGCACTGCATTAATGGCCCTTTTGGAGGATGACTTGCTTTGCTTGTTAGTGTTCTTGAGCTTGTGTGTAGCCAGGGCCACCCAGACAGGGTGTGTGTGTGTGTGTGTGTGTGTGTGTGTGTGTGTGTGTGTGTGTGTGTGTGTGTGTGTGTGTGTGTGTGTGTGTGTGTGTGTGTGTGTGTGTGTGTGTGTGTGTGTGTGTGTGTGTGTGTGTGTGTGTGTGTGTGTGTGTGTGTGTGTGTGTGTGTACGTCAGGGGGGCGAGGGGGTAGGTTCAGTCTCATCCCATGGCCCACATGTGACCAAGCTCAAAGGCACAGGACCTCTTTCACTGCGCTGGGTAAAAACTAAAGGTTGTGGGCAAATCATTCACCTCATGTCTGTTGAGGTGTCTCTGCCATCAGGTCACACACTTATTGCCTAAAGCTCATATTTTGTCTTCTAGTCACTGTCACATCGGTGGAATGAATGACTAACATCTGGCTGTTCTCCACTGCTCTTTATATCCGTTCTGTTGTTGATCCACAGCTCTCGTCAGCTGCATTTGCCTATTTGTGGCCTGTAGATTGAGAATAGCACTTCAGCACTCTTGCATTTTTTCTCTGCTACTAATATTATCACTCGCTGCTACTAATATTAGTCAAGTCAAGTAGGTGTTCGTTGTCGTTTCAGCCATATACACAATACATAGTAATACGAGACAGCGTTTCACCGGGAACAATTGGTGATACACGCAACTGTTAGAGCACGGTATGGTAAAGACAGATACGTAATATTGCCTACATACACTTTTAGCACCACATACGCACATGGTACACACACACACACACACACACAATCATGAGGGACTACACAGATTCACTCATATATTTCATATATTCAATCTTCATCCCTTAACAATCACAGCCCTGTTACAGGTCATGCTAAGTCTATTTTGCTTGTGTTTCTATTCTATTGCACTTTATGTACTGTATGTCTTTCATTTTTATATCTTTATTGTGTGGGCAGTATAGCTTACTGCATGGGCTATGTTTAACTGTATGTAACACCAATTGTACTATGTATGTGTATCCGGCTGAAAGAGCAATAAAACTAGATTTTAAAGTTTTGATTCGTGTTTGAGAAGATGATCGAGTACAGGTGGCGTGTAGCCAAGTTTAGGCATTAAAAGCAGACAGATGAATGGGGAATACTTGTACACTTATATAGATCTGAAATCAGCTATGTCAGAACGAACTGATTGACTTAAATGGAGTAATTAAGCCCTTTAGCTCCATGAAATTCATTAACTGTCCATTCTGTTAAGTGACATAAATATAGCTAAAAGGGCTGATTTCATGGGAATGAAAGTGCACCCAGGCCGGTAATTAAGCAATACCTTTTGAATATAAGCAATTTAACCTAATCAATGATGTGTTATTTGTTGATTTATCTTACTTTATCTAACATAAAACATCAGGTATTGAACATGATAAATTAGATTTAATGGTCAGACAGCGCTTTTACTTACATTGGTGTATTTGTTGATACAGAATATAGAGCAGAATATGGAAGGGTAGCAGAAGAAACGGTGAACAGTCATACATCCTGTTACCAGCTGTTTCCAATAGGAACAAATGACAACACCTGACGACAAATCTGAGTGCAGTGTGAAGTGATTAAGTGATATCTCCTCAATGTATTTAGTCTAATGGCTCAAAATTGAAAGTATGCCGGGTATTATGGACAGTGTAACCAAACTTATTCTGTTCGCTCAGTCAAGGGGCATAAGGCGCAGGCTCTGTGCAAAGGTCCTTGTTCATATAACACTTTCCATTGTGGCTTTGACACGAAGACTGTGTTGTCAATAAACAGTGCTAAAAGCTTTTATCTGATGACCAGGCTCCTCGATTCTCCAGCCTCCATCTGGGGCACTTTTTCCTTCAGTGCTCTTAAAGGAGAACTTCGGTGTAAAATTAAAATTGGCATGTTAAAACATCATACCGAGTTGGTATTTGTACTGAGGAGCAAAATTGATTTAGCCTGTTGCATTCAGAGTTTAACTATTTTTTAGCGTTTGACCCAGAAGGCTAACAATGGAAGTGGTAGGTGCCCTTAGACGAAGCATGACGACTACGCTATTTGTAAACCATTAAAACGGCTCTGGCATTCAAAACGAACCACTGAGAATATTGTAAATGTACACAACGTTTATTTAAAAAGCTTTTCTTACATGCAGTCGTTTGCAGTTGTTTCTCGTTGCCGCCATGATGAACTCTGAATGCTAAATCACAGGCTAAATCAATTTTGCTCCTCCGTACATATACCAACTCGGTATGATGTTTTAACATGCCGATTTTCATTTTACACCGAAGTTCTCCTTTAAACGGGACAATCTTCTGGCCACTTACAGTAAAGCTCTACACTGTGAAGATCTTACCAATACCATGATGTTTCAATGGAAGTGAAAAAAACTGAAAAACAAGAACTTACCAAAAAACATTCTAGAACATACTCTGGTTCACTTTGGTTTGTCTTTGTGGAGGGAGATAAGTGGGGACTTCTTCCTTCATACTTCAGGCTTTACCAGTTGGCCCCTTCCGGCAACACGAGGACTGTTGACTATGTCTATTTGGGAACTGAGACTCACCTTTGAGAGTGTGTTTGTGCAGATGAAGTAGTACAGTAGTAGTAGTAGTAGTAGAAGACCAGGCAAGACTTTTTTTTTTTTTTTTAAGCCATCAGCGATGACCTTTTCAGATTTACAGTAGAGAGCATAGAGGGTGAAACTGTCAGTGATGATAGCTGGTGTATTTTCAAACAAGTTGTGAGGCATAGTTGGTGGCAGTGAAAAGTTTTTTGAAGCACACAGAAGCTTCTGTTTATACATCTGAAGATGATGACTACGTATCCCAAGTCCGGCAGATCACTGAGCCTGGGGGATGATGTTCCAATAACAGTAAGTATATTGGCGATATTGATCAGTTTTTCGTTTTTTGCAGGTTTTTTGTTTGTTTTAATGGCATTTCATGAAAGCACGTTATACATTTATCTTCTTAACATATAAATATTTGTCTTAAGAAATATATTGGCGATGAAAGATGGCTGTCATCTTTTCCACAGAGAAAAAGATAAATGTGTGTGTTTATACACATTCTGTCAACATGTGTTTTGGTCTCTGGAGTGTGACTGATGTGAAGGCTGGATGGGTAGTAGGCTAGTTGGCTGACGTGCCTAGCACAGTCTCCCATTACACCACACAGTGCTGCCTGCCAAGTGCTAGCCTGTTGCTGTCTGACTGAACACAGACATTACCTGACCACAGTATTTCTGTCTCTCTGTCTCTGTCTCTCTTTCTCCCTGTCACTCTCCCTGTCTCTGTCCCTTTCTCTCTTACTCTCCCTGTCTTTCTCTCTGTCTTCTTTCTCTCCGTCTCTGTCTCTCTCTCTTTCTCTCTGTCTGTCTCTCTCTCTCTCTCTGTCAATCTGCCTCTCAGTCACTAGTGTTGCACTCCTAAGAATGTCAGTATTGGCAGTGGTGTTGGAATCCTCGCTGAGAAATACAGATAAACACGTCAGGCCTTGTTTACAGTCAACTATTTATAGGCCTTTTTTTCTGTTGCCTGTCTTATGAATTGTCCTTGGAGGTGCAGCAGAAGGTTAAGCTTATGACTGTACATGACTGTATATGGAGCAGATTCAATGATGGGGTTCCTGTACACGTCTTTGCCTGAAAGCTTGACTGACATTGGAAATCCCCATTTTTTCTCATTGTGATCACGCAGCACGGCACAGCACACAGTGCACACAACGAAGTTTACCTCTGCATTTAACCCGTCACACACACGTGATCAGGGGGCAGCCATGACAACAGCTCCCCGGGAGCAGTGTGGGGGGACAGTACCATGCTCAGGGTACCTCAGTGGCGCTACTGGTGACCCAGGATTCAAACCTGCAATCCTGCAGTCACAGGTCCGATACTTTAACCTGCAGGCCACCATTGCCGTTCTTGTTTCAGTTCAGATCCACAGTGTCCTAACAGTGGTCACACTTTTGGTAGCCATTATGGCTCTCCACCCTCAAACAACTGCAGGATACTAAAGTGGAATAAAAGACTAGCTTGGCGGTAGCATCCCAAAGGGATGGAACATTGCTTCGTTATGTGTAACCAAATTACCTGCTCTTGGTTTAATCCAGCAGGGCAAAGCCTTCATAGGGAAAAAGTGGGTGGGGGAAGCACTTAGAGAGAAAGAGAAAGTGAGTGAGAGAGAGGGAGAGAGAGAGAGAGGAAGAGGTTAATTTCTGACTTCAGGGTTAGAATCACTGGTTCAGAGTTAGACTCCTCGTGCTGTGATTTTTGGCTCAGAGCCAGATGATCCACCAATTAAGTAAGACGTGGGCCATGACATGTGTGGGTCTGATGGGATTGCTAGGGTCAGATGAGCACACAAAACAATTACAAAGCCAAGTGGTGGTTCTCTGAGGTGTGTGTGTGTGTGTGTGTGTGTGTGTGTGTGTGTGTGTGGTGGGGGGTGGTGGTCTGTGGGGGGAGAAGTCAATGAGTTGGTCAGTTTTGGTTTGGTTTTGGTTTGGACATTCTTCAAAAAGACAGACAGTTGGTGTGCTTAGTTGTGAGAGTTTATCAAGATGCTGTTAGGACACAACGACAGTCATTTCATGATTTATCTAATATAGCCTACCATCATAACAGTGCAAGCATCACAATTTACAAACATTTTGTGGTATTCATTGACGTTACGTACTTTTTCCCCCACATACAAACTGTTATCTCTGCAGTCACATCTGTGCACTTTAAATATAAATCTAAGAAGTCACAATAAAACTGAAACCGCTAAAATATGGCACTTAAAACACTGATGTCAGCAACGCAGCTGTCTTCAGCTGTGCTCTGCTGCTGCTGGAGAGAGAGAGAGAGAGAGAGAGAGGAGAAATTGATTCATGCACCTTTCTGTTTTCCACTGCGCTCTGTAAATGAGCTATAGGGCTCTGGAGGGCAAGGGAAAAAATCAAGTGCAGGCTGAGAAAAGTGTTTAATAGGCTGAGGTCACGAACCATTGAATTTAATAAACCAGCGACTCCAGCGCCATAGCAACACACATGGGAAATGGCTGCTAATGTCATGAATCAAGGATCTATGCATTGTCAGTGTGCATAGTGAGTATGCATAACTGGTATGCAGCATTGGCAGTATGTAGAGCAGCCGTGCACTGGTCTTAAAAGCGGCTGCTCTTTCAGCAGATACCTTTTAGCAGATATACTTTTTCTGACCATACTGTAATGGTTGGGTGCTTCAAACAACACTCTCCATGATGATTGCTTCTTGGTGCCAGCAATAACTTGGCCATTGTGCAGGCAAGTTATATTCAAATACAACTGAGTTACTCTCTCTCTCTCTCTCTCTTTTTTTTTACTGGTTTCCTTCCTTTATCATTATTAGCTGGAAGTCAAACCATGGGAGGTCCGTCATCCGGATGCTTGTTCCCATCATCATCAGCCTCAACAAAGAAAGACAAGAAAGACTAAAATGGAGTGGGATTGAGATGGAAGGAGGGAGAACAGAGAGAGAAAGAGAGAGAGAGACAAAGAGAGAGAAAGAGAGAGAGAGAGAGACATGAGAGGCTAAAAGGGAGTGGGATTTAGATGGAAGGAGGGAGCACAGAGAGAGAGAGAGGGAGAAAGAAAGAGAGAGAGAGGGAGAAAGAAAAAGAAAGAGAGAGAGAGAGAGAGAAAGGGAGAGAGAGAGAGAGAGAAAGAAAGACGAGAGGCTAAAAGGGAGTGGGATTGAGACAGAAGGAGGGAGAACAGAGAGAGAGAGAGAGAGAGAAGCAAGGAAGGGCAATTACACAGACACTGTCCACTCAAGTGTTTCCCTTTTCAGCCTCGCTCATTAGAGAAGAACCAGCATGACCTATGTCAGGGAGGAAGGTGTGTGTGAGTGTGTGTGTGTGTGTGTGTGTGTAGGTGTGTGTGTGTGTAGGTGGGGGGGGGGGGGTGCGCACTCAGGTGAAATGAAACACTGCCATGATTCCTGTTCCCTGAGGGGAGGTGTGTGGCTGTGTGTGTGTGTGTGTGTGTGTGTGGCTGGGTGTGTGTGTGGAAGGGGGGGGGGCGGGTTATGATTCAAGTACTAAGAACAATCAGCAGAGAGAGAGAGAGGAAAAGTGCGAGGCAGAAAAAGGTGATGGAAAAAGCTGATGTTTTGCTGTAACACTGGCCAGTGGTAGGTCCTCTACCACCCAACCCACCCACCCACCTAAGTGGGGGTATTTTTAGGCTCAGTGACCTAATGATGTGATTCACTTACTTTTACTCGCTGTGCAGGGCCCTGTGCTGTGGAAACAAAAGCTTGCATCATTTTTGTGGGTATTTTGCGAATCCTGCTCTCTTTCCTCTCGCTCATTCACTCTCTCTGTTTTTATTACAGCGCCCACTTTTCACTTTCTATCATGTTGTCTTTCACTGATCCTTTAAAATATGTCACTGTGTGAAACTAAAGTGGTTTTGCTTAGCTGTAGTAGATAATCTTCAAAGAGGGATGTACATTTGTGAGCTAAAAGCAGAGTCTAAAATTATTTGAACTAATATTCTTACTGGTATTTTGAAGTTTTTTGGCAAAATGTCAATCCACGTTTTTAGTTTGGAACACCGGTAATCACAGGTACATTCCCACTTGGTGCCACCCTGACTATTTGTCTAGATTGCTCTTCTCCTCACTTGGCAGGAAAGGGCACAGTTTTCTAAGACATATGTTGCTCTTCTAGTGGAAAGCATACAGGATTTATGTATTCGCCGATAATGTGTTCTTCAAATTGGCTTGTAACATGCTCTTAGTGAGCTGTGACCTTGTTAAAATGTGGAGAAATCTGTAGAGATTACATACCACAGCTGACTATGCTGGCCTCCTAGTAAACACAGCAGGTCACTGATAAAGAGGGTATTTCATTCTCACCACTAGGCCAGGTACAGTTCTCCCAGCTTCATGGCATCAGGGCCTCGACAGTGGGATGATGCGGATGGGAGTTCAACTGTGATTTGGCGCTCACTATTCTTCGGCAAGCCTCCCGCCTGGCCTGTTAGCATTCCAGACTGACGTCTCATTCATCAGGAGACAGGCTGGCCTCTACGACCTTCGTGACCTTCTCTAGCTCCTCTGACATGGCTGCTTAGGCTGCTGTTTGGTTTGCTTTTTGTCTTTTTTTTTTTTTTTTTCGACTTTAAGATAGACCAGATTCAGCTTATTGACAGGCTCATGTCTGGGCAGTGTTTGAAACCTCTTAGACTCTCTCTGTGCTATCAGACATTTTAGACATCTTCCCCCCCCCCCCTTTTTTTTTTTTTAGGGAAGTAACCAAATAACTCCCTGTGCTTTTGACAAAGGGTTGTGTCATTCGCTCATATTGGGGTGCCGGAGGATGTTAAGGCGGGGACTAAAGTTTGGAACCATGCTCTTAAATTCTCCTGCAGATACTGTACCTTTATGCAGGAAGAGACGTTTTTGTTGTGCAGTGCCACCAAAGTTTGGGACCACACTTGTAAAGTCTCCTATAGATATCTGTATGCAGCAGGAGCACATTTTTGTTGTGTAGTGCTCGACGGTTTGGAAATCGAGTCTTCATTTCTCTTATTAATACCCTTGTGCAGCGAGCAGAGAACATTGTGTTGCCCATGGCTCAGTACCAGTCTTCAAGCTGGAAAACCTTGGTAGATAACTTAATGGATTCCGACTCTCAGTTGACCGTACTCTCCACCCATCGAGCTTAGCCGAGGCTTGGTAATGACAGGGGGATCTGGTGACTGGATCCAGAGGAGAAGCGGCTTTTGGATGGTTTCATGTTGTGACTGATCTGTCTAATTATAGAGCCGAGAGGAGGAGGAGGAGAGGAAGAAAACCTCAGCGCCTGTTACTTGGGGCCTCGCTGCTATTTGTATCGCTCGGCGTAGTGCGTGCGGAGGGCGTGTCGCCACACTCGCCCCTTTAAAAACATGTTTTTTATTAGCCAGCCAGCCTCGCTAGCCCGCCTCCGCCTTCCACATCTCTTTCCTCCTCTCGGGGTAGACCTTCCTTCCGTGTTTAAAAAGGCACGTCTGGCTGGACTGCCATCTTAGAGGGGAAAGAAGAAAATCTCCATGGCCTGCCCAGTCTATTTGCAGCTGGGCCACATTCTCCGTGGCAGCTCCTCAAAACTCATCTTAATCCGCTTTAGCATAGCTGTTAGAGTGAGAAGTGCAAGAGGCAATGACATTTTTACACATTTTTACAAAGTCCTGAATTTTTACTGATTTCTATTACAGTTTTAGTGAATTGAGGTAAAAACCTATGATGTAAAACCGATATTGACATAAAAATGTAAAAACAAATGTTGAATCAGTGACCTTAGGCTTGATTGGCATGCAAGTTTTTGCCTCATCCTTATCAAACTTTTTGCTTGTAACTTTGATTTGAAACACTGTTACAGTTACCAAGGAATCACAGTGGTGCAGACTTTTACAGAGGCCACGATACATTGCCACTTCAGACATGCACACAATCATTTACAAACAACACTTGTCATTTGTAAAAAAAAAAAAAAAAAGAAAAGTCTGCAACCTTGAAAGCACAGCTCACAAGCTGAAGCTTGAAGTCTGATCAGCCCTGTTGGTTTGGGATTCTTGTGTTAGTCTGCCTGTGGGTGATGACCACACAAATACAAAGTCAGTCACCAGGCTCACTGTGACCCACCCACCCCCCCAGTCGTCTCCACATCCTCTCCCCTCCTCATCCTCTCCACAGTGGTGAGATGCACAACGACGTTCAAAGACTGCCCCGACGCTATCACACGGCCAACGTCAGGGTGGTGTGCGCAGCACTTAACAGCAGACCATTAGCCAGACTGTAAACATGATCAGCTGTGGATGATGTAACACTGGCCCACTAACACACCAATGCCGATGGCCTCTTTATTGACAAAATGTCCTCTTGTTACAAAGCTGCAGTCAGACTAGTGGAAGATTTTAGGCTTTTCCTCCTTTCTTGTCAACTTTCATCATACGCACGAATGCACCATGAAGGCAGTTATAGGAACACATGTTTGTAACTAACTCAGGTTAGTTACATAAGCTAACCTTTTCTTACATGTCCAACATAGCCCTGCGTTGTACTGAGACCTAGAAAAGAACCCCCAACTCCCTTTGTCTAATTAGGCAGAACTTGCTTGAACTTAAATAGGAGAAAAATATTTCTGAATGTTTGCAGACAATTACTTTGTCTGTATAAATACATTGGATATAAATGTATTCTCCCTCAGTGGATAATGCAATTTGCTTGTTGTTATCATGAAACTCTTTAGAGACTTACTGCAATTATGATTTGACAGGGGAAAAAAAAGATGTGGACCATTTCTCTTTTTTTGAAAACTGATTGTCCTCTAAACTGATCATAAAGAAGTACTGTCATGTCTTTGCCTAAGGCACTGTGCCGCCTTAATTGTGAGAATCTTCCTGAATGAGTTTAACTTTTCCTTCATTATTTGCGTCTGAAAAGACACAGCTTGAGCAGCCCCTTCCTCCCATTTCACTTCCGCTCCCAGTGAAATGACTGTGCTAGTTCTTGACTGCTTTAACACAATTCATAACATGGCCCACTTTCCACCAAACTTTTGTCTGTTACCCAGTTATTACTTTCAAGTGCTGTAGGTAACACTCAGCTGTGTTGTCTGTGTAGATTCTCATTTATCCATGTCATTGTAGTCAAAGGAGCTAAGTGGTAAGCAACTGGACTTCTTTTTTTTCTTTTTTTTCTCCAAAAGAAGCCCAGCTTATAAACTTTCTTTACTAAGACAGCAGCATTATCATGGTTTGTGTGTTTGTGGGGGTTTCTATCTAGCGACGTCAAACCCTCTATCCAAGCCATCCCACCCCCTATTCGAACCCTGATCCTTACCTGTACTATCCCACATCATTTATTAAGTTACTTCCTTGTACTGACTATTTAATTACATAATGTTTCCCCACCTCTTTATACATTCTTTTGCTTTGTGGCCTTAAAATAGAACAATAAATCATAACTATTGAAACTACCTTTTGGTTAGAAAATAATTGAGATAACAGACTTGTTACCTGAGGATGACAAAGGGGAAACTGACTGTCCATTAGCTGTGAAAGTGTGCAATTCAGGATTGGCTCTTCTACTATTATGTAGATAAGACAGATTAGTGTGCAATTGTTTGCAATGTGTCATGTGATAATGAAGGTAAAATGGCCAGTTTGGGCGTGTGAATTGGGATCTTATGCATCTGGGCTTCCCAGCACCAACGCCCCTACACCTTCTGCTCTGCTCAGGGTGCTCCAGTGTGTTCTAACACAAAGCTGTTTAAATCTGTGTGCTGTTTAAATCTGTGTGAGAAGGTGCACGGTTTGCATGGCTTGTCCTCAAAGATCACGCCAAATTCGATAAGAAACAAGGGCATTTGGCATGAACTCAGTGATAGACAGACCCTGATGAACTCTCAGTGAATTCCCTTGCCTCAGTAGAATAGATTTTTAGAAAACAAGTTAATGTAGCCTAAACAGCTGCATGTTTAGTGCCATCTCAAACAATCACTCTGTAAAACATTATTAATTCCAAGATTGTCAAAGTGTGTGGACAGAAATACCTTAAATATTGCCCCCTGCTGTTTTGCGCGAACTCCTGCACCTAATGCGAGGCATTGATTTGGACAACCAGCCGCCTTTTTTAAGTAAAGCCATCAGTTCTGTATTGAGCACAAGCAACTTTGGCAAGTAGTGGAACTGGTAGTGGAAGTGGATCTCGTCGTGAAATGCTTTACATATTATCATTAAAAATAAGTAAAATAAATAAATCACGGCGTTTAAATCTATTAATAGCCTACTCTATTTACTTACTTTCACCTTTAAGTCTATATTATATGGTTTTGCTTAGGGTTACAAGAGGTATTTTTGCTGTCACAACGTAATTAATGTTGTGCATGATCACTATAATGTACATAGCTATACACAGCCATTTGCGTTATTTTAAACTGTTATGCATTTTCATATGGACTGTGCTAATATTATGCTGGTCTAATGAGTGTTTCGACTTTGGTAGCCTAACTAACTTATCTGTACGCTTAAGTGATGGGGGACACTCAGCATACCTCGGAGACCTACTTGTCAGCTTTAGGACCCAGGGGCGTAGAGTTCCCTCCATACGGAGGCAACGGGTAACCCAGAGTTGCTGCTCAAAGCTGAAACAGTGTAGTGGGGTTGGCGACCTAAGACGCAACTGGAGAGGGACTAGCCTACTGACTGACAGCGGTCTGCACCTTGTTTTGTCGGACTGGCTTAAGCATGGACTGAGATGTACTTATCGACAAAATGAGTTTTCTTTTTTGTATGGGAATACTGCACACCTCAAGACAACTTTGAAAATCTATTCAGCGTGCCAAACGCGCATTAAACCTCTCTGGTTGTGGATTATTCAACAAGCTGCCTGAATGGAAACCATGTCGCCGCAGCAGCAAGAGAGTGTCAACCCAAGCAGATCCGCATCACTGACAGGGGAAACAAAACTGTGTCCTCAGTTGGACAAAAAGGTAACGTCGTGTTTGGCAAGATTCAGCATCCAACAGAAATTAACTGCAAATGTGGGTAAAGCTGTTTCCAACTAGATGGCAACACTAGTAGTGGAGAAAAGCCAATGAATAGGGGTTTGTTGGTAATTGTCAAAAAGAAGTTGTTCACTTTAAAAACATTTAAAGTTAATAGCTTACATTGGTAAGTGACAGTGCAACGCCAAATGTGACATTGTCACACATCTAGTTAACAGCTGTAATGGTTTATGTCATTTACGTTATTTTATATATTTACATTTACCTACATTTTCGGGTACTCCGTAGTGCAAAGGCACGCATTTTGGAGATGCGCTTTCTGTGAGAGAGATAGAAACGCTGTCAAACCAGGTGCACGTGTGACTGAAGCATGCAACAAATGAAACTGCGACGGAAGCACCTGTTTTAAACTTGAGATTTAACAAACAGGTGATATGGTAATGTTTTGTCATATTGTACTTTGTGACAAGAGGTAGCCTACTCAAGCTATGGTTAATACATAGACTAGCATTACACGCAGAGGCAACAGCTGATTTAGATTGAATGCTGTGTGACACTGCCACTCGCATTACTAACTTCAAAAGGCTTGCATATGTGCCTGAATTCAGTAGTAGTTTGAAGACTGTTTAAACAGCTAAAACATGAAAGGGTGCAGTGAATTTCCATGGGCATATGGGGCGCATTGGGTGAAGATACAGTTGTGCTCATACGTTTACATACCCTGGCAGAATTGATGATTTCTTAACCATTTTTCAGAGGATATGAATGATAACACAAAAACTGTTTTCACTCATGGTTTGTGGTTGGCTGAAACCATTCATTGTCAAACACCTGTGTTTACTTTTTAAAATCATAATGGCAATAAAAACTACCCAAATGATTCTCAGCAAAAATGCTTAAGAAATCATAAATTCTGCCAGGGTATGTAAACTTATGAGCACAACTCCACTTTGGCCTTGCCTCTAGTGCCGAAAACATAAGGCTATAGCCTTATAGTCTGCACCGTCAGGCGCATTGGATATTCCGTTCAAACGGATCGACAAGAAACTAATACGTCGTTGCATCCAAGGCCATTCAGACCGACACAACGTAATTCAATCGGCAGGAGGAAAAGTCTTGTCAACAAAGCTCCTCATGGTTCGCGGTCAGGGCCGCAGTCACTGGCGCCCTTGATTGCTAAGGTCTGTCTGAACTGCGCTGTATTTAACGTAATTCCATGTTTATGCAGAGGAAAGTTATTTTGAGCATCCATCCCCGCCTTGAATACCAGTGGCTGGATCATCCTGTTTGTAATAGTTTGTGTGATTGCTTGCTTTCCGTTCACACTGTTTGTTGATGTAACTCTGGTTAACACGTATCTGGGCAGTTGCAGGGGAGCAAAGCCTGCATGGCAGTTACACTAAGATGTCAGAGACGCCGGTGTGCTGTTCTCTACAGGTCTTCGCAAAGTCTCCTCAAGGGCACTAGCTAGTGGCTGTCAAAGTTTTGGCGCGCTGAACCTGTGCCTTCACACCCGGTGCAGCGCAGATTGAGCGCAGCGCCAATGCTCCTACACGTTTTGCACATTTCTTTTTTAATATTTTGCCACTCTTGGATGTAGAAATATTTCCTAGTTATATATTAAAACAAGAGAGATGTCTGATACTCAGTAAGATGTTTTGGTTTGTAGCCAATGCGGTGTGAGAGGGTATATATTTTTCCACTTGCAAAGATTTGTTTTATAGGTTACGCTCATTAGATAATGTAGCTCCTCTTTTTCTCCCGGCATGGGGCTGTGTCTACTCTGGAGAAATTGTTTGTTTCCAAAAACCACGGCAAAGAACGCAGAGCACTTCCTGCCGATTTGGAAGACCACCCTTCTCCTAGGATCCACCTCTGATGGTTTTCTGGTGTGAAGTAGTGACTGGAATTCGGAATGGAAGAATGAAAGAGAAAATATCTCATTGTCTAAGAAAGCCACAGGCCCTTCCGCCAGCTGGAAGGAAAACTCAGGCCTACATAATTGCATGTCAAAGATGAACTTGGTCCAACATCTCCCTCAAGATGGGATGTGCAATGTTCTTCCACACACACGCACACACACACACATACACCAGTCTTACCATCAGTGAGCGGAATGAGTTATCCCATGTCACATATTCTTTTGATGTGAGGGCGCCACTGTACATTTTGGCCAATTAAGGATTCGCTTTCAAAAGCTGAGCTGCAGACTTTATTACCAGTCCGCTCCAAGCAGTAACCAGATCTCCCTTCAAGCTTTTTGGGAGATGGCTCATTCACATGATCGACCCCGTGAGATAATGCCCCTCTTGTCTCATATCAGAGGTAAACCCTCATTGACTAAGCTGATTAAATTGGTCCTCTCTACATGTTTTAAGCATTTAGTTTCAACATAGCTGGTACCTCAGGGTCACTTTGTCTATGCTGATGGTTGTGTGGAGAAATGGATTGACATTCCTTTGGGTAAATAGATCTACAGCAGTTAACTGATTAATTGATTAGCTGTCAGCCATGTCTCTTATTTGATAAATATGAACATAATCTGAACTCCTCTTTGAAAATAAAGTAACTGCTAAATAATTTTGCCATGTGAACAAAACATATTTGAGGTTATTGTTTTAGGCGTTAGGGAGCACTGACTAATAGCTTTCACCATTTCCCTAATCATTTTATAGCCCAAACATCTCATTCATTAAATGAGAGCTTAATGAACACATTAATGGAGAATTAAAAACATAATTAGCTGCGGCACTATGTCACTGCTGTCTTTTGCAAAGTATTGTACGGATAAACACACGCGATACAAGTTAATTTGATAAGGTCTAGAGACACCATTAAAATATTTTGTCTTAGCAGAGACAGTAAAATGAGTCAAATAATGTCCTATCTGTTGTAGCTTATCTGCTAGTAAAACATGGCTGCAACAACTGTAAGTGTCTTTGATGTTATGTACTACAGTGTAAAAGCATCAGTGTTAAAGAATGTTTGAGAGTGTTTCCAGAAAACAGATTTATCCCTGTTTAAAATGATTCCTTGTCAATATCACATCACATTTGGTACCCTTTTGGGCTGAGGAAGACCTAAGTTTCTCAGTCCCAGGTTAAGCAGTGAGCAAACAAAAATATCCTACGCACACACACACACACACACACACACACACACACACAAGCAGGCATGTTACATAACAGATGCCTGTTAAAATTCAATTTCCTTAAATGTTGTTGGCATGTGAAGGTTGTGCAATCGGCCGTAGGCTGACTACTTAATTGATTGGGGAGGGGTGCTCAGCAGTACATCACTGTGTATCAGATAAGGAACACATGCAGCTAAGGCAACCACACCACAGAAAAATCCGTGTATACATTACATCTCCACGACATCATTCACGTCACAGCCGCTGTGCAAATGTACCCGGACCCATCATTAGTCACAGCGAAAGACACACCAAGGTTTGCCTCATTTTAAACACCTCGCGATAGAACAGCTTTAAAGGCTTGCGTCACCTTGTGCACAGAGTTTCCATACACTGTACGACCCAACATTTGAATTACGGGTCCGATGTCCTAAAGAAGTATGCATGTCCCTGTCAGTAAGTTTAATGAATTTGGGTGTACATACAGTACATTCATTGGCCTGTAGCCTACTCTTAACAGACCAGTAAATGTGACATTTCAGTGAGTCCTAAGGTCCCTAAACTCAGCTGCAGAACAATTTGAATGATTGCAACAATTTATGTTTGTTGGCCAGACTAAATTTTGACTTTCTGTCTTTGTGTCTCTCTCTCCTCTATCTCTCTCTCTCTCTCTCTCTCTCTCTCTCTCTCTCTCTCTCTCTCTCTCTCTCTCTCTCTCTGACACTCTCTTTATCTCTCTTCTTCTTCTTCCTCTTCTCTCTTTCTCTCTCTCTCTCTCTCTGTCTCCCTCTCTCAGAGGATGAAGTCTATCATGCATCGCAGGCAGTCCGCTCCATCGTTGGTCATCAGTAAAGCACTTACCCGATCCAGAACCCTGTCCAGGTAGAGTATACTGACAAAGCAGAGCTTGGCCAGTCTATCACTAGTCAAACATTAACACGGGCCAAAGAATTCATGTTTATGTAGTTGTGTAGTTTGGGTCATAGAGTCAAAGTGATAAAAAATGAAGTGAATCAATAAATACTCATGTAATATTTATGCAGTTTTTTTTTAAATCTTCTAATCTACATCTATCTAAAGATGTCTAAAATGTCCATACCATAAATGTATGTTATTGCTATGAAGGTGGATGCAGTCCTGCTGGACTCAGTCGATCCAAATGGACTGGAATGTTCCCATATTTAGTATGTCTGAATCCGTTGTCATGAAGTAAAAGCAGTATGTTGTAAATATGTATCACACAGACTGAGAAACGCTTGCACAGGAGTTACTGTATAGGACTTCATCCCTGATGCTTTTATAGCACTTCATGTACGCCATCCTCCACGCTTGTTATGGCTACCGCTGTTGCAGAGGCATGCTATAAAACTGACCTCTTCAGCTCAGAACAAAGCCGTGAACTCCTCGTGCAGTGAGAGAAACGTAATCAGTGAAAGGATAGTGGGTGTGTGAGCATAACCACAGGCATGTGCAGCAGAGCAAACATCTGGTTTTAGTCTCTGTCAGGGGTCAAAGGTCGACCTGTCGCGACGTCTGTGGAGCTCACGTCTACGAACCCCGTTACTGGGTGAGGACGGCGCGACACCAGATAGGCGGCCAGAGCAGAGCTGTCGGGCCTGGTCAAACATGGAGACAGGGAGAGAGGTGTGCATGTCAGTTAACTGGCGATTTATTTTGAGTGACAGTTTTAGGGGTGGGGGGGAAAGCTTGGCTGTCTGTCGACATTGCTGTCTCAGTGTGTGGAGAGCAGGCCATAAGGTTGCCCTCTCAGACACAGATAAACACGGCATAGTCCCCAGGTAGTGATGGGCACTTACCCAAGCAAACACTGGACCTCTGTGGTATTCCACACCAGGTTTGCTTAGGCCTGTTCTTTTTAAGCTACATGCACATGGGAACGTGTGTGTGTGTGTGTGTGCGCGTGCGCGCACACGCGTGTGTGTGTGTGTGTGGGGGGGGGGGGGTGTTTGTGTGTTTGTAGTAGCCGAGTCTGTGTGGTTCGTGTGTGTGTGTGTGTGTGTGTGTGTGTGTGTGTGTGTGTGTGTGTGTGTGTGTGTGTGAGATAGAGAGAGTAGTGTGTGTGTGGGGGGGGGGTGTTTGTAGTAGCCGAGTCTGTGTGGTTCATGTGTGTGTGTGCGTGTGTGTGAGAGAGAGAGAGAGAGGGGTGTGTGTGTGTGTGTAGTAGCTGAGCCTGTGTAGTTTATGAGTGTGTGTGTGTGTTGCATGGCTTCCTGTAAGGTCCCTGAAAGGAACCTATGAATCAGTGTTGTGTCTCTGTGTCCCAGGGAACGCGCTAACAAAGGATCATCTCTGCTCTTCACTTTTGCTTATGCATATCTTCAGTAAACACCATTTTCACTAGCAGCACACCTCTCTCTCTCTCTCTCTCTCTCTCTCTCTCTCTCTCTCTCTCTCTCTCTCTCTCTCTCTCTCTCTCTCTCTCTCTCTGTTCAACATACTCTGTGCTTGAGTTCTTAGCAAGTGCGACTGTAGGAGGAGAGGTGGTATGATGTGTGCATGTTTGTGGGGATATGTGTCTGCTTGTGGTGCTTTGAAAATGTGTTGTACCATCTAAGGTTCTAATGACTGTGGAACAGAGCTTAGTGGTGTAACGAAATAAATTGCCGTAGTGTTAGATAAACATTAGCTTCTCAAACCATATATTTTGTGCTCAGCTTGCATATTTAAACATCCCTACACCAATTAGCTGTACATTAGATTTAACAGCCTAACTAAAAATGTTAAGTGTAGTATATATGAAATGGCTCTATTCCCTCTTAGTTACCTTCCAATTAAAGCAGCACTGTGCAACTTTGAGTGCTTTTCTGCCGGGACGGACACCCTAATATTGCAAGGGTGGTACTCTGTCCACAGATAGTGGGGGCGGTCAAGAAAGTCTTCATTCACCTGGTAATGACTCATTTAACCATCTATCAACTTGTGAAGATGATTAATTAACTTTAAAAAGTTGCATAGTGCTGCTTTAACTGCCACCTATTATCAAATCAGCCTCGCCTTAACACCCATCCCACATCTCCAGCATTGCCTGTATCCCTACCAGTTCACCTTAACTTCCAAACGCTATATCTTATATTAAATCAGACTGACAAAACTGTTTTCAGTGTAAAGCTACATGCACATGGGAACGTGTGTGTGTGGCTGCGCGCATGTGACAAGATAGTTTATTGTCAAAAAATAAGTACTCACAAGCCTGCTATGCTAACTTGCAGTTCTGACTGACCTTGAAAAGATAAGCTCTGTGTATATGTATGTGTGCTCTGAGAGAGAGGACAGGGAATGGATTGGAGGATTGGCGGTAATGAGCAAGAGGATGTGAAGGGTCTTGAGATGAGGGGATGAGGGCAGGTTGAGGGGAGGAGGGTTTATGGGAGTAGAGGGATGAACAGGCACATGAGGTGTGTGTGTGTGTGTGTGTGTGTGTGTTTTCATTAGGCTGAAGGTGACTTTAATTGTGTATGGCAGCCCTTCTTAGTCTCTGTTATTAGTCCAGTCTTGAAACACCTGCTAATGTTTATAGTTTGTATCTGAGGGAGTAGCTCCTTGTTACAGAGATTTGTCTCCAGGTCCTCGCAATTAGTGTGAAACAATCACATGTCACATCTTTTATTTTCACCAGCATTACACTTGGGTGGTGGGGAGATCACGGTAACTACTGTTTCTTGCCAACTTCCTGCTCAAAGATGAATTACAACATTGCTCCAGCCAGCCTAGGGGAACAAGTGCTGGTACTTGGTACATACTTGACAGTTGGCTAAATCTGAAATGGCGCACTTAGATTGTTAAATTATGACATTTATGCAGGGGGTTATAAATTCCACAACTGCACTCAGCAGATCGTTTTAATACCCTTTTGACCATCTCTTTATAGAAGCAACAATACTTTACTAAATCTTATAAAATATTTTCCACCAGAGGTCCCAAACAAACATCACTGTACTGTATATTATATATTCGGTAATAGACGACCAAAACCGCCAGCACTTCCCCCCACACTTTTACTCGTTTTTCTCTCCCTCTTTTTTGCCTCTTTTCTTATTCTTTCCCGTCATTTTTTTTATTTCTCACTCTCTTCCTCAGCTTTTTCCTCCTCCCAATCCTTTCCCCCCCAGCTCCAGTCCACCATCTCGGTGTCAGAATATCTCAGAGGAAGACTCGCGCCGATAGCAGAAACTCGTTTTTTTGACAGTGAGAGGAGCTGGTCTGGAGAAGCAGGATGTTATTTTTGGTGACATTTCCTCTCCGTTCTCTGATCTGGGGAGAGTGATACCACAGGCCTCCATCTGTCCATTCTGACGGAGACCAACACCGTTAAAGCTGTACGCTTTTATTTTTTCACAGAGACTAGATCAATGTGTGCGTGCGTGCGTGCGTGCGTGCGTGTGTGTGTGTGTGTTGGTGGTGCTCTGTTTTTGTGTGGGTTGTTGTTTCTGTGACAACAAGGCTCGTCTCACCATTTGTTGCTTTTGATGGTGACCCATTTAAAGTTCTCAGTTTTGAAAGATTATCTATCTATCACAGTTGGAGGTTTTGAGGCCTGTTGTGCTAACTGGACCCCATAGATTGTGCACGGTCACTTAAAACCTCCCTGCAAATGGAGCATGATTGATTTACAATTGAGCGTTTATGACCTGCTGAAAGAAGGTCATTGTCAAAGGTGCCAGCAGTCACAGATCGTATTAGACTACTTTTAACCCTTCATTATGGTTCACTGGAATCAGACTTCAGAAAATCTGTCATTATTCTGTCATTTGTATCGTTTTGGAAGGTGTGTGGTATTTGTAGTGAACATGAAAATGTCATGGGTGATTGTTGTGTTATGGAATCCAACTACTTCAAATTTATGCTGTCCATTCGTTTTTTTTAAACAGATTTAAAATAAATATATAATTATCTTTAATACAGCAATTTAAATTTCTCCATACTCACACTATCCCTTTTAGTGACCGTGTGATTGGAGTAGCATCAGCATCATTAGGGATTAAACGCATGTTCTACTCTACCTAGTATGTCTATGCATGTGACAGTAAATATCCTTGTATCTTAGTAGTCATTAGGGATTAAACGCACCTATCCCAGGAGGATCAGAATGCTATAAATAAACTAGGTCTTTACCCTCAGGTGTACTAGGAGCTGGATAGCTATGTTAAAGTGCTACCCCTGACTGCCGCAGCCAAGTGTGGTCAAGCCCACACACCCTTCTCATGCCCCCGTGATGCTTCCCTGGACCTAGTGGCCCTGTTCCTCTCAACACGGGATTACGCACACACACACACACACACACACACACAGACATGCCATGCAAACATAGCGTTGTGGGGAAGAGGTGGCATAAGGGTTCTTCAAACACCTTTCTCAAAAGCAATTAAAACAGTTATCAAAATACCTGAAATGACTGGAAGGGAGGTCTGTCTGGTTTCGACATCATTCTCACGGCTATTTATGGCTTAAGTGAGACAGCGGGGCTTAGGGACACAACTGAATTATTCCAGATATTAGGGCTTTGAAGACGAAGAAAACAGGCACATGTGATTTATGGGTGATATATAAAACAAATGAGGTGACGAAAAAGCTGATGACTCCACATTCGATTCGTAAATAGCACTGTGTCCCCCTGAGTCAGCATTTTCCCGTTTTTTTTTTTTTTTCCATTTTGATCTGCTTCTGAAAGTTGAGAATGAACCCTGGAATTCTTTGGCAAACCCGTTCTGACATGAAGTGACTACAGTTGATTTGTGTTGTCTTGGCGCACAGTAGTTCTCTTTGTCAGTGCTACAGCAAAAAAAAAAAAAACATCAAACTTCTCCAGGACCGTTGCTGTTATTTTCGTGAAATAAAGCTTTTGATTGATTTACAGTCATAACTTAGTGGTTCACCATCAGTGCTACATAGCAAAACTGAGGAAAATATAGGGTGCAGGAATAAGCAGTGTTGATTTAACCACTGTCACCACAGTGCCCATAGGCTTAAACATCCAGTCAGGGGCGGGGTGGGGGAGATGGGTAGACGATCCACAGCCGAAGAGTAAACCCACAGGCAACCAAAACCAAAACACTATAATAATCTTTACTTGTATAGCACAATTCATGCATGCAAGATGCAGCTCAAAGTGCTTTACAGTTTGGCAAGAACAGCACAAGACAACATTTTCAAGACAACATGGACAAACACAATAATGAAATGACATTATGACGCAATGGCCCTTTAACGCAGGCTCTTGCTTGACACAATAATGCAAAGTCACAGCAACGCAATGCACCGTTTATGCGGGCTCTTGCGTGTCGATATAATGCAATGTCACAACAACGCAATGCCCGTGTCGATGCGAGCTCGATTATACTATATTATGCTATGCCACTGGCGAGCCTGTGTTGTACGGCTCTTGCATGGATTTGTGACCCGCTGTACCCCCCTGTACTCCTCTCTGATCCAGGGAGAACTGCCTGATGCCCGTGAGTCCAGAGACGTGCCTGCTGGTCCAATCCTACCTGTCGCCCACGCGCCACTTCGTCGCCCATGCCTACGCCCAGCTCAAGACGGGCCTGCAGACACAAGAGAGGCACCTCTTCCTGTTCAACGACATTCTCCTCATCACCAAGGCAAAGTAAGTCAGTGAGTGAGTGAGTGAGTGAGTGAGTGAATCAGTGAGTGAGTGAGTGAGTGAGTGAGTGAGTGAGTGAGTGAATCAGTGAGTGAGTGAGTGAGTGAGTGAGTGAATCAGTGAGTGAGTGAGTGAGTGAATCAGTGAGTGAGTGAATGAGTGAATCAGTGAGTGAGTGAATCAGTGAGTGAGTGAATCAGTGAGTGAGTGAGTGAGTGAATCAGTGAGTGAATCAATGAGTGAGTACATGACATGAAATGAGAGAAAAAGCGAAAGAAAGAGAGAGAGAGAGAGAGAGAGAGAGAGAGAGAGACGAGGGGAGATGCATACAAATTGAGGCCCAGTGGTGCTTTCATTCAGGCCTCAACTCCCAAGGAACTTTTATTTCCCCCCATGAGACTGCACAATGGAATATCTCCCTCCAAGTAGAGCAGACACACACACACACACACACATACACACTCCTACACACACATACACACTCCTACACACACACATGAACAGACATACACACACACACATACACACATTCACTCACACACACACACACACACACACACACATACACACACACACACTATCAACACACAGTTATACAGATTTATACTGTACATTTCCCCCCATGAGACTGCACAATGGAATATCTCCCTCCAAGTAGAGCAGACACACACACACATACACACTCCTACACACACACATGAACAGACATACACACACACAAATACACACATACCCACATTCACTCACACACACACACAC
>CM050220.1:12783423-12928423 GCA_027475355.1 Coilia nasus | reverse complement strand
AAACAAGCCCACTCTTTTACTGTGACAGTCACATAAGAGAGGAAAAAGAGAAGGACAACCCGAAAACCATCCCCCTGAAAGTGTTCGGCAAAGACCTCGGGAACAGCGCATACGTAAGCTTACCTCTTGTTAGCCTTCTCCAGGGGCGTGCACATGAGGTGGGGTGGGGGTGTGGAGATGTCACATGTTCACATCCAAGCATGTCCCTCTGCTCTCCACAGGCCAAGACAATAGCTGTGAGCAACTCTGACAATGCCAGCGAGGTCATCCGACTGGCCCTGCAGCAGTTTGGCATCGTAGTGAGTGCCATTTGTGTGTCACTTACACACACACACACACACACACACACCCTTAGCTGTCACGGTGGCTGTAACACATTCCCTCTGGTTGTGATAGCTGTGGACCACAAAAAAAAAACAGGAACACAATACCAGGAACACAAAAAAAAGTCTTCTTTGCATTTTAGTATTTTGCATTCTTGTTTGACTTGCAGGGGAGGATGTATTCCTTCCATACTGTTTCATTTAACTGAATTTGATTTTATTCAATTTTTCCATCCCATTTGTATTTGCATCTTAAAGACCCTCAGGTGCTTCACACTGTGAAAAACTGACTATGTAAAGATAGTATACAACCAGTGTACAGTATGTGTATTAATCAATGGTACAATATAGTATGTTTAATTTAATTTAATTCAATTTAATTATTGCACAGTATCATTGCACTAAATTATGTTGTTGTGGCAATTATAAAAAGACATAAAATCTTGTCTTGTTCTTGTCTGGAATAATTCACATTAAAAAGTCTGCCTGTGTAATATTAGTATGAGTAATAGAGGGCAGAAATGAGGCTAAAACATTTCTGTCACTGGTCCTGCTGCAGGGCAACGTGAAGGATTACCAGCTGTGGGTGAGCTCCAAGAGGGATAATGCCCCCTATCCCCTTATTGGTAAGAGAACACTCTGTGCCCGTCACACTGTACCCCCGCACAGACAAATATATCAACAAATAGATACACAAACAAATATCACACAAATGACACAAGTCTTACCCATTACATTACACTTAGCAGACGCTTTTATCCAAAGCAACCTACAAAAGGAGGACACAGCAAGCTAACAGAGGTGTAGAGGAACACAGAGTAAACAAAGGCATGGCAAAGTTAGTGCAGCCTAGGGTGCACACAAGGAGGGAACACACAAGGAGATAGATGTGCCTTACGTACGTTTCCTGGTGGAGGGACACTTCAGACACACACACACACACACACACACACACACACACAAGGAGATACGTGTGCCTTAAGTAAGTTTCCCGGAGCAGGCACACGTCAGACACACACACCCCTACACACACACACACACACACACACACACACACACACAGGCACACACACAAGGAGATACATGTGCCTTAAGTACGTTTCCTGGAGCAGGGACACATCAGACATACACCCCCCTGCACACACACCATTATATAAGCACGAGGCATGTAGGTAAAGAGTTGGTTAGCAGAGATTAGTTTTGTCACCCAGATATGTCTCTGCCTTAGGAGGAACATGGAGCTCAAAATCCTCATTGTAAAGGGTGGTTCAAGTTATATGACTACAGTGGGGGGAGATTGTTTGAAGATTGTATTGAAGAAGTTTTTAGTGCTGTAGGCAAGCACTGCTGTAGTGCCTCCACTCACTATTGTATTTTGCTACATTACTACACCAGGGAACTCTCCTAAGGCTTCTGTTTCCTCAAAGATTTTTAGCAACCAATCAGCAAACAGCAGGAGGGCCATGTCACTGGGTGGAAGGGCTGAAAGCAATGATGTTGACCTTCAGCCTTAGGATTGAGTTTGTATACCGTATTCAGGCAGTTGTGATTTGTTGAAGGCAATAGTTTTAAAGCAGACATCCCAAGTCTCCCGAAAGTTCCGGGAGTTTCCCGCATATCGATGCCTGGCGAGATGGTGCGCTCCGTGGTGTGCTGTTGCCTGCCTATACACTGCAATTTAAATGTAGCACACAAAGTCGACATCATCACTCACAAAGATTCTGCCTGAGAAAACCATGTCAATGGAACCACAGTCAGACTCTCTGTACGAAATGAAATGAAGTACGAGGAGCTGGCTTACAAGGCTGCAAGCATTTCTGTTTCACACCCTGACCCATCCTAACATAACCTTTCTCCCGTTCGCCCGGGCACTTGCTGGGGGTCCCACACAGGCCATGAGTTCCCCTTCAGCATCCAGATGAGTCACATCAGAGACCCCTCAACCTGCCTGGCCGACCCCAAAGACACCAGCGCAGCTGCCGAGGTGCAGGTGGAGCAGCTCCTAGACCAGCTAGAGAATGACAACCAGTGCCAATTCATCCTCAAGCCAAGCCGCGTGGTGGTGGGCCAGTCCTTCATGGGTGAGTTGACCAGTTTGAAATATATTACATTACATTAATGGTAGTGTAATTCACCAATAAACTAAAAGCTGGGAACAGATTTTTTAACTCAACTGACTACACTAAACCTACAGACGGGGACGGACATGATTCTGAGTTGGTTTTAATCGCAAGCATAAAAGCGGGGTGAAAATGCAACAGACTTGCATGTTTTAGTTGCAACCATGATGATGTAGAACATACTGGTGCCAATCATATTAAACAAGCTGGATTCAATCAAAATTGCATCAACAATGAAAGAGAACATCTCAGATTTAAATCTGTCTTCCCAACAAACATGACAACTCTTGTAACAACTGGGCATGGTGACTGCACGGTACAGATGTTTGAATTGGGGTTAAGAATCGGAACTCTCCTCTTTGTTCATAACTCTGGATACTTTTGAGTAACTGCAATCCATGCTCCAAAAATGCTTAGCTTAGTTCAGAAGAGCTCCTCTGGTTACTGAATTTGTCCTCCTCTCTTGTTCTTTTCCATCTCCTGCCACCCGTCTATCTCCTCCTCCCTCTGCCAGCCTCCACAGTGGAGCCCAGTCAGAAGCTCTACAAGAGGAGGCGTTCACTCATCAGCTGGGCTTTCTGGAGGGGCTCCACCAATCAGCTGGATGACCCGCCCCTGACCCCCCTCATCTCCGCTCCCGGCCAGCTCTTTGGGCAGCCCCTCAGTGCTGTGTGCCAGGACGATGCTCTGCCAAAGCCTATTATGGTGATTGTGCTTACATTGTTACACCTTTAACAACAACAACAACAGTAATAATAATAACAACAACAATAACAATAATAATAATTCTGATTATGTGATTTGGTGCTTTGAGTATTATTATTATTAGTAGTAGTAGTAGTAGGTCTAGTAGTAGTAGTAGTATTAGTATTAGTATTATTATTATATAAAATAACTTTTTATATATAACTTTACAAAATGTGAACCTTTATCAGCCAGTAGCAAGTAAATGGTAAAATTCAACAGCCAATCAAACAGTAAATCATCATTCTGTTTCTGAAATCTACCAGCCACTTTCATTTTTTACCAGCATTTAGCTGGTGGCTGGTGGCATTTCCACCCTTGATGTGTACATATCATTCTCTTCTCATCTGCTTCTGCCCTTGTTCCATCTCTGTCCAGGACATCCTGGTTTTCTTGTACCAGGAGGCTCCGTTCACCAGAGGCATCTTTAGGCGCTCTGCCGGTGCCAAAGCCTGTCGGGACCTGAGGGACCGTTTGGACTCTGGTTCCCCAGACGTCTCCTTGGTGCACGAGTCCATCTTTGTTATCGCCGCGGTCCTGAAGGTCAGTGTGCCTCTAGCATCCCTTTTTGTCCAGAGGACCTGAAGTCTCACTTCATGTTTTAAACAAGTTCTTCAGGATTGTAAATTTTGTCTGCTGAAAGCTGAAGTCTTCTCCAGGATATTCAGTCAACCATGCAAACACTGTCAAACTTTGTCAATGATTCTGCCTTGAGGACTGGCTTTGAGTTCTACTACTTGAGAAAAAGTGACCCAGTTTTTGCCAGTTGGGTTTAAACTCCAAAGGGAGGTTTTGTCAGTTTTGTGCCGTTTTATACCATTGGGGTCATACCACAGTTACAGTGACAAACCCCCAGTGAAATACTTCTCCAGTCTACAGTCTTCTCCTCCCACTCTGATAGCTGCAGTACACTACTTTAATGTAGGCTATCTCTGCAAGTGCAAGACTCCAGTCGAAAACTAACAATCTGCATTGGTAAAAATCTGTTATATGACATAACGGGAGACAATTACATACTAATGAGGTACCTGACAGATGTGGTTTTGGAATAACTAAGTGAACTGTGCAGATTTGTGTAGAGATGTAAGCCGTGCGCCACAATGGCATTACTTTTTTCTTGTTTCCTTTTTCATTATTTTTAAAGGTGATTTTCATGTAGGTTGTAATGTATGTTACCAACATTTGGAGTCTGTTGTTTAAATCCAGACTCATGTTGGGTGCAAAAGAAACATCTAAAGTGCAATACCAGAGGCAATGAATGCAATCATGTTAGCAAAAACTAGCTCCTGAGCTGTACTGGACTGGATTTTCAGTGCAGAATGGCTGCTATTGAGATTCCAAGCCATGCCTCATTTCGTGCCATTTCATCAGGGGGTTGTGTGTAGATTCGCTGAATAAGCCTTTATCTAGGACAGGGATGTCATGACTCATATCTCTACCACATTCAGTAAATTAATTTACAACGCTAACTGTGTATTTAGCCTTCGGGTTGTGTTGTTAGCTCTGAGGATGATTAAACCGTTTTCAGTGTAATTGACGAGATGCTCAAAGGCTATGTTCCAAACCGAACTGTGGAACAGAATGCTTCCTCACCACAGCTAATGCACTGAATGTGCTGCTACTGATAGGCATGCAGTCTTCAGCAGAGCAGTCCACTGCCCCAGACACAACACAAGAAGAGTGAGAGTAACTAGCCTAAACCTTATGAGTGGCACACATATAATGTACAGATTGTACAGAAGGCGATGCTCATTTTAAGAGCATAATTTCAAGCGAACATAAATAAACATGAATACCGGAAGGAAGGAAAACACAAACATTAAATAACAAAGTACATGCCACAGAGGGGCCACAGTTTCAGGTCTTCGTTGGTGTCCTGGAGTGGATATGATAATTGACAGTTTAGGGATGCAGTGTTCTCTTATTTAAATGATCTGCAAAACAGCACGTGTAGGTCGTTTTATGAGTGTGTGTGAATACATTTTCCTTTCTAACTGTGGACTTCCACTCCACATGCCACGTCATCTCTGTACCAGCTGGCTGGTGTGTGTTTATGTGTGTGTGTGTGTGTGTGTGTGTGTGTGTGTGTGTGTGTGTGTGTGTGCGTGCGTGCATGTGTGTGTGTGCATGCGTGCATGCATGTGCGTGCGTGTGTGCGAAAGAAAGAGTGGATGATGCAGGGCAGACACAAATTCTGTTTTCTATCATGACTCTTGACAATGCAAAACTACAAGTTAATGCAAGACACATTACCAGCAGTTGATACTTTGTCTAAGCCTGTGTGTGTGTGTGTGTGTGTGTGTGTGTGTGTGTGTGTGTGTGTGTGTGTGTGTGTGTGTGTGTGTGTGTGTGTGTGTGTGTGTGTCATGAGCCTGGCCCACATTTAAAAAATCCAAAAATCTCCTTCAAGGTCTGAAGGGATGTTATAATCCTGTGCCTCTGTTGACCTCCATAAAAAGTCATGTGCTGTCTTGCCAGATTACTGTAACCTGTAGCCTCTAAAAAAAACTGTAGTCACTACTTTTACGTACTGGGTCCGTTATTATACGTATAACCTCATCATAAGTCATAGAAATGGATGACGTACTGTAGGCATAGCATCTCAGTGGTCTCAGATTAGGCCGCCATTCCTAGGAGACCAGGTGGGGAGAGCACTTTCCATAAGGGACTAATTAGCTTTCTGTTGTGAATGCTGCTGAGCTCATCTCATCACACCTTCCAATGTAATTATGCAGTGTTTCTGTCAGTCACGTTGCTCAACATGGCATAGTAGACTCACTTTCACTCAGCCAGTTAGGCAGTCTGTTTGCTGTGCCACTGCAGATGTTGGTACACTCCCTTCCCTTCTCCATCCCATGTGCGACGTGTGCATATGTTTGTGGTTTTGACTCTAATTTTAAGCTTGCCGCTCTCCACCTGATGTGTAGCTCCTTAAATGACATTCTAGCTGATTACTGTGGTCAGACACACACTGACTGTGTATCCTGACGCCACTTCAGAATTTCAAGAGTGTTGTGTGCAGAAGTTTACTTTCAAGGCTGCCACCAAGCAGGCACCAACACTGGGCTAAGCCTTAAAACGGCCCTCCAGGGCGGTAGGATGGCAAAGTGGAAGTGGAGGTTTTTTTTTTTTTAGCAGCTAAACATACATAATCCGCCTAAAAGCAGCTCTCTAATCAGTGACTACGGCAGGCTTTTTGGTCTGTGCCTTGACTGGTGGCTGTCATTATGATTCAGGACTTCCTGCGGAACATTCCGGGCAGCCTTCTGTCGTCTGATCTGTACGAGCTGTGGATGGGTGCCATGGACGGGCCCACGGAGGGGGAGGAGAGCCAGTTGGAAGCAATTCAGAGGTACAGCGACAAACAAACAATACCATCCATCATGCTGGAAAATCACTGCTCTGATGGCAGTTCAAGTCACATAACTGAATTACAATGGCCCTTTATGTTTTATATTATTATCTAGGAATGCAAGTATGTGTTCAGTTTAAAGAGATACAAGTTTGCACAGCTCCAACATCTTTGTGACGTCTACTGTCTGCCTGCATACCAAACAAAACAAAAAGTGCATTTGTGAAACTCACCTCCATTATATCTAACCTTAAAATCTGCCCCGGCTGGTCAGTCTTCCCAAACTCGGAGCCCCCAGGTAACGACCTCTGAGCCCTTCGCCCTCTGCCCTCTACCTGCAGGTTGGTTGCCCGCCTGCCCGGCGAGAACTTGCTGCTCCTGAGTCACGTGCTGGCACTCCTGCATCGCGTCCACCTCCACTCCCTCGACAACCAGATGAACGCCTTCAACCTGGCCATCTGCATAGCTCCCAGCATGCTCTCTGCTCCTGTCCTCAGCAGCCCAGAGTTGGAGGGAGACGGAGCCAAGAAGGTAACACATTACACCCGTACACACCAGTAAACAAACACTAATAAACCCTCATGCTGCAATTACTCTGTATTATAGGTACACTACATAGAGCATTAAAGGTGTACCCTGATGTTATGGCTACTGGTTTAAACTTCAGTAGAGCCTGCACCTCCAGGAAGCAATCGTTTCTCAATGCAGCACAGCCAGACCCACTGTACGAAATGAAATGAAGTCGGAGGGGCTGGTTTACCAGGCTAACTGTGGACATGCCATAACATTTATTTGAAAACAGCCTCCATCTCCAACTACCTGAAATATCATATCAAGTGTTTTCCATTTGCTGTTGGTGCTCGGTTTCCAAGTTGTTTTCCGAGCGCTGAAGCTGGGAATGACACGATGCACACCCCTGTACCTCGGACGTCCGACCAGATATCTCGGAGCAACACAAAGTACCTCTGAGTTGCTTGTTTGGTAAATGGAATGCATGAAACTTTTTTCAAAAGTTTTTCAAAAGATTTTATCAAACATGCTGTTATCTTGTCATCTGAACCTCGGATACCAAGACAAATAGAGCGCTCTATTACTTCTGTAATAGATCTTCACTTCACTTTTTTTTGGGGGTGGGGGGTTATTTTTTCCCGAAATGATCCCTCACACTTCGCTGGAAGCGGAGGTTCACTGGGAAGTATTCTAAGCATTTCCCTTCGGATTCTTGAGGTCAGCCGGCCCCCGTTTCTCAGCCCATCATCCCGGCGTTGCTCCGCTGCGCTCCTTTCGGCTGCTCCGCTCTCGTGGTGGTTTTGTTTTGCTTAGATATGCATGTGGTGGCCTGTGCATTGCTACTTGGGTTGGGGAAATATGTGAGGTTTCGACATCTCCCCCCCCCCATTGCAGCTCAGCTCACACCACAGGCGGCACAGAGGAAATCCTACCCAGCATCCCCCCCACCCCCCTCTCCTTGGCACTGCGAGCTGTACTCAGTCAAGAAGAATGATTTACAGTTTTGTTTTGAATCTTGAGTCTATATGGAGTCACCTTGTATCAGTGTTATGGAGTACTGTCCTTGCTCCTCTTTTTACATAGTTTGCATAGTCCTGGATGATTGCATAGTCCTAGATGATGCTTTCAGTTTTGTGTTGGGGTTGCTTGGCTTTGGGGTTGTTTGTTCCAATCAAGATAGAATCACAACACTATCCCAGATAATTTAACAAACTATTTGGAACCAAATGGGTGAATCTCTGGAGTATAATTTGTTTGCTAAGATGGAATCCACAGTTTGTCTTTGAAGGACAATGCTTTGTAAACTTTCGTTTTTGGGCGTATGGGGCCCTTGACATTTTTAAGAGGATGCGCTCGAGTTTCAGCACATCTTGTAATTTTGTAAACATTTAGCACATGTACACAGTTGTATTGCCATAAATGGTGTGTTTGCTGTGAAAAGACTGTGTAGTGACCAGGGAGGGGGGGGGAGAAAGACTTTCCAAACATCTGGGACTGCCGTCACCCATTTGACTAGTATGCATCCAATTATGGTGTAATCAGTCCAGGTTAAACTCATGAACTGAGACAACTGTGTCATTGTAGAAGACATTAATGTACATACTTTTAAAAAATAATTTCTCAATTTTCTCTCGAAAAACACATTAGGCTGAAAAATGTAACTGCTAAGAATATCAATTACCTTATCCACTGACCCTGTTTTCTGGTCTATTTCCTGAAAATCTCTGCTGGGAAAAGACCTAAAAGCTTTCAGAAAGCAGACCTCATTAACAAAACTGTTGTTTTTCTGCCTTGTGTATGAATAAGTGAAATTGGCAGGACTGTTGTGGTCTGATGTGTTGTTACATAAATGAACTACTTCTGAACAAGCCTGACTTAGACCCATAAACGACTGTCATCATTAATCCTGTCGGCAGGTTTGTGAGTTGGTACGTCTGATGATTGAGAACTGCAACACCGTGATGAGACAGGATGTGATGTCACTATTCAGTGGGTTCCCCCAGAGGTGCAGCAACAGCGACTTCACATCTGGTAAATATCTCTCCCAGACCTTCTGGAAATGGTGCCCCAAACACAAGAATGAAGAACACCTGATGTGTCTTAATTGAATCTCCTGTGTTTATCTTTTCAATGTTCAACACGCCTATCTCTCTCTTCGTTCTCTCTTTCCCTGCCCAGATGTTTCCTCATATCAGATGACTGATTCCTCCTACGACAGTCTGGAAAATGAACTGGAAAATGACGACTTGGGATTGCCATTTCCAGCCATCCAGCGTCCAACGGCCCAGTCAGACAGCCGGAGCCGCGACTCCGTCATCACCCTGAGCGACTGCGACTTGGATCAGACCGACACAGACCCCGACACACCTCTTCCAACCAACCTCCTCCACCCTCCTCCTGTTCCCCAGGCCCGGGTACCCCTTGTCCCTCGCCAGTCCACCTCTCAAATACGACATCCATCTGAAGCGCCTGTTCTGCTGCCAGTTTCCTGTCGCTTCCGCCGCCGCTCTGAACCCTCCATCCGCAATTCCACCTCCTCCCTGCTCCGGTGCCTGGAACAGCACATGGACCGCAAAGGCAGCTACGACGACGCAGCCAAAAATGCCCAGGACTGTGGCGAGGTAAACGAGGTGTTCACCAAACACTGGAGCATCCTTCGGTTGGACAAACCAACCACCCTGGAACGCGAAGGTGGAACTACGGATCAGTCTGGCAGCAGGCAGACGCAGAGACGGAAAGAGACGGGCAAGAAGCCGCCCCCGCTACACCTGGGCACCAGCTGTTCCAGCCTCTACTCCCCCACGGCCTCCCCGACCAACTCCTCCATGAGCTCCCTGGACAGCGCCTTCTCCCAGCACTCTGCCGACTACGCCACGCCCTGTCCTCCGGCGGGGGGTCCCCGGAGAATGTCCGGGAGCGCCTCCCCGTGTTCGGCGGGACACATCTCTCCGCGGTCCCCGACCCAGGTGTCGCTTTTCTCCTCGGCGACACTGATCCCGGCGCTACGGGAATCCCCTCCCAAGGAAGCCTACGAGTGGAGCCACCTGAAGAGCGGCCACGGGCTGCACCCCAACTCTTGGCTCAAAAGAGACCGGCGACTCTCGCTGTCTCGCCAGCTCGAGAGCGCTGAGGATGCAGACATGCAGGAGGGCCTCTCGAATGGCCTAGTTAAGGCTGGGCAGGGGAGGGAAAGGAGAGCCCAAGAACCGACCAAACCGGGCCCAAGACGGAGGTCCATCAGCCCGCCATCCTACCAGCAGGCGCTGGTTCAGACTCAGCGCAGCAAGAGCATGTTGTACTCGACTTCTGACAAGCCGCTCACCGTGAGGGAGCTGAGAGAGCTCCATCATCAGGCTTGCTCTCTGCCCAAGGTTCCCACGGCCCCTGCCCTTCTCCAGACCCGCACACCGCGGAGGCCCTCCCTGAAGAGCCAGGTCTCAGGTGGAGAGCACTCCACAGAACCTCCACAGGCCATGTTCTACATCCAGGGCCCTCGCAACCTGCCAAGAGGCAAGTCTCAGTCACTCATCTACACGACGGAGAAGGTTCTTCCCAGCCCTAACCGCCGCGCCTCCGAGCCAGTAGCCGGTCAGGGCCTGGATCGGGAATCTACTCTCGGTCTGGAGAAGCTCCACAGACAAGCTGTCTGGCAGACAACAGACCAGGACGTGCCCAGAAATCAAGGCCTGAGGATATCACGGTCTGAAGTGGAGGTCGGGAGAGAGGGCACAGAGCCCAGGTTCTGTCTCTCGCCTGCGGCCACGAAGGCTGTGAGGGACTACTTCTCGTCACAAACCCAGGAGGACCCACACAGCTCCTTGAAGAAGAGCCAGGAGGTGGCCCTGGCCATCGTTCAGGGTAAGAGAGAATGGAGTCGGAGATGCAGCGATCCAAAACTGGAGGACTTTGACCAGTTACTCTTCGCAGAGGAATCTTACGTCTAGGGCAAACTGTGTGTGACTATACTCATGACGGGCTCCTGTGACTACCTGACTTCACAGGTGTGGCGGGATATTGTCCTTTTTCACTTTGCAATAGCTGCTTACTTGATCTGGATTTGTTTGTTGCTTTAATTCTTTCCCCTGCACCTAAATCTGTGTAGCCACTTAAAGTAGGCGCACGGCAATGTAGGTGCATGACACAGTGCTTATTAGGGAGCTTGTGACCTGTTTCAGAGTGGCAGTGTTTTCTCTAAAGCAGACTTGCCCTAAAACACCAACAGCAGCACAGTTGGCAAAGATAAAAGCTACCTTGTTTGCTCACTGTTTTACATGACTAAGCTTTATAAATACATTTGGGGATGATACAAAATTAGTTACCCTCACAAAACATACCTCAAAAACTGGTATGAACTTGCATACTGTTTGCAGTATTTAAAAAGTTATACCTCTTTTTTCTGTTTAGTCCAAACCACAGGTAATATGTAACCCTTTTATTTGGTTGTATGACATAACCCTGTTCGATCTATATTTAACAATTTAACTGATTAGGAATAGTTCAAACTGTTAAATCATAACAACATCTGCTACCGCTAACATTAGATAAGTATCAAAAGCCAAACCCATTAAAAAAATATTAGCAATGATTGTGAGATTTGTCATACAGTAGGTTTAGGTTACGTCTCTAAATAAGGATTATTGTATTTTTTACTAGTCCTATCTAGGTGACACCCAGCCATAATTCTGTGCTAAATAGTACGTAGCACAGCGACAGGAGTGCTTTACATTGCCATGTATTACTATGGTATATATTTATGGATTGTAGTATGCTGACGGTTGTTTGCACTTGACTATAAATTGCCACAAGTTTTATATTAAGTAGATGTAAGAACAGCAACATCCTCCTGATAAGAAGTAGCCTGGTAAACCAGCCCCTCGTACTTTATTTCATTTTGTACAGAGGTTCTGGCAGTGCTTTCATTGACATTGCTGTATTAGGCAGAATTTCTACCTAGCCAATCAGCGATCAGAGGGAGTGTTCGTGAGTGATGACGTTGACTTTGTGTGCTACATTGAAATTGTAGTGCGTAGGCAGGATAATTGCATACATGACGACCAGACGTTAGCAGTTGGGTAAAGGCAGAGCTACTTGTTTTAAACTTCAGCAGAGTCCACACCTCCAGAAAGAAATCATTTCTCAATACAGCACTGCAAGAAACTGTGTACAAAATTAAATGAAGTATGAGTGGCTAGTTTACCAGGCTAGATAAGAAGGGTGCCTGTGCTGGGTCTTTGAAATAATACAGGTGTCACACAAACTCAGTTGTAAGTCTTCTTAAGCAATCTATGAATAGCCTCTTATAAACTTGGCTTGATTAAACAGCTTTTAAAAGCAAATAATCAGCTTAAAGTAAGCAGGAGAGATTTATTCCAGCAGTATGATGTGTTTTATGTGTTTGTCAGTGTGTGTGCAGCTTTTTTTTTTTTTTGTGAATATGTGCTTTCTGGGAGATGTGGCTTGTTGATGTACAAATTTGTATGTATAGATGCACATTAGGGTCTGAAAGATGAAGGTTAGATGTATATGTACAGGTTAATGCTATGTGAAATTCCTGCAATTAATATTCTTAAATGCATTGTGTATTATTCTTCTATTATGTTAAAATTAAGTGTTGTTGCTGCCACGGTTAAGTATTTTAATTTTATTTAGGACTCTAATCATAATTATAGCAAACCCACAATGAATTTAAACATGTATTGCTCAGTATCTGTTTATTTGTGTAACACCATATTTTATAGCTGTAAGTTTTTTCTTTTTTTTTTTTTTGCATTCTTGTACATGCCAATTATGCTGCTGTTTAAAACAAAAGTATATATGTTTAAAGCTGGTCATTTCTATTTGTATAATGTATTTCAAAATAGTATTTCATACAAGCACAATTTGTGACCATTCTAATAAATCCATACTTGTGATTGTGTAAGAGCTGCAATTATGCATGGTCAGTTCAGCATTATCTGCTTTCCAAATGAATAAAGAACTGTGAAAGAAAGATAATGAGCCTGAGTGACATTTTACTGAAACCCAAATATGTATGTTACAATAGTTGGTTAGTAACAGTAACATTTATGTATCAAACATGTTATACGTTTGGCCAAAGCATCCAAAAGAGATACATTTTATGTCTGTGTAGATTCTCATTCATCCAGGCCATGGTAGGGAAGCAGCTAAGTTGTAAGCAACTGGACGTCTTTTTGGAACTTGAAAACGTTTCACCTTTCACCTTACGGCTCCTGCAGTTCCACTTTAAGTGACAGTTGCATATCAGACCCGAATGTGTTTGTCTGAGGTTACAAGTGAACCACACATGGAGACAAGGTTTGATGAGCTCAACTAGTCACCCATATGCAACACGAATATGAGAACATGAACGGGCAGAATAATTGGCCTGTTCTATGATGGACGTGTCAACACACATCGGCCACAATTACTCATTGCCCTCGTGACCTGAACAGCCTACAAGCCCACCCCTTTCAGTCAAATTCTTTCTTGGCAAAGTCACTGGGGTAAACATTTGAACTGATTGGAGGAGCCCAAATATACAGTGGATGTGCTCTGACATAGGTATGTGCTACAGGGATTGTTTTGGCAAATGACTCCCTGTGTCAGTCAATGGCACCTCTGTCACCATGGAGACATGATTTGTTTGCATCTCAAGCTTACTTCAAAGGACCAAAGGTTGTCAACTTCAGAGTGTGTGTGTGTGTGTGTGTGAGAGAGAGAGAGAGAGAGAGAGCGCTTATTGTTATTCCCTTTCCACTACAAAACAAGTCAAGACAAAATATGAAATTCTTATTCTCTGCATGTGGTTCATCTCTGGCTGCTTTAACAGGAAATGCTGCTTGATGTAACCATGATAATCTCCTGATTGGGATAATACTGTATAACATAGCATAATTCTGTAATGCTCAAATATTGGGAATCTAGAGAGATGGTTACTTTAGTGTTATTTCTTTGTATCTGTTCTGGATCTTTTTTAGTCAGTGAGCAAAATATGTATTTCATCACACAGGGCGTCAACGCAATCACCGTTTTTGATCATTTCAAGTCAGCAGGCATCAAAATGAACAAGGGCGGTAATAGTAAGTGGCTATGCACTTCTGTCTTTATATTTTAAATATCAGACTTGACACTTTTTTTCTGTCATAGAAGACAGTGTGCCTTAAGAGTCTATCAAACTAGTCTATTAAAAAAAACTCCAAACCTTTCCACATCATCTCTGTGAAGTCCACACATCAAAGCTGACATTTTCCCCTTTAGGCTGTTTGGTCACGTCTTTAATGTCGGATTTAAAATAGGTGGCGATGACCTTTCCTGGCCGAGAAAGAGAGGGGTTCAAAAACTACCGTCACCTCACTGGTTTTATCTATGACTGGATAATTCGAATGCAAGTGAAATGAAACCAGACGAATACACTTTTTCATAACTACACTGGTGCAGTAGGTTCCTAATGTCAATAATGATACTCGTTTCATCATATTGGAAATAAATTAATTCATTTGTGGCTATTCACACACGTGTGGCTGTGGCACTGAATGGGTTAACACTTGCTGTGAGGATGGCTTACATCTCCCTTCACCTTTCATCTCCAAAAGCCATCCATCTGCTTATCCCACATCTCTGAACACACACACACACACACACACACACACACACACACACACACACACACACACACACACACACACACACACACACACACACACACACACACACACACACACACACACACACACACACACACACACACACACACACACACACACACTTCCATCTTCATCACAATAAATTGAGTTACCCAAGAAGTATACAGTGCACTGTATTTAAAGGATGGAAATGTAAATACAAAGATACGCTATTTATTTTAATATATCACCAGTCTTTTATAATATACTATAATGCATTTATAGAAATGGGTAATATTTAAACTTTAATTTGTAGGAAGATACACAGTAGCCAGCATGATCAAGTAATATTCTATTACAATACTGAAATCACTCAACAAATATATTATTATACATTAAAAAGTTGGTTAGTTCAAGTCTGAAACATTCCCATTCCTTAAGGCTAACCCCAATGTTTTGCATTTTCAGGAGGTGCATTTTCATTTGGATTTAATTTTTTAACTTGAGTCAACTGAGGTCTATGCCTCAACTCACTGGACAGAAATCAGTATGGTATGGCAACACACATGTAAAAAAACAACTCTGGTGTAATGCCTTTCCATCACAGTTCTGCTCATGATGTACTGTACAGTTGTTTGCGGGCTAGTTGCAGTTCTACAGGCTGAACAGCAGGGGGCGGAAGACTCTAGGCTGAACCGTCGGACTGCCTGATGTCGGCCACAGCATCTGGCACCCGCGCAGTCATGCCCTCTAGTGCTTTTGTCAGGCAGATCTGGCAGCCGAGACGGGACCTGGAGAGAGAGGGAAGGGGAAGAGAGAGAGAGAGAGAGAGAGAGAGAGAGAGAGAGAGAGAGAGAGAGAGAGGGAGGGAGGGAGGGAGAAGAAAGGGGGGGGGAGGGAGGGAGAAGAAAGAGGGGGGGAGGGAGGGAGAGAGAGCGGTAGAGAGGTAGAGAGAGGGGGGAAGGCAGGGATGGAGAGAGAGGGAGGGAGGTAGAGAGAGAAAGAGGGTGAGATGGGGAGGGAAAGGGGGAGAGAGAGGGAGGGAGGGAGGTAGAGAGAGGGTAAGATGGGGAGGGAGAGGGAGAGAGAGGGTGAGATGGGGAGGGAGAGGGAGAGAGAGAGAGGGAGGGAGGGAGGTAGAGAGAGAGGGTAAGATGGGGAGGGAGAGGGAGAGAGAGGGTGAGATGGGGAGGGAGAGGGAGAGGGAGAGAGAGAGGGAGGTAGAGAGAGAGGGTAAGATGGGGAGGGAGAGGGAGAGAGAGGGTGAGATGGGGAGGGAGAGGGAGAGAGAGAGGGAGAGAGGGAGGGAGGTAGAGAGAGAGGGTGAGATGGGGAGGGAGAGGGAGAAAGAGAGAAAAAGGGAGGGAGGTAAAGAGAGAGAGAGAGAGGGTGAGATGGGCAAGGGCCAGAACACATTAACCTAATTACAGGCTGGGTTACACGGGGGGAAAATGTTATTCAAATGTTAAAAAAGATATATGGAAACTAAACAAATTCGCCTTTTTATGCATGTAAAACATAAACTGTTTAAATGACAAAAGGTTATAAAAAGCAACACTTTTGTCATAAATTTTACATGCAGAAGCCAGCCAAAAAGGGAGTCATGAAACTTCACAGGCTTTTGAAAAAGATCGATTCAGTTTTGTCCGTCTTAGTGCTGGTTGGTATGAAATTAAGGCACCATGCAGCATTTTGATTTAAGATAAATGCTGTCTGGCACTGTGATGAGGCGAGGAGCATGAGGCAAAGGTCAAGGCTCTATGCTGAATGCTGACAGACATGCTGTATGCTGTGTACTGTGTGTCAAGGGGGTGGTGGTGAGGGATGTGTGTGTGTGTGTGTGTGTGTGTGTTGGGGTGATGGGGATGTGAGGGCTGTGTGTGAGGAGAGGAGGGTGAAGGGCCATGAGCCGGTGTAGCCCTTTGAACACACATTTTTATATTATCAAGCTCGACGCTGCATTTGAAGAGGACAGCTGCGGCCTAGGGAGTTGGTCTTGCAATCGGAAGGTTGGCGGTTCGAATCCTGCCCTACCCATGGTTGACATGCCCTTGAGCAAGGCATCTAACCCCACACTGCTCCAGAAACCCTGTAAATATCTATAAGTCTGGATAAGAGCGTCAGCTAAGTGTAATGTAATGAAGCGAGGTGAAGAGAGGCATGGGTGCCACTTACGTGTCAGTCAGGCCGTATGCCAGGTCCAGCATGTCCATCTCCTCGTCCGTTATTGGGCCCAGCTGCTTGAACACGTCCTCGTCAAAGATGACGTGGCAAGTGGAACAGGCCAGGGTCCCCTCACAGGCTCCTGAGAGAGAAAGAGAAAGAGAGAGAAAGAGAGAGAGAGGGAGAGAGAGAGGGACAGAGGGATGGATAGAGGGATGCAGACGGAGAGAGAAGGAAAAGGTAGGTGCGAGAGAAAGAGAGAGAAAGAGAGGGAGAGGGAGGGAGAGAGAGATAGAGAGAGTGAGAGAGAGAGAGACAGAGGGAGGTACAGAAAGATAGAGGGATGGAGACAGAGAGACAAAGAAAAGGTAGGTTTTTGAGTGACATAAGTCATAGCATACCAGACGCTTTGAGTGACATGTCATAGCATATCAGACGCTCATTCATGCCCAACCAAACACCAAAGCACACCTGATGGAAACAGAAGGCTGTGGCTTGGGCTGCTGACCAGCCAACGTTTTTCAGGCTGACTGAACATTCGTTAGATATTAGAGTATTAGAAAGAACAGATTAGAATATCGTAGCAACTGGTAGTTTGTTCCACCACTGGGGAACAACCAGCAACAACAGTAGAAGTAGTAGTAGTAGTAGTAGTAGTAGTAGTAGTAGCCCTTTATTGTCACTGGTTTTAGCCAGTGAAATTAGCCATCAACCCATCCACATAGATACAAACATACATGATGTGTAGACAGGATGGGTAGACAGAGGGTAGACAGGATGGGAAGACAGAGATGTAAAGGAAACACAGGAATGTAAAGAAAGTGGAAGTCTTTATTGTCAGAGTACAGTGAGATGTCGTTTGGAGCAAGCTAACAGATGCCCCGAGTAGAAACCGTAGCAGTACCGCAGCCTGTACATATCCTTGCTCTCGGGAGGAAAAAACAATTCAATATTTGATTTTTTTTTTTTCATAACGCTACAGGTCAGTCTTCATGTCAGTGTGCAACTTTAAGAAATATTTAAAATGCAAGCACATTACCCTGTCTCAAGATATAATTCCAAATTTGACGACACAATGTTTTATTATTAAAAAAATACATGTTTCTCTCAACTTGCTAAAAGAAAATGACTTTGGGCATATGAGCACGATATGTAGGTTATGTATAGAGAGACAATACTCTTTACCACACAGCTAAATAGTTCTGCGTGTCTGGACACCTCCGGGCTTCACCTACAGACACACCCTTCAGCAAGTAGATACTATAGAAATGGGTATGGAGTGACTATTCAGTTGAATCCGATTGGAAATGGTTTGGGACCGTATCGAATTCATGTGCACAAGCTAAAGATCGTATAGGGATTGGTTTCGCGACTCCGATTGCAACCCCTGGCTTAAGCCGATGTTAATCCGCTTGGTGCCGCCTTGTGCACGGTATTGGTTTGGATTCGCATACTGCGCATGTAAGACCACTCGATCCCAGAAGCTTCTGTCCCTGATTTTCATCCATACTGAACGTTGAGGCTTTATAGCGCCTGCTCTCGTTACCAACTGGACATTGCCAAGCTAATTTGCATTTCCATTGAAAGTTCAATAGCACTAACGTTTGGACTGAATGGTGCTTAGACAAATGACATCATGATATGAATAAGGGTACCCTCTCCTTTGTGACTGGTTCAGTTTATATGGCACCTGCCATATAAATAAGCCCCTGTATTTTAATGCTTTTTTATTCATTAATTAATAAGTCATTATTATGAATTAACAAAATAACCACATACTCATGAGGATAAGTGGTAAACTTCACACCACTTTGCCCCATCCATCCAAAACTGCCCTTAATGTTGATGTATAATGCAAAATTAAACTACATTAATTTCTGTGAAATGCATTAAAACGAGCAACAAGCCTGTTTGGAAAATAAAGCAACTAGTACAGATACCTGAAAACTTCTCTTAAAATCCAGTAACAAAGTATTGTGCTGTGTACTGTGTGTGTGAATAAGGAATGCTGTTATAGGATAATGCTCTGTAAATACAGGCCCAGAGTGCTCATTTGAACACATTTTGACCTTCTCACTGGCAGGCCAATTGATCCATGGAATGTTCATGTTTAGATTTGTCATGTTTTTTTCTTCCTACATGTTGGTTTGTACCTAATATTTGGTGCTCCCCTTATGGTGCCCTGTAAAAAAGTGTTCATGTTCATTAGAGAAGGTTAGCAGACAGAGACAGCTGCAGGTTGCATAACATTAGGCATACAACAGTGTTTACATCTAAGCTGGAAAAGCGAGGAGTGAGGAAAAAAAAAAAAAAACTTACCAAATCCGTCAAAGTCTAAGTCTTGGTCAATGACTACATCCAGTAAGCTATCCCCAGGATTTCCCTTCACGGTAATCTTCTCTCCGTCACGATTGATAAAATTTACCGTTATCTTGTTTTCTGACCTGTGAATAAGAAAATCAATGAAATACGTATTACTGTGCAACACTAACAAATTCAGCATGACCACCTCATGTGTACCTAGAGTGGTTCCTGTGCCCATTCAAGCATGAAACCTACTCAAAAGATATTCTACATTATTTGGGTTTTGACATCAAACAGAACCAAAGGTACAAATCAAACTCCAAATTCCAGTCGACCGTGACCGCCCAGTTAGAGACCTGCCAAATTTTAACCCTGAACGATGCCTGTGTAGCCGAGGCCTAGCCTGGTAAACCAGCCCCTCGTACTTCATTTCATTTTGTACAGAGCTTTCTGGCAGTGCTTCCGAATTCTGCCTAGCCAATCTGCAAACAGAGGGAGTGTTCATGAGCGATGACGTCGACTTTGTGTGCTACATTTGAATTGTAGTGCGTAACAAGCTAATTGCATATGTCATGACCAGACGTTGGCGACCGGGTAAAGGCAGAGCCACTTATTTTAAACTTCATCAGAGTCCACGCTTCCAGGAAGAAAACATTTCTCAATACAGCACTGCCAGACCCTCTGTACAAAATAAAATAAAGTACGAGGGGCTGGTTTACCAGGCTAGCCTAGTCCTGCCTTGGCACATACAAATCTGACCTGATACCACCACAGGGCATTTCCTACTGACAACTGAGCACATTGATTATTATCAAAGTAGACCTACTCAGACAGACACATTTTTCCAAGCTGCTGATCATGTGATCTATTCCAATAGCAGTCCAGAGGCCAGTGTTTCTGGAGTCTCGCACTCTTAGTTAAGAAAGATGCTAATCCCTGCCTCAAAAAGTGAAAACCCTGCCATGTATTCCTTCTGCCACTGTACGCAACACAGGTCATTTCATTAATTAGCCGATCTACCTCTGATACATTGTGTGTTCATTAGGATCAGCCTGTTCAGAAAATGGTTGAATCATGTAGGCTATGTGGTAGGGTTTTCATTTTCTTAAGCAGGAATTGATACATCTCTTAGTTATGCTACAGTAAAAAAAAAGATATAAAGAAGTTGTTTAGCATACCATTTACACAACCATCACATGCCACATTTAACATAATGTGTAGCTTAAAATCACCATCAACTGAACCCTTTCGAGGTTTCAAAAAGTTTTATTTCCTGCAGAGCAGAGGCGGGCATCCCAGGTTCAGAGAGTAAAAGTCTTGCCACATATTTGTTCCAGCCAATTCAATATACCAGGTGATTAGCTAATTAGCACACCTCTTCAGTCAGGTAGACAGGTAAATGGGCTAATTAGTGAGGTCACCTGTGCTGAGAGCACAGGCAGAAGGAATACACGGCAGGACTTTTACTTTGTCAAGGCGGTTTGTCCGCCTCTGCTGCAGAGGTACTGGGTAGGCTAAAACCTGTAGAACAATGGCTAAAATCGCATTATGTGGACTGGAACACGGCTTAGTCAGTTCACAAGGGTGCCATTGTAGGTTCCAAGTAAGGTCTTCTCTCTGTATCAACTGCAGCACCTAATTTACACACGCATTGGCAGCACAAAATCTGGCCTTGATCATGAGAGGCAAGGCAACGTCTCAAGGACGTATTATGTGCAAAGTCTACACTAACAGCAGTGAAGAAATTTCACAAAGCACTTTGTCCGATGCAGCCATCAGTAGTTAGCCTAGTACACCATTATTATTAGTCTAGTCCTTACAAAGAAGAATCAGTTTACTTTTTTGATATGGCACCTGTTAGAGGTCGTTTGGGTGTGGACACCTCATGCAACCTTTTGTCAAGGCCACAAGAAACACACAGATTAACCAATTTCCATTCTTGGGCAAAATACAAGCAACACAATGACCACAAAGAGAGAAGTGCTTTCGAAATGCACAGACCAATCTTTTTAACAATGTGGATAAGGGCATTTCCATGTTATGGATGTGACAGAACATAAGCAAATTCAATATTATTTGTTTTATAGTTACTATAGTTTTTCTTTTTCATCTAAGTTTAACAGGCAAAATATTCAAATTTCATGTAATCATTTATGTCATGAAAATATCATGGCATTTTATTGACGTTAATGTATGTATGTGACAAAAAGTCCACTTTTCTTGGAATTGCCCATAAACTGGTCACTGTCATAATACACTGTCTGGCTGATATACTATTTCTGCATTTCTTTATCATCCCAATCATGGAAAAACTCCTTCAACAGGTACCCACACTCAATATGTTTAGGAGGATAGCCCTTTCAACACAGCACAGACACAATACTAATGTCTTTGCCCATTGCACTTTGGGACCGTTCCAGTAGTATGACGTGTTAAATCCAAGGGGAAATGTGCATACCAACTGTTAGGTACACAAACTGTTAACATCAACTGGGGTGAAAGGTAACCACCGTTCAAAAGAGAGGGTGGAGTAATCTGAAAACGTGGTAAAGGTCATTCATTTCATTCAAATTAAAGCTTTTTAAACCAGCCTGTTCAGCTCTGAACAACATCACTGCACGTCGTATGTTTTTTTTTTATTATTATTATTATTGTAGACCCAGCCACCTGAAAAGAACACCCAGTCTGGAGTCTCAGCTGTCCATTAACATAGGCTAATGTTTTATGTCACGTAAAGAAAAGATTAAGAAATAACGCTACTCGTGTAAACAGTAAGCTATATCATTAGTACACACCGATAGACGAACTCTCAAGATAGAAAACTGCCTGTTGCCACTCTCGTTTCTAACTTGAATCTGCACCTCTTTAGCGTGCTGCAGCAGTTAGATTCTGCTGAAGTGATAAAGAAAGTAGTGACTTTGCTATACATTGGATACTGTTTACAACCACATCATTTCAAATGTTACAATACTAAATTACTGTACATGAACCATTCCATCATATAATTGCAGTGGTAAGAGCTAGAATTATTTCATGACTGAGGTGGTAAAGTAGTTGCTGGGAATAGACAAGGTCGAGTTATCACGTAGCTAGCATGCTAGCTGGCTTTGCTAACTTAGGTAATGTAGGATAGTAGGCTAAGGTTAGCGAAATTGTGACTTTGCTAACTAGGGTTAGTGTCATTATGTTACTACAAAGTTCATGAGATAAACAGTTCTGATTATGAAGTTTGAAACTACTCAACCAGATCACTGAAAGCATCACTTTACTTATCTGCCTATATTGTGTGCCTTACCTTAGAGGCTGGGTGACACGACTGGAACATATTCCTCGGTGAGCCTGAGATTGTAGACATGCGAGTGTTTTTCTTGAAAAACCGTTAACTGTGGTAGATCTGTTGATGGCCGAACTTTGAGATGCAGTTAACGTTAACAAACGCCTTGAAACCGACACAAAAGACATGACTAAGTGGAAAAGTTACCGGTAGCTACCTCGCTAGCTTTCTGGTAGCTCTTCGCGCAGAAGGCCTGTCAACTTAAGAGTTAATGACTGAAACGGCTAGCCTTCAGTTAGCAGTAACACTGTGGCATTGATACAGACTGCTCTGCCTTTCTTCTTACCCGTACCTTTGATCGCAAGCAAAGGAGCCGTTTTACATCATGCAACGCCTTTCAGTGGTTTCAACTAATGGTAGTTGGCGATCGTGCCCTTTCAGTACCCTACCTTATTACATAACACTACGACAGCATGGAAATCTCCAACAGTAATGCCCGGAAGTAAAATTGCTAGTAACCTGTTGTACAAAATGTTAACGTTACCTAACGTTCATGATTTGGTGCAATGTCACCGCAAAGTACTGTAACGTGTAGGGGGAGTTTAATCAGCAGTTGGCAGTATGTCAACATTAGCAGCTACTTACATTCTCTGGCCAACACACACAGGCATGCTGGCTGCATGCGTGAACCTATAAGAAACGTGAGGGGCGTAGATCTAGTGGGCACTGACAAATTATCTCTCTGTAAACGGTTGCTCAAGAAAAGTTGTGCATGGCGGAGCAAATATTGTCCAGTTTCCTCTACGTTTAATGTGTTATAGTTTATTGCTGTGAACCATCTGCAAACTGGCAGATCAGACATCCAAGATCCTTGAGATGTTTAGGCACACAAGGCTATGGCTGGGAGTAGCAGAGCAGACAGGACAATTCACCAGTTCATTTGAAGTGTCCAAACCTGCCACTTGTTTTGGGTTTTGGGAAGAGGGCGTTTAAGGTGACTAGACAGAGTTGAGTGGCATATGGGGTAACTCAAGGTCAGACTGGGAGAGGCAAGATGGATTTACAGAAGAAAGGTGGAACAAGCTACAAGAGAGTGACATGATAGAGGTCTGGTATGGTTTGAAAACCATCTCATCAGGCTGCAAAAAGAGCCGCAGCATAGTGGAGGGGAATGTTGTCAGAGTCAAAGCGGTTTAACCAGTTTTTGGAGAGGTTTGATCGCCCAGACACTTCTGCCTGCCCAATTATCAACCCCACCTCCACCCGCACACTGTACATGTGTAGCCCATGCCACCGCCACAGATGGATGTACCCCATGCCTAGACTGTTTCCACAGACGCAGGTCTGTCACACCTCACAAGTTGTTGTAGCCTGTTCATCAGATGGTTTTTCAGATGCCTGATACATACTGCTCAACCTCATCACTTGGTTAAAAAATAGGCAGTATGAGTGATGTTTGCAGAGGTGAGGGCAGTCTGAGGCGTTATCTAGAAAGGGAAGTAGCGTGAATGGAATGGTGTGAATGGAAATGTTTCAGCGCTTAGGCTGGAAGGCCCAGGTCAATAGCACCAAAAGCCCCCCACACACAGGGTTCCCATGATCATGGAAATCCTGGAAAAGTCATGGAAATTGAACATGTAATTTTCCAGACCTGGAAAAGTCATGGAATTTTGTCAATTTACAGGAAGTTTTGGAAAAGTTTTAGTTTCTCCCTAACGCAACTACAGCATTCTGTTATCATTAAGCCTTGAGAGCCCGACAATAAATGCATTGATAGTATTTTGAATGTTAAACATTTTATATTAAGCCCTAAAAGTATGCTAAATTCAACACACTTAAGGGGCCGTGAAGTCATGGAAAATTCACTTTAGGTCATGAAAAAGTCATGGAAAAAATTTGTCGGTAACCCTGCACACAGTGTTACACTGTGTAAGGAGTAGAGAAAGTATGATAACACAGGTCGGAAACATACCACACAAAGACAGACAGACAGACAGACAGACACACACACACACACACACACACTCAACTACACATCACTGACGTACAGACATTAAATATGGTTACATGTAGGCTATATAATAATCAAGCATAGTCACCCTTTTGCCCATTTTCACAATGTCAATTTTATTTCAAATTTACGACAACAATTTAAGACTAAAACTGATTCCTGCTCTTTCATGCCATTTAAACTAATCCAACATTTTCATTGGTAAGTCCTGAGCAGGACTTGCAACAAAAACATGTTTTAGTTTAGGGTCAGCTGTTTCTAGAGGGTTTCTTTAAGTCAACGTATAACATAATACAAGCATGCCAAAGACCATACAGCTATTTACAAGAAACCAACAAAGTAATGACAAATTTTAAAATAGTGTATTTGCTAAGATAGCTAAGAACGATGACAAGCAAGGACCCAAGAGAACACTGTTCTGTTTTTTTTTTCGAAATCTTTCTAGTTTTACAATTCCTTCTTTGTGTATGTACATGTAATAACATGTTATAATATGTACGTCCACTGTAAATACCTAACACTAACCCTAACCCTAACCTTATCGTGTATTGTAAGTACATAATGTTACATATTGTTACACACTTTGTTACACTGTACCTAACGGATGTAACAGGGACAGTAAAATAAAGTGTAACCAAATGTTGACATTGATGTCCAGTCTCAGAAAGGTTCTAAATACAATCTTATCAGGACAGACCGGCAGGTTTCAGCAGATGGGCATCACCTCCTAATGGTGGTGCACAACTTCATCTTCGCCGGACAGCACTGAAATGTGAAATTAAAGCTGCTGTATGTTGGACTGTGGCATAAAGTGGTACTGCAGTAGAATCAGCGTATCAGCAACATTTAGTATAACACAGGGACAGCCATGGAGAGAATGGTAACCATCGCCCAAGGGATGTAAATAAAGATGTACAAGGGCTTGTAGTTGTTCAGATAAAAAGATGGTGTCCTTTTTGTGCACCCCTGTGCCTGGCAGAGGAGCAGCAGTTGTCATGGGTTGATCTGGTGCACCTGTCTCAGACGCAGGGTGGTTGTGTTGGAAAGACCCCTCCTGACCAGCTCCTCTCGAAGCTGACAGGCAAGAAACACTTGCTGTTTAAGGAAGGAAAGTTTTGCCTAAAATAACCTCATCCACTAACATAGGGCCTACTTGCACTTTGTTGTGCTCTAACTAGATATATTTCTGGATCCTCAATAAAATGGTGGACTTTATAGCCTGCCTATCTATAACATTAGGCAAAAGGCAGAGCCTCTTCTTTCCTTCTCATTCTTGTTAAAAAATGTGATTTGAAGAGAAACTTAAGTAATATTTACTTAATTAATTGTTGAGTAAGTAAATAAATAAATAAGTAAGTAAGTAAGTACAATAACATAAAGTAGTTGGAGCTCAGATTATTACTAGGCTAATGTGTTTGTTGCTCTATTAAGATATTGCATAGGGCTACCATACTGTGTGCAGCTCACTACAGTCTGGGGGCTTTCCTTCTTATGTTTCAGAATACTCCTCTTATTAATTTCACTTAACACAGACATGTAATAAGTCTGTTGCAGACAGTATGGCAAGTGAACTTTTATGTCACAACTGTCACAAACCCTTACAGGGTTGATGAACATCTAACCACAACAGCAGGCTCAATGCACTTAATGAATTCAAGCACCTAAACATCAGAGCTGTATATATATTCTCTGCTAAACATCTGCACATAGCAACACCCAGTGTACAAGCAGAAAACTACATTTTTGTTCAAGCAAAATATTTCACAAAAGTAATATTTTAAGACCTATTTTAAATACATGGTGAATGTATTTTTTTTTTGTCTAAGCCCTTTTTAAACAGGTTGAATAATATTTTCATTTATTTGTGAGTTGTTTCCAGGAAGGAGAGACTCACCTGCCTCAGGAATGTTTCCATGTTGTGTGCGTCAGTTAGATCAGTTGTAGACTGAACTTTTATCCTCACACCAACCACAGCATCTGTCAACAAAAAAATGACAAAATGTACTTGGACATGAAATTACACAGGCCGTTCCTCATGCGAGTGGTTCAAGAAAACAAGAGTATCCAGTTTATAATACTGTAATATGAGGGAGAAATAGTCCACATTTATTTGCCATAATGTTCCTAGGTGTATGAAGGACATGATTTTCTGAAAGAAAGACATATCCTTGTCACCACTACACACCAGTGTGCGTATACTCACACTTTTGCAGAGTGAGAGAGAGAGACAGTGTGTGTGTGTGTGTGTGTGTGTGTGTGTGTTAGAGAGAGAGAGAGAGAGAGAGAGAGAGAGAGAACCATAACATCACAAATACATACTAGTATGCTCCTCTGCTGGATCAGGAGAATCTGTGGGCAAGTTATAAGTTATTAATAAAGAGAGAAATAAAAAGCAATGTAGCCTCACAAATATGCCAACAGAGTATACATATGACCACAGGTAATAATAAATCTAAAAAAGCCTAAAATATTAGAAACTAGAATATTCTAGGCTGTTCTTTTGTCTGAAAAAAAATCACAAGCCATTAAGACCCTGCCTGTAACATACCATAAAGTTCTATTTTGTATGGTGGGTAACAGTTTATGGTGTCAGTGTTACAGTAAGTGGCGGCTCGTGAAACAATTGTTGGGGGTTGGTGGTGGTTGGGGGGGGGGGGGTTCACAATGTCCACAATGTCCAATAATGACTGACGTAAGCTACATTACTGTAGTTAGCAAAATAACTGTTGTAATCTGTTTTAATTCTTGTAAACTCATAAAAATATATGTTTTGTCCACTAGATGGCAACACTCAACAAAAAATATTTTCAGCTGTGGAAGAAAGTTACATCCAGGAGCCTTCAAAAGCAAAGCATTGTATCTCTACACACCTCAGTGTCTGTTTATTGATTAACAGCTTTAACACTGTGAGTGTTTACTTAAACTTTGCATGCATGCATGTATCCATGTTACTTGTGGTAAATACTTATTTTGTATGTGATAATCTACTGTGCTTTCAAGACTACTGGACAAACCACTGTTGTTTTGGACTTCAGTGTTACCATATAGTGTTTAAAACAACACAAACCAGTGAAATTTCCAACTTCAACGAGGATGCATCTCATGTCAGATTGATAAAAGGAGCTGAGGAGAAGGGGCATTTGCATCAGTTAAAAGGTATGCATTATTTGTCTCTGTCAACTTAAGGTGCGTGCGTTTTAATGGCTGTGTATTTGTTTATTTTGGCACTAATGGGGAAACAGTATACCACACATTAATCATCGCTATAATCTGGACCATTCGCAGCACTTGCAATTTATACACATGTATAGTCATTGTCTTTGTAAGCAAATTTAGCATGTTGCACCCTTTTTGCACCTGGTAGTCTTAAAACTTCACCTTACAATCAATTTATATAAAACTAGAGAAGCACTTAGAGACGTCCGCAGACCTCCACCAGGGCAGCTCAGATCACCACCAAAATCTAATCACTTTTAAGTTAGCCCATTTTTGACCTACCCTAAAAATTTCATTAAAATCCATCCATAACTTTTTGAGTTATCTTGCCAACCAACTGACAAACAAACTAACAAACACAGATGATTACATAACCTCCACCCGCTGGCGGAGGTGATAATACCTGCTTACCTGGATTGGTTACTTTCAGCAACGAAGCAGACAGGAAAATACTCGCCAAGGTCCTCAGTCCTTGGAGTCCACCTCAGTACAAACTGTTCAGAGCTGCCCCTGTAGTTGTTGACTGTGATGTTGAGGGGTCCACTTATGATGAGACCATGAATACTTTAAGATGGGACACATCACGGTGCTATTAGAAACTAGAAAAGCATTCAGAGAGCACAGACCTCCACCAGGGCAGCTCAGATCACCACCAAAATCGAATCACTTTTAAGTTAGCCCATTTTTGACCTACCCTGAAAATGTCATTAAAATCCATCCAGTACTCTTTGAGCTATCTTGCTAACCAACCAACCAACCAACAAACCAACCAACCAACCAACCAACCAACAAACGGCAATGATTACATAACCTCCGCCTGGCGGAGGTAAAGACATGCATGATATGATGGGCACAAAGAGGTTATATATAAGTTCTTTGGATGGGCATTATTTACCAAAGATTCTAGAGCGCTACGCTACTCTAGAATCCTTGTTATTTACACTGTTGTGTTTTTACTGGTAGAATAGAATAGAATAGAATAGAATAGAATAGAATAGAATAGAATAGAATAGAATAGAATAGAATAGAAGAGTGGGCTGTGGTCTGACTTGCCGTGACGCAGAAGCTGTTGCACTGACTATGATCTCGAGCTCCCTGTTGATCACAGCTTGAATTTTCTCTCCATTCTCAGGGGTTGGGGCAAGAAACTTTGGCAAATACACACCCTCCTCACAAGAGGCAATAGCAGGTTCAACTGAAGAACAGCAGCATTGATTTGTCATGAATCATCAACACATACTTTAACAACGAAGACAAAATTATACCCCTAAAAATAGATAAATACATCCCAGAAGTGAGAAGACCAAAGAATAGTAACACAACTTGGCTAAAATGTTCAGAATTGGATGGAATCTTTAGGAGAGATGTGAATTTTACAGTGCATTTCAGAGCATTAAATATATCATTAAAGAGTAGATCTCACCCTTAACAGCAAACTGCAGAGGAATTTGGCTTAGTGGCGTGGCGGTTGGACTAAAAGGGCTTCTGACAGATGATGAACCATTATTGTACGACAATGTGATGTTTTGTTGGGGAAAATCCTCCACAACAACCTCTAACCCATAGACCCCAGTTGAGGCACTAGTATAACTTAATGTGCAGAAATCCTAAAAAGAGACAAATATTACAATAGTTTACAAGTTGTCACATTTCCTTATTAGCGATAAAGTTATTACAAACCTGTCCCTGTTTCTATAATCACATAAAAGAATGCTCTAATCTGGAAGAGAATCAGGCAGCTTCTCTTGAATTGGTAAACTTTGATGTCATTGTTCTTCACTTTAATCTCATCTTTCTGTCACGCACTCCACTTTTGCTGCTAGGATATCCTGCAACATATTTATTTATCCAGAGCTTGATAGTGTAAAATTTACATATGGTTTTATAGTCTTACTTGTATATATTGCTGTAAACTGAACCTACATTTTAAACTGTACCCAGCCATTTTTATCAATTGCAATTCTATTCTTATATACTGTGTCTTCTATGCATCTGTTGTTGGCTGCTCCAAACGACATCTCACTGTACTTCATATAGTGACAATAAAGATTTCTACTACTACTTCATCAGTTAGCTTTGACCTTGCTTGGCTCATGGTGTTGACCACATCTTCAACTCTCGCTAAGATTTACTATTGTGTGTCTTTTTTGTACTTAATTGCTTGTCATGTGCTACCACTTTTACTCTTTCTCAAACTAGGACCCAAAATACACTGTGAGAACTGATGGGATTTACAGATTTTTGAATGATGAGGACTGTGAAATACCATGAAAATGTAGGTGAGTGGCAGGCTTTTACCTTCTCTTTGATTCTGGTTTGGCTCAAGGCAAAGCCTGTAGGAAGCTGACAGCCTTCACATTCAGTAGTTTGGTCACTGCCATATCGACACCTGCCCTGGTCGTTGTCTGGGTCAAAAGTTATCAGCTTGTATGTTCGTGGACAGTTCTGAGGAACTCTGAATAATTAAGGATAATAAAATGCTTACTTATGTTTTTAAATCACAAATGCCCAACACAGCCCATTCTATTTATGGACCAAAAATACATATTTAGTATTCTAGGCAGGGATATTCAGTTAAAATATTTGAATCAGACTGTATACATCAGTATTACCTGACAAATGATATACTGGTCATGACCGGGGATTTGTTAGGTTTATTTGTGTCAGATCGCTGTCCGAGGTCCACCACTATGAGTAACCTCCAATAGTTGAAATTATTTGCAAGTGTCACCCAATTGCCATTTCTTTCTCTGTAACCAAAAGCACAATGTTTAAAGCTACAGCCGTGCCTTGAGGTGTTGTGGAATCATGGTGAACTGAAAATAACTCACCTCAAACTGAATGGATTATTAGAAGGTATCTGTCTTGTTATAACCCTCTCAGTCTGGCACCAGTTGAAATTAGCTTCGTTCCTGCTACGTGTGTTGAATATTGTTTGTATTTCAGTGCTGATCTCATTGCCACAGGATCCGCTGAGGCAGGTATTCCAGGAAAAATAGCTACTACAAGAGTCAAAAGTTTGTTTGAAGCGAAACTCGACCTGAAAGACAGAGTCATTATGAAATTACTGTTAGTGGAGGGGGGTAGTAAAACAAAATTGTAATGCCATTTAAGAAGGTTTTCATGGGTTAAAAATGCTAAATTAAAAAAGTAATTTCTATTACCTTGTAGGAGCCATCTGAATACACCCCTTTGGGTGAAAAAGTTGCGGACGCACCCCAGAAGTGGCTAGCAAAAGTTACAGTAGGCAGTGTTAGCAAAAGCTGAATAAGAGTACACAGAGACATTATGTCTGATTGTCTTGCCTGTCTCACAGACTGTGTCTGTGAAGTGGTTGTGCCCTTGAACGCATATTCCTTCTATGTACATTCTGGCTTTACTTCCTGAAAGGTTGCCTTGACAGCTCTCATAGATTAGTGTTAACGTACTAAACAGCCCTATTTAAAATTCTTACAATACATTTGCAAAGATGGGTTCATTCAGCAGGCATACTTAATGTTATGTACTTGTTGAGGTGTAAGTGACTATCAATATGATACTTCTGGGCTGTGATCTCATCATAACCACTGTGCTAAGAAAAAGGTTAAAAAAAGCAAAGAAAAAGTGAAATTTCACTTTAGTGAAATTAACAGTGATGACACTACCAAGAGAATTGGCCCTTTTTACTTAGACTTCTTTTTCAGAATCTGTCAACAGATTTTCCACATTAGACCATGCAGGAAGAATATTGACAGAGAATTGTAAGACAGGAATGTTGTTAAACTCACCTGACCATGTGTTAGGCAAGCTGTGGTTAACTGAGTGGAGAAACAAAGAGCCTAAAGGCCAACATGATGAATAGCACAGACATCCACTGGAGCAGAAGCTATGTGCTTACATCTTAAGCTATTGTCAGAAGCACTTGGCTCACAGTGGTAAAAACGACAATTTCAGCATAGTTGAGAGTACTGTAAGAAAGGGAAAAAAGCAGCAGTGAGAATGAGCAGACTATAATGCACTTTTTTTAAAGATCTCAAGTTGCCATTAGATAAGCACCATGGCCCATGTCACAGCGCCACCTGCAGGCCAATGACACACAGACAGCTCGCAGCACACGAGTAGTGATGGGAATTTCTGCTCTTTTTGAAGAGCCAGTTGTTTTGCCTAGGCTCAGTAAAAAGAGCTGGCTCTTTCGGCTCCTAAATGGCTCTTCAGAATGTATGCTTCTTAAAGTCATTTATCATCAAAAATAATGCAAAACTGTGTGTAAAATGAATTACTAATGTAAAAAACCACACGTGATGTGTACCATTTATATGGCTTCATTTTCCAAACAGGTTGTTTGTGGAGCCTGCTTGATGTGAGATTTTCACCTTGCGTGATCTACACTCTGCCTTTGAACTGCATATGGCATTGAAATGCGTCCAAATTTTACTGTGTTTCCTGCTGAGCTCACCGTTCGTCTGTTGGCGTACAAGTTTTCTCTCTCTCTCTCGCTCGCTCTCCCTCGGCCTCTCGTCTCCCTCCCTCCTGTGTGCTCACCGCTGTGTTTGTCTGTAACCCCTCTCCTCCCTGATGGGAATTTCTGCTCTTTTTGGAGAGCCAGTTGTTTTCGCTCTGCTCACTAAAAAGAGCCGCCTCTTTCGGCTCCCAAATGGAGATTATATGCTTATATAAGTCATTTATCATCAAAAAAAATGCAAAACCACCTCCCTCCTTCTGCTTAGTGGACACGCAGATACCACCACACATCTTGACCAATCACGTGGGGCTTTCATTGAAAAAGTGGAGGAAAAAAACTAGAAAGGCACTTTAAAAAAACTAAAGCGGCTCCCATCGTTCACTTCAAAGAGACAGCTCTCAGAGCCATATCGTTCGCGACCGACATGTCACTACACACGAGCATTGCAGTGCTTTACATCTAGACAGGAATGGTGTATCTACACAATAAAAGGGATCATAAATCTCTCAAGTGTCAAGCTGTTTTCACAGGGGTTTGTTTGTAATAAGCATCAGACATGGTAGATCTATGAATATATGTATGCGTCTATGTATAAATGTCTATGAGCGCACCAGCCAAACACAGTAGAGAAAACAGCAGCACTGTTCAATATGCAGACAGGCTTCCGTGGAAGCTTCCAGTTACCTCACACTGAAAGAAGCTAAGAGAAATTTAATTCTGCTAACAAAGGCTACTTGCGTCAAGTAGTAGTAACTTGCGTGTTAAAGGATGATGTACTGTTTATGTGACATGTAATAAAGCATAATACAATACAACATTTACTTTGAGCTGGGTAAAAGTGTTAACATTTTTTTTTCAGTCCCCATAAACCATAAAGAAACACACTCATTCAAAAGGTTATATATTCATATCATACATTTATAATCTACCATGGTGTCTTACGATTGCCATACGTCTATATAATCATTGAAAAATAATTATGACCATACTCATAAACCGCTATTTTGTGGCATAAGCTTCTAGAATCAGTGCATTAAAATTAGTTTGTGTTATTAGTATAACACCAAAAAAACATTGTCAATGTCAATCATATGTAAGTCATTTGATCGATGCTTTATCACCCTTTCTTGATGTTTATAATGCATTAGATGAGCTCAAAAACAATTACTAGTGTTTTGCAAAGTTATAATCTAAGAAAATACAAAATGCAGTTGCCCTCTCTGCTCACAATGTGGCTGACCAACATTCAAGTTCTGAGTCCTGCAAGTATTTGTATGTCACTGTGGATGAAATCATCTGCTAAATATCTGTTACAGTTTGAAAAATATATTCCTCCACTGGACTCGGGCAAGTCTGAATCCTAAAGCTGTGTGTTTTCTTCCACCTTTGCCTGGCTACTCTCCAGAGCGCTGTTGTCAGATGGTGACATCATTGTCACTGTCTCTCCGTCAGCTATACTGCTCGCTTGATCCAGCTTTGGCACCATCGTGTTGCTGACCCCAAAGACGTCCCATCTTTGGGGAAGTACATGACGGCGGAACAGTTGTTCAAAGAGGTATGAGAAAAACAGGACGCAGAGCAGTGTGAAAAGCATGGCTACTGTCCGGACAGGTGCTTGCTGGATGTACACACCGTCAATTATTTGACCACCGGGAAAATGGATCGCCGGTGGGAGGAATATCAGAGGCTCTCCACTCAAAATCCTCAGCAGTATGCCCAGGAAGTACCCGGCCCCTGCCCCGTAACCATTGGAGACGGGGCAAAATAGGACACAGATCAGCTGGGGGAGGATGACACAGTATCCCACGTCAGCTCCGAGCACCCAAAGTCCCATAATGCTGTTGTCGAGAAGGGTCAGAGATGTGCCAACCACACCGGTCACAATAACAGCTATGCGGATCACCCACTGGATCTCTCTGTCTGAAGCCTGTATTCAAATGTTAACACAAATGTTAACACACATACACATACAATTTCGGATTCATGTCCAAACGCGGTGCTCTCATTGACTCCCATTATAACACAAATAACAAATACTGAAATGTGTCCCAACCAAACCCAACCCTAACCTGTCAGTGAAGCAATGTTTTGGCACTCTTTTATCAGTAACTACAAAATAACCAAGATCTTAATTTGTGTGGTTGTCCTAGTGGGTAAATATGTGCCCGACATGTATAGCTATTGGTTACACTTTATTTCACTGTCCCCGTTACATCAATTAGGTAACAAAGTGTGTAACAGTATATAACATTATGTACTTACACTGTACCATAGGGTAGGGTAAGGGTCAGGGTTAGGGTTATTGTTTGTACAGTGTGTACAGTGTAAGTACATTATATTACTGTACATGTTGTTACATGTAGATACACTAAAAAGGATAATAAAATATTTATGTAATGCTTAAAAATAAAGTGTTACATAGATGATCTGAGGTAAGGGTCTGAGGTAAAGTGTCTGACTATCTGACTAACTTTTTACGAACCTCTTTTCTGATGTTCTTGTAGATGTTGGAGCTAAACATGGAGGTGGCGGATATGAGCGTTGAGTCTGTAGAGGACATCACCGCCGCGGCCACAGCAGCTATCCCAATTATGGAGACGTACGGAGGGGCGAGGTACTGCAGACAGATAGGCAGGATTCCATACGCTTCCCCACGTTCATATGGAGAAGGGGCGCCGTAATCCGTTTGATTCCAGTCTGTGAACAGGCATTAGGCACGTATTATCAATGCAGTCTTATCATATTACAGTACTGCATGGTAATTGATGTAACCAGAAGTGGATGATAGTTAAACTGTAAAGTTGATGATACACTGGGCAATTTTTTGAGCAATGCTGCCATGCAACGACATGATCAGATGTGATTTGGGCACTGTATCACTCATATTAGGCAACATGTTTTTATCAGGTGAACTTAGATGAGCAGCAGCCAACTTTTGGTGATCATTCCATCTGAAAATTAGAAGGCAATCATGTTGTTGTTGCCGACAGTGCCGTAGCTCTACACACACACATTACGCATAGGCATAGGACACCGAGTGCTTGGGGGGTGTGGTCCAAAGTTTAGGTATCAACAAACTCAGGCAGAATCAGCTGATGATCAAGAAGTTTCAGAGACTCATGTCGTGTAGCAAACAGGCGTAGTCTGATCTTACACACAAGAGCATCTATCCTTATACCTTCAGAAATCCATACAGCAACATTACACGTGACACATTAATCAATTCACGTGTTTGGTTAGTCAACACCCAAAAGACAGGCCTTGCGACCAACATCTGTGTTGCTTCTTCCTAGGTCGACCTGACCCCTTTGCATTGTACTGTACGTGAGGCGCCACTTCTCCAGCCTCCCCTAATCTTCAGGGACACACCTTATCTCAAAGAGAGGGCAGCACCAGGCAACCAGCAAGACTCAACACAGATGTTCCCGCAAATCATCTCCCTCCTCTATGTGCTTGCACACATTCTAGGAGAGAAACTTAAATCAGCAAGGCCGCAAAAGAGACCTCTAACTGACCCAGACAGTGATACGAAGAAAGTAGTTACACACCTCTATGATCTTAGAGTAAGACACACAAGTTACACAGAATACAATTTAGGTTCATTATACCCGCTAACATGATCATAATGGCATCGATTATACCCAGGGAATAGATGAGATAAATGTTATTCCCACAGGGGGCAACACCAAAATATATAAGATTTTATATATAAAGTACTGTGCAAAAGTCTTAGGCAGGTGTGAAAAAATGCTGTCAACTAGGAATGCCTTCAAAAATGGAAGTGTTAATCATTTATGTTCATCAATTAACAAAATGCAGTGACTGAACAAAAGAGAAACCTAAATCAAATCAATATTTGGTGTTACCAGCCTTTGCCTTTAAAAGAGCATCAATTCTTCTAGGTCTATTGCATAGAGTTTTTGAAGGAACTTGGCCGGTAGATTGCACCAAACACCTTCTGTGGATGTATGCTTCCTGATATATACAACCAATTTGGTGTAATTGGTTGATCATACACCTGATTATAATCCTGCAAAATCCCTGACTTGTGACCCTGTGTGTACCCCTGTGTGTGAACTGATGCTGGTTTGAAGGCACCTGCCTAAATCTTTGGAGAGTACTGTATCTTTTTAGCCATTCACATGTTTAATGTTAAAACACCCATAAGGCTGAAAGGACTTAAGGCATAAGATGGGCATAAGTTGTTTTTTGACAAGTGTTAGGCGGGTGCACACAAAGTGTCCACACACAAGGAATACCTCAAAAACCTCGCGACTGTCTGCAAAATATTACCACTCGATTACAATTGCATGGAACAAATGCTGGAAAGCTATCAATATTGACCTTATCACATCAGATCTGCACTACAAGGGCATTGACTAGCATACATAAACACAGAAACTGAAATACCTGTGAAGTTGTCACGCTGTCCAGTCAAACATGTATAATAGTGGTGGCGCTTTTATGATCTTAATAGGAAGAAGCACGATTTTGTTAAAGATTTCTTCTTCGGAGTATTCTCAATGCAAGAATAGCCTCCATCGGGACTTCTGTCGACCACTCAAGCTATAAAAAATAGTAACCTCGTTCTTGTCATTCAGTGTTTCCTATTTGGTTTGATAAATCTAAGGTCAATAAGCCACTGGGCAAAATTGAGGTCCGTAAGTCACTACATTTAATAAATACATTTATTTATCTGAGGTAGGAAAAAGTGACTGTTGCCAAAGAGGCAGAGTTTATCATAACTTTATGTAAGTTCGTTTTTTTTGTACCAGGAGTGAATAAAGGCTTTGACAACAATCAGCCTACATGATTTAGAACAATGTCAATTGTCAATGTCAATGTCAATTTGTCTTATCGAAGTGCCAACTTGTACTATTTGTGCAGTTTCTAAACAATGTTTAACATAAGGAAATAAAACCAGAGAAACACATATTGTGTTTACTAAAGTGAGAGATAGGGAAACATGGCTATGTGCACTTAAAGACATTGTCCAAGTGAATTTAAAGAGGGGACTGGCAGCTGAATTCCCGCTTACGCGCTGTATTCACCTTATTTTGGAACAGACCATGGGCAGCGTGACGCTCTTCCATTGTGTAACGGTATTTCCGGTTACTATGCGCCCTATGCAACCTTCTACTGTCTATGAATGCAGCTCCACTTTCATTACTTGAAATCTAACGATCTAAAACACCGGTCCATACATCGGAGTAAGCTATGCAATTAGACTACTGCTCCGTGCTTCTAAATATAATATTTCTGAAGGTCACCAAGTACGACATAAAACATTGTAACATTTTCGTGTGGGAACTTGGCTCAGCCAGAGGATAGGCAAACTGGGACTTAATCAGACCTAAACAAAAAGTCAAAATAACGAATGCTTGAGGGTTTTGGTGGTTTTCTTCCATCCCCGAAGATTAACTGCTCATGCACGAGCAGATCGGTCTTCAAAAAAAAAAAATGCTCCTGATGGGAAACACGCCATCGTAATAGCAACAGGCCATGGACAAAGCGTGTATCTCTGCCCCTCATTGGTCCTTTTTCCCCTTCCTGCTGTATTTAAACCCCATGTTTTGTGACATCTGTCTCTGACTGTCTTCTGGTCATCCTGCTGAAATCTTCTGAGTTGTTCTTATCTGTGTTAAGCCTTTCAATACTGTTTTCTCACTTGCTGCTTGGATTTTGTTGCGATTTTGGATAGCCTGCCTGAAAGACTTTTGTTGAGTTTTTCATGCCTTTTGATCCTCTGGATTTTTTTATCCTTTTGTGTATTTTGAAGATTGGATGCTCTCTGTGTTTTTCACCCCTGAATGTTTCTGAAAGCTATTGTTTGTCTAAGACTGAATAAAACTGCACCCATCTGCGTTTGGGTGCGATTTTACTGTAGCCCTACTAGACATAAACTCCACAGCCACCCTTCCAAAGTACAGCCCCCCTGGAGCCATGTGGGGTTACATGCCTTGCTCGAATGACCCAGCCCCCTCACCATGCACACACACACACACACACACACACACACACACACACACACACACACACACACACACACACACACACACACACACACGCAGATACACACACACACACACACTACCATGTATGATAAGGGTGCACAATGACCTTGATTGTTACCCTATTCTTTTTGGAACCTAATTGCCCATATCAAAGTTTGCAGGCAATTTAGCATTATAATTTAATGCACCCTGTGGTGAAATGTATTTTAACACATATTGGTTACATAGGACCAGAGTAAATGCAACATTGCAAGTTACACAGTATGTTTAAAGTATTATAAGTTCAGGCCTAATGATTGTTACGTCTTAGTCATGTTGGAAATGCATTTGCTTAATGTGCATCAGGGCAGTAAGCCACTAATGGTTGGCTGTAATTGGTTCAGCATATCCACAATCCATCCATGGGAATGTTTCAATAACGTACAAATTAAAATGTGATGTGTAATCAGGAAAACCCTATAAACCCAACATCATGTTACATTAGAGCAGTCTGGCATCAGATGCCTTGTTCAAGGGCATTTCAGCCATGGGTAGGATGGGATTCGAACCTGCAACTTTCTGATCCCATGACCAACTCCCTAACTACTAGACCACAGCATGTACAGCAATAGATGAGTATCTCAGACCTGTAGATGCGGCCACTGCTCCTATCAGCACGGATGGAATGCCCAGGATGAGGCTCATAATAGCAGACACAAAGCATATGATCTGTGCTGTGACAGCTGAGGAGCAGGACAGGGTCCTCTGATGGAAACACTGGAAACCAAGTACTCCAACGCTCTGGCCAGGAAATATATAAATAAATTATTAATAAACATTAATAAAGAAATACATGAAATATGTCAAAATAATATCTTAATAATATAGTAAACAGTTGATGAACTGACCACTTTCGTTATATTCTAAATGAACTTTTGGATCCAGCAAGGTCAAAGGTTGAGCTTATAGCTTGTACCCCAGTTTAAATCCCTAGACTTGTTCTTTCCCATTAAATTATGGTTTTAGCCAATGAAAACATTTTCCTACAAACGGAAAGTTCCAAAGAGTCTATTGGAGAACCTTCCACGCCCTGATTACTTACCAGCAGCAGAAACTCATCCAGCCATATGCAGATGTCCTGTGTCTCTACACGTCCAGTCCAAGGGGGCTGGTAGGTGTGATTGAAGGCTGTGAGGCTGATGTCAAGGGGGATGGGGTTCAGAAGAATGAACGGTACACACAGCCACTGGAAGAGATCACAACATGAGACACGATAGCCAATGCTTAAACAAGAAATTGTGGTTATTACCTGGTCCCCCGGAGGGGATTGACCAGGTATTGCAATGACCCAGTCCGTCTGTGTGTCTGTGTGTGTGTCTGTGTGTAAGCGGGTAAGACCCGGTAATGTCTTCATAAAATAGGCAGAAAGAGGTAAGAAGGGACAAAAATCCAATTTCTACACTTTAAAGAGGGGGAACATCTCATTTACAACTATTTATTGAAGGAGGCCCTATAATATACATTTCCATCAGACATGGTCATGAACTGTCGAAATTTACTCACCAGTGCAATAAAAATAAGGATTAGCTGAATGACATCGGTGTAGGCCACAGAGTAGAGCCCCCCAAGGAGAGTGTAGACAATTGCTACCGCTGCAGACAAGACCACTGAGTAGACATACGGCATATCGAGAATTGTGCTGATCGTTCCTCCTGGAAAATATAAGACAAGTGTCCTCTATTGACTAATACAGGATTAGGAGCTGCACCCATGTAGGCAACCACTGGATTGGGACACTAGAGTTGAATTGTATGAAGAATTTTTTGGAAGAGAGAAGGACAGGAAGACAGGACATATATGGGGAGTTTTGAAGGACTTTTGTTGGTGACAGTAGTTTAAGTAGTTAACTACGCAAAAAAGGCAAAAAAGTATGAGTCGCTATGCAAAAACATGTAGGGAAATATATCCATTATAAGAAGAGGGTGGATTTTATATATTGTTGAGAGCAGGCCCGCCGATGGGTGGGACAAACAGGTCTCTTGTCACAGGCTTAGGGAAAGGGGGGCCCAGAACTGGTCCCTCCTTAAATTATGGGATATTGGGAGAGGGGGCAGTCTTGTCCCAGGCCCAGCCAAGACTGTCAGCCGGCCTGGATGTAAGCTTTGAATATTTGTCAGGATATTTGAAATTATGGTATTTATCATTTACAGATATAATAATGTTGTTTATCAGATCATTATACAGATAATTTACATATAATGAATAATGTACAATTCTTTTTACCCAGTGCCATAAGAGTGCAAGCCAACCACACCACCTCTGCAATGATGGCATGGATGACCATCAGAGCAGCCACAGTTTTGCCGTATTTGGTCTGAAAAGGATCGATCATTGTAACATACTTCTGCTCCCTCATGGGTTTAGCGAAGAATAAACCCCCTGCAAAAAGTAAAGAAGAAATGACAAAAGACAACAGTGATATTGGCATTACAGTTAGGACCTGTACTGTGAATTGGTTCTCTGAGCTGACTTTTTACAAGACTGTTGGACCTTGATAAGATCTCTTCCAGTTGTGGAAGCGTGACAATGTGATTGGTCCGTCCAGATTTGGAGACAAACTACTGAGCTTCAATGGGTCATGGCAAGACAGGCTAGAATAATGTAAGTAAAAGTAAAATATTGTACGTAAAATAAGAAATAAAAAATATATATATATTAGTAATCAGAGGGCATAACATAATTTATATATGTATTAAACAAATTGGCTGAAGGCGAAAGAGTTGGTGACGTACAAATTGGCATAATCAGGGCAACTGTTTGACAAGACTGTGTTATGCTGTTGGTCTCTGCAGGAATGATGTTGTTTCATCACATAGGTGTGATTCCATTGAACTGAATTGCAAATTATTCCACAGAACAGCTACAGGACTATAGGAAGGTACTGTCTGTTAAAACAGTTTTATTAATAAGTTGTGTACACTTACAAAGTTCATAGTGCCTTGTTTTGAATGCCAGTGCCTTTGTTGTACTACTGATGGAGTGTGGATTTTTTTAGCTGTTTTAATGGTTTAATAATAGCGTAATCTTCATGCTTCGTCTAAGGGTGCCTACCACTTCCATTGTTAGCCTTCTGGGAGAAACTGTAAAAATTAGTTAAGTTCTGAATGCAACAGGCTAACTCAATTTTGCTCCTCAGCAAACATACCAACTCGGTATGATGTTTTAACATGCCAATTTTCATTTTACACCAAATTTCTCCTTTAAGTCAAAGTATAGATATTCCTAGTCTGTATAACTCCACTACAAGTGAAAATTGTTATGCCAGTTTTGTACTCAAGTTGTTTTTAAAAATACTTAAGTATTAAAATTACAGGGTTTTTTTTTTTTTTTTTTGATTATATGGGGCCACAGACAAGCCACTAGAACTTGACCTGAACTAATGTAATGAGTACTTCATGTCCACATTTCAAATGTAGTGGACTAAAAAGTACAATATTTCTAATGAAAATGTAGTGAAGGAAACATTACAAGTTGCCAACATTTTTAATACTCAAGTAAACTACAGATACTGGAAAATTGTAATTTTAAATACAATACAGAGTACATTTACTCTGATTACTGTCCACCTCTGCATAGTTGTCTATTCATTATTTCATTTCCTCTTTTAATCTCTAGTCAGACTTACCTATTATGAGTGACACTGCATACTGGACTGGCATGAGTGCCCAGACAAGACCCTTCTGTGGGCTATAGACAGCTTCTGCAATTCCGAGAATGAACCCACCTCCAACCCGGGTAGCTGTGAGAATATATATAAACAAACAAACAAGATTTTGCGAGTCACGCAATAATAAATAAATTCTAGCAATTTAGGATTGAGTGACAGTGGACTGTGATTTGCTGCACCACTTTGCATTTAGATGTGCTTAGACCGACTAACAGAATTGCAATTTCACTACATGCAGCAAACACGAAACACCTGTAGATCCTGAGGTGCTTTACTGATGAGGTGTCCTGGAAATTTTGCAGACCAACTGGACCATGCAACTTAATAAACAAACCCAACAGTAGGATGATTAACTCAGGACTCGAGACTCAAGGACACGACTACTCTATTTTTAAACCATTAAAACCGCTTGAAGAAACTCCACACTCCGTTGGTATTATAACAAAGGCCCTGACATTAAAAACGAGGCACTGAGAACTTTGTAAGTGTACATTTATTAATAATATTATATTAATTTATATTTATTAATAAAACAGTTTTGACCAGCAGTACCTTGCTGTAGTTTCTCGTCGCCGCCATGATGAAAGTCCAAACAAGTCGATTGTACCACCTCTCCTCCTATTCTTCCTGCTGGTTTGTGTTCGTCAATCGACTGGTGCAGACCTTCATCATGGCGCTGACGAGAAACTACAGCAGGGTACTGCTTGTCAAAACTGTTTTATTAATAAATGTTGTGTACACTTACAAAGTTCTCAGTGCCTCATTTTTAATGCCAGGGGTTTAAAAATAGCGTAGTCGTCATGCTTCGTCTGAGGGCACCTACCACTTCCATTGTTAGCCTTCTGGGACAAACAGTAAAAAATAGTTAAACTCTGAATGCAACAGGTTAAATCAATTTTGCTCCTCAGTACACATACCAACTCGGTATGATGTTTTAACGTGCCAATTTTCATTTTACACCGAAGTTCTCCTTTAATCTTGTCTCCCAAAGACACAGCACTATAATCAACTATGCAAACTGGTATAACTACTAGAGTGTGTAAAAGGTGGTGTGTAAAAATATACTGCTTTTGGAAAACAATTGAAATTACAATTCTAAAATTCTAAAATGATACATTTGTTTGTGTGCAAAATTATACTGGAAACACTTACCAGTCATGGTGAAAATCCCCACAGCCAAATTGATTGTGCGCCCCCCAAGCAGGGCCACCTCTGTGACTGTCCCTGTGGTTGTCTTTGCTTTGGCTCTTTTGGAAGCCCATATTCCCGTGGCCAGAACAGCCACATAGAAGCCTACAGTAGCTATCAAACCCGGAACGTTAAGGCCCATGATCTGGACCTTGTGTGAGTGAGTGAGTGAGTGACTTATCTTAGACAGGTTCAGAGTAATGCTGTGCAGGCTGCTGGGTATTGGGTATGGTGGCTATTTGCCAGGTTTACCAAGCACAAACATATAAGAAGAGAGCCTCCCACTGAAACACAGAGAGAGAGAAAGAGAGAGAGAGAGAGAGAGAGAGATTTATTGTTTTTACCAATTATGTAATTTGTCTGCACGTTTTTAAAAACCACATGCTCGTCCTTTATATCGCAGATCCTAGATTCTACAAAGATAAGCCAACATAATACGTTACAATGGGACCAAAGGTGAACACGTCCGGACTGCATAAACGGGCGTCATATGACGTCATAACATACACTTTTTATTTTAATAAGCTGTAAAATAATGCAAATAACGCGACTTTTTTCCCCCTTTTTTTTTTTCTTTTTTTTCAGCAATTTTCTGTCAACGGTTTCCGGGACACTGGAAGTCTGGGGGACATGAATCTTTGTAGGCATGTATCCCTAGAACTTTTTCAGCGACTAGAAGCTTTTGGCCCCCAAGGGCCACCCCCCCCCGCTTTGCCAGTGTCCGTCAAAGAGGGGGAGACCGGCAAAAGTTTTTGCTGAATAACTCAATGAACGTTTCACCCAACAACATGAAATTTTGGTCATACGTCGGTGTTACAAAAATTGGGATATTGAGTTGCCAATATCTTGGACCGAGAAGCTGAAAACTGCGCAAAATATGTCATGCACGATTACCACGAAGACTTCTAACACCACAGCACATGTCATAAAATTTGGTCCATATGGGGCGCTGTAATTGTAGAAAATGTCATTTTGCCTATTATCTAGAGAATGCTAACGTTTACAACAATTTTTTTTTTATCGTGAAATCTATTGACGCTCATGCATTGAAAACACTGGTCGACGCCCACTTCCAACAAAAACAATTTCCATGAAATTTTGATATTGCGAAAATGAATCTGAACGAACTCGTCATAGGCCGTTCATGTAAATCTCACCAAATTTCGTATATCATCTACAGACAATGCTGACAAAAAGTTATCAAAGGATTTATCTTGAGATAAATCGCTTCAAAGTTACACGTCAATGAACATTTAACACATAGCTCAAAATTCTTCAAAAGTCCATATCTTGGCTTTTAATTGCTCAAATTTGGTCAAAGTTGACATGCCATCTCTAAACAGCTTTCTGTTCATGTGTCCTAAATTTTGTGACATTTCGTCATAGGGGGCGATGTTTATTGGCGAAGCTAGGTGTCAAAACTGTTTTTGATAAATAATTCGTCAACAATTTTGCCCAAGACAACGATTTTGCGTTAGTATGTCAGTGTTACAGAGGCGTATCGACCCAGCCCATAAACACTCACTTGAAACATAGCGCCACCTAGTGATATGGGTAAATGCAAAAATTGGGATTTTGAATTGCCAATATCTTGGACTAAGAAGGTAGGAACACAAAGACCTCTAAAAGCACAACACATGCCATAAAATTGGCAAAAAAAGTTCCCACATTTCAATACACTGCGGCGGTCATTCCATGTACCGCTATGCGGTACATCTAGTTCAAGTGAATGGTAGTAACTATGACAACACCACCAATGTGCTAAACGTTGATTGGACTCACCTTGAATTTAATACATTGCTGTGACCCTATAACTTTATATTACTTTGTCTGCTTACGCTACTATCAGCAACAGTGTCTAGGTGGGTTTTAGTGAGTAATGTGACAGCTTTTAATTTAAAACATTACGTTAGCGTAGTTCGCTAGCGTTAGCACGCTAAGAACCACATAGTAAGTGGTTGCTGCAGCTAATTTTCTCAAAATCCAAACAGTAACAATTTACACTATTAGGCTTGAAATTATTACAAATAGTTGCGGATTGTGACACATGATTTCAAAAAACCCTTAACAACTCCAGAAAGACGTAATGACCAATGTATTAGTTCAACTCCACACATGTCCCATTCATTTCAATGAAACGAATCTTGAATCTGCACTGCATAAAGGGGGATTTATCCCCCTCCCCCATGCGAAAATAGAACACGGAAGCAAACGGCTGTTGGCGACTCTCCCTCCTCAACACTCTCTGTTTATATAATGACATAACCTGCTCTGTTTTTCTATTGATCACAGAATGTTGGGACAAACAGTAAGATGAAATATTTGGGAATTTTTTGAAATAGTTTTAATGCCTTTCTATTCGTGATTACAATTTTACTTAACTACTAAAGATGTTGACTACTAAGACATGGCAAAACTATACAAGCGATTATGCAAAACATTTAGCGAATATACTCACTATAAGAACAGGGGGGAGGGTGTGAGTTACGATGCAAAACATGTAGTGAAACTACCATCAAGCTACTGCAACTGATTGCCTATAAGTTGACTTCAACAGCTATATTTTTTCAAAGCATGTCCTTATGTAGATCAAGTCATTTTTTTTATAGTTTTTTGCGCTTTTCAACCCATAAACTTAATATAAATATATGATAAAAGTCATCTAAAATCTGCAAATTGTGCAGATCTCTTGCATGACCACACACACAACAAACCCACAAAGACACTCACACACACAGACACCCACAATGTAGCCTTTTGACGTTATCTTGCAGTTTGCCTTGGACACAAACTTTTATAACAGACAGCCTGCCACAGAAGTACACTAACACACCATAAGCTGATAAGTGACCACACCGCCACCAAGAAAATTAAAGCAATTCATTATGCATCTAAAAAACCCTACTTGAAAAATACATTTACAGGAACAAGTTTCTTTATTCATGCAAGTGTTTTCCAACTCTGTGTTAGAGTGTCATGCAGCATAGTAAATCAGCACGCAGAAAAACAGACATAACATTATTACATTTTAAAGGGAAAATACCGAAATCATTAAATGCATTTGTTTTCTCCAACTCCATAGAATTCTTTAGTAAGCTGTGTTTAACATCTCAAATTATACACTCAGCATACAGAACCACATACCAATTTACACCTGTTGCTTGTCTAAGATATTTCTTCTGAGGACTCAGACTACATCTTGAGTAGGCTATACCCTGTAGCACATTCCTGTACAGCTCCTAATTTGTGGAAATTACTTAATCATACAGCACTATTTGGTCAAGACAACAGAGCGTTAATGTGATAGGAACTTCACCAGCTTAGTCAAACTTAACACAAGTATGCCACATGATCTTATCACCATAAAGTCGCAACCCAAGTTTTCAAACCAACTCAGTGACAACCCACCCCACCCCAACCCACCCCCACCACCACAGTGGGCCTATTTTATCCATATAACCAGATTTGTTTGAAGCAAAACTCGACCTGAAAGGCAGAGTCATCATGAACTTGTTGTTAAAGGAAGTGAGGGGTGGTGGTGATGGTAGTACAAGAAAATTATAATGTTATTTAAGAGAGTTTTCATGGGTTAAAAATGCTAAATAAAAAAGTAATTTTTATTACCTTGTAGGAGTACAGCCTGGCTATCGCGACTTGTCAATGCTCTGAGAGGATTGGTCTGGCCAAGCTGTGTTGTAAACCCATTTCTCAGAAGGCGGGCTTAACCCGCCTCTTTCAAATGCCTCTGTTTGCTACTGGACGAAGCTTCACCCAATCACACCCCTCTGTCCTCTGATGTATACGTAGCGAAAGAAACTGCTTGATCCAAACAAAAAGTAGTAGTAATCTGTAGTCGTATAGCATTTATGTCCTAAACAGCAGCTACAGATGAATTGAAATGTTAAGGTTGCTCCTTAAGATCTCATTATAAACACTGTGCTAAGAAAAAGGTTAAAAAAAAGCAAAGAAAAAGTGAAATTTCACTTTAGTGAAATTAACAGTGATGACACTTACTACCAAGAGAAGTGGACCTTTTTACTTAGACTTCTTTTTCAGAATCTGTCAACAGATTTTCCACATTAGACCAGCAGGAAGAACAGGAATGTAAGTTAGGAATGTTGTTCAACTCACCTGACCTTGGGTTAGGCAAGCTGTGGTTAACTGAGTGGAGAAACAAAGAGCCTAAAACAGGGGTGTACAAAGTTTTTGCCAGGGGGGGGCAGATTTGGCGACGTGAACATGTGTGAGGGCCAACCATTATAATGACACGATAATAACACAATAATAATAATAACAATAATAATATGCAAATGAACAATTTAATGAATAGTTTATTGCAATGGCATAGTTTTTATGTCTTCACATGTATTTTTACCAAAATTACTGTGCACTTTATATTTGAAGACCAGTAATAAAATCAGTTATCTTATTCAGAAGTACACACCACTGAGGGTTTTGATCACAATCACACAAACACACACGAATCACTGTGTTTTTAGAATTTATTTAGGCTACCCCAGAAAACAAATAACTTGCCTGCACTAATGTGATGGTACTGAGATTTAGATTGCAGCAAAAAGGCCAGGTCTGGCTCAAAGACAGTGGTTTTGATGTGCAAGATGCCACTTGGTCTTGTCCTCACACGGTTCTTGTTAAAGTTCATAAGTGAGAATGTCTTCTCGCACAGGTATGTCGAGATAAGCCAAATAAGCTCATGATTTTTTTTTTTTTTACCAAATTTTCGAATCTCTTGGAACCTGCCATTATCCAGCGGGCAGTAAAAGTTGTCAAGAGCTGCTGCTCCATCTGCAGGTGTTTTGGAGCGAAACTCTGCTCACGTTCACGTTCACCATCCACTCCTCTCAAAAAATCAGTAACTGAGCGATGTCTGTTGCGTCCGTGCTTTATCGCAGGCTAACGGAAAAAAATCAAACACGACACCCTTTGTCTCTGTCTCTTAATATCGGACGAAATGTCCTTAGTTCTCCATGCCAGTGTTACGAGACAGGCAAACGTTGCAAAGTCGCGCTTCTTCTCAGGACAAATGTTCTCAACCATTTTCATCACTCAGTCTTTAACAAATTTACCATCAGTGAAAGGTTTGCAGTGTCTTGCAATCAACGTTGCCACCTCGTAGCTCACCTTTGTGGCATTTTCATTTGACTCACGAGTTCTTGTGAAAAACGCTGCTGTGCCATTAAAACACCTCCCAGTTGCTTTCATTTTTTGCACTGTTCATTCCTCGCTAGCTTGTGGTAGTTAGCAGCATGTCTCGCCTGGTAGTGACTCTTTGAAAGTCACTCGTTGAAAACAGCCAGGTCTCCTTGCATATTAGGCAGACCGTTATTTCGTATGTCAGTGAAAAAAATATTCGCTTTTCCACTGGGAAGCGACGACCGTTGTCAAATTTCCTCTTTTTATTTACAGTCGCCTACTATCTGCGTGGCCAAGAGATTGTAATAAAAGACGCAACATCACACAATAATAGCAAGATATTTTTATTGCGAAATAAAACCGCGAATGCCTACCAAAGGGCAAACTAGTAAGTGTGTTGTGGTCAAAAAACAAGAATACTGTTACAATGTCGATATACTTTGGGTTGGTGCGGCCATAATTAACACCTCCCCCAAACCTGTTCTGTGCGTGGCAAGCAGTTATTCGCGCGATTTAGCGTAACAAAAGAATCGCCAGCATTCCTCGTGGGTAGCTATGGCTCTGTAGCAAGAATGGCTATTAACACCTGTTTTCTGAGAGGTGCCGCGGGCCGGTGGAAAGGAGCCGGGCCGGACTTTGGACATGTCTGGCCTGAAAGACAACATGGTGAATAGCACAGACAGCCACTGGAGCAGAAGCTATGTGCTTACATCTTGATCTACTGCCAGAAGCACTTGGCTCACAGTGGTAAAAACATGAATATCAGCATAGTTGAGAGTACTGTAAGAAAGGAAAAAAATCAGCAGTGAAAATGACTAGACTATAATGCCCCTTTTTTAAAGATCTTAATTTGCCATTAGATAAGCACCATGGCCCATGTCACAGCGCCACCTGCAGGCCAATGACACACAGACAGTTCACAGCACACGAGTAGTGATGGGAATTTCTGCTGTTTTTGGAGAGCCAGTTGTTTTGGCTCTGCTCACTAGAAAGAGCCGGCTCTTTCGGCTTCCAAATGGCTCTTTAGATTGTATGCTTCTTAACGTCATTTATCATCAAAAATAATGCAAAACTGTGTGTAAAATGAATTACTAATGTAAAAAACCATACGTGATGTTTATCATTTATATGGCTTTATTTTCCAAACAGGTTGTTTGTGGAGCCTGCTTGATGTAAGATTTTCACCTTGCGTGATCTACACTCTGCCTTTGAACTGCATATGGCATTGAAATGCGTCCAAATTTTACTGTGTTTCCTGCTGAGCTCACCGTTCGTCTGTCAGCGTACAAGTTTTCTCTCTCTCTCTCGCTCGCTCTCCCTCGGCCTCTCGTCTTCCTCCCTCCTGTGTGTGTGCTCACCGCTGTGTTTGTCTGTAACCCCTCTCCTCCCTGATGGGAATTTCTGCTCTTTTTGGAGAGCCAGTTGTTTTGGCTATGCTCAGTAAAAGGAGCTGGCTCTTCCGGCTCCCAAATGGCTCTTCAGATTATATGCTTCTTAAAGGCATTTATCATCAAAAATAATGCAAAACCTCCCCCTCCTTCTGCTCAGCAGACATGCGTCTTGACCAAGCACATGCGGCTTTCATCAAAAAAGTGGAGGAAAAAAAATGGAAAGACACTGTAAAAAACACTAAAGCGGCTCCCATCGTTCACTTCAAAGAGACAGTTCTCAGAGCCATATCGTTCGCGACCGACATGTCACTACACACGAGCATTGCAGTGCTTTACATCTAGACAGGAATGGTGTATCTACACAATAAAAGGGATCATAAATCTCTCAAGTGTCAAGCTGTTTTCACAGGGGTTTGTTTGTAATAAGCATCAGACATGGTAGATCTATGAATATATGTATGCGTCTATGTATAAATGTCTATGAGCGCACCAGACAAACACAGTAGAGGAAACAGCAGCACTGTTCAATATGCAGACAGGCTTCCATAGAAGCTTCCAGTTACCTCACACTGGAAGGAGCTAACAGAAATTTAATTCTGCTAACAAAGGCTATTTGCATCAAGTAGTTGTAACTTGTGGATGATGTAGTGTTTATGTGACATGTAATGAAGCATAATACAATACAACATTTAGTTTGAGTTGGCTAAAAGTGTTAACATTTATTTGACAATCCCCATAAACCATAAAGAAACACATTCATTCAAAAGGTTATACATTCATATCATACATTTATAATCTATCATGCTGTCTTACGATTGCCATAGGTCTATATAATCACTGAAAAATAATTATGACCATACTCTAAGCACTATAAGCACTATTTTGTGGTATAAGCTTCTAGAATCAGTGCAATAAAAGGTTCCTTTGTCACTTCAAGAGAACAATGACATAACTTGTGGTAACACTAAAAAAGCATTGTCAATGTCAATCATATGTAAGTCATTTGATCGATGCTTTATCACCCTTTCTTGATGTTTATAATGCTTTAGATGAGCTTAAAAACAATTACTAGTGTTTTGCAAAGTTATAATCTAAGAAAATACAAAATGCAGTTGCCCTCTTTGCTCACAATGTGGCTGACCAACATTCAAGTTCTGAGTCCTGCAAGTCTTTGTATGTCACTGTGGATGAAATCATCTGCTAAATATCTGTTACAGTTTAAAAAATATATTCCTCCACTGGACTCGGGCAAGTCTGAATCCTAAAGTTGTGTGTTTTCTTCCACCTTCGCTTGGCTACTCTCCAAAGCAGATGGTGACATCATTGTCATTGTCTCTCCGTCAGCTATACTGCTCGCTTGATCCAGCTTTGGCACCATCGTGTGGCTGACCCCAAAGACGTCCCATCTTTGGGGAAGTACATGACGGCGGAACAGTTGTTCAAAGAGGTATGAGAAAAACAGGACGCAGAGCAGTGTGAAAAGCATGGCTACTGTCCGGACAGGTGCTTGCTGGATGTACACACCGTCAATTATTTGACCACCGGGAAAATGGATCGCCGGTGGGAGGAATATCAGAGGCTCTCCACTCAAAATCCTCAGCAGTATGCCCAGGAAGTACCCGGCCCCTGCCCCGTAACCATTGGAGACGGGGCAAAATAGGACACAGATCAGCTGGGGGAGGATGACACAGTATCCCACGTCAGCTCCGAGCACCCAAAGTCCCAAAATGCTGTTGTCGAGGAAGGTCAGAGATGTGCCAACCACACCGGTCACAATAACAGCTATGCGGATCACCCACTGGATCTCTCTGTCTGAAGCCTGTATTCAAATGTTAACACAAATGTTAACACACTCACACACACAAATTCAGATTCATGTCCAAATGTGGTGCTCTCTTAAACTGCCATTATAACACAAATAACAAATACTGAATTGTGTCCCAACCAAACCCAACCCTAACCTGTCAGTAAAGCAATGTTTTGGCACGTTTTTTTATCAGTAACTACAAAATAACCAAGATCTTAATTTGTTCCCCACATATCATCTTTGGTTTGGTTTTCCTAGTGTGCAAATATGTGCCCCACATGTGTTGCTTCAATGTCCCTGTTACATTAATTAGGTACAGTGTAACAATATATAACATTATGCACTTACAATGTACCATAGGGTTAGTGTTAGTGTATGTTCATAAAGTCTAAATGCATAATATTAAACGTTGTTACATGTAGATGCACTAAAAAAGGATCCGTAAAATAAAGTGTTACATAGCTATCGGATCTGATGTAAGGGGGGAAAATTCAGTAGCAGGCCACACGGAGTGGCAACTTCATGAAACTCTTTTCTGATATTAGGGTTAGTGTTAATATTGCATGTTGTTAAATGTAGATACACTAAAAAAGAACCATAAAATAAAGTGTTACATAGGGGACACTAGCAACTCGACAGCGCCCCAATGGACGTTCTTGTTCCGGCGCCACTGGACTGCAAGAACAGTCCTGTCGCAACAGGGTAGGCAAACTAAGCAATTGCCTAGGGCCCCCAGGTGAAAGGGGGCCCCCTGACAACGACTGGTTGGACTTGTGTTTTTCCTGCCAAACTGTTGAAGCACTGTTGAGCTGTATATTGCATGAATTGTGCTATACAAGTAAAGATTATTATTATTATTGTTGTTGTTGTTGTTGTTGTTGTTATAGCTATCTGACTATCTGACTAACTTTACGAACCTCTTTTCTGATGTTCTTGTAGATGTTGGAGGTAAACATGGAGGTGCTGGATATGAGCCCTGAGTCTGTGGAGGACATCACCGCCGCGGCCACAGCAGCTATCCCAATTATGGAGACGTACGGAGGGACGAGGTACTGCAGACAGATAGGCAGGATTCCATACGCTTCCCCACGTTCATATGGAGAAGGGGCGCCGTAATCCGTTTGATTCCAGTCTGTGGACAGGCATTAGGCACGTATTATCAATGCACATACTACATGGTAATTGATGTAACCAGTCATAGTTAAGAGTTCTGTTAGTTAAGTCAAGCTGTTGTTTTGAAGTTGCGGTAAGCAATTCAGGCAAGAAGTGAATGATAGTTAAACCGTAAAGATGATGACGGCAAAAAGTTTTTATCAGGTGAACTTAGATGAGCAGCAGCCAAATTTTGGTGATCATTCCATCTGTAAATTAGCAGGCAATTATGTTGTTGTTGCCGAACAACATTGCTGAAAAAGTTGCCCCGTGTATCATCACCTTAAGGGTTCCAGGCCACTAAGTCCCTTTGGCTCCATCCATCAAACAAACAGGGAGTTTTTCCTCACCCCTGTTGCTCCCTGGGGACACTAACAACCGACTGCGCCTAAATGAACTTTCCTCGTCTAGTGCCACTAGTCTGCAAAGACTGCCGACCTATGTTCACATAAGAGCCCACATTAACAGGGAGTTGCATAGCTCTAGCGCCACTGGACTACAAAGATTGCTGACTAGGGCCTACAAGGACTGCCTACCTGTGTTCATGCAAGAGTCAGTCTGCTACTGTATTTATCTGCTCCGACACCACTGAACCGCAAGAAATGTTGTCTTGTAACAACCCTGCTAAACTGTAAAGCACTTTGAGTTGCATCTTGCATGTATGAACTGTGCTATACAAGTAAAGTTTATTATTATTATTATTATTATTATTATTATTATTATTATGATTATTATGATTATTATTATTATTATTATCTGCTGAACATTTCTGGGCATTACCTTTGTGTTTTTTTTTCTTGCCACTCAGTGTCCTTGTCTTTCACCTGTATGTGATTATTGTGTGAGTTATCCACCCATTGTATATCTGCCCCTTATTGGTCCTTTTTCCATTCCTGCTGTATTTAAACCCCATGTTTTGTGACATCTGTCTCTGATTGTCTTCTGGTCATCCTGCTGAAATCTTGTGAGTTGTTCTTGTCTGTTTTAAGCCTTTCACTATTGTTCCTGCTGATCACTTGCTGCTTGGATTTTGTTGGGATTTTGGAAACCCAGCCTGAAAGACTTTTCTTAAGCTTTTGATGTATTTTTTGAAGATTGGATGCATCTGCATTTGGGTCCGATTTTACTGTAGCCCTGACATAAACTCCACAGCCACCCTTCCAAGGACAGCCCCCTGGAGTAGTGTGGAGTTAGATGCCTTGTTGTGTTACACTATTCTTTTTGGAACCTATTTGCCCATATCAAACGTTGCAGGCAATTTTAGCATTACAGTTCAATGCACCTTGTGGTGAAATGTCATTTAACACATATTGGTTACATGGGACCAGAGTAAATGCAGCATTGCAAATTACACAGTATTAGTGTAAGTTCAAGCCTAATGATTGTTACATTTTAGTCATGTTGGAAATGCATTTGCTTAATGTGCATCAGGGCAGTGAGGCCCTAATGGTTGGCTCTGTGTTCACTCATGTCATGTTCACTCATGTCCACAATTCATCCATGGGAATGTTTCAATAACGTACAAATTAAAATGTGATGTGTAATCAGGAAAACCCTAAAAACCCAGCATCATGTTACATTAGAGCAGTCTGGCATCAGATGCCTTGCTCAAGGGCATTTCAGTCATGGGTAGGATGGGATTCGAACTTGCAACTTTCTAATCCCATGACCAACTCCCTAACCACTAGACCACGGCATGTATTGTACAGCAATAGATGAGCATCTCAGACCTGTAGATGCGGCCACTGCTCCTATCAGCACAGATGGAATGCCCAGGATGAGGATCATCAGAGCAGCAGCAAAGCAGGTGATCTGTGCTGTGACAGCTGAGGAGGAGGACAAGGTCCTCTGATGGAAACACTGGAAACCAAGTGCTCCAACGCTCTGGCCAGGAAATATGTTAATAAATTATTAATAAACATTAATAAAGAAATACATTAAATGTGTCAAAATAATATTAATATGAATAGTATTATTAATAAACAGGTAATGCTCTGACCACTTTTGTTATATTCTAAATAAACTTTTGGATCCAGTAAGGTCAAAGGTTGTGCTTAAAGCTTATACCCCAGTTTAAATCCCTAGACTTGTGCTTTACTCTGAATTATAGTTTTAGCCAATAAAAACCGGTTCCTGGATAGAGTTTGTTCCAAAGAGTCGATTAGAGAACCTTCCATGCCGATTACTTACCAGCACAAGAAAGTCATCCAGCCATTTGCAGATGTCCTGTGTCTCTACACGTCCAGTCCAAGGGGGCTGGTAGGTGTGATTGAAGGCTGTGAGGCTGATGTCAAGGGGGATGGGGTTCAGTAGAATGAACGGTACACACAGCCACTGGAAGAGATCACAACATGAGACACGATAGCCAATGCTTAAACAAGAAATTGTGGTTATTACCTGGTCCCCCGGAGGGGATTGACCAGGTATTGCAATGACCCAGTCCGTCTGTGTGTGTGTCTGTTTGTGTGTGTGTGTGTGTGTGTGTGTGTGTGTGTGTGTCTGTCTGTCCGCCCAGTGGGGGGGGGGGGGGGGGGGGGGTTTATTCCATTCTTTATTCCATTCTGGGTGGACACACACACACACACACACACACACACACACACACACACACACACACACACACACACACACACACACAGACGAACAGGTTCATTGCAATACCTGGTCAATCCCTCTGGGGACCAGGTAATAAAACTCAATAGGTCTTCATAAAACAGGCAGAAGGCGGTAAGAAGGGGAAAAGAATCCAATTTCTGCACTTCAAAGAGGGGGAACATCTCATTTACAACTCTTTATTGAAGCAGGCCTTATAATATGCTTTTCCATCAGACATGGTCATGAACTGTCGAAATTTACTCACCAATGCAATAAAAATAAGGATTAGCTGAATGACATCAGTGTAGGCCACAGAGTAGAGCCCCCCAAGGAGAGTGTAGACAATTGCTACCGCTGCAGACAAGACCACTGAGTAGACATACGGCATATCGAGAATTGTGCTGATCGTTCCTCCTGGAAAATATAAGACAAGTGTCCTCTATTGACTAATACAGGATTAGGAGCTGCACCCATGTAGGCAACCACTGGATTGGGACACTAGAGTTGAATTGTATGAAGAATTTTTTGGAAGAGAGAAGGACAGGTTGGAAGGACAGGCAGGACTGTTTATGACAGTAGTTTAAGTAGTTAACTACACAAAAAAAAGAAAAAGAGTATTAGTCACTATGCAAAAACATGTAGGGAAATTAGTGGTGGGCATAGATTAATTTTTTTAATCTAGATTAATCTAGATTAATCATAAAATTAATCTAGATTAATCTAGATTAAAATGGCTCATTTGAATTCTGCCGAAGGCATTCAGAATATGTGTGCTACCTAAATAATGACTAGAAGTAAGTCTTTGAGAACGGGTTTCTTAAGCCAGGTGGCACAGTAGACCAGGGGCTCATCTCCTGTTTCCAAAATGCATCACTAACTGCTTGAAAAAGCTGTTCTACTTTGATACTTGGTGATGAAAATAAATCATGTTCAATAAAATGTACTTGTGTTTACTAACTGTTTATTTAGTTAAACATGAACTGAATGAAACATGAAACATGGATTTTGAACTGTAAGCCTACATAAGAAGTTGTGATTAACTGTTTACAGTCAGTAGCTTTGTATCAATCAGTCCAAGCTCTATTTCTCCTTCTTCCACCAGTCACTTAGGCAGACCAGCTTGTTCACATTTTCTGGTGGCAAAGTAGATCTCCTTTTCTGCACAATATGGCCTGCTAAAGAAAAAAGTCTCTCGCATGGGACAGTTGTGGCAGGAGTCCCCTTCAGTGCAATTCGGCTAAGTATACATCCGCACTAAAATATAGAGGTAGGGTATACAGTACATCCGCGCTAAAATATCAAGGCAAAAGCAGAAAGTGTTGAGGAAGGGAGCAGTTTGCTTCCGTGTTCTATTTTCGCAAGGGGGAGGGGGGAATCCCCCTTTATGCAGTGCAGCGCAGATTCTAGGTTCATTTCACTGAAATGAATGGGACACATGTGGAGTTTAACTAATAAATTGGTCATTACGTTTTTCTGGAGTTGTTAAGGGTTTTTTGGAATCATGTGTCACAATCTGCAACTATTTGTAATAATTTCAAGCCTAATAGTGTACGTTGTTACTGTTTAGATTTTGAGAAAATTAGCTTTATTTCAGGTCAGGCAGCAACCACTTACTAGGTGGTTGTTAGCGCGCTAACGCTAGCGAACTACGCTAACGTAATGTTTTGAATTGAAAGCTGTCACTAACACCCACCTAGATACTGTTACTGGTTATAGTGTAAGCAGACAAAGTAATATAAAGTTATAGGGCTACAGCAATGTATTAAATTCAAGGTGAGTCCAGTCGCTGTTAGCGTTTAGCACATGATGTTGTTATAGTTACTACTATTCACTTGAATGAGCTAGAGCTAGTTCGTTAGCTTGCTAGCTCGCTTTACAGACACACTAAATTATTTTCTAGGAGTTCGAAATAGGAATTTGTTGGCATTTTGGTCCCATAGTAACGTATTATGTTGGCTTATCTTTGTAGAATCTAAGATCTTTGGTGAAAGTCATCATAGTTTGTGTAGTATAGACCCAGCTCCCAACCCAACTTTGAGAATAGATTAACGGCGATATTTTTTTTATCGCGCGATAAGAGTCTCGCGTTAACGCAGCACGTTAACGCCGATAACGGCCCGCCTCTAAGGGAAATATATCCATTATAAGAAGAGGGTGGATTTTATATATTGTTCAGAGCAGGCCTGCTCATGGGGGGGACAAATGGGTCTCTTGTCCCAGGCACAGGGAAAGGGGGGCCCAGAACTGGTTCCTCCTTAAATTATGGAATTTCAGATTATCTTGTTTCAGGTCCAGCCAAGACTGTCAGCAGGCCTGGTTGTAAGCTTTAAACATTTGTCAGGATATTTGAAATTATGGTATTTATCATTTACAGATATAATGCTGTTGTCTATCAGATCATTATACAGATCATTTACATATAATGAATAATGTACAATTCTTTTTACCCAGTGCCATAAGAGTGCAAGCCACCCACAACACGTCTACAATGATGGCAGGGATGACCATCAGAGCAGCCACAGTTTTGCCGTATTTGATCTGAAAAGGATCCATCATTGTAACATACTTCCGCTCCCTCATGGGTTTAGCGAAGAATAAACCCCCTGCAAAAAGTAAAGAAGAAATTATAAAAGACAACAGTGATATTGGCATTACAGGACCTCCTAAGACCTGTATCAGAGGCGTCGCCAGACATATCTTACTGGGGCACATGCCCCAGTATTGGTCTGTAGTGCCCCAGTATAAATTTCACCAGTAAAAAAAAATCACTTTAGACTTTTAGGTCTACATGGCATAATCTACAGAATGCACACACAGCTACTCAATATGGCAACTCATTGCTGCTTTATTCACTCCATACACAATGCACACATGGTTACTTTATATGGTAATTTATTCAGGCGACTTTGGCTGTGACTTAAGGTCTAACAACGGTGTCTGAGCACTATTTCTTTCCACCTGTCTTACAGGTTAGTACCGGGTAAATTGCCCATCATTGTTCTTTGTTTTCGCCTCTGTGTCACCATTTACATGTGGATTTAAATGTTACAACTTAAATTTTGACGTTTATTTAGGTTTTTTTATGATAAATAAAATGTGCTTTAGCACATATCGGAATCCATGATTCTTTCAATGAACTGCAGTTCCCCAGAGCTGGCAGCATTGAAGCAGCCACAAACCCTGACGCTAACACCACTTCGTTCAATTGTAGGCAAGGGACACTTATAATGGTACTGTACAACAGGCTGCTTCCACACATTCCTGACACCATTTAAGCTAAAAGTTTATCTTATTGTAGTCAGACACGGTTTCAGGAATTCAATCTTTTGGACTGCATATCATCAGCAAACAGTTTTCAGGCTTTTTTGTGATTAAATTTGACAAAAGTCTTTCCTTTTAGAGGATGATCATGCAGACTGGGTTCTTGCACTGTGCTGCATATTTGAGCTCTGACAGGCTGACCTCTCACTTCTGCAACCTCTGCAGCAATGCTGGCTGCAGTCATGCCTTTATTTTTTGAAGTCAACTTTTGACAGCATTTGACACTGAATGTGTGGACCACACGTCTTTGATTGATCCTGTCAATCCTCGTTTCAAGTGGAACCTGTTTTGGAAAACCACTTAATGACTCGAATGGCCACAATGATGTAACTCAGTTTCATGGTGTTGCTGATCTTTTATAGCATAGGACATCATTGTGTAAAGCAACAATTCAGTTTCTGAAATCCTCACAGTTTTTTTTGCCATGAGTGACTAGTATGAGAGAATTAAAGCAAAACATTGAAGTGAATAGCTCTATATCTACATTTGTATGGTCCATTGAGTAGACCAAAACACAAAAATGATGAATTGGACAAGCAACGTTTCATAGTTGAATGATATGTACAATTATCATTGAGGGTGTACTGACTTTTGTAGCCTCATATTTATACAAACATGTCTGTGTATAAAGTTGTTTTCAGAGGACAGTAAATAAATACTGCTACACAAGCTGTACACTGACTACTCAAAAACATATCCAAGTTTCATTTCAGTGGCACTGTCCCTTGAAAAGATATAGCACATTTTTTCCTGAAATGTGAAGGGTGTACTCACTTTTGTGAGATAGTGTAAATGTCAGCAAACTGAACTAACATTGACCAGGTTTCCCAGTTAAGAACCTTCTTAAAGGAGAACTTCGGTGTAAATTCATTTCGGCGACGAGAAACTACAGCAAGGTACTGCCTGTCAAAACAGTTTTATTAATAAATGTTGTGTACACTTACAAAGTTGTCAGTGCATCGTTTTTAACGTCAGGGCCTTTGTTGTACTACCGATGGAGTGTGGAGTTTCTTCGAGCTGTTTTAATGGTTTAAAAATAGCGTAGTCGTCATGCTTCGTGTAAGGGCATCTACCACTTCCATTGTTAGCCTTTCTCTGACAACCGATAAAAAATAGTTAAACTCTGAATGCAACAGGCTAAATCAATTTTGTTCCTCAGTACACATACCAACTCGGTATGATGTTTTAACGTGCCAATTTTCATTTTACACCGAAGTTCTCCTTTAACGAGTTAAGAAGGCTGTTAAGAAGAGGTCGGCCAAGAGGAAGCGTTAAGATAAGAGTGTTTCCCAGGCGCTTTCTTAACGCCCTTCTTACCAACGTCTTAAGAAGCGTCTTATCTGCCTTCTTAACTGGAGCGCAATGAGCAATCGATCCCAGAATGGCCGATTGGAGCGCATAGTTACCATAGTATGTGAAAAACTAAGAAATTAGCATCCCCTTGTCATCAACGACAGGGAAAAGGGGGAAAACACGATCAGGAGAAATGGACGTACTGCATTAATATCTCCTTGCTTAGCGTCACATTGCTTTACCTGCCTGAGGGGGTGCTGTTTTCACTGTTTTGTCGCTAAGAAGGGTGTTAAGAAGGCTCCAGAAACTTCTTAGAGATCCTTCTTAACGGCAGATCTTCTTAGGCTGAGAAGCATTTTGGGAAACGCGGTTGCTTCTTACGGGAGCCTTAAGAAGGGTCTTAAGAAGTTCTTAACGTTCTTAATGCATCTGGGAAACCCGGCCATTATCTATGTTAATTACATCCAGAAATACCTGAACACGTAAAACTAGATTGTCATGTGAGCCATAGGCCTACCAAACATGTCCATAAATTTGCGAATGCATTTTAGCTTCCTGCAGCTAATTGTGTGGACTGTCAGTAAAATTATAGCCTAAAAGTATCGGTCTGTTTTTTTGCAGTCAAAACATGTAAAACACGTCATGCAAGTGTATGGCAGACAACAATGGTACTCAACAATAAAAACATCATGGCAACATCACAGCGTAATATATATTTTGAAAATTAGAATTAGTTGCAAAAGATAGACGCAACTGGTGCCACAAGAACAATGGTTTTTCTGTACTCCACCAGCATGCTTGCAGATGCGGACGAAGTACACAATTCCTTTACTTAAGTCAAAGTATAGATATTCCTAGTCAGTATTACTCCACTACAAGTGAAAGTTGTTATGCCAGTTTTGTACTGAAGTTGTTTTTAAAAATACTTAAGTATTAAAAGTAAAGTTTTTTTTTTTTGATTATGTGGGGCCACAGACAAGTCACTAGATCTTCACCTGAACTAATGTAATGAGTACTTCATGTCCGCATTTCAAATGTAGTGGATTAAAAGGTACAATATTTGTCTTGAAAATGTAGTGAAGTAAAAGTTACAAGTTGCCAACATTTTTAATACTCAAGTAAAGTACAGATACTGGAAAATTGTAATTTTAAGTACAGTACTTGAGTAAATTAATTACTGTCCACCTCTGCATAGTTGTCTATTCATCATTTCATTTCTTCTTTTTTTAATCTCTAGTCCGACTTACCTATAATGAATGACACTGAATAATAGGCTGGCATGAGCGCCCAGGCAAGACCCTTCTGTGGGCTATAGACAGCTTCTGCAATCCCAAGGATGAATCCACCTCCAACCCAGGTAGCTGTGAGAATATATACAAACAAACAAGATTTTGCAAGTCACGCAATAATAAATAACTTCTAGCCATTTAGGAATGAGTTACAGTGGACTGTGATATGTTTGCTGCACTACTTTGCATTCAGATGTGCTTACACCAACTAACATAATTGCAATTTCACTACATGCAGCAAACACGAAACACCTGTAGATCCTGAGGTGCATTACTGATGAGGTGTCCTGTTAATTTTGCAGACCAACTGGACAATGCAACTTAATAAACAAACCCAATAGTAGGATGATTGACTCGGGACTGAAGAAATAATAGAATAATAACAATAAAACCTAAAATGCTGACTGGAGTTTTCTCAAAAAAAAAAAAAAAGTATGTTAGAATAAGGTTTGTAGTCAGGAAGGCTTAAATCTTATCTCCCAAAGATACAGCACTAAAATTAACTATGCAAACTGGTATAACTGCTATCAAGGTGGTGTGTAAAAGTATACTGCTATTGGAAAACAATTAAAATGTCGTTGGTGTGAAAAATTATACTGCTGTTGGTGCAGCCGCAAGCACTTACCAGTCATGGTGAAAATCCCCACAGCCAAATTGATTGTCCGCCCCCCAAGCAGGGCCACCTCTGTGACTGTCCCTGTGGTTGTCTTTGCTTTGGCTCTTTTGGAAGCCCATATTCCTGTAGCCAGGACAGCCACATAGAAGCCTACAGTAGCTATCAAACCCGGAACGTTAAGGCCCATGATCTGGACCCTGTGTGAGTGAGTGACTGACTGAGTGACTGACTGACTTACTGAGTGAGTGAATGAGTGAGTGAGTGACTTATCTTAGACAGGTTCAGAGTAATGCTGTGCAGGCTGCTGGGTATTGGGTATGCTGGCTATTTGCCAGGTTTACCAGCCCAAACATATAAGAAGAGAGCCTCCCATTGAAACACAGAGAGAGAGATTTATTGCTTTTACCAATTATGCAAATTGTCTGTGTACATGTTTTTCAAATCCACGTGCCTACCTTTATATAATGACATAACCTGCTCTGTTTTTCTATTGATCACAGAATGTTAAAAAAATGTTGACCTTTGCTGTCTGTTAACTAGTAATGAAAAATCCAGTGGAAAAAACCCGGCTTCTGCAAAACAAACAATATTGGTCCATGTAGGCCTTTTATTCTGTTACTTTTTAGTTGGACATATACTTTATAGGCTTGTCTGTGTACAGCTCAGGAAAAACTATAAAAGCATAAACAAACATTTTTGGCAGAAAATCTTTTTTTGCAAGACAGGGGGGCCGCTCCCATGTAGCTGATTGGAACCCCAGTCTTTGCAAACTTTTATAAAAGGGACAAACAGTAAGATGAAATATTTGGGGATTTTGAAAATACTTTTAATGCCTTTCTATTTGTGATTGCAAATTTAGTTAACTACTAAAGAAGTTAAAGGAGAACTTCGATGTAAAATAAAAATTGGCATGTTAAAACATCATACCGAGTTGGTATGTGTACTGAGGAGCAACATTGATTTAGCCTGTTGCATTCAGAGTTTAACTATTTTTTATAGTTTGACCCAGAAGGCTAACAATGGAAGTGGTAGGTGCCCTTAGACGAAGCATGACGACTACGCTATTTTTAAACCATTAAAACAGCTCGAAGAAACTCCACATTCCAACAAAGGCTCTGGCATTCAAAACAAACAACTGAGAATATTGTAAATGTACACAATGTTTATTTAAAAAACTGAGTTTGCAGTTGTTTCTCGTCGCCGCCATGATGAAAGTCCAAACAAGTCGATTGTACTACTTCTCCTCCTATTCTTCCTGCTGGTTCGTGTTTGTCAATCGACTTGTGCGGACTTTCATCATGGCGGCGATGAGAAACTACAGCAAGGTACTGCCTGTCAAAACTGTTTTATTAATAAATGTTGTGTACACTTACAAAGTTCTCAATGCCTCGTTTTTAATGTCAGGGCCTTTGTTATACTACCGATGGAGTGTGGAGTTTCTTCGAGCTGTTTTAATGGTTTAAAAATAGCGTAGTCATCATGCTTCATCTAAGGGCACCTACCACTTCCATTATTAGCCTTCTGGGACAAACGATAAAAAATAGTTAAACTCTGAATGGAACAGGCTAAATCAATTTTTCTCCTCAGTACACATACCAACTTGGTACGATGTTTTAACATGCCAATTTTCATTTTACACCGAAGTTCTCCTTTAACTACTACGACGTGGCAAAACTATACGAGCGACTATGCAAAACATTTAACGAATATACTCACTATAAGAACAGGGGGGAGGGTGTGAGTTACAATGCAAAACATGTAGTGAAACTACCATCAAGCTACTGCAACTGATTGCAGTAAGTTGACTTCAACAGCTATATTTTTTCAAAGCATGTCCTAATGTAGATCAAGTCATTTTTTTATTTTTGTTCTGTGCTTTTCACCCCATAAACTTAGATAAAAGTAGTATAAAATCTGCAAATTGCAGATGCAAATGCAGATCTCTTGCATGACCACACACACACACACACACACACACACACACACTTTGGAGTTTTTCTTGGTGTTTCAATGTAGCCATACTGACATTATCTTGCAGTTTGCCTTGGACACAAACTTTTATAACAGACTTTTCCTACTAATAATCACTGTAGACAGCCTGCCACAGAAGTACACTAACACACCATGAGCTGATAAGTGACCACACAGCCATCAAGTACATGCATATAGTGAGTAAATAAACAATGGCACTTGAGCCAAAGTGTTAATCATTTCTTTTAATTGTTCAGTAGCCAAAATCCTACTTAAAAATACATTCACAGGAACAAGTTTTTTTATTCATGCAACTCTTTTCCAACTCTGTGTTAGAGTGTCATACAGCATAGTAAATCAGCACACAGAAAAACAGACATAAAATTATTACATTTTAAAGGGAAAATACTGAAATCATTAGATGCATTTGTTTTCTCCAGCTCTATAGCAATAGAATTCTTTAGTAAGCTGTGTTTAACATCTCAAATCTTTAAGTACACTCAGCATACAGAACCACATACCAATTTACACCTGTTGCTTGTCTAAGGTATTTTTTTCTGAAGACTCAGAGTAAATCTTGAGTATACACTGTAACACATATCTGTAAAGCCCCTAATTTGTGGAAATGACTTCATCATTCATACAGCACTATTTGCACAGGGGGTTAATGTGATGAGTATTTCACCAGTTTAGTCAAACTTAACAAAAGTATGCCACATGATCTTATGACAGAATCCGTAACAACACAACACAAGAAGCTTTAGAGCAGTGGTTCTTAATCGGTCTGGCCTAGGGACCCAAAATTTCTCATCACCATTAAGTCGCAACCCACGTTTTCATACCAACTCAGTGACACCCCCGCCACCGGCCTATTTTATCCATATAACCAGGACACATCATGAACTAAACAGCTAACTGATTAGTGATGAATGGGATTTTACATGTACATTTACAGGTTTTTTTTACATTTCAACTAATGTAATGCCGTGGTATTAGATCTGATATGCCAAATTTTTATGTTTATTTATTTATTTTTCTTTAACTACAAGCTCTGCGACGCACCCAGAACGGCTCCACGACCCACCTTTGGGTCCTGACCCACCAGTTAAGAAACACTGCTTTGGAGGACATTCTGTAGGCCTACATCACGGGAGCAATTCACCTCCTCGCAATGCTGGCGGGTGCCCAGTGCGCGTCTCAGTTTCTCCCAGAAGACCCGCGTGTCCTCTCCCGCTTTGGGCCAGCTCAGGTAAGTACGCTTCTTCACCAGGCTCCTCATCCTGTAGTATGGCGAGAGCCGATAGACCGGAATGTCCTCCAGAAACACCAGGATCAGAACGTCCTTTTTCTCGTCGAACAGACGGAAGCTGGCCACCTGCACCTCCCTGGAACACCACTCGCTCTGCAGGTAGTGCTCGCTGATGATGCAGATGGTCTTGCGGCTGCCATAAATGCCATCCATGATGTTGTCCACGATGTATTTTCCTGGTTGGAAATCCCGATGGTGCAAACACAGCCTCCATCCCTGTTCCCCTTCTAGTTTGGGAAGCAATTCACTAGTGACCCACTGTTCGTCATGCATGTTGTAGGAAACAAAAGCATCGTATTGGAAACCACAAGACTTTTTTGGCTCCTGTTTCTTGTTGTCGTAGAGAAATGCCAAGAACAAATAATACGCATAAACTATTTGCCAACGTAGGAAGTGATAGAGGAGAGACGTGAACACAGTCAGAAGCACTGCAGAAGTGCTGAAAATGTAACAATAAAACTCAATGTTAATTGAACAAGAATGTACATCTAAATTTAGAAGCTTAGTTCCTTTCAAATTGGGTGGACTATTACAACGAAATGTATTGGCTGCAAGTACTTGTGTGAGATTGTCCTTCTTTACCCATTTGATGAACCCTTCATTAGTACAGTCACAGGTAAAAGTATTTTCTTGCATATCAAGTAACCTCAATCCAGGAAGGGCCTTGATAATTGTGTCATTGACAGAGGTTATTTGGTTTTTGCTGACCTGCAAATAATAGAGGTGGTGTAGTTTTGCTTGCACAACAAAATCTAAAGTAATTAGGTTGGAACCCTTTAAATACAGCTTATAGAGTTTTCGCAGGGGCAAGAATACATCAGCAGAAAGAAATTTAAGGTCGTTTCCACTCAGGCCAAGTTGAGTGAGCTGAGTGTTGTCTTTGAAGATGTCTACATCATGTAAGGAGTTAAACCCAACATTCTGGGCCCAGAAACTTGTCAAATTTGTCAAATTCCACAGCAAATTTACAGGTAAAAAACACTTGTTTTTATGATGAGGCTGAGATAACACTGAAAGCACTTGAAGAGACTTCAAATGACTAAAAGGAGGCTTTTCATAATGGGTTTTTCTTAAGATTTTATTATTTTGTAAAGACAGTTCAAATATATTTGAGAGCCCTGAAAATACAGCTGGGTTTAGGTATTTATCTGTAATCTTGTTTGACCGCAAATTCAGTGTTCTCAAGCTAATTAATGCATGAAACGCTCTTGCATCAATTGACTCAATTTTATTGTCATTTAAATCCAAAGTAAGGAGTGATTTTAAACCTCTAAAGTCATCAGCTTTGAGAGAATCCAACGAGTTTGCGTTTAGCTGCAGAATTTCCAAGTTTGCAGGACCATATTTAAAAGCTCCCCTTAAGGAACCGATACAATTTGATCCTAAGTACAGTACTTTTAGGTCTGTCAGGTTTTTAAAAACGCAGTCACTTATCACATTAATGTAATTCTTGTACAGGTAGAGAGTTTTTAGATTATTAAGGTTATTAAAGGTGGAACAATTTATTGTCTTAATTTTGTTAAATACAACATTTAAGTTCTCCAACATAGACAGATTTTGTATGATATTAGGAATGTCTAAAAAGTTATTATGTCCCAGATTTAAAATGGTTACATTTTTAAGTGAGGTGAAGACATTTTCCAGTACAGGAAGATTATTATCAGACAAATCCAAGGAACTTAACTGACTGCATTTGTCAAGCCCTGTTCCTGTAAAACTCGTGATACTGTTATTATCTAGCATAAGTTCTCTAAGGGTCGGAATTACACAAGCGTTATTTATAACGGATTTTACAGCATGCACATTGCTCAATTTTAGTTGGGCCAGTGACTTGTTAAATGTTTGCAGAATGACATTAAAATCCACTAATGAGATATTAACACCAGTCAAATCAAGCCTTGTTACATTCCTAAAAAAATCTGTGCTCAGGACCTCCCATTCCAAACTTTGATTTGAAAAGCAGGATGACAAGTCAATGGCCTTAAGGTTGGGAAAAATATTTGCTGTGATCCTAAAGATACTAATAGGATTGTCAGATAAATTCAGCATTTGAAGTTTGAGAGACGAATTCGAAATGTCTATAGACTGAAAATGTGAAATACTGTTGGACGCAATGTGGATTTCTTTTAAAGTTTCTATCTTGAAAATGGGTTGCACTGATTTTATGTCTCTCAGGTTATTACCATCCAGTTTGACACACTCAAGCTGGGGGAGGACAGAAAATGATGAAGACTCAATGATTAAATTGCCATTATGTTCCAGCAGAAGCACTTTTAGATTGATCAGGCCACCGAATAACTCATGTGTGATTTTGGTCAAACGGTTTCTGCTCAGTCTCAGCTCTGTTAAGGAAATTAAATCTCTGAAGGCTCCTCTCTCCACACAAGAGATCAAATTGTCAGAGATGTTTAGGGTTCCTAAATGTACAAGATTTTGAAAATCAACACTCTTTATCTCTTTGATTTTATTGTGAGAAATGTCTATGTCGGTTACGACACGTGGAAGGTTTTGTGGAACGTTCTTAAGGGATCTTTTGTAGCAGAAAAATTTTGTACGGCCTCCGTAATTCTTTGGATCATGTAACATGCATTCCCCGAATGTGAACCCATTCACATGACTAGCACACACTGCGATGTAGAGAGTAATGCAGAGAGGAGCACTTAGTCGTCTGTGTACAGTGGTGAACATGGTGCTGCTCTTAGCGGCTGTCACCCTCAAAGCCTCAGTCTCATCAGAAGACCTCAGTCCAGCCGTATGACTGTGCCAATGTTAACAAGATCCAGACAGCAATCAATTTAATGAGTCTGTAATAGAAATGACAACTATTATATAATAATAAATATCAAACACATTCTATGCCACAAACACTATGGATATTATATGCATCATTGTGTACAGTATATTATGAAAACAAATGTGTTAAGATGTGTTTCATTCCAACTAAAAAATGTTTTTAACAGGTTTAATATTTGTGTTAAGAAAAAGCAAATAGTCACCTGCAAAGAAAGACTTCTTAGTTACATTTGGAGTCAAATTCCTTGTGTATGTATTTATACTTTGACAATTAACCTGATTCAGATTCTGATTTTGATTCTGAAAACAAAGAGATAAACTTTAAAATGAGGTTTTAAAAACAAAATGAATCTAAGCTTGCTACAACAAGAAAGGCCAACTACAATGGAAGAATAGAAGAAGCCACCTCATGCACAAGTTTGTTCTTTAGGAACTCTTAAAATTGGCTAAAATAACTGCTGGTGCTGGCTGATTACATATGTATAAGTTTAAGTTTATGATACTTGGCAGATACGTTTTTTTCCAAAGTGATGTAGGATACAACATCAAAAACACACAACTCACATTATAAACAAAAATGGAACAGCAATTGCACAACATTATTGTATGGTATGGTTGATAATCACAATTTTAAATGGTGGCTATAAGAGCTTTAATTGAAAAAGTCTCAAATCCAGAGTGTCAAACATTACTGGATGAAGATAATAATTTGTAACTGCACACAAACCGTTTTTGTGAGGAGTTCTTCAGTACAGTTCCAGTGTAACTTCCTCATTACTGAGTAGATCATGAGTAGAACTGACATATCAATCATAATGAATCTATCTTCATATACCCTAACAGGGAACTGAGACTTAGGACCAGAAAGTTTCGATTGTGCTTTGGCCCCAAGTTTAGGGAAACATGACCTAAATGATGAAATGACACTATTCAACTATAAGCACTCAGAGAGGTGCTACACCCGTGCCACCATGCACTTAGCATGGGGCCAAAACTTTGACTTTGACCTCTGACCTTGACCTTAGATCGATTAAACAAAAAAATCAATGCCACAGGCCCTGACCCCAACCCCAACCTACCTACCAAGTTTGATCCATATTGGATCAGAACCATCCGATTTACAACCCCAATTCTGACGAAGTTGGGTCGTTGTGTTAAATGTAGATAAAAAAGAAAATCATACAAGCAATATATGTGTTTGAAAATAGTCCAAGGACAACGTATCAGTTATTGAAACTGTATTTTTTCGTTGTTGTATGGGATATTTATGGTCATTTAAAATTTTAGGCCAGCAAAGTGTCTCAAAATAGTTGGGATGGTGTCAATAAAAGGCAGGAAAAGTTGAGTAAGACTTTAAAAAAAAAACAACGGAGGACACTTCACAGTTTATTATTATTATTATAACCTTTATTTAACCAGGTTGGTCACATTGAGATATACATCTCTTTTTCAAGAGAGACCTGGCCAAGATGGCAGAACAAATAGTTTCAAATAAAAAACAAACAAAAACAACCAAAACATTTAAAAAAACAATTAAGAAGACATCCATTCGATATATAAATCCAATACAGAGAACTAATTAAAACATTTGCATGCATGTATGGACTCGTGTTCTATGGATTTAACATAACCTGTAAAATCATGCAAGGAGATAAGACACTGTAGTTTTAGAGTTTTCTGTAAATCATTCCAAGCAAAAGGTGCAGCAAACATAAAAGCCTTTTTAGACAACTCTGTCCGGGCTTGAGGTACATTCAGTAAAATAAAGTTCTGTGACCTTAAACCACGAGTGCTCTGTTTAAAAGAAATAAGTTCAGATATATAAGATGGGAGCTTGCCAATTAGGGCCTTATACAAAAAGATGTAAAGATGAGTGAGCCTGCGAATTGACAGGAAGGGCAGATTTGCTTTTGAGTAAAGTGTACAGTGATGAGTAAGGGATCTGGAGTTTGTAATGAACCTTAAAGCACCATGATACACAGCATCCAACTTTTGAAGACAATGAAACGGAGCATTCATATACAGCAGATCACCATAATCAATAATAGGTAGAAATGTAGCATCAACCAGCCTTTTTCTGGATGACATAGTAAAACAAGACTTGTTCCTGAAATAAAAACCTAATTTCAATTTTAACTTTTTTACTAGGTTGTCTATATGCGGCTTAAAAGAAAAGTGTTCATCAATTAAAAATCCTAGGTATTTGTAAGATGAAACTGCCTCAATTGATTTACCCTGATCAGTATAAATAGTAAGATCAGAGTCCCTTTTCATTGAGTTTGAAAACACCATTAATTTGGTCTTTTCAGCATTAAGAACCAGCTTTAACTGGTGCAACTGTGCTTGTACTTTATCAAAAGCAGTTTGCAGACACTCAAAGGCCTTCCTAACAGTGGCCGCACAGCAGTAGATAACTGTATCATCTGCAAAAAAATGAAAAGATGCATGTTGGATATTCACTCCCACACAGTTTATGTATATAGTGAATAAAAGTGGTCCTAAAACTGACCCCTGCGGGACCCCTTTACAGACAGACACAAACTGAGACGTTAGGCCTTCCGCTTGAGTAGCCTGAGTCTTCTCAGTAAGGTAATTGATGAACCAGCGCACAGAGTGCTGAGACATCCCTATACTGACCAGCCTATTAACTAATGTGTTGTGATCAACTGTATCAAATGCCTTGGACAGATCAATGAAAAGAGACACACAGTGTTTCTTATCATCGAGTGCTTTGACTATATCATTTAACACTTTTACAGCAGCAGTGGTAGTGCTATGTTTTTTTCTGAACCCGGACTGATACCTTGATAAGATTGACTGAGTGTTTAAGTATTCTTTCACTTGCTCACTAATTAGGGATTCAAATACTTTTGCCAAGGCTGAGAGTTTGGAAATGGGTCTGTAATTATTGGGCATGGTTGGGTCACCTCCTTTTAAAAGAGGTAAAACATAAGCAGATTTCCATACCTTAGGAATTATGTTTGTGACCAATGAAAGATTAAAAATATGAGTAATAGGTTCAGCTATAAAATCTGCTGCCAATTTCAGAAAAAAAGGATCTAAGTGATCTGGGCCAGCCGGCTTTCGAGAATTTAATTCTTTCAAGGCTTTATGAACATTACTAATAGAAAAGGGGCAGAAACTGAAACCACTGTCAACAGAGGTAATGACATCAATTTTAGGCTCCACTCCCATAGGAGCAGCAGCGTCATACAAAAACCCCGAAGAAATAAAATGTTCATTAAAACAGTTTAACATTTCTACTTTGTCAGATATAGTCACACCATTTTTGACCAAAGACAGAGGAAGACCTGCTGGTTTATTCGATGTAGATAGTGACTTAATGGTTTGCCAGAATTTTTTAGGGTCATTTAAATTCTTAGTGGTTTCGGAAAGATAAAATTCAGCTTTCGCTTTTCTAATTAGTGAAGTAACTCTATTTCTCAACTGTCTGAAAAGAAGCCAGTCATCCTTATCATCTGATCTCCTTGCTTTTGCCCAGGCCACATTTCTCTCGTGAAGGAGATTAGAAATCTCTGAAGTAAACCAGGGATTATCCCGTCCTTTAACTCTAAACTTCTGAATAGGTGCATGTCTATTAAGAATGTCCAGAAAGCTATTTTGAAAGAAGGACAAGGCTATTTCCACATCGTCAATCAGTGCAATTCGACTCCAATCAAAAAGAAATAAATCATGTAAAAAGCCCTGTTCAACAAACATTTTCATATTTCGCCTCTCAACTACACAAGATTTCGACTTGGGTACCTTAGTGTCCCTAACAGCAGCAATAACACAGTGATCACTTACATCATTAGCAAAAACACCAATTGCAGAGAATTTCGAAGGGGCATTGGTCAGGATTATGTCAATGAGTGATGATTTCTCAGGACATCTAGGATTCAGGTGTATGACATAGTTTATAGGTATCAGGGCCTGGGTTGGGCTGAACATTTCCAGATAAAAGTAACAGAATAATGATTAAAAGTCTGGATTTAGCTGATTTACAGCAGTGTGTGTCAGATTTTGAAATTAATGACACTGAAAATGCAGAAAAGGAGTTCCCAGATAAACTAAACCAGTCATTTAAAATAGAGAGACAGTGAAGGTGAAGTAGGCTGGTAGCCTTGTATACAAACATGAAATCAAGCCTTGATCTCTGTGGTTTGAATTCAACTGGGGGAAGGTCCCAATGCCTTGAGTTTACATGAGGGAAATGCAAACAGGTAGGGTTGTCTCTTACTTGTATTTGGCCATCATCACCATAAAAAGAGATCATAAAGATGGATAAGACAAGATAAAGCTTCATTTTTAGAAACACTAGGCAAACTGATGGAGGTAGCTGTGGCTGCAGGAGGCGTCAGCCCAATGGAAATGAGGGCAGCTGAGGCAGGTCAGCCCAGATGACGTTGAGGGTGGAAAAAGCTCTGGTTGTAAAAGGTGGGAACCAGATGAAGATGGAGGCAGCAAGGGCCGATGCACAGGTGGGCAGCTGGCAGCTGAGTGGACGCTGGAACAGCAGCAGGCAGGTGGAGGGTTGAGGCAGTTGTGAGCCTGATGGACACTGAGGCGGTAGCAAGTGGATAGGTGAAGCAGATGTGAGCCCAGTGGACGCTGAGACAGCAGCAGGCAGGTGGAGGGGTGAGGCAGTTATGAGCCCGGCGGACACTGAGGCAGTAGCAGATGAGAGCCTGGTGGTGGTGGAAGGAGCAGGCAACCCCGAGGACACCGAGGCAGTAACAGGTGGCGTGTGAATGGAGGTGAAAGGAGCTAAGGCAGGCAGCAGCCTGAGAGAAGTGAGGCAATTGAAGCTTTAACAGATGTCAGTCTGGTAATAGCCAATAGTAGCTAGGAATGTAGCAGAGCAAGGCACAAAAGGCTTCTCACCCACATTTATCTGCTATACAATCAATCTCAGCAGGTCCAGTTTTAAAGCAAGCACCAGAAAAGGCCTCACTCTTAAACCAGTGTCAATTACTCATATCCCCAAGGTAAGAAGCACTTCCAAAATATTTGACCCAGAGTTACCAGAAAAATCAGCAAGCTGTGGTAGAGTAGTCCAGTAGAGTAGTCAAGCTGAAGTGCCAGAAAAATGAGTAAACTCCAGCATAGCCAGTAGTCCTCTCACAGATGCTTTAAAAATCCATATGCCATACTTTTCACAGTTAAAAACTTATTTTAAAAGAAGATGCCTTCACAAAGCAAAAGTCAAACAATACAAGACACACACGGTTGCAGCCATCTTGGATTAGGGGCCTGAGGGGCCTTATGTTAACTGACAAGATGATTTTGTATAAAAAAGGGCTTTCTTACTCGTCCTTGACATGATTTCAGCAGCCCAACTGGTAGGTGTATTCTTCTTCATGTTTTCCTTTTTATGATGCTTAAAATGTGACAGATGTGGACAGCACACTGGCCATTTTACCATCTGGTTGCCCTTATGACGGAGCCACAATATTGGAATTTTGTATAGAGTGCAGTTTGACCTCATTATCTGGTAATATTTAAGGTCTACCCTCAAAATATAATGTCTGAGTGCTATCTTGTGCTGTTCAAAACTTATATATATATATATATATATATATATATATCATTCAGCATTAATTTTAACTCCCCAGATGAATAAGCACATCATAACCAAGGCACTACTGCACCCCATACCATCATAGATGCTGCCTTTCAAAGTTACCACTGTACCAATGTAAGGAGGGGCCAGTTCTGGGCCACCCCTTTCCCTGGGCCCGGGAAAGAGACCCGTTTGTCCCCCCCTGTCGGCGGGCCTGCGGCACTGGTTGGTACCAAAGGAGGGCTGTGTCAAGGGCGATTCCTGCCCCTACAAGAACCCCCAGCCACGAGGGGCTACTTCAGCCTAGAGGTGGCGTCGAGGTGAAGGGCAGGGTGTACCTATGACTAGGCGTGAAGGTAACTGGACAGAAGTTATTTGTGATATCGACGGCCCTTCTCGTCTCGACGGCGTGTGTGTGTGTGTGTGTGTGTGTGTGTGTGTGTGTGTGTTTGTGTGCGTGTGTGTGTGTGTGTGTGTGCGTGTGTGTGTGTGTGTGTGTGTGTGTGTGTGTGTGTGTGTGTGTGCGTGTGCATGTGCGTGTGCGTGTGTGTGTGTACGGTTTATGGAAATGTAACCTGGAAAGCAGAAGTATTATAGATGTGTGGTTTAGTGATTGATTTAGTTCAGCTCACTTACAGAGAAGTAAGATTGCATAGCGTGAGAGCACACGTAAAAAGGTGCTGACAGGATTTTAAATGCAAAGTTGTTTGGCACAATTTCCCTGTTACAAATATGATGAAGATTAAAGGGGAATTTCGGTGTAAAATTAAAATTGGCATATTAAAACATCATACCGAGTTGGTATGTTTGCTGAGGAGCAAAATTGCACTAGCCTGTTGCATTTAGAACTTTACTATTTTTTACCGTTTTGGCCCAGAAGGCTAACAATGCAAGTGCTAAGTACTAAGCAAGAGGAAGCATGAAGATTGGGCTATTTTTAAACCATTAAAAACAGCTTAAAGAAACTCCACACTCAAATCAGTAGTACAACAAAGGCCCCGGCATTCAAAACGAGGCGTCCTTCAGCTGTTGCTGGCAGAGTTTGAGTCCTTACCTAAAGAACAAAGTTCACATTAGAAAGTGAGCAAACATGGCAGACAGCCATTCAGATGAAGAATTGGATTCAAGCCCTCAATTGCAACAGCTGCCTAGCCCTTTCCTTTTGCACCCTTTGCAGTGTTCTCCTACTTTATAAGAAGAGAAGCCAAGGCAAGAAGTGACTTTCAATGCCTGAAGCTCCACAGCATCTACTTCATAAAAGAAAATGATGAGAAAATTTTGTGACAAAACTCAAATGACAGTTCACAAAACCAACGTCTCTAAACAAACAAACGAAAACACAACGTAGCAAACAGAGGACCCAAATGTCTCTGGACCTGTATGTCTAATGTCTATTTATTGTTGATGTCTATATACACAAGGATACAAGGATACAAGGAGTTTTATTTGTCACATGCATAGACATACTGGGTAGTAGGACATGTAGTGAAACTGTTGATTGTGAGTCTAGACTGTGCATGGGGAGTGGGGAGTAAAGTGCGTAGAATGCATTTGGGGGGGATGACTACCATAAGAAGGGCAGAGGTAGAAAAAAGGTGAAGGGGGGTGGGATAAAGTGCATAAAGTGCAGTTATGGTTGGGAGAAAGGACTGGCTGTGGTGGCAGATGACAGGCTGTGTGGGGGGTGGCACTGTGTGTGCAGCTGACAGCACTGAGGTGGGGTTGGACAAACATGTGTGGAGAGGGCTGGGGAGCAAAGATATGTGCTGTGTGCGTGTGGGAGGGGGTTTTGAGCCGTGAGGGCTGTGACTCTGTGCTGTGTGTGTGGGTAGCAAGACTATATACTGTGTGCTGTATGTGTGCGGGGGTGGGGGGGCTGTGAGTGAGGGGGGCAGTGAGGGTGACGCAAGCTCCGTGTGTGGTGGGTGGGGGCTTGAGCTGCGAGGGCTGTCCTGTGTGTATGTGTGTGTGGCTGTGTCTTGTGTACTGTGTGTGTGGGGAGGTGGAGGGAGGTGGCAGGAGGTGGGCAGCAAGGCTATATGCTGTGTGCAGTGTGTGATGGGGGGGCAGTAAGGGTGGCGCAAGCACCGTTGGGGGGGGGGGCAAGGGCTGTGTGCGTGTGTGTGTGTGGTGGCTATGTGTGAGGGGGGGCATGAGTTGGCGGCGTAAGGGCTGTTTTCTGCATGCTTAGTGTGTGTGTGTGTGTGTGTGTGGAGTGAGTGGGCCTTGAGCCGTGAGGGCTGAGTCCTATGTGCTGTATGTGTGTGTGTGTGTGTGTGTGTGCGGGGGGGGGGGGGGGGGGGGGGTTGTTGGTGTGAGGGCTTCATGTCTATGAGTGTAGCTGTGTGCTGTGTGCATGTGTGTGTATGTGTGTGTTTGTGTGTGTGTGTGTGTGTGTGTGTGTGTGTGTATGTGTGCGTGTTTTAGTTTAAATTGCACATTTGGTGTCTGGTGAAATGCATTTTCAATGCCCTGTGTAATGCTTGTTACATAGTGAGTTGACAATAAAGTACACTTTGATTTTGACTTTCACAAATGTGCACTGTCCAAAATGTATACACTTCAGAGTGATGGTGATTGATGGTTCCTGTTCTGAGAGACATATTGCTGCACTGAATCCATGGCCTACTCCAAAGGCGCCTAATGTGCCAGGCCCCTCCAGAGACTATGGTGTGGAGCCAAAACATGTGTTTAAGCAGTCTGAGGATGCATCAAGCTCAACTGTGATCACAATTATGCACACAGGTTTGTGGTCAGGGCTTCAGTGGTAAGTCTTCGAAGTTCGAAGATATACCTTGTCAACATATATCCACAAGGTAATCGTGAAAAGAAGAAGATGTATGCGATCTTAGACAATCAAAGCAACATACTTAGTTCTTTGATGCTTTCCACATACAAGGGCCATCACAGTCATATATCCTGACGATGTGCCAAACCTGTCCATGTGACCAGAAGAAGAGCCCATGGCTACTTTGACAAGCCACTTACAGGAGAACTAAGAACTCCCCTTCCTACATTAATGGAGTGCAACAATGTTCCTAACAGTAGAGCAGAAACAAGACAGCCCTTGCAAGACTTCATGCAGGGCTTTCAAGCAAGGCAGACCTTGGTCATGTGCTGCAATGCAACTAGAGGACCAGCTGGGCAGTCTTCCTGAGGTCTGAAAAGGGCAATCACCTGGCGCCATCTGTTGACAACTTGGCATTTCTGCAGTTGATGGACAGAGTTTGTTAGGGATGACTGGTAGTTGGGTGGTACCATTGTTGGTTCAAATCCAAAGGAACATAGACATATTTTACGCCTCCTGTGGTTCAAGGACAACAACCTTATAAATAAGGTGATAGATTACCTAGGGTGCTGTTTCACATGTGATGTGCCCTGGAATTCCTTATTATTCCTCCACCTCCCCTTCTCCTCTATTTCACTAGTGGCTCTACACTCTCATTCCTGCTGAAAGGCTTTCCTTGACCAAGGGCCGCTACCAAGCCACACATGCACTTTCAGACAGCAGGCATATCTATGAGCAAACTAATGAACCCTGTCTTCATGGTCTGGTGTGTTCTGGTGAGGAACTCTTCTCCTCCTCTGTTTCATTTATGTCTACACGATGAAGTCTTTCGAATTCAATTTTAAGCAGTTTCTCTTTCATCTGTTGACAGATCAGGTTTATCTCATCACACCAGTGTCCACTGTCATCATAATGTGGCAAACCATCGCTTTGTTCTCTCTCTTTTCCATGGTGTAGTTCTGGTGCAGAGTGCAGAGAGGAGCAACTTCCTAGACCAAGCGAGCAAAGTCTCAGACCAACTACACCACCCTCCAGTACTCTCTTAATAATTTAAGGTTGTCTATAGTTATATGTGCAGGATATCATTTCAGATCAGCACATTTGTGTATAGCCTATGCACCTGACCTGCATATAAAATTGCTGGCCTAGAGCTACATATAGATATTTTTGAGGAATACACACTAAAATACAATTTGCTTTAGATGTGAATCGTGAAAGTCATAATTAGCAATAAGAATTAACCATTACCTAGCACTAGGTGGCGCCAAAGACTCAACTCAGTTTTTGCTTGGCATTTCAGCACTAACGGACTATTTGGTAATTGAACAGCCAGTTCAGCATAAATGCATACGCTCTAACCTTGTCTTTGATAACTGTAAATATATTTTGAGCTTCACTTAAAATAAAAACCAATCCTGCTTTAATTTTGTAAAAACAAAATAATCACAGAAGCACATTTTAGTAAACACAGTGTTTAAATGTAAAAGACAGACTTCGAGAATGAGGTATTTGGGTGTGTGTGTGTGTGTGTGTGTGTGTGTGTGTGCGCGCGCGCATGGAGCATCTCCTGCACCACACAACCCAGAGACAGTTTCTTTCCACAGACAGTTTCTATCAGGATTCTAAACGGACATCGATCAGTACAGCTTTACCTCCATTTCTCTATAACAGTCCCTGCGATTCTATGCAGCTTTACATTTAAATGTTTTTTGTTGTTTTCACTGTTTACCTTCTCTGCTGTTAGTTTGCACAATGTATTTTTGGTCAATCGAACAGCCTGACCATTTACACCTTAACCTCAGTTTTCCTTTATTATTACCTGGTCCCCGGAGTATTGCAATGACCCTGTCCGTCTCTGTGTGTGTGTGTGTGTGTGTGTGTCCGCCCATATGGGGGACCAGGTTGCTATCTCTGATTGTGCTTGTTACCTCCTGAATGTGCTAATATTACATAGTAGAGAAATGACAGTGCATTGTGTATATTTAGCTTTGTCCTGTATCTCGTCTCTCTTCCCTAAACCATTTGTTATGTCCTCACTGTCCCATTGTAAGTGTTGGGCTATTCCTGTTTTTGTTTGTAACTATTGTCCTGTATGCACCTGTTAGTAGGCTATATTATCTTATGTACTTTTGCAAAAATTGTTGATATTGCAGGCTCTGTTGTGGCATAAGTGTCGCCTGTTGTAGGCATAAATAGGCACGTTTGGGCACATGTGCCTATATATGTGCTTGTAGGGCTAAATAGATAAAACCTGTCAATCTAAAGTTAGTAGGCTAACCCTAGTGCCTAACTTTACACTGTTAGCAAATAGCACAGTTCATTCAATATACATTCAATGTCTAAATCTGTGGCTGTATTTTTAACCGAATTAATTTATAGCCTATTCGCTCCCACTGAACTAAAAGATAACTTTGTCACAGTGTGGCGCGCTCATACCCCTTCTCATCTACCAGCTGAGCCACGCCTCGTTTTGACTCCCGTAGCGACAGCCATATTGGTTGCCTCACAAGCTGTATCTGTGGATACGAACAAGTTAGGTCCTCTTCAGTCGGGTCTTTGCTGCTATAACAGCGTGGAGGTATACGGCAGTGGTCGCTTCATAGATGTTGTACCTTACTGAATGTTTCTCTTTCTGAATAAAACGTTACTTCAATATCAGTGGACCAAGGGAATTAACATTTTCTGTTACAAGACGCAGTCCATCCTTCGAGGTGAGTTTTGTCTTCTCTTTCAGGTGGCTTGTGAATGTTCCAGGTTATCATTGATGTGAGGTGTTTAGCTAACTTAACTGTATTATTTGAGTGATATTTTTTTCAAAACAACTCCGTTCTTATTGCGGTCTCGTTGTCATTACCCTTTATGCAATAGTGTAAATGCCTTTTTAATCTCACGGTTGAATAACTAAAGCGTATTAACACCGTAGGTTTAGCCTACCAAAGCTAGTTACGTTAACGTTAGTCACCAACAAGCGGGACTGCATGCGCGGTAGCGTCACGTTTCCAATGTAAAAATAAGAGGTAGCAGGCTAATTTGGGATTCACAAAGTAGACTCGTTATCCCCTCTTTTTGGACGTAACGTGAATGCCATAAATGCAACTTATTGTTGGAGTTTATTATACGAAGATATTTCCTCGGTTAGTATGATATAAAAGAAGGCAGACGCAGCATATGGATGCTTAGAGCAAAGATGAAGTGCGTCAAGATAAAGTTTGCGGAATTCCATGTGGTTAGTTACCATTAACATTATAGGCCTATGCATCGCTACCCTTCAGGTACCTTCAGCATCCATTCTATATGTAGTCATCGGGCCAAATAAACACTCTGGAGGTATTGGATATGGTACTCGTTAGTCGGCGTTGGAACATAATGGGCAGCTGTTTGTTAAACTCGTAACGTTAGACTCAGAAGCGCCCAATATTGCGGCCAGGACAGTGTTAGCAGATTGGTACGAGAGATAACTTGGGTGAAACACTACGTGGAACTAAACAGCCTGTGAAGTTAAGAAGTACGGTCGTTTGCCTCAGGTTAAGAGAAACATTATTAGCCGGGCCCTAAAGAAAATGTCATGGTTCAATGCAATAATACGCATATACCAAAATGGACATGTAACGTTAGCTACTGTTAACACAAGCTGGCGTTTACTCCTGCGGCAGTTTAACGTTACTTCTCTAATCAGCTATTTTTCTGTTGCCACTGCGATAAGGAACAGGGGGTGTTATTTCTATCACCCAGGTCAGTGGGCCTGCTAGCAGACGATGACTGCGAGTTCCAGTCGTATGGTCAAAGTCATTATAGTCCTACATCTAATGCAGAAACGTCAACCACGGAGTTGAGTGAATAAATGGCTGCTTGACAGCACTTTTGACTCTGCACAAATACAGTAATACGCGGGTAGCAATAACTGTAATGCAGGAATCGCAAAGTTGTCAGTTCTGACCCAGCAGCTATAAGAAACGAGTTTGACAGCCCTGCTCAGTCAACCTTTCTATGACCATGAACTGTCCTGCACAGTCTGCGCCATATCTTCCTGCTCCCAAGATCTGGCATAGCTTTTGGAGTAGATCTGCTTGCATTTCCTTGTGGTCAAACAATTGCAAGAGATTGATGTGGATGTACTTTTTTGCATACTAAAACAGTGCCAAATGTCTCGGCCATGTGTTTTAACAGAAATGCATTTGGTCATGCCCTTTAACAAAATGCATGTAATGCGTCCTTTAACTTAACTAAAATGCATTACGTTATTGTGTCCATTTGACCGACAAACTCTAGGCTACTTACACAGAGGAACATGAAGTGACACCAACATAGGCTACTGTCTGAAAACTGGAAAACGTACACCTAGCTTTCATGTTTCAGCCTGCAATAACGGTTAGACCCATCTTATTTTCCAGAGTCATTGATTGTGTACAGTAGTTTTACAGTATCAGATCAACTAGTGGTGTACAACTGGTGATTGCGTGTGTATTTACATAACTGGCAAGAAGGAGCACTAGCTGAAACCCATGTATCTATAAGAGTCAGGTAACAGTTGTGCATTGAGGCATGACCAGTATGCCAGTCCGGTTTAAAATCGAGGCTCTTCCCTGGGCGACATCAACCAGGAGGATGTAATTTTCCACGCTGGCCTGTTAATGTCGACCACCGAATTCCTAGCGAGAGTTATTGCTGAGGCAGTGGAGCTGTTGAGTTTTAAATACTGCTTGGTAATCAACCATAATTGGAGCCCAGGTTCACAAGTGCATCTTTCCTGGAGTCCGCCTATCATCTCCAGTTACTTGATATCTGGCTAATGGACCGGCCTCACGGTGGAAGCGTGGGTTAGCCCTGCTTCAGCACGTCGTCATAAATTATTACTCACTAAAAATCGTCTGACTTTGGGGATTCGGTCTCTCAAGCCATTCATTACTTCAGCTACTTTGCCTTATTGGATGTGTTGGTGTTTGGTGGTCATGTCCCTGTTTTGGCTGTTTGGGTGTGATGTTTGTCTGATGCCCAGGGGTATGTTGTCAGCCCTGGTACCATGACAACCCTCTCGCCTCTAGTTCTGTCTAAAACTTTGTTTGGATTTGATCTAATCATGAATGGACATGACTTTGTTATTTCCAGTGACACAATGATAAATAAACTATGACTTATGATCCGAATATGTAATGTTTCTATGGTGTTTCCAAAACAACTGTAATTCTGTAATACTCAGCGACAGTTTAGCCTACATTGTGGGTGGTGTGTGTATGTGTGGAGAAGTTGTTATGATAAGTGCGTTTTTGACCTTTTCCAGGCCTGCTGCATTGACCTCCTGCTATCCTGTGACGCAAGACTAGGTCTTTTATTTCTGTGAAGATAAGGGGACGGGAGGAGAGGAGGCAGAGATGCCGAAACCGGTAAGACAAAATGTCCACCCCGCCTGTTGCATTTGCTTCATGCTTGGTCACGGCTCATTTTTGTACCGACGGCCTTTTTTTTTTTTTTGACCTGATTCCTCGAAGGTAGGCTAGTGTTCTTTGGCTGACTTTAGACTTATTTGCTAAGAAAGTACACAGAAACACACACACACATACACCCACCCACACCTATTAGCAGTCGACTAGTGAGGATGTTATGTTATACGAGTTACAGTCACACACTCAGACTCATTATAGGCCTACAAGTAACACACAGACACACGTCACTCTCTCTTTCTCTCTCACACACACACACACACAAACACACACACACACTGTCACCTTTCACCCGACACATTGGTTTAGGTCACTCTCTCTTTCTCTCTCACACACACACACAAACACACACACACACACACACTGTCACCTTTCACCCGACACATTGGTTTAGGTACCAGAGTGCTATACCTGACTCTCCTGTTGCCTTAAATGCACTTCAGGTGAGGCTGAAACCCATGGACTACATGACGGGGCTTGCCTCGCACTTCCTCATGAAATGCTTGTGAGCTTCTGTCACCCACTGCAAACAGCTGTGCTTTGGTTCCACTACTTTCGTCGCAATCAGTTAATGTCAACACCCGGACTCTGATTCAGGGTTAGGCCTGTTCGTTTGAGGCTTTAAAATCTAATTTTCCTGAAAGGACTGGAAACATTTAGGATAATGATGGCAAACATGTTTGATGTAATCCCCTTGTTTGTCCAAGAATAACAGGAAATGAACTCTGAAAGGTTAAACCAACATACTCATAGTGGCGATTGAAAATGGTGTGATAAAGCTGAGATAAGGTAAGCCCTAAAGATAAAGGGCCCAACAGTGCTGATTGTAGCTGAAAAGAAAGATTGCTGTTGCTGTGCCCATGATGACATGAACAGTTAGGCCTGATTCACACCAAACACTCTGCGTATAGTGCCCAGAGTGCCCGTTTTCTGTCTGTATTCGTTTAGAATGCATGTTAACAAATTAGACTATTCACACTGCAGGCGTGATCTGCGCATATTCTGTCCCTATACGAACATATTGTAAACGGTTACGTGCTGTACATGCTCAAGTCGATGTGAATCAGGCCTTAGATGTGCCATGGCAGGCAGTAGGCAGCAAGGACTCGGAGTTGTTTGACTCTCTACTGAGGCTTCCTTTAGCGCTGTGTCAGATGTTACTCTGGTCTGTGGATGCCACGGAGCACTTTGTCATTCTGCGAAGGGTTGCATTATGTTAGGAAAGTGTGCGATACGCAATATTTTGCAGAATGTTGTGATGATAATATGACTTGCGATACATAAAGAAACACTTAAATGTACTTTTTTTTTAAACATCTTTCAGTTTTGTCTTCACTGCTAGGCTCTAGACAGTGAGCAGCCTATGCTAAGAGGCAGGACGTTAAGGGCAGCAGGGCTCCATCTAAGTTGCCAAATGTTTTAATATGTGGAGGGTGAAGTCATAGCTAACAGAAATGTATCATTTATTGCAGCTAAGCCATGTTTTGCGATACGTACGGCAAGATATTGTGTGTTGTGATATTGCTATATTTTGGATACAAGATAAGGTGCATTTATTGTCACTATACATGGGGTACAATGAGATTGCAGGGGCCCTTCATAGCCAATATATCCATATCAAAATGAGTACACATATGCACATCTATGTATAAAAGATAGAAAATGGATACAGATAATATAAAGCAGGGGCCGTGCCATGGCAGGTAGTGCGGTACAGGGATGATTACTTGAGGTGTCTGTATGGCATGAGGGTAAAAGCTCTGTAAGAGTCTCCAAAATAAAGAAGAAACGGCAAAGATCAGTGTTTGATGATTTCTTTGAGAGACTTTATTTCTCTATCAGAATCTGTTTGTCCGTTATATCATGTACTGTATTGTGCAGCTCTAATTCTGCATTTACCAGGTACAAGCCCATTGGCCAGTGTAAGGAAACTGAGAATCACAGGAACAAAATATGTTGGCATAGATGTCCTGTACCAAATGGTGAATGATGGCTGTCTGCCTTTGTGTTTCCCTCCATTGTGTTTCCCTCCCAAAAAAAAAAATACTAGAGAAGTCTGTTCAGCATGAGTGAACTTATGCATTTAACCATATTCAGTGCTGGCTCTCTCCAAATGCCGATTTCTGCTGTGAAAATCAGATACCTACACATTTGGAAATAAAGTTGAAGAACCCATTGTGTATCCTAATATTCTTACACCAAGTGGCGTTTAAAAATATAGGCTATTCTTTAAAGGCAGAAGGAAGGCGGGCTTGCTCTCCACTCCTCTTTGAAATGACCCATTTATCTGCCCAAAATGTCTTCACTCTTCTTAATGCAGCTATTGTGAGTGGATTGCTCACTGCAGTGAAACTGACCCTTCCAACTCTTTACCTCTGGCCATGCTGCTGTCCATTGAACTCTTGCCTCTGCCCAAGCTCTCTTTCAGTGGAAACTAAGCTACATGGTCGAATGTTTTGGCCCACAGGAAGCTAAACCAACATGGTGGACTTTGCAGAAGTATAAGTGGGGACGTATAAATGTAAATGGAAAGTTTTAGGAATTTCTTACACCTTGATAGACATGGAAGGTTCTCAATGGGGATTGATTCTCCCCTGCTTTACATTGTTAGGAAAACTAGGCTAAATCTGCTCTAGAATGTTGTAAACTAGAGCTAAAGTTTGTCATCCTTACGGAATTGACTCAGTTCTTGGTTTGGGTCTTCTGTGTTTCCAACAACACTCCTTCATTTTTAAGTATTTCAATCAAAGGCAAGGTGAGTGCAAGTTCATTGGCTATTTGTTTAGGGAAAAGCAGTTTGTTATAGGATACTTTACAGTTTGGACCAACACCAAGCAATTTCTAAGGCGTGTGTTTCAGGAAAAGCATTGACGCGTTTTATTGAAATCATTTGCATCTTGAGAATACTTTTTTTGTCTACATAGGCTACATGGGTAAAGCCCACAAAGTAATATCAGCTAAGGCCTCTGGCTGCATGTTTCGGTGGTTGTTGTGTGAGTCATGTGCTTTGGCGAGAAATTAACTGCATATTGTGTGTGGTGTTGTGTGTGTGTGTGTGAGCATGTTGTGGTGCTTTGTGGAGGGCTGTAGGTGGCCCGTGCTGGAGCCTACTGTGAATGCAGTGCTTTATTCAGTGGATAGAGGAACAGCCTGTCACCCTGCAGCCTGCTGCTTTCCGCAGCTCCGGCTGGGTGAGTGTGTGTTTGTGAGTGTGTGTTTGTGAGTGTGTGTGTGCGAGCGTGTGTGTGCAAGCGAGTATGTGTGTGTGAGTGTGTATGTGTAAGCGTGTGTGTGAGCGAGTGTATAAGCTTATGTGTGTGTGTGTGTGTGTGTGTGTGTGAGCTAGTGACTGTGTGTGGGGGTGGGGCAGGGGCTCAGTATGACCCCCAAGGTCCCCCTCACAGGAAGAGGCCCTGCAGGCATCCTTGCGCCGGCCTGTTTGTGTTTGCACAGAGAATCATGGAGTGTGTATGTGGCTCTGTGTGTGAGGCAGGCCGCCCTATGAACCTACCAGCTTCATCGACATCCTGTGGAAGGACAGAAGGAAAACTGCACTTGTGTGTGTGTGTGTGTGTGTGTGTGTGTGTGTGTGTGTGTGTGTGTGTGTGTGTGTGTGTGTTATGCAATGTAGTGTGTGGATATATGTTTTGAACTTATGCATATTGTTTGTGTGTGTCCTTGAAATGATTACATTAAAAATGGTAATGATCATGCCTTTAATTTTAATGAAAAGTCTGTTTGGATTTCAGAAGCCTTTCCCCTGACTTGTGAATCATAGGGCGAGCTGTCCGATATTTGTGGTCAGTAATTCTCCCAGCAATCGTATGCACGACGATTTTCTAAGTAATCTCCGCAGCTGCCATTCTAACTGTATTGCTGAAAAGGAAAAAAAAAACGTTAACAAGGTAAAATTCAAACGGGACACAGACAGCCACTGTCTGTCAGTTGTGTGTGTGCGTGTGTGTGTGTTTGCCTACCCACAAATGCGTGAAAGACAGCATGTGTCACTGTCACCCAATGCTCTCTCAGTGGGCCAGCAAGCAGGCCTGGATATAGGTGAGGCTATTTTGGGCGACGGAAGCGAAACTTAGTAGTAGCGTTTCTGTGTGGCAAAAGGCGACAGGGAGCAAGCGAGGCGGAGAAGGAGAGAAGCCTAATAAGCCAGATAGGGTGGCTGCCTGGCAGCCTTTAGGACCGTTGGAGGATGGAAGGACACAAGGATATTCATTTCTCTCATGCATAGACATACTGGCCTGGTAAACCCGCCCCTCGTACTTCATTTCATTTTGTACAGAGGGTCTGCACCAGACACCGTCAGAAACGATTTCTTCCTGGAGGTGTGGACTCTGCCGAAGTTTAAAACAAGCCTCTGTCTTTACCCAATCGCTAACGCCAGGTCGTCACGTATGCAATTAGCCTACCTACGCACTACAATTCAAATGTAGCACACAAGGTCAACGTCATGGCTAACGAACACACCCTCTGTTCGCTGATTGGATCGGCCTTGCTGGGGCTGACTAAATGACCCTCAAGAGATTTCGGTCCAGACCCTCTGTACAAAATGAAATGAGGTACGAGGGGCGGGTTTACCAGGCTATAGACATACTGGGTAGTAGGACATGCTGTGAAACTGTTGATTGTGAGTCTAAACTGTGCATGGGGAGGGGGAGTAAAGTGTGTAGAATGCATTTGGGGGGATGAAGGGCAAAGGTAGAAAAGGTGATGGGGAGGTGAGAGAGTGCAGTTGGGGTTGGGAGGGAGGACTGGCTGTGGTGGCAGATGATGGGCTATGTGTGGGGCGGGGGTGGGGGGTGTCGCTACGTGTGCAGCTGACAGCGCTGAGGTGGGGTTGGACAAACGTGTGTGTGTGTGTGTGTGTGGAGAGGGGCTGAGGGTGGCAGGAGGCGGGGAGCAAAGCTATCTGCTCTGTGTGTGTGTGTGTGTGTGTGTGTGGGTGTGTGGGAGGATTAGGGCTCACTGGGGGTAGGGATGGGATGGGATGGTCTGTCTGTGGTCTCCCAACAAAGCCTCTGTTAAACGGCTTACCCGCAAACAGCTGCACATTTAATTACGGAGTGTCTGTGAGGAGTGTAAACACGAGGAGGTGGAGAGAAAAGAAAAACAACAACCACACGTGTGTGCGGATTCACAGCTCTGTCTTGTCTTGCTTGAAGACCACTGTCTCGCACGCGACAGTAGGGGAAGCAGCTGTACCTGGCACCTGGTGGTGTCACCTCATGATGTGACTCAAGGTGTTGTGCACTGAATTGACTTTGTCACTGACTGTGAAGATAAACAGTGCATGCATCTGCAAACACAAACGTGTGAATACACACACCAACCACACATCTAGGTTAACATTAGGAGCATCAGGAGAAGCAGCTGTATACACGCTAGGGGTGGGTATTGGAAAGGACTTCACGATACGATACGTATCACGATACATATGCCACGATACGATTCTATCGCAATACATTGCGATACTGGGTATATTGCGATTTATTGCGATATTCTACATTGTTCAGTGAAAATGTCAAAATAGAGCTAAATTATCAGTTGCCATTTACAATCTAGATAGTCTCACATCTTATCAAAACTTAATTAAATCAACATAACTCAGAGTTACTGAACTCAACATAACACAAAAACATAAAGTGCATAGGATTGGAGTCAGAAATTGATATAGTATATTGTGAAAATTAGTATCACGATATTGATGTTTAAAACGATACTGTGTATTGCGATACGATATATTGTGATACGATATATTACGATATGATATATTACGATATTTTTTGCACACCCCTAATACACGCACACACGTACACGCACCAACCACACATCCAGATTCACATTAGGAACTGAAGAGAAGCAGCTGTATACACACACACACACACACACACACACAAGCATGCACTCCTTTTTCGTCATGGTCCTGAGTTGTACCCTTGGTTCAGCATTGTGTTGATCAGTCTTAATTTTTCTCTCATTTGGAGGTTGGCCTAATCATATACCCTGCACCTTACTGATGGTGAGTTTAACACTGTTTGGCAGCTGATGCATCTAGAAGTTGCCCAAAGGCTTTTTTTCCCTTTCACTCTGCTGCTTAATTGCAAATGTAGTGTTTTTTGTTGGTCAGTATGCTGTTATGAGAAAAAGGGCAAAAACACAATCCCTCTGTAAATGGTTCAGCAGCTTTGTCTGTATGCAGCAATCACTGCAGTGCCAATCTCTTGCCACTTATTTTAACGTATCCTACCCTGCAGTCCGTACACGCTCGTTCACCTTGATGCCATTCCCCTCCTCCCTGCTCCCTGCTCCCTAAAGCCTTACATACCCTACCCTGCATGTCACGGTAATGCCATCCTCGTACCTAACCTGTCCTACCCTCCGTGCAGGATACGTTACATGTTCGTTCACCTCCCTGCCATTTCCCTCCTCTCTGAGCGCGCGCGTGTGCGTGCATGTCGTGCATATCCTACCCTGTGTCTCCCTGTGGGACATGTTAGACGAGCAGGCTAAAATTAGCCCGTGCCCCACCGATCCAGCTGGAAAATCACATCACATCACATGTGCAGTGGGAAATGGAGCAGGTATGCCACAGCACTGCGAGGGCACCTCTCTTCACCTCCCAAAAACGCAGCATGCAGGCTCGCTCACAGTGTATGTGTGGCAGGGCCCTGTACCTAACTGCTCTCCAAGAGTTCCCTCGAGTGATTTGTTTTGCTTGTAGCTCAGAGTAGGCCAAAATAAATCTGCAGCAAACAGAGATTTTTTTTTCTTGTGTGCAGGCCCATGTGACCTGCGATACACTGGCAAACACTTTGTGTGCGTGTGTGTGTGTGTGTGTGTGTGTGTGTGTGCGTGCGTGTGTGCGTGCGTGTGTGCGTGTGTGTGTGCGCGCGCGCGTGTGCGCGTGTGTGTGTGTACACAGCACACACACACAAACACGCAGGAGTGTACAAGCCTGTGTGCATGCCTACATAACATGTAATTAATTGGCTTTCAGCCACCTGTAGCACTTCATTCTCTTGAGTAAATTTGCAGTCTGTCACTCACATTCTTAACACTTGCTCAAAAACTCAACTGTGCACCTATTCAAAACACACACACACACACACACGGCGAAAAAAACACACTTTCAACACGTTGACATGTTAATCTTAATCCTTGGGTTGTTTTGGTGGACCTTTGAGCTGAGGCTACGCAGTGTCTAGGATTTAGGGGATCAATTTGCAGAAATGTATGAGTGTGTGTAAATATTTTGTTCTCTGTGAACAATTACTGTGTTTTCGTAAGCTTAAAAAGAGCCATTAATGATCAGCATAGTAGTAGAGGTTCTCTTGTAAGATTCTACTGTGCAATCTAAAATAGAATAGACAGAATACACAAAACACTGAGATTTAAAGCCTCCCTTCAAGGTGCGCACAGCGTAAAGTATAAAAGTATGAATATTGTGCCAATAAAAACTACAAAACTACTATGCTATAAAAAGACACATATGCACACTCTAAGTATGCAGGCAGACAACAGATAACACAGACTTGAGTTCAGTTGGTGATCTACTGATTCTATTGCAGTTCTGTGCGATCTTATTTTAGTGCAGTAGCCCACAGTGAGCACTCAGTCTAGAGATCAGTCTTAGCGTTTTGACATTAAACTAACAGCTTAAAATTGCTTGTCTTTGACGTGTTCAAAATACATTTAACATTTAATGTAATTTATTTGGTTGATATAATGACAGCCTCTTCATATTGCGATTTCAGTCAGTGTGTGTGTGCGCGTGAGTGTGTGCGCGTGAGTGTGTGTGCGCGTGAGTGTGTGTGCGCGTGAGTGTGTGTGTGCGCGCGAGTGTGTGTGCGCGCGAGTGTGTGTGCGCGTGAGAGTAGGGCTGGGCGATATATCGATATTATCGTAATATCGTATCGTAATATTTATATCGATATGTATTTGACACTATATCGCCATATCGATATATTTTCAATGATACAATACCACTTTATCAAAACCACTTATCCTAATGTGTTCACACTGTTCAGACAGCCGGAGCTTTCTCGGATCACTCAGTTTTCATTGTGATCGTAACATTGAACGTGTTTTGACAGTCATTTTGCCTGAATGCTTATTGCCTGTCAGAGGAAGGTTAAGTTAAAAAAATAAAAATGAATAGATTTTTCCCTCCTGTTACTTTTAAATAGGTCACACAATGTTTCAATAATTATCGATATCGACCGATATGAAACACTTATATCGTGATACAGATTTCAGCCATATCGCCCAGCCCTACGTGAGAGTGTGTGCGAGAGAGTGTGCGCGAGAGACTGTGCGCGCGAGACTGTGCACGAGAGCGAGAGAGCTTTGAAATGTTTCTCATGTCCCTGTTTATTGGCCCTCCCATCCCCCCTGCCCTCGTCCCAACACCTCAACTTTTGGTCAGAGGAAGAGATTAGGGACAGCAGAGCTTTTCACAGCTTCACTTCAGCCAGCCAGTTCAAGGAAACCAGTGTTTCAGTTTTGACCCTCACCTCCGACATGGGCTACACAAACATTAACATTGCCACTGCAACACCTTTCAACTTTTAAAGGACATTTTTCTTCTGCATGTGTGCAAAGTGTAGCCTGGTAAACCAGCCCCTCGAACTTCATTTCATTTTGTGCAGAGGGTCTGGCCTTGCTACCGTTGACATTCATGTAATTCCGACCAAGTGAATCTGAACCAATAAGCGAACAGAGGGAGGGTTCGTGTGTGATGGTGTTGACCTTGTGTGCTACATTTGAATTGTAGTGCGTAGGTAGGCTAGTTGCATATGTGACGACCAGATGTTGGCGATTAGGTAAAGGCAGAGCCACTTGTTTGAAACTTCAGCACAGTCCACACCTCTAGGAAGAAATTGCGCCGCAAGGCCAGACCCTCTGGACAAAATGAAATGAAGTACGAGAGGCTGGTTTACCAGGCTATGCAAAGTAGGCCTACATGCTTTTTAGAAGAGGGCAAAAGGCATCAGTTGTAAAACTGCATTTATGCCTGTGCTTCAACTTGGTATGTACGTGCAGGAAAGATTGAATAGGTGCGTACACACACACACACACACACACACACACACACACACACACACACACACACACACACACACACACACACACACACACACACACGGTCTTTCAAACTTTCACGGCAGAGGTTACAGGCCCACACATGGTTAGTTTACTTAGACCTATGACCAGACTCACGATGAGGCATCTGCTGTCTGGGTTAAAGGTTAAATGTAAGGGCAGTGAGGTCCTCCACTGAATGCACTGAGCCAACCCATTTGTAGCTACAGGTACACATTTCATGTTTTATAGCATGATCTGCATCATTTGTACCATCTTTGCGTACTGATGATGAAGATAAAAAAATTGGTAAGAAGGGGTTACTCAGAGATTTCTCTGCATGTATACAAAAACCCTTTTTATGTGTGGTGTCCTACGGATAAATCTTTGGCAGCCTGTCAGAGGCACCGGAAATTGATCCTCGTAAAGCCCGTTTTGTCTTGTTGTGTGTTGTGGCTAAATTGTCACGTTCACACAGACGTTTTAGCAAAGGCTCATGCTTCACTTCATCTTCACCAAGGTTGTCTTTACCTTTACCCTTTTTTTAAGGGCCTTAACTTTTATTTTTTGGCATTATATATGTATTTGTGCCAGTATTAGCCATTGTCTCCTTCCCCCTCTGCTCTATGTTTATGCTATTTGCAGTAAATGGCACTGGCTAGCACAGTATGGCTGAAAATTAATGCAGATGTACTGTAACTATAACTAAAAATTGATCTATGTATTAGTGTATGCCTTTTGGGAATGAAACAAAGTTTTACAGCAGTTGACAGGCATTAGGCTTAGGCTTTAGTTTATGACACGAGCAAAACAAATGTAGTAATTGTATCTAGTATTGGTAATGTGCTTTCCATTAATCTACAGTTTACCTGCAGTGTAAGATGACAAAACGCTGAACATGGACAACGATACTTTAGCATGTCTAATGAAGGACCCATACAGGAGCACGCGAGCAGTAAACAGGAAGTAACTCTGTCCATTAACAGTGTTACGGTGGTAACTCTAGTAACTCCAGGACAGTGCTGGCTATGGTGTTTGAGTGACAGCGGAGGAAGTACTTGTATGGATTTTGTGACTCGGGTCATTTTTCACTCATCATTTCACACATCATTCATGAGCCAAAATTTGAATTTGTGGTAGTTTGCTTACATCCAGCCCTACCTCTGAATGCATTACACTGTTGCACACTGTGTCTCTTACTGATGGGTTGCCTGTGCTTTACCTGCTATGACTTTTCCATCAGTAGTTCTCTTTAAAGTACTCTCTAATGTACTGCCCGGTACTGAAAAGCAGTGTCTCTCAGGGATGTGTGTTTCCCAGTCATGAACGTGTCGGTGTGTTATTTCAGCAGGCCTGTTTAGATCGAAAGAATGATCAGTGTTTGGATTCATTTGTTGTTGTTTCTATTATGTATTATTATTATTTTGTCTGTCATTGGCCTAAAGTGTGCTATATTAGACATGTTTGGTTGAGAATGGATTCAGGATATTTATGCTGCAAGCGTAAACCTTCATTTGATTTAAAAAAAAAACCAGATTGGGACAGCGTTGTCACATGGTGCTATTTGTATGACCATTGGGAATATGAGGTGTGTGTGTGTGTCCGGGATGGAATTTCGCACCTGCCACCAGCCAAATGCTGGTAAAATATGGAAGTGGTTGGTGGATTTCTGACACAAAATAATAATTTATTGTGGAGTGGTTGATAAATTGTACCATGTATTTATCAATGCCCGGTAGTCCACATTTTGCAAAGTTAATTTCCACCCCTGGTGTGTGTGTGTGTGTGTTTGTGAGGGAGCGTTTCAGTGCACAGTGAGAGTGAGTGTGTGTGTGTGAGTGCACATTCACAGAGAGAGTGTGTGCTGCTTCACTGAAGCAGTAAGTTTCATATTCACGCTGCGTACGAGACTGGCACTGGGGAGAAAGTGAGCTGGCATACTGCACTTGATCTCATGCTGGTGGCAATGCCCTCTGCTCTGGGAGCCCAATTATAGCCCCTACTTGCTGATCTATCTGGAAAGGTACTACACCTACCCAGTCAGTGCATGTCTTCTTTGCCTACTGTCACCACAGTATGTGATTAAAAGGTATGTTTAGGAAAAGTCTGCAAAGTCTTCAAGAATGTCCCCTGCAAATGATTGTCGGCAAGATCGTGTATGAAGGAATTTTCTCGTTATCGTGCGTTTTTTTCTCTTCAAACTTAATGCTGCAGGTCAATAAGCGCATAGACACTATACTGAGGTGCTACGACCTTATGAGTACAGGTGGGTTCTGTTTATGCTACCATTCGCACACGGCATGTAAAATGGAAGTGCCCATTGAAATCGAGCCACCAGAGTCATTGCACCCAGCCTTCAGTCTGGTACTCTCTCGCTTTTCCCCTTCTTTTATTTGTAACTTTCCCTCCGTCTCTCGCTTGCTCTCTCCCGGTCTTCGTTATTTATCACCACTCGAATAAGCATATGTATGCAGTTCCGTAAGAGGCACGAAGACATGGTGTGTGCTTTAGCGTTATAGCTTATGTATGCAAGAGTGCTGGCAGCTTACGGTTCGTGAGCAGGGCGAATGCTAAAGTGGCAGCAAATAGCTCGGCTTGTTTTCGCCGCTCGTGAAAGTTCTCGGTAGCATGTTTTATGCGGCCGAGGGAAAAGGGCTAGAAGGGCCCGAGAGACCGAAATAGGCCCCTTGCCGAGCGAGGTGAGCGTGCGTGTGGGCCAGTACGAAAAGAGGGGAGAATGTGGGATGTGTTGTGCAGGTTTCATGAGTAATTAATGACAGAGGCAGAGAAAGGGGAAAGGAAAGCGGGGCTGGATACAGGAGACTGAGGCACAGAAACACACAACTGTAACTCTACACTCCAACACCAGCTGCTGGGATCAACTTTCTTCTCTGTGTGTGTGTGTGTGTGTGTGTGTGTGAGGGGGATGGAGGTACCAAGAGAGCATGCGTGCTTTTTAGCATTGCAACTCTGAGATGTGATCGCTCGATTGTTGTGTGTGTGTGTGTGCACTCCCGTGCAAGACCGCCTGTGCCAATGAGTTACATCAGATTCAGATCAGTTGAGCTAATTTCACAGTAATGTGTGTGTGTGTGTGTGTGTGTGTGTGTGTGACATGAATATTCATTCCGGTAGGTTAAGGGTTAAGCACCCACCATGACGTGGTGGTTGTGGTAGGTTTTTTTTATATGTCTCTGTGCTGTCCAGCTTCCATGTACTAGATTAATCTGTGTATGGACTGAATTATCTGTGTGTAAGTGTGTGTGTGTGTGTGTGGTGGCACAGAGCAAGCTTATGTGTACCCTGCGGTTGTTGGCTTGCTGTGTGTGTGCACATGAGTGTGTGTTGCGTGCATGTGTGTGTGTGTGTGTTGCGTGCATGTGTGTGTGTTGCGTGCATGTGTGTGTGTTGAGTGCATGTGTGTGTGTTGCGTGCATGTGTGTGTGTGTTGCATGCGTGTGCGTGTGTGTTGCGTGCGTGTGCGTGTGTGTGTGTGTGGCTGCCGGCATCCAATCGCTGAGTCTCAGCAGCTGCTCCGCCTCAGCAGAGGGGACGGGACGGGGGAAGCAGACGAGCGCGGAAGAGAGGAGAGGAGAGAAGAGTGGGAGAGGAGAGGAGAAGAGTGGGAGAGGAGAGGAGAAGAGTGGGAGAGGAGAGGAGAGGAGAAGAGAAGAGTGGGAGAGGAGAGGAGAGGAGAAGAGTGGGAGAGGAGAGGAGAGGAGAAGAGTGGGAGAGTGATTGGAGGCGTGCGTGGAAGAGGAGCGCTTGCCCTTTGAGAGAGTAGAGAGGCATGAAAGTGTTCCCTGGCCTGCTGCAAGCAAATGCGACTTTGTGCATGCAATACACACACACACACACACACACACACACACACACACACACACACACACACCACAGTGACCTATTAGCGCACTCGTTCTCTTCCCACTTTCTCTGACATTGTATGTGTCCGCTTTGTCTGTTGTGTATATGTCTGCTTTGTCTTGTTCTGGCTCTGTCTCTGACTCTTTCCTTGTTTTACCTCCCTCTCCCTCTCCCATTTGCAGTCTCCCACACTTTTCTTGCCTTGATTTTTCTTCCGAAAAGCCCTTGCTGATCCTCATTCACATCAGATGAAACCCTCATACCCACACGTACACACACACACACACACACACACACACACACACACACACACACACACACACTAAGGCCTGATTCACACCGACTGCAGTGTGTACAGCACGTATCCATATACAATATTTTTGTATAGGGACAGAATACACGCAGATCACATGTGCGGTGTAAAGCGCCTCACTTGTTAACATGCATTCCAAACAAATACGGACAGAAAACAGGCACGTGCAGTATACGCAGAGTGTTTGGTGTGAATGAGCCCTAACACACACACACACACACACACACACACACACACACACACACACACACACACACATACATACATACATACATGCATACGCCCTACATGCAGTGACTTTAAGGCTTTTAGTTTGGTTTGCCTGGGGGTTGGCAGGCATTGTCTCTACAGTTTTATCTGCATGTCGGACTGCAGGCCCCACCAGTCAGATGCTTGAGAGAGAAGGATGCAGGGGGCGCATTATACAGTCACTCCCAGACTCTCCTTCCTATCCTCCCTTGCCCTCCGCTCCCCTCCCTCCTGGCACACCTCTCTGGCCCTGTAGGGCTTCATCACAGCACTGCAGATCGGCATGGAGTCTGCTCGTGGTGTATCGGGTGACGCGGTGACATCCACACCGGCACGCTTGCCGTTGCCAAAAAGTACAGAGACCCACTGCCCGTGGCGCGTTCCTCGTTTCATTGCGGTTTTCGCGACACACATCAGAGTTAAAAGAAACCTCAAAAAAAACAAAAAAAAACACAGGAATCTTGAAACCACGAGCTTTCATGGTTTCATGCTTTCAGTCCAAATCATGGTTCTTGTGTTTTTGAAATCTAAGCTATACAAGATTATGCCTTTTAAAGTTGAAATCTCTCACAGTGTTGTGACAGTATTAACATTTTTTACAAAAAAAACATTTTGTTTGTTCCTCCCACTTGTTTCTTCTGCTTAACAGGATTGGTTAGAGGTTTAAATGTGGTTATAGGGGTGCCCCAGCTGGTGATCAGAATCGTCCGGTTTTCAAGTTAATCGTACATGACCGCCAAGCGGCTGGTCAGAATTAAAATATGCCGATTTTATGCTGGTCAAAACTTGTACTACATGATAAACACCATGTGAAACACCTGCAGAACACACATGCACATGTAGCCTAAAACTCACACAGCAGTGTTTTTCTCATATATTGCCACGCCATAGTCTAAATATGCAAATCTTCAAACACACACACACACACAGATCTTCATTCCAAGCCCATGCAAGGGAATACATATATGTTAGGGTGCTTTCACACCTAGCTCTTTGAAACAGAACGTGGATCGCTTGCCCCTAGGGATCGGTTCGTTTGGGTATATGTGAAAGCAACAATCGTACTGTATTCCGGAACAAAACAAACCGATCCAGACCGCTTGGAGGGGGTGTTCTCGGCTCCTTTCAATTGATCTCTAGAACGGTTCGTTTACAGTGTGAAAGCTATTGGGGCAGTGTAGTGGGATATCATGTTTTTTTCACTGTGCAGTACAATGTTATATTTTCATAGGATACAAGCAGGTACAGTAAATTAACGAGAGCTCGTCTTCTCCTGCAGTATCTTCTGTTGGCAGCGCTTCTCCTCATAAGGTGCAGTGTCACATTATTTTCGAGACATTGTCTGGACTCACACTCAAATTGAATGTATTCTTGATAACATACACATTGGTATGCCATCCAAAGGACTACAACAAAAGCTAATATTATCAGCTTCGAGATAGTTATTTAGCTATGGTAGTAGGCTAGGCGGAAAGCGGTTAAATTTTAACGAATGAGAGTACGGCTTAGCCTAGTGCGTAGGTTAGAATGGAATGGATTTGATCGTTTGTTTACATCATTTGTTCCGTTCTAAAAATGTGCCGTGTGAACACGAAATGATCCCGGAACAATGTCAAGAATCTGTATCGGTTTAGGGTTTGTATCGGAACAAAAATAGGTGCGAAAGCAACCTTAGATTGTGAGTTGCCAACTTGAAAGGTTGAATGTGCTAAACGCCGTCTGTTTACATTTGTTGAGCTTTAGCTGTGTCAAGCATATCTGTGCCTGCTGTGGTCATGTATTTGTGAATGGTGCTATGCCGTAGCCTAAGACCAATGTGTAGGACTACAGCTAACGCTATGCTCTCTCTCTCTCTCTCGCTCTCTCTCTCTCTCTCTCTTCCTTTCCCTCCCCTTGCCCCTCCTCTCTCCTTGGCAGATCAATGTCAGGGTTACTACGATGGATGCGGAGCTGGAGTTTGCCATCCAGCCAAACACTACAGGCAAACAGCTCTTTGATCAGGTAGGTCTCTGGGGGTTGGTTGGGGAGGGGATTTATCACATCTTGCCACCTTGGATGACATCAGCAGACCAAACGGCAGCAGTGCTTACATAAAGTCTGCATTGTGTTGTATAAAAAGTATTAGGAGAACTATGCTTCAATAACAATGCCTTACGAGCATTGTCCATGCTCTGAGACTGACTGAGGGTGACGGTGGTGATGCAGGTAGACCTTTAAGAGCAGACTGGACATTTTAACAAGACATGAAAAATACTTTAGGAAGCAAACCACAACAATGTTCCACCTAAGTTTTCCAAGAGTAAAGAGTTGCTTCTAAATACTAATATATCATATAGAGATTTGAGATTTAATCCAGGATTTGGGATTCGTCTCAGCAACTGTTTCCCGCCAGTTCCTGCCATATGAGTGAATACAATAGAGGTCAGTTGAGCCATATTAGTGAATACAATAGAGGTCGTTCCCAGGAGTCTCTGGAAGAGCACATTTGCAACAATGACTGGCAGAGGCAGTAAAAAAAAAACGGAGAGGCTGCCTGCCACAGCCGGTACGCCGACTGGGCGCGCTGTGTTGGTGCTATTCAGAGAATCCCGTGGCCAACAGTAGACCACTGTACTGGGCCAGGGAGAAGCAGTCGCCAGGCCCGCTCCGATCGCTCCTCACTGATGTCACACTGCCCACAGAGCGCTCCTAGTATTGTAGCGCAAGATGTCACTGCCTACACTGTGGTGGATCTTTTATAGTCCTAACACAAGGCCACCCCTGACAAGCGCAGAGAGAAGCGCAGCATTCTGTGTGTGTGTCGTGGTGTTGATTGGTGCAGAATGTGCAGATGGAAGTTCAGTGACCAGAATAATGTTCTTACAGCCTTACTGTGTGTGCACATCAGAAGCGACCAAAGCGATCAGAGCAACGGAAGTCATTATTTCTCTATGGAGAGTCGGCGAATTGGGCAACCAGAGCGAATTCGCCGGCAGCGAAGCGAATTGGGCAACCAGAGCGAAAAAGAGAAGTTCAAAGTCAGTTAATTTTATGGTAATGAGCTATCACGCGGTTAGGCGAAAACCAACCAGAATACATAGATCTATCAACGTCCCTTAATTACTGAGCTAAGTCCAAAGTTCTTTGGCTAAATCCAACATTCCAAATGATACGTCATGAGCGAACAAGGCGAATTCAACGGCGAAGCTTCTTCAGCTACCTCGGCGACCTGGTCGCTTTGGTTGCTTCTGATGTGAACACACAGTTAGAGAGGGAAATCAATAGCCTGGTGAATCACCTCCTCATACTTAATTTCATTTTGCACAGAGGGTCTGTACTGAGAAGCGATTTTTTTTTTTTTTTTTTCCGGTAGGTGTGGACTCTGCTGAAGTTCCAAACAAGTGGCTCAGCCTTTACCCAATTGCTAATGTCTGGTCGTGACATGCAATTAGCCTGCCAACACACTACAATTAAAATGTAGCATACAAGGTCAACGTCATCGCTCCCAAACACTCTTTCTGTTCACTGATTGACTAGGCAGAATTCTGCCTAAGACAGCAATATCAATGGAAGCACTGGCAGACCCTCTGTCTGTGCACAATTAAATAAAGTACGAGGGGCTGGTTTACCAGGCTAGAAAATCAATGGCTGAGTGGCCCTTTCAGAAGTGGACCTGCCATTTCCGACTCAAGTAGTGTTGATTACCATTGACTGGTAATAGGTTATTGAATGCAGAGGGTGATTTATGATAAGTGTTTATTGCAGAGGCTGAATTGGTGATAAGCGTTTGCTGGAGAGCTTACAGTGTTGCCACACTTTCAGAGCATTTACCCAATTGTGTGTACTTTCAGAGCATTTACCTAATTCTGTTTAATGGTCACCTTTGATCCAGCAGTTTGACTACCTATTACTTGTTTTCCCTGGTATATTTAAAATAAGACCACACACACACACACACACACAAACACACACAAATACACACACATGCAGGTTTTGTTGTTCTCTACATCATAATCAGTAACAGACTTAAACCATCCAAAAAGGTCAAATAAAATGTCTACTACAGTACAGGTTGGCAGCACGTGATCACCGTGTTATTCAGAAGATTGTGTACACATCTTCAGAAATTGTGCACATATAGGGTTAAGACTGAGGGTACATTTTTTTACCAGTCTGTTTATCAACACTTAGCGAGTTGCATCACATCGTTTTATCAGCAGGTCTAATCCTTTGGACTACTACAGAACAGTTGAATTTCCAAAAGCATCATTAAGGAGGACATTCCTTGTTTTGAGACACTCTTTACTGGGCTCTATCTTTGGCTCTACCGCCAATACTCTACAACACATGTGTCAAACTCAAGGCCCGCGGGCCAAATGTGGCCTGCTTAAATTCTAAGCCTTAAAAGGTCTGATTTTCTTATAAGTCAAAAAGGTGCATTGACCATATTAATGTCATAACTTATTTTTCCTTTGTAACGATGCGGTAGCCTGTTACCAGCTGTACACCACGCTATTGTGCTAACAAACACCACGCAGACACACGTTTTTAAACACAGCCCTTTTATTTTTTTGTCCCACCGAACGTGAGCATGCATCTGGTAGTCACGGGAGTACAGCATCTGCAACAAACACAAAAACAAACTTTCATCAATAACTTTTTTGTTTGTGTTTGTGTGTTTATATATTTCATTGTGTTTATGAAGTGTGTGGTGTACATATTTTAAAACCGGAGTATTTGTTGTTTTTAAACAGAGTATTTATGTGTATTTTTGTACTGGTTCTAAGCTTTTTAAACATGATTGATTTTGCACGTGTTTTGTTTGGATCCATGGGCTAGAAAACCCAGGGAAAACCAAATGGCAGTCAGTTGGTTTTGAGGTGAGCTACTGTGAACACCTGACTACAACCAGAGAGAGAATTGTGCAGCAAATATTTTTGCTATTGCTTTATATTATTGGATTTACTTTGTCCTTAAAAAGTTTAATTTGCATTTTGAATAGTTTAATTTCTGATTGATTATTTTGCAGAAAGTACATTTAGTTGCTTTCCGCTGCATTTACACTGTCGTTACATTTGGCCCTTTTAGGGCAGCCATTATGCCGATGTGGCCCTCGGTGAAAATGAGTTTGACACCCCTGCTCTACAAACTACTTTATGGGGTCCACATTTTCTGGTATCAGTGCGCAGATGTAAGCTCTGATCAGATATGTAGTATATGACATTACAAGCAGGCCAGAACGGGTCAGGGGACCCCACAAAGATGGTTTTCCAATATGTACACGCATACATGATGCTGTGATACAATATTAATGTCTCCGGCTAAAGTATTCATTTGGTCGTGTTGCAACATGTGAGGTCTCTGACCCACGTAGGCATTTTTGTCCTAATTTTAATAACACAGCCAATAGCCCCGCAACCTTTCACAGCACAGTGCACTACTGGGCTGACTGGCTTTTAGTGTGCTCTTCCTCTACTGCCATTAGATCTAGACTCTGGGGAGCACTTGTGTTGTCTTGGGTTATTTGTGAAAATCAATGAAAGTCAAATGAGGTGTGTGTATTTTAGCCTCTCCTGTCCACACCCCTAAGTGTCGTTTGCACTAAATGTATATTTAATCTTGCTGCACTGCGACATAGACGCGCTGCTAAGTGGATGTCGTCGCCCACCCTTAATCTGCTTATTAGCAAAATTGCTCAACCCGAGAACAGACCTTCAAAATCCAATGAGTTGGCAGTCAGTGAAGTCTGAATCGGCAGTACCCCAAAATGACTGCAGCACATCAGCTAGTGTACCAACTAGATATCTGCAATCGTGTCCTGTATTTTATCTACGCTAGCATTTCATGTTATCAAATTTCTGACCAGTGGTATCAGGTACGCTGCTCAATCCTTTGTTCACTTGGTTAGCTTAGCTAAAGATCCCTATACACAGTTTACAGGTTGTCTAGTACATTAGTGTTCACAAACATACCTGCTGCTGCACTGTCCGATGATGGATAATGGTGTGACAAATCTGGACAGTGTTTATACACCAGTTGTACTTCTGTAGAATAGCTGCATGTAATAGCTAAACTATTAGAAGGCTTGTTTTATTTTCTGGTAATTTTAGCATAACCCATGCCATAAGCTTTTCAGTTGAAGTTATGCACAAATGCAATAGCCTGGTAAACCAGCCCCTCATACTTCATTTAATTTTTTTACAGAGGGTCTGGACCAGACACTGTCAGAAACGATTTCTTCCTGGACGTATGGACTCTGCTGAAGTTTAAAACAAGTGCCTCTGCCTTTACCCAATCGCTAATGCTTGCTCGTCACGTATGCACTTAGCCTACCTACGCACTACAATTCAAATGTAGCACACAAGGTCAACGTCACGGCTAATGAGCACACCCTCTGTTCGCTGATTGGATCAGCCTTGCTGGGGCCGACTACATATGACCCTCAAGAGATTCCGGACCAGACCCTCTGTACAAAATGAAATGAAGTACGAGGGGTGGGTTTACCAGGCTAGAAATGCAGTGCCCCACTAAACTTCCACTGAATTAACTTTTTTTTCCCCCTGCCGTTGCTTTTGTGTCTTTGACAGACATTTCTGAAGAGAGGGACCTCTGGCCTGACTCGCAGCTCATCCCTCCCTTTTCCTCTTCCTTCTTCCCTCTTTCCTCTTCCTTCGCCACCATTTCATCTTGCTGTTTTCCACGTTCGCGTCTCCGGGTCCAAGCTTGTCCTCAGCCTCCCCCCGGCTGCATTCCGCACTCCCCTCTCCTGTGCCATGGCAGCCAGCTGAGGGAACGCCAGCCTCAGCTGTTTAAGCAGTTCAGCAGACGAGTGTGTGTGTGTGTGCCTCTGTGTGTGTGTGCCTCTGTGTGTGTGTGCCTCTGTGTGTGTGTGCCTCTGTGTGTGTGTGCCTCTGTGTGTGTGCGCCTCTGTGTGTGTCTGTCTGTGTGTGTCTCTGTGTGAACGTTTGTGTGTGTGTCTGTGTGTGTGCACATTCCTGGATATACATACATTAGTGTGTGTGTGTGTGTGTGTGTGTGTGTGTGTGCGCACATTCCTGCATATACACCCCCTGTTGTTCGTCCGTCTGCTTGTGTGTGTGCTGTTGTTGGATGATATTCTTGTGTGTGCACAGATGATTCGAATGCAAGTTTACTCCAGTGCGCAGCGCTCGCCTGTTTTCACCCCCCAATGGCCGTCAATCACGCCGCGCTGCTCGTCAGCTCCACTCTGTGAAGGGAGACTGGACTAGCCTGAGACACCGAACAGCTGTGCTGCCTGCCTGCCTGCCTCACAGGAAGCCCCATCTGTTGTCATTTGTTTGCTTGCAGCTGCAGATAGCTTGTAGCTGGCAGGTAAACCAGCCCCTTGTACTTCATTTCATTTTGTACAGGGGGTCTGGCACTACTGTATTGAGAAACATCTGCTTCCTGGAGGTGTGGACGCTGCTGAAGTTTAAAACTAATGTGGCTCTGCCTTTACCCAATCACGAACGTCTGGTTGTGACATATGCAGTTAGCTTGCTTACGCACTACATTTCAAATGTAGCACACAAAGTTAACGTCATCGCTCACAAACACTCCCTTTGTTCGCCGATTGGCTAGGCAAAATTCTGCCTAAGCCAGCAATGTCAATGGAAGGCACTGCCAGACCCTCTGTACAGAATGAAACGAAGTGCAAGGGGCTGGTTTACCAGTTAAGACGGGACATCCTGAGACACCGAACAGTTGTGCTGTCTGCCTGCCTGCCTCTCACCCCCCTTTCACACTGTAGCGTCAACGCCACGCTTCACAACGTTCTACCATTCATTTTCAACGAGAGGCGTGCAACGCCTCTCAAAGCATCTTGGGATCGCGTGAGCGTCGCGTTCATCAGTGGCGTCGCGTCAAGAAGTTGAGCTGAGCTGAACTTCTTGACGCGACGCTAAGGCGGTCAACCAATCAAATACGGGCATGGGGGCGCAGCGGGAGAAACCTCCGTTGGCTCTCTGTTTACATCGATAATTGAATACGCCCACCGGAAGCGTCCTATTCAACACAGGCAGAACGTTTTGCAGCGCGTCTTTGACGCTACAGTGTGAAAGGGGGGTCACAGGAAGCCCAATCTGTTGCCATTAGTTTGCAGGCAGCTGCAGATAGCTCGTGGCTGGCTGTGCTCTTATGGCTGCCAGGTAGTCTGCCGGCTGTGCGGCTGCCTTACTGCAGCCCTGGGAAAGAACACGTTCTCATTTTCTCGCTCTCATTTTCACTTTCCAACCAGGAGGCTGAAAGTTAGCTCTGGCCTACCAAGGCGAAGTGCAGTAACTGCAGTGTCTGAACATCGATACTGAGACAAAAATGCCTTCAAAGTTGTCATGCTGACTGGTCAAACATGTTGTAGGTATAATAGGCGGGGTGTTTTTATGTGCCATCTCTTTACATACGTACCTTTTGATGTTCTCTACACATCTGTTAGCTATTATAGCTTTTGTAAGTCGCTTTGGATAAAAGCGTCTGCTAAGTGTAATGTAATGTAATGTGCTTTCTTAATAGGAAGAAGTGGTTTAGTCACAAGACAAAGAAGGTGTTTTAAAGTCCATTTTCAGTTTAAACTCAGTTTTGACAAAATACATAGTTACTGCCTTTTGGATTGGTAGGGCAGAGCTTGTCTTTGACTTATGGGTTCTTGTTTATTCTTGGCAGACACTTTTTTCCAAAGCAACATACAATAGGCAAGGCATTTTTTTTAAACCACACATTTTATACCAATGTCAGCTTAAGGTGCTTTACACCAAAAATGAGCGTGGGAAAAATAGCCACAAAAGGCGGCTTCACCACGTTTGGGTCTGACAGTTGGCACAGGCAATAGCAGATAGACCATGCTAAAAGCAAATACACAACACTAAAATACCACATTATTAACACACATACTTGGCTGAAATTTTAAACTACAGAGAAACTATATAGACTATAGAGAGACTATAATCAAAAAACGTAACCATAATATGCTAAGGCATGCAAACATGCAATGGCTAGTTACAGTCATGAACGTAATAAATATACCGTCTACTGTTTAGTATGCACATTGTGACTGCTTAAATAAAGGGTAGCCTACTGATTTAAAGCATACAGGCCTTACCATGTTTTATGCAATGTCTTACGGACATTGGCCTGACTCACAGATGGGTATTGAGGTTAGCTGCCTGGACTGAGTTGGTGTTCTCTTGTGTATGATACAAAAAAATGTATTTTCCATCCAGGCGTTTGATTTATTGCCAGAGTGCTTGGCTAAAAACCCTGCAGAAAACCCTCTGACAGGTTTTTGTGTGCACAGGGTGCCAAACCACACGCTAGCATCAGATGCCTTTACAGCTATCTAGAAAAAAACATATTTTCATTTATTTGTTTGATTGTTGTATATACAAAATGTGTAATATTTAATTTTACCTGCTAAGGCCATGAAATAACCATAGTTGCTCTAAATGGCAATAAACTAAATTACAGCTATCTAGTGATAACGTCGACACATATCGGTCTGCAGTTATGGTAAATGGTTAATGGACTGCATTTATATAGTACTTTCACATACTCAGCACAGCACCCAAAGCACTTTATAGTGCAGTGCCTCACATTCACCCATTCACACTCTTACTCACGCACTGATGGTGTGTGTGTGTGTGTGTGTGGAAGGCTGCCATGCAACACACCAACCAGCTGTTGGGGGAAAGCACTCCAGTGTGCATAACTGTTTTTCCAATCCAGGTGACTTGGGTGACTTTTACCCTGTGGGTAGAAAACACATTTTTCAACAAACTGCTTTGAACTCCGAGGCCACATTTTGAAAGTCTCTTCACGAAAAGCTGTAGTACTTGCTGAAGAACTTGCTCTGCTTTGAGTGTTTAACGTGTGTGTGTGTGTGTGTGTGTGTGATGTACAGACCTGCTAAGTGAGTGTGAATTCTTGTTCTTCTTACAGGTGTAATTGTACACAATTACTTTAATTGTATTCATGTTTCAGTGTTTTGCCTAAGGAAGGGCAAACAGCCCACAATTTCACATCGATGTAGTAGTCTTATGTTTAGGTTTCTTAGGAGCATATTCGTGTGTGCAGCCTTTTTTCCCCTCACTAACTCGTGACTTCACTTTTTTCCTCCCTGTCCCCTAGGTTGTGAAGACAGTGGGTCTGCGTGAAGTCTGGTTCTTTGGCCTGCAGTATGTCGACAGCAAAGGCTACTCCACATGGTTAAAGCTCAACAAAAAGGTAAGGCTCGTAGTAGTAGTTCTTCTCGTCCTCTCTGCTCAATTTTTTTTACCCCACAAAACTGTGGCCATCAATCAGGGTGAATGGTTATCCGCTGCAAATTTAAAAAATATTATGGTGGTTAACAACCCCCAACCCCCCTTCTTCTTCCATATGCCTCTGCACCCACCACTACTCAGATGTATCATAAAACTGTGCCTGCACTGTGAATGTGTGTGTCACTGTATAGCAGCCTATATGTGCCTCTATGGATGTATATGTATGTGTGTGTGTGTGTGTGTGTGTGTACATTTCTCTCGGAGGACGTTAAAGAGTGTTGGGCAAGCCGGAGTGCGCGGTGGATGATCTACGGCAGGATTTCTGTAACAAGTGGCCGCTGCAGTGGAAAGTACTGGGCCCAGCTCCCGGGACCCAGAGCAGGCTCTGAGGCCGCAAGGCTCTCTAACGGTAGACTTGCTGAGGCCCAGAGAATTCTCCGCTCTGGTGTGTGGAACCAGCAGCAGATCAGATTAGCTGTGAACCCCCAGAGTCACACATATAGCCTCCACATGCTGCGTGTGTGTGTGTGTGTGTGCGTGTGTGTGTGTGCGTGTGCGCGTGCGCGTGTGTATGCGTGTGTATGCGTGCGTGCGCGCGCGCGCGCGCGCGTGTGTGTGTGTGTGTGTGCATGCGTGTGTGTGTGTGACATGAATGATACATCTTGTGCTGCCTGGTTATTTACGGGTAGGCATGCCCATCACTACAGCATTTCTGGCCCAAGCTCACATTGCGAAACTACTCTATGGAACTTATGCAGCAGCTCCTGCTGTGCTTTTGTGAGGCGTGTACACAGGCATGCGGAGACGGTCTGCTCTGTGCATGCCCCAGATCATCCTCTCTGTGGAAGCAGAACACAGCATGCGGAATCCTGGGTGGGGATCCATCATTTATGATGACTCAGCAGAGCAGTTGTGGTGATTCAGCATTGCTGAATTCATCTAAGTGAAGATAACTAGACTTCTTTGTTAGTCCCTGTACATGACCTAGTCCTAAATGAAACCTGAATTTGTTTTCTTTTGTTTATTCAAGAGGAAGGAATTTTTATAGGGAATTTGAAATGTTCAGAACCATTGTGATTACTAGTTATCATGGTTGTGAATGGAGGTTGCAAGAAGAAGGGCATACTGTGGCTTCGTTCGAAATGGAAGGCAAGGGCTTTGATGACTTGCTGCCACATTAAGCAGCTAAGGCAGAAAATAAACCCATTTCGAAAGAAAGCCTCTGTCTTAGGATGAAATTATCAGATCAGATATTTTAAAAACAGGAAAGTTAGCCTGTATATTGGCTGAAATATTGGCTAATAAGCTAGGGTTAGGTTTGGGAGCACTAGACAATGCTGACTTTTTGACTCTGGGAATGGAATGCTACTGCTATTATTTATTTAAAATAACCCAAGAGAAGAGCTATAATTTCTTTAAACCAAAGTGTACAGGCCTCCTATGGGAAGCGCTGCAATGCTTTCTGACATAAAGCATTCAGCTGCGTCGAGGCATTGAAGGCATTTTCAGATGCACAGGTGTTAGACTCAGACTCTGGCTGTACAGGGAAGGGAAGGGGGCCTCCAGCGAGACGAAGACTACAGCACCCATGTGTGTGTTGCGCTCTGGGCTTTCCCCAGATGGCTCTAGCATCTGTACCACATCACTCATTCTGTGTCAGAGTGTCCAATAAACATGCATATGAAGATGAAGACGATTGAGCCTTTTTGTGTGTGTGTGTGTGTGTGTGTGCGCCAAAGTAAACTTAGCATGTGTTAACCTTACAACTAATATGGTTCACACGGTTTTAAAGCACCGTGTTCTTTCATTGGCATGGCAGAAATTGGAAAGGAAATCAAAGAAATTTACACCAAGCTGTGATGTTTGAGACTTTTTTGTGCTCCACAGTATGTTCAGCATGCATGCGCCCCACAACTAACATGCCATACAGCAGGTTTACTTTGGGGCAGTGCCCAGCTGGGATCTGCTCATGTCTTTGCTATAGGGTTGCAGTTTGCGGTCATAAAGCAAGAACATATAGCAATTGGCCTTGTTATAAATGCAGCAGTATCTAGCATAGTGGATAAATTATTTAGTGTTATGATTTAAACTTTCTGGCAGGCATCAAATCTCATAACATTCATCAAAGCATCCTGTTCTTCCCTTGCCACAGCAGAAAGGAAGGAGGTCAAACATCTTTACACCATACCATGATTCCTGTGCATATTATACATAAACATACACAATATAATGTATTGGTGATGGAAATCATGATATCTACATCATTACAGAATCCAGTTGCAGCACCAGCTTTCTCATGCTATGCTATAAATTGCAGTAATGTTGTATGGTGACCTAAATATCATGGTGGTACCATATTGCCATTCCTGTTCTTATAGGTAGCAATTTTTTTATCATGAAATTCATTTTGTATCCTTATGATCATATAAAGGGCAGATAAAGTATTGTGTTTCTATACAAAAACCTTTGTATTGTGTTACTTTAAAGAATCACTTAATGCTTAAAATCCTGACTGGTTGTAGCTTTGTGCAGACACATGGCTATTGTATAGCACAGTAGGCTGTATAGCTGAAGACCAGGTTTCTGTCCAAATTGACCACTCTAAGGTGCACCATATAGGGAAAAGCAAGTAGAGCAGCTCTCAGGAGGAGGGTAACTCTGGTCTCTTCCCCCTCCTGCTTAGGTGACCCAGCAAGACGTCAAGAAGGAAAACCCACTTCAGTTCAAGTTCAGGGCAAAGTTCTTCCCCGAAGACGTGTCTGAAGAGCTGATCCAGGAAATCACACAACGCCTGTTCTTCCTGCAGGTAAGCTATAAAAGCTATATATAAAAAAAACTATATAAGCTAAAAAAAAAAAATATATATATATATGTATGTATGTATATATGTATGTATGTATGTATGTGTATATATATATATATATATATATATATATATATATATATATATATATATATATATATATATATATATATATATATATATATATATATATATATATACACATACATACACACACACACACACACACACACACACACACACACACACACACACACACACACAGGCATGCACTCCTGGTCTCCCTATTGCTCTCTCTGTCCTTTTTTTCTCCTTCCTGGTATAATTTTTGTATAATTAGCTTTTAACTACACAGCCCACACTTTCATTTTCTCCCTCAGTTAATCTCTCTCTCATTGACATAATTTCTGGCGGTCTTCATTTTCTTCAACTTATCTCTCTCCAGCACTCCCTGTTCTTGGCAAGCACTAATGTCTCTCTCTCCCTCTCTCTCTCTATTCCCGGGTTATTACGGTCAGGTGAAAGAAGCCATCTTGAACGATGAAAATTACTGTCCCCCCGAGACCGCCGTCCTCCTGGCCTCCTACGCAGTCCAGGCCAAGTACGCCGACTACAACAAAGACATCCACAAGCCCGGCTACCTCACCAACGACCGCCTGCTGCCGCAGAGGTGAGTGGAGGGGAGGGAGGCGTGTGTGAGGGGTTGCAGGCTCAGCCATTTGTCGTTGTGGGAGTGGAGGAGGAGGCGGCGAGTATGAGGGGGAGGGGGAGGAGGGGTGGGCGTAGGGGGGGGTCTACAGCTTGTATGGCGGGTCTACAGCTTGTGATTAATTGTATGTAAAGGTGTCAGAGCACCAGCTTATACCGTGTCTCCTTAAATTGCTGGTCTTAGCGTTTTGTTACAGTTGTAGGTGTGTGTTTGTGTGTGTGTGTATGTGTGTATGTGTTGGTGTTTGTGTGTCTGTGTGTGTGCCCCTGTGCCTGACTCTGGGCATGCGTGCTTTGAAACTATAATGAGACGTCCCAGTGGCAGAGGCAGCTTTCAGCTTTGAAGCCCTGCAGTAAATTACCTTGTTAACTACACACGAGCGGAAGGAAGGCGGGAGAGGGGCTGTGGTGGGGGCGGGTGGGGGTGATGGGAACTCCTCCAGCTGGGCTCTGTGCTTGAACTTGAACTTCAGTGTGGCCCGCGACTCCATTCAATCCAGGTGTTCCCCTCTTTGTTATTGGTCTGGTGGCGTGGTTGATCTGTGGCTAGAGGGCCTCACTTGCATGTTTACAGGAAGTAGCACTTCTATAGGAGGGGGGGCAGCAAACCAATATTTATTTATTCTTATTTTAATGATTTTAAAGGGCCGTTCACACCTACAACGATAGCTATAAAGATAATTATAACTATAACTTTGTAAAAATTGTTTAAACTTTAGTGAATAGTGCTGTTCACATATCAACTATAACGGCAATGACAGGCTGAACGATGTCGTTGGGATAACTTTCAGAGCGATTTTATGAACTATAAAAGCACTGTCAGCCAATCAGAATTCATAAGAATTCACAGGACGTCATGTTCTATTAGATGTTTAAAACACGAGTAGAATGTTACCGTTAAAAAATCGTTCTTCAGTGTGGACGCCAATATCGTTGTAGTTATAGTTGTCATTATTGTTATAATTCTTGGTGTGAACGGACCTTTATTATTTATTCATTTCTGAAAGAGAAGGAGTTGTCGGAATAAAGACCACAAGTGTGTAGGATCCGTAGGAGAAAGTGTACCTTGTTAAGTAAAGAGGCTAATGGGCAGATTAGTGGGCCAAGCTGTGCTTTATCATGTCATGCATTGACCTGAGACATCTGTTTTGTGTTTAGGAGGATGGCATTCATAAGGATTGCATTCATGCACTGTGGCCCATTAGATTACAGCTTTTTAATTCAATTAGGAATGAAATCGATAATGGCTCTTTCCCAGTGGATTAATCCTTCACCGAAATGCTCTTGTTTGCTTAAACTTGAAGATAAAAAAATGGTCTAGCCCTTACACACACAGACAAACTCTTTGTCACAGTCTTACCCTGCCAGGTTGCTGTTGTGTTCGCCTGCACAAGCTGTCCTTGAGTGACTTAGTGAATTTTTTCTCTCTCTCTCTCTCTCTCTCTCTCTCTCTCTCTCTCTCTCTCTCTCTCTCTCTCTCTGTCTCTCTCTCTCTCTCTCTCTCTGTCTGTCTGTCTGTCTGTCTCTCTTTCTCTCTCTCTCTCTCTCTCTGTGTCCCTCTCTTTCTGTCTCTCTCTCTCTGTCCCTCTCTTTCTCTCTGTCTCCCTCTCTTTCTCTCTCTCTCACTCTGTCTGTCTGTTTCTCTCTCTCGCTCTCACTCACTCTCTCTCTCGCTGTATGTTTCTCTCTCTCGCTCTCACTCACTCTCTCTCTCGCTGTATGTTTCTCTCTCTCGCTCTCACTCACTCTCTCTCTCGCTGTCTGTTTCTGTCTCTCACACTCTGTGTCTGTTTCTCTCTCTCTTTCTCTCTCTCTCTCCTCTGCATTGCAGAGTTCTAGAGCAGCACAAGCTGACCAAGGAACAGTGGGAAGACAGAATACAGACCTGGCACGAGGAACACAGAGGCATCCTCAGGTACTCTCTCTCTCTCTCTCTCTCTCTCTCTCTCTCTCTCTCTCTCTCTCTGTCTCTCTCTCTCTCTCTCTACCAGTTTATTTATCCCTCATCTCTTCAGGCCATTCATTTCAGTGAAGCCATTTTGTTTACGACACAACCTCCCCTTACCGCTCTCACTGTAAAAGCCTACTCTTGTGCCAGTGTCGTCTCTGGCTTTCACCACCTCACATAACCCCCTCAGCATTTGTTCCCTTCAAACTGTTTTTGGGGTAGAAATAAGATTTTGCATTGTTGTCCAAAGGCTCCTCAGTAAATTGCTTTTGAATTGTTTACCCCTCTGGCTCAGTTAGACTTCGCCATGCCATATCTGTTTGGTCTTAGTCTGTTTTTTCATTGTTGGTACTTTTGTGTTACTGTTGTTGTATGATTGTTATTACCTTACGGTGTTTGTGTATGTGTAACCGGCCTTCTGTGCGTGAGCAGAGAGGACTCGATGATGGAGTACTTGAAGATTGCACAGGACCTGGAGATGTACGGGGTGAACTACTTCGAGATCAAGAACAAGAAAGGCACAGAGCTGTGGCTGGGGGTGGACGCGCTCGGCCTCAACATCTACGAGCATGCGGACAAGTAAGCCCACCGATTCCCACTCTCGTTAGTCACAAAAGGGAAAAAAGATGGACGGATGGATGATAAATAGATAGCTGTTGTGTCATTCAGATGAATCACAATAGTGCAGATTTGAATAAAATTACGTACAGATACATGTAGGCTATGTTTGGTATTCCCATAGTTTTTCTTTTTTTGTCTTGTTTAGAACACTTTGCTGTTACGCCACCCCCCTTCTTTTCATCCATTCAGCCACTCTGTGTGCCTGTGTGTGTGTGTGTGTGTGTGTGTGTGTGTGTGTGTGTGTGTGTGTGTGTGTGTGTGTGTGTGTGTGTGTGTGAGCCACCTTTTCTCCAGTTACTCCATACTTGAGCCTTAGCCAAGTACTTTCCCACAGGCCTTGTCTCGGAGCAGAGCTCCATTGGCTGTGTAGGTGTTTGAAATATGGCATCTGGTGTAATCAGGCCTGTGCTAACCCATCCGGCGCTTGGTGAGATCTGCATGTACGGACAGAAGAGAAGCACTGTCATAAAAATAAACTCATCAGAATGTAGGATTGACGTGGCTTACTGGAAGACGTGGTGTATTATACGTTATATTTATTTCATTAGTTACCAGCCATTCGTTTTTGGCCGAGTATTAGATTAGCTGTTTCCGATTAATATTTACCTGTATACGTCTTTGTAGTTAGGTTTATACTTTTTTCTGATTTGTATTTGATATGTATTTTGAAAATGTACCTTAGTGTTTTTGTTTATAATATGGTGTTCTACATCGCATTCGAAACCGTAAGTGTTATTTCAGAGTTGAGTCAGGCCTAGTATTAAAAAAAAGAAAACAGATTAGAATCATAGGGGCCCTTCAGCCTGAAGAAGTCAAACAAGATATGTTGTGAACAGCGAAATTGGCTAAACCGCAACTTGTTTTCGTCCTGTTATGTAATCCCTGTGAAGCTGGGAACTGGGAGTAAGTGAATGAATGAATGAATGAATGAATGCGGTCGGCCGTGATCGATTGGAGCAGCCGGACAGACAGGCGCTGGTGTGGTGTGGTGTGTGTGCCTGTGGTCAGTGACACGGTCAGCTGGTGAAACCCGAGTGCCCGGTGGCTCGTACTGTATGTGCGCGCTGTAGCTCTGATGAGTCACGCAGCACGCAGCCCCCCCACGGCCCCCCGGCTCTGAGTTACTGCCTAATAACCTCCGAGACGGCCACTTACGCCTCCAGACTGATAGAGGGCATGTGAATCGGGGCGGGGGGCGGGGTGGGGTGGGGGCGATAAGGTCTAAGGAGTCACACATAAGCTGCTCTTTCCCCATCAGCACCCCTTGGTCTCGTCTGCGCTGCCCTGTGAATGCTGGCTCGGGCCTAAATTGCTCCAAATCAAAGCTCTGACTGTGACCTTTCCAGTGGATATTTATGGTTAATGGCCTAACCTTAGTCGTGAGATTAAACTGTCAAACGCCACAGAAGCTATTGCACACACAGTTGACAGGCCCTAGTGAATTTATCTAGCAGCACATTTGCAAGGCCCCAAAACAAAAGTCAAGGAGGAAAGAAGATGGTCTTTTTAAATGTCGTGAGGGGCAGCATGGTGGATGGGGAGTGGGGGTGGCAGGCTGGGTTGGGTGGGCTTTAAGACCCCTTTAGAGAGGGTCTCTGATCGAGTCAGGACTGATCTGGCCTGAACAGCTTTTTTGGTAGCTATCGCCCCCTGATGGCCAGGGTAAGAAAGTTTATTTGGTTGAAATGCTGGAACTCACGTTGCCTCATCTGTTGTTCTGTTGTTCTTGTGTTTTTTTCCCCCATCATCAGACTAACACCAAAGATTGGATTCCCATGGAGTGAAATCAGAAACATCTCATTCAGTGATAGAAAGTTTGTCATCAAGCCGATAGACAAGAAAGCTCAAGTAAGTGTAGTATCTGCCAAGTCATTTCTTTAGAGACGCTTGAAGTTGTGGCCAAACTGGCACAGCAGTCAAACTGAAAATACTGTAAAGCATAATGTACAGTATTACAGAAAATACTGTAAAGCATTGTTCCCCCTCTAGAGGCAAGAGGGGAAACACAAAATCAAAACACAAACAGAATTTGGGGGGGTTGTAAATTAAGTTTTAAAATGTAAACATTATCAGTGAAATCAGTGTTACAGTTTACTTGCTGTTAATTATTTACATATAGTACTCTAAAAGCAAGATTGTATCCTTCCCTTACTATGGCTTCATTTCAAATATACCAAAGTGGGCCTACCATAACAAAACATGCATCCATTACTTTTGTGGTCTGCACATGTGTATGTGTGTATATATGCACAAACGGTTTCATACCGCCCTGCAGGACTTTGTGTTCTTCACGGAGCGGTTGCGGATCAACAAGCGCATCCTGGCCCTGTGCATGGGCAACCATGAGCTCTACATGAGGAGGAGGAAGCCCGACACCATAGAGGTTCAGCAGATGAAGGCCCAGGCCAGGGAGGAGAAGCACCAGAAGCAGATGGAGAGGTATGTTTTGTTACACTACATTACATTACATTATGCTAAGCAGTAGGGCTGCACAATATATTGAAAATATTATGGTATCGCAATATACAATATCATGATATACATATCACAAAACATGGCTTAGCTGCAATAAATGGGACATTATATGTGGAGCGTGTAACATCTTACAGTAAAGATATTTGTGAAATCAAATGCAGTCTTACTGCCCTTGATATCCAGCCCCATAGGCTGCGCACTGGCTATGGCCTAGCGGTGAAGATTAAGCTGAAAGATGTAAAAAACTATATTTAAATGTTTAAACTATATTAAAAAATGTAAATTTTTATTTATCGCAAAACATATCGTCATCACAACATTCAGCAATGTTACCACATATCGCACATTTTTCCAATATTGTGTAGCTCTACTAAGCAGATGTCAAAGCAGCTGTCAAGTTGCAGGCAACTGGACTTCTTTTTTGGAGCCTTTTCACCTTTCATCCAAAAGGCTTCTTTAGTTCTGAACTTCTTGCATGAAAAATATATTTTTTAAATATGTTGTGACAAATTGAGGTAGACAAGTAGCTCCAGACAGACGCATAAAAATGTGAACTTGCAGAAACGAATCAATAACAAACAGATGGGAAGTGCTTTTGGTTTGAATCCAAGAGCAGTTTAATTCCTGCCGCTCTGTCCGTTGTGTGCCATTGCTGTCCTAAGGGCAGAAACGCATCAAGATTCATGTACGTCTTCATTAAGTACTAAGCAGATGGTCCTAATCAAAGCTACTTGCAAGTAATGGTCAACAATGCACCCATCAAGTCTACCCTACGAAGCCAAAAGGCATAAACTACATATTGTCAAATTGAGTTTAGACTGGGAAATGACTTTCTAACACATTCTTTGTCTTGTGTCTGAATCTTTTGCTTCTTTCTGTTAAGAAAGTAGATGAAAACATCAGTATTATACCTACAACGTTTGACTGGGTGGTATGAAAACGTTAAAGGCATTTTTCTCAGTTTCTATGTTCACGCAGAGTTACTGCACTTTGCCTTTGTAGGGCAGAAGTGTGAATACTTCTTGGGAAATGAACTCATGAACTCGATCTACCAAAACAAGTGACAGAGAATTACAACACCATTTCTTCTCTGAGCTGACTGGCTAGCTGCAATGACTTGGTGATTGATGATGTGATTTGTGCTGAGTTAAGACTCTCTCTCTCTCTCTCTCTCTCTCTCTCTCTCTTTCTCTCTCTCTCCAAGGGCCCAGCTGGAGAAGGAGAAGAAGAAACGGGAGCACGCGGAGAAGGAGAAGGAGCGCATCGAGAGGGAGAAGGACGAGCTCATCGAGAGACTGCGGCAGATCGAGGAGCAGACGTTAAAAGCACAGAAAGGTGTGTGTGTGTGTCTGGCAGTTCAGAGTACACACACCACACACACACACCCAAGCACACACCCCTTTCAGTAACACTTTCTATGGAGCTTGTATTCACAGGACTCTATAAAATGCATTCATAAAGGTTAATAATGCATTCATAAAGTATATTGAAACTATTCACACCTATTTATACATACCCATGACTGTACTCCTAAGGCATTATAATGCTGTCTCATAAGCCCTATTCCAACTTCAAGTAACACAGTACTTCTTCACAGTACTTACTTCTTGGTTATAAAGCTTCACCTGCCTAGGAGTGCAGTAATGAGTATGTATAAATCGTTATGAATACTAATTTCAACCTTTATTAAGCTTTAGGAACGTTTATAGAATTGTATGAATACAAGCTTCCTAGAAAGTGTTAACCACCTCTCTAATGCACTGTACCTCTGCATCTTTCACTTTCGTACACCCTCAGCCCCGTATGCATGCACATCACTCACATCCAAATCCCCCTGTATCAGCACTCCCTAAATCCCAGCTCCTGGCCTTCACTGCTAGCGGAAAGGATTAGGCAGTTGTTGGACAACACTTGGGGAAATTCAGCATGTGGACCAAGCCAGAGCTGGAAGATGTTGTGCTTGTGTTTGGAGAATGGGCCCTCTGCCATGCAGTGTGCTCAAAGTCCCATAAGCAGAGTCACTGCTCACTTACTCTTAATGATAAAAAAAAAAATGGATGCATACAGTTGGACGTGTTTTCATCCGCAATTTTTAACACGGTCAAAAGACTGAAGAGACAGAACAGAGCAATTAGATTGGCTTGGGAGATGAATTGGCAACACGTTTGTGTTCACAGGAAGTGTAGGGAGTGTGGCGCCCTCAGTCGTTCTCATTTGTAATACAGTTCTTTTTCCGTTTCACACAGCGACTCCTGTTTGTTTGTTTTTTTACAATGTAGTTTGTGCATGATGGCGGATGGACATTGCCATTCCTGGTTCAGTGAATCCTGTGGTGGTGTTGTGCCTGTTACCAGATGGACAATGCCATTCTTGTTCCAAATTGATTTCAGTGTCTGGATTGTAAATGAGAGGTTAATTGAACAACTGTACGCTACATTCTTCAGACTTGTCACTAAACTGCACATTCATCCTCCTGTGTGTATGTGCTTGTGTGTGTGCTTGTCTGTGTGTGTGTGTGCTTGTCTGTGTGTGTGTGTGCTTGTCTGTGTGTGTGTGTGCTTGTCTGTGTGTGTGTGTGCTTGTCTGTGTGTGTGTGTGCTTGTCTGTGTGTGTGTGTGTGTGTGTGTGTGTGTGTGCTTGTATGTGTGTGTGTGTGTGTGTGTGTGTTTGTGTGTGTGCTTGTCTGTGTGTGTGTGCTTGTCTGTGTATGCGTGTGTGCGTGCGTGCTTGTGTGTGTGTGCGTGCGTGCTTGTGTGTGTGTGCGCGCGTGCTTGTGTGCGCGCGTGCTTGTGTGCGTGCGTGCTTGTGTGTGCGCGTGCTTGTGTGTGCGCGCGTGCTTGTTTGTGTGTGTGCTTGTGTGTGTCTGTGTGCGCGCATGTGTGTGTGTGTGTGTAACAGAGCTGGAGGAGCAGACGCGCAAGGCCCTGGAGCTGGACCAGGAGCGCAAGCGGGCGAAGGAGGAGGCGGAGCGGCTGGAGAAGGAGAAGCTGGCGGCGGAGGAGGCGCGTGCAGCACTCGCCAAACAGGCTGCAGACCAGATGAAGAACCAGGAGCAGCTCGTACGTCTCCTCCCCCTTACTACTACGACTACTCGCGTCCCCTCTCCGCATTACACTGTTAGGGCTCATTTCCACCAAACACTCTGCGTGTACAGCGCGTGCCCGTTTTCTGTCCGTGTTCGTTTAGAATGCACGTTAACAGATTAGACCATTTCCACTGCAGTCGTGATCTGAGCGTATTCTGTCCATATACAAACCTATTGTACACGGATACACGCTGTACACGCTCAAGTCGGTGGAAATGAGGCCTTAGAGTCTTAGAGGGGTGGAAATTACATGGGGCAACTTTTTAAGAAACGTTGCTGGCCAACAATATGATAGGCTTCTCGTATTGTAAATTTGATGATCACATGAATTTGCATGCTGATAATTAAGTTAAATAAGTTTCCTTCTACTACTCGTCACCTCTTCGCATTTCGCTGTTAGTCTTGTTAGCTATGAACTTGATTTGGCTGTATGTATTTGAGGTCCTGGTGCATTTCTTGGAGCCCATAGTCAGAACTTTTATTGAGTTTAGTCTTTAGTGAAATTGGCCTAACTTTACTGATTAACCAGCAGTCAAGAGGCAATGTAGAATTTTGATGTGAAAGAATCGAAGTATTTAATAATAATAATAAACTTTACTTGTATAGCACAGTTCATACATGCAAGATGCAGCTCAAAGTGCTTTACAGTTTAGCAGGGTTGTTACAAGACAACATTTCTTGCGGTTCAGTGGTGTCGGAGCAGATAAATACAGTAGCAGACTGACTCTTGCATGAACAAAGGTAGGCAGTCCTTGTAGGACCTAGTCAGCAATCTTTGTAGTCCAGTGGCGCTAGAGCTATGCAACGCCCTGTTTAGGAAACAAATGTTGTGGAACAAATGTTTTTTAATGCTATTCATTTTCCTAGCACAGAAGCCTTTGCTTTTTAGCTTTAAACTAATGTAGCTGTAAGCTCTAACTCTCAACTGCTGCAGAACACTACTCAGACTCCCTTTTAACCAGAGGTGCTACTTGCTGCTGCTAACTCCAGGAGACCCTCAGTCTCTCTCCTGGCCCTGGCCCTGACCCGTGGGTGCTTGTCCTGCCTCTTGCTCCCTCACAGGCCGCAGAGCTGGGGGAGTTCACCGCCAAAATCGCCCTGCTGGAGGAGGCCAAGAGGAAAAAGGAAGAGGAGGCCACCGAGTGGCAGCACAAAGTAAAGCCCCGCCTTCCTCCGTCTCCCCCTCCGCCGCCGCACCCGTCTATCCGCCCCTCTCTCCATGCCTTCCTCCCTCCCTTCTCTCTTATCTGCCTCATGCATGCAACATGCTAGTAGCAGTTACTGCCAGCACACCAGTAGCAGTTAGCCTAGAGTAGACTACTAACTACCAGTGCCAGTTGGCCTAGATAACTAACTACCAGAGCAAGTTGGTCTAGACTGCTACCTAGCAACACGCCTTGTAGCAGTTGGCCTAGACTGTTAACTACTAGTAGCAGTTGGCCTAGACTACTAAATAGCTACATAGCATTAGTAGGCTAGAGACTACCCACTAGCAACACAACAGCAGCCTAGACTACTGCCTAGCAACACACCACTAGCAGTTAGCCTAGACCACTAACCATCAGCACACCACTGGCAGTTAGCCTGGACCTCTAACTATCATAACTACCAGCACACCAATGGCAAGCTACACTACTAACTAGCACTCAGAAGTGACAGTACTATGGATCAATTGGCAATATGGTGAATGTGTGTGAATCAATCGAGGATCTCGGTGCTCTGCATTTCAACAGAAACCCATGCTGCACTGGCTGTGTGTGTGTGTGTGTGTGTGTGTGGCTGTGTGTATGTGTGTGTGTTGGTTTGTTTGTGTGACCCTATCTGTGTGCCTGCGTAGAAAACCTAATCTTGAAAATGCATATGAAAATCTATGCTTTTTAATCCTCGCCATCTGCACACCAGTGCACGATTCCTCTAGCATTACTTTATAATGAAGCTTAATTACCTTGGATATAATGTACATTTTTTATCACTACTGTATAGTCATATTAATATATCATATATTATACATTAATATCACAAATGTATTTTCAGCTGTATGCGGTACGGATAAGTACTTAAACACACCTACAGTGGTCGCTATGATATTCCCCATAGCCAGATGCTTATGTGGAGTAGCCAAGAGGTCATCACTCAGCAGTAAGGCTGACCCATGTGTTCTGGCCTAGTATGGCCTTCAGCCTTTCGACCTGAGGTTTGGGATTAAGCTTTGATCGTGCTGAAATCCCCTCCCTCTCTCCCTCCCCCCACGCCCCACACTGAGGAGGTGTGCTGTAAGTGGGTTATCCACGCCTTTGCACAGCCACCCAAAAGCAACCTGTACATGTTTGTGTACGGTTCTAGGGTTCGGATTTGTCTTGAATGAACTAACTGTGCAGTAGTTGGGAAGGATTGCCCTCTTCTGGTCATGGCTGGAAGTGCATGAAGTGTTGAGTGGAAAGATTGGGTGCATTTGGCACTGGCATACCAACCCACTTAATTTATTAACAGTCAGCTATTTGACATTTCACACTGATGGAAGAATGAAATCCTGAACATGAAAGGCATGATCTGATAAATGTCATCTACTTCCTCGTCTTCCTTCATTTTTTATTCCTGTACCTTTCCCGTAATTGTAAAACCTTATTTTAGCAGTCCCTTTTACAGTGCATTCACACCATTAAGTACATTTAATGAATGTGTAACAACATGATATTAGGTTCATATTATATAGTTATACTATAATAAATATGTAATATTAAATATATTATGTTACATTTTATTATATTATACCGTACCTTAGGGTTAGGATTAGGGCTAGGGTAAATATACGTAGTGTAAGTACATCATGTTGACACACACTGTTAGGTACCATTAAAAATAAAGTGTTACCATAACTTGTCTCTCTCTTATGCTCCATTCTCATTTTGTTTCTTGTATTGTGCCTCTGTTGATATGTCTGACTTATTTTTTTTTATTTCCTGTAAAATATGCCTTTATTTTGTTACCACTACTTTTAAAACGTGTCTCTTTTTACATTTCTACATACCTAATGTTATTTCTGTATTTCCAGTAAAATGTCTCTCTCTTTCATTACCCCTCCCATACTTCTAAAATGTGTCTCTCCTTGTTTGATCTCATTTCTAATGTAATTTCTGTGTTTCCTGTAAAATGCCTCTTTATTCTGTTTCCCCTCCCATATTCCTAAAATGTGTCTCTTTTATATGATCTAATTTCTAACATTATTTCTGTGTTTTCTTGTAAAACGTCTCTTTATTTCGTTCGTACCCATCCCATACTTCTAAAATGTGTGTCTTGTGTATGATCTCACCTCTAATCCTATTTCTGTGTTTCCTGTGTGGCGTCTCTTCCGCTCCCTCTCCCCCTGCAGGCCATCTCTGCGCAGGAGGACCTGGAGAAGACGAAGGAGGAGCTGAAGGCCGTGATGACGGCCCCCGCGGCGGGCGCGGGCGAGAACGAGCACGACGAGCAGGATGAGAACAGCGCGGAGGCCAGCGCCGAGCTCGCCAGCGACGCCATGAACGACCACCGCAGCGAGGAGGAGCGCGTCACCGAGGCGCAGAAGAACGAGCGCGTCAAGAAGCAGCTGCAGGTGACGTGCTCGTTAATCGGTCTCGTATCACTTGGTGTGGACCCTGATCACACGCCCCTCTGTCTTTATTCACATTGCTTTTATCTGTCAGAGACAATGTCAGCTTTATTGTCAAATCTTCCATATGTGCAGGACATGTGCAGAATTAAAAGTATGTTACTCTCGGATCCGCGATGTAGTCAAACAGATGATATTCAAAATATAAAATTTTGTGAGCTAGGGAAATTAAGAGCTTAGCTAAGTACAAAGAGCTTAAAGACAGTAAATATTATTAAAAAACACATCATAACAAAGATGAGTTAAGTATACACAGACAGAAAGTGCCTTACAAGGTAAATGTACAACTAACAGGAAACTGAGACACGAAGCAATGTGCACTTGAGTAAACTAATAACAACTTATTCACAACACACCACCTTTGTCCATACTGTGCTCTAAATGGTAGATACGTTTGTCTATCTGTTTATCTTTCTCCCTGACACTCTCGCATTTGTGTTTTCTCCCCTCTTCCTCCTCCAGGCTTTAAGCTCGGAGCTGGCTCAGGCACGAGACGACAACAAGAAGACGCAGAACGACGTCCTGCACGCGGAGAACGTGAAGGCGGGCCGGGACAAGTACAAGACCTTGCGGCAGATCCGGCAGGGGAACACCAAACAGCGCATCGACGAGTTCGAGTCCATGTGAGGGGAGAGAGGGGGAACACAGAGGCCTGACAGCCCCCGTTGCCTTGGAGGCTGACCGCCCTCAAGCCTCCAGTCCAGCCTGCTCCGCACCTCACCCCTGCCCCACCCCCCAAACAAAACCCCCAGTGAACCCCAAACCCCCTGGTGAACCCACCTAACCCCAAGTCCCAAACCCATTCTTATCCCCCCGTGACCCTGTCTCTGAACAGCGAACCCCTCCAAACCTGCAGAGAGGCCAGAGGGGGCTGCTTTTGCCCCCCCTCATGCTATGCCAAAGCTCTCTCCGGCCAGCCCAGCCCAGCTCAGTCCAGCCTGCACCCCCTCCGCCCAGCTCCTGCCACCTACCCCTGGATGAACCCTCTTCAAGCAGGAGCAAGTGACGAATCATGACTTACAAACTGCTTTGGATTTGTTTTTTTTGTTTTTTTGGATTTAGGTGATATAAGGATAACTAAAGATGCTTACAGGTCTAATTTTAAGAAAAAAACGTGACGGAAGAGAACAAAATAAAGAACAAACATGCTTTTATCTAAATGGCCATTTACAGCTTAACCTGTTTGTTTTTTGGATGCTTTTGTTTGGCTAGATGTATGCTTTAAAAAAAAAAAACAACTTTATTTTACTTAACCCCCCAACTTTATTTTATCACTCTTCAAGCTTTTTAGGTTCTCCAGCCCTGTTGCCATGGTATGTGGGTGACCTCTGTTACAGGTGTAGCCCCTTATATGGGCGTGTTGTTTGGAACTGTCGCTTCCATGGCAACTGTGCTTGACCTGTTTGACCCACTGATTGTTACAGAAAGAAGAGGAAAAAAATAAGGCGTACGTTTCCCCTCTTTGCCCCTCGCCCCTATTCCATCCACAGCTGGGCACGTTCTCGGCCGGTTGTACCAGTGTGAGGATGGAGCCGTGTGGTTACCTAAAGGATAATTGTGTGCCGTGCGTGAGTGCATAACTTGTATGCATGTGCTTTTTTGTATGAGGTCTGAATGTGAAGGAGGAAATGTAACCAAAATATATAAAAGGATCACCAAAGGGAAATCGTGACTTCACTGACAGCTTTTTCTTTCTCCACCTCTCCTCTTCAAAGTTTTCCGTCTTGAGGAATTCAGGGAGGCGAATGATGCTAATGTAATGTTGTAACCTGTAGACTGGAATGGAATTAATGGAAACTCCTGGTTTAAAGAAATGTTCTCTGTAGAGCACCAACTGGTTAAGCTATCGTTCACGAGTGATGTAAGCTCTAGACATGGCCACTAAAGTGTGGCATTTTTTTTTTTTTTTTTTTGCATGGGGTATCAACTACTCAGTGAGAGCCATCAGTTTTGTAAGGTACACCTTCCTGATGACGGTCCTCCTTTTTTATTAACACCCCTTCTCAAACTCCTCAAACTCTTTTTTTTTTTGGCCCTTCCCCAGGGGCTCACTCCACTGTTTGATGGCCAGTTGTCATAAAGATGGTTTTCCCTGCCTGCTGGCTCACAAAGGCCCGGCAGTAGAGACGCACAGACAGACATGGCAAGGAGATGCACTGGAGGCCTCAGTAGTCAGTGTGCCTGTCTGTGCGTCTGTAATTGTGTGTGTGTGTGTGTGCGTGCGTGCATACGTTTGTGTGTGTGCGTGCGTGTGTGTGAGAGAGATCTGATGTTTTGTATTGGAAACAGCATCAGTGTATGCAAATAAGCGATTGATTTTGTGAAATCTGTGTGTGTGAAAGGGAGGTCATAATGTCTACATGTTGGCATGATTTGTGGTGATGAGTGTGTTTGAGAGAGTTTTTTTGTGTGTGTGTGTGTGTGTGTGTGTGTGCGCATGTGAATGTGACAACTCTGGGCCTTTCTGGCCAGAGAGCATATGAAAACATCGGTCCTGATTGGAGGACGGCTCTCTACCTCATAATTGCACTCATGGCAACTGGCCAATCAAACGCTGGTTGAGGACGGCCATCTTGGAAGCCCGTTAATTTTTCCTGTACAATGACCCCCAATGCTTGTCTGTGTGCATGGGTCCTAATTCACTAGTCTGTTGTACTGACTGCACTACAAATACAGTTCCTGTTGGAGGTACCGGATGCAGTGATTTAGTGTGGCACTCCAGGAATGACAAAAATTAGTTTGAGTTTTGCAAAGAGCTTTTTGTTTCCCTTTAACAAAAGGGTGCATTTAGTTTGGAGATGGTTGATGGTTGGCTGATTTGTGCAGACCAGGAGAGTTTCGCATAATGCTTCAGCATGGGCCTGCACAATTTAAGTCTGTTACATTTCACAGTTGGAGTATCTGTGGAAATGTGTACCTTTTTTGTTTTGTTTGCTTGTTTATTTCCCCTGAACGTGAAGTGGAAGTGCTGAAGGGTTGGTCCCACCCAGGTCTTGTTTTCTGTTTCAAGCGCCAGTGTTTGGTCTCCGTTGGCGTGTGTGGTACCTAAAGTGCCACAGGGCAACTGGAAGAATGTATCCTCGATAAAACTTCAGCAAAGCTGATCTATTTTTCTGTGAATGCGATCCAAGTCTCAGGGCACTTGGGTCATTTCAGCAATGTTCCCGTTTGTGGAGATGGTTGCACTTTGGGAAACTGTGTGAGGGAAAGCGTTAACGTGTGTGTATGTGTGTGTGTGTGTGCATGTATGAGGTCATTTTGTAAAAAAAGAAAAAGGGGAAAAAAAAGAGTTGAACAGACTGGTTATGTTCTGGCAGAACGGGAGGAAAATATATATTCTTATTGTACCAAATCATCAGTGAAGTCTGTTGCATTATAGACTTTAAAAGGACGGGCCCTTTAAAACGACACTGTGTTGTGCTTGACTTACCCCTATCCTTCTCACTGCAACAACAATCTTTGACTCAGCTGCTCCCCCTAGTGTTTCAAGAACAGGTTGAGACTGAAGGATTATGGTCATCAATTGGACCTTATAAGGTGAATTATTTAATTTATGCTCCTGCTTCTGTTCCAGGGCAAACTGTCTTTGACATTAGTCGCATAATGAATATTAGGTTTAAATTAAATATTTTGTGAAAAACAAGTCCAAGATGAATCATTTTCCCATACACTCCACGGAAATCTAATATTGTAGCAGGAGCATTTTGAATTAAAACTTTCTTTTTTTATGTTCTATTTGCAAACACGTGTTTTGTTTTCACGGTCCATTTTAAGGCATCTGCAGACAGCTAGGTCATGTATGTTGGCATGAAGCCAGAGTTTGTAAGCACTTGTTTGGGTTTAAGATGCTAAAGTGGGCTTAAATGTGTAAGCCTGTCTTAGTTTTAAGGACACTTGTCTGCGTAGAAGGGTTGTTTTTGCCATAGTGTGAAAAAGCAGTTGATCAAAAAAAAAAAAAGTGCTTCCAGTTGAATTTTTCTTTTTGTTACGCTTTTTGAAATCGAACCACCAGCGTTATTAGCATGCTACTTATTTAATGGACGTTTCACCCAAACTCGCACAGTTCTTAAAACACCTGTCATTTCACGAATAGTCTGCTATGATCAAAACGTTTTTGGCAGTGTTCTGTCGAGTATTTTTCCCAGTACGTGTTGCAAGAATTGTGTCATTTGGGTCAAAGCGTCCGCTGTAAAAGTGTAAAAATGTGCTACTTACAGACTACAGTGGCATGAGGCTGTTCGGAGTTGTGTTACACCTTTTGTTTGTATTAGTTGAAACTTTTTGGTTGTGTGTTTCCCGGATGGACGGGGGGGAGGGCACCCGATGAACCCCCATCCCCATCCCCACCCACACCCCCACCCCCCTTGGGGTCTGGGCTTCAGTCACACAGGAACCAGCTGTCAGTGTTTGCTGTTTGTTTTTACTATCCATTGCTATTATTGTTATTATTTGTGCATATTAGAATTCTGTTACATAGAGACCAATAACACATTATGGAGCCTTTATCCATTACTTCAAGCATTGGTTCACAATAAAAATTGAAGATGTAGTGTTTGCTTTTTTGCTGTTTTTATTGCAATTATTATTATTATTTGCTAAATTTTGACATTTTTTTTTGCATCTTGAGGTTGTAGTCCAATATGCTGCATGTACATAAACATTTTTATAACGGAGAAGGAGCATTTTAGTGTCATGTTGTGTCATTTGGTCATGTGCTGAAAGGTAGACATGAATCCGCTGACCTCTGGAAATGTGATCTTATTGCTCTTTTTCAGTAAGATTGTTCAGGAACACCGCCTCCTCCCTCCTCTCAACCCCATTCAAAGTTCTGATGATTGAGTTGTCAGTGTCCTCACAGTGTTTTTCAGTGAACAGAATTGGTTTCCCATCACAAAAACTGAGCATATATAGAATTTGTTGTCAACTGCAGTACAGTAACAGATTTCTCTGGAATGAGGTACTCCGCTTCACAACAGATGTGACTAATTTGTATGTACACTACGTGAGGGCATTGTATGTGAAATGTATCAATTCGAAACTTTCTGTTGTTAAAGTAGTAGTTTTATAGTTTGCAAATGCTCTCAAGTTTAACGACTGAGATTAATAAAAGAATACATATAAAATGCACAATTTATATTTGTGTAAACAAATTTACAGAATGTGACCTCAGAATTTGGGGTAAATATTTTATTTCAATAAAAATACACATTTGGAAACTTCAGACAGAGCCTCATTGAACAAACACCACATCATTTGCATTTTATTCTTTTTTTCATTTGTACACAATTCGTAATACTCAGCGACTACGACCGACTCAGTGCTCAAGAAAGCACAAGCCCACTCCAAACGCCAGGCCAGTCACACCAGTTTACTTTGGTCATCAACGACAGTAATAGAACCAGCACTGGAATGAACACAATACTTAAGCGAGTATAAAAGAACGTAACAGGAACGTTTGGAAGATACAGTTCAGCAGGTAAAGGTAACGGCGGAAACAGCACCGTAACCATCACAGGAGCAGTACCACACTCAAAACACGTAGTGTAATCCTGGACTAACACACACAGGCACTACTACTGCTATCTTCAGTGGACCGTATTTCTAAACGAGAATGATAAAGAGAGCCAGCAGTGAAACGAAAAATAGAGAAAATTCCAGCAAAGCCACGTAAAGGGCAAGAGCAGGGTTAAGCTCACAGGCAACGTCACATGATAATAAATAACAGGTGAGCACGCGAGGATATACTGTTTCTATATGGAAGAAGGAAGAAAAAACAAACAACTTGTTTGCTGAACATGGTTCAGATCATCAGATGTGTCTTAAGGACAATGCCAGTCAGAGGCATTTACTCTATGCCCAACCTCCGCCCCACTCAACACATGGTGCTGGCCGGCCAGAGAGAAGGCTCTTTTCAAAACAAAGGTGCTCTTATGGAATACTTATTTTAGGCAGCATTTTACCCTCTTTTCTTTTTCTTTCCCTCTTTCCCTCTTTTTTTTCCTTTCGACTGTCTCTCATTTGCTCTGTGGAGTGCAAAACGAAGCCTTCCTCTGACATAATGTGTAATCAATCATAAAAAGGGATATGTATCACCAGGCCGGGTGACATCCAGGGCATTATTCCAGAAAGCTGATTTAATCACTTAACTGGATAAGTTAACTCAGAGCAAGTGGTGAACTTCCTGATAGAGGCCTCTTGTGGCTTTTTTTTCTGTAGTTTCAGGTTTATCAATTACTTTGAGTTAACGTATCTGGGTTAGTTAGTTACCCCACTCACTTGGAATGCCCTCTGCTCCCCATGTTTTGAACTCGCTTGACCCAGCCAAATGAGGGATCGTGGAGTATGTAACCAAACCAAACCTGTCTGGTTCAAATTAATTTAGGAACTATACAAAGATTTAGCAACTTTGTTTCCTTTTTTCCTCTTTTGTGTCTTACAAAATTACTGTAAAAGGTCAAATTGATCAAGAATATAGTTTATAGTTTCCAATGCAATAAATAATCTACACAACCACAGTCCCTGTACCTCCTATATCTAAACAGATGCATTTTATGCATTTGTTTCATTGAGAAAAAAACCCTTTGAAGTAGAGCTCCAAACATTCTGGTAAATGTTGATAAAATGTTGCCAAAAATAGTTCATAAATTACTCATGTACTACCAACTGTACATAACGTGTGTATACCTTTTCATAAATTATATGTTTATAAACAACTCTGATTTAAGTTAATAAGATACAATTTGTATCAACAAGGACAGGTATTCTCTGACCACCAAGGCTCACAATTTTCCAGTTGTCACCAGCATTTTCGATGGACTTCGATGCCCATCGAGATCCGACAAGGACGACTGTCATTACATTAAGACCCGCAAAAGTCTTAATGGAGTCAGTCGCAGCAACACCCAATTTGCTGCCGTTTTGCTGTCTGACAAGAGGAGCACAAACTGCAAGGACAAGGAGCCAGAGACGTCCCTTACTAGAACTAAGGTACATAGACGTCAAGAAATGTCCGTCCCAAAACACTACACCTGTGGCTACGCGAAGGAGTTTCTCTCTTGGTAAGACTGACAGATCTACTGAAGGTCAACAAAGAGTCCCCAGCCCTGACACACACACACACACACATACACACACCCACACGTGCACACACTCATGTATATATTCCTGCATGCAAACACACTCAAACTGTGAAATGACAGAACTGAAGGGAAATAAAAGAATGAAAAAAATAAAAAAATAAAAAATAAAAACCTAGAACACTAAATATAAATAGATTCATTATATAACTTTTTGTGTATCCCCAAGAACCATTCTTTTGTGATTCGAACGGCACATGATTTTGGGGATTGAATGATTAAAACATAAAAGCAGAAACGAACCAAGTGAAGGTAAGCATTATATCACCAACGGGTATACGAGGCCAAACCAACTTCAATTAAAAAGGTGTACCACAGCGAATCCTTAAACTGCATCAAACCTAACGCAGTTACATACTTAGGTACTCGTGGTTACTAATGTGTTTGCTGTCAACCCACACTGTTGGGCAATGATAACTAATGAAGACATTACATGTCTGGAAAGGTACAAAAAATACATTTCACACAACAGCGACCTCTAGTTGTCATAGGGCATCCTCACAATAGGTACATTTTACTCCTACCGTACCGGAGCATGGTTGTCTCTGGTCCCTGGTCTGCACTCACACTGTTTAAATCAAACTGTACCAGGGCACAGTTGAGTTACTGTGTTTGCCATCACACTACGTGCGTATCATGCCAGAGTCCAACTAAAACGGACTCGAGTCTACCTCTTCCGGAGGGATCACACTGGTCAAACAAACTGGACTTTGGGGTCAAGTGTACTACGGGACAGTATGGATGGCACAGAGTGAATACGCCGACAGACAACACCAAACACACGTGTGAATGTGTCTGCATGCAGCTTTCCGTGTCTAGAGGTTGATGTTAAGCTCTGTGTAGCACTTTATAATAACTACTTCCTAATAAGCATTTATTTTGCATTTGTTAAGTGTTACTTTAGTCATCGTTTGGTAACCATTGCTTTTACACTATTTCTCAGAGTTAACAAATGCAAAATAAATGGTTATTAACGAAGTAGTTATTATTATAAAGTACTACCCTGTGATATTTTAATGCTTTTTACTTTTGGTTTTTCGTACCTCAAAATCACAAATCATCTAAATCTACACAAACCCTGGCCTCTCATATCCTCAGTTTTTGATTGCCACGAGATACCAAATTATTCTCAAATCTGATAAAAAGCAACAAAAAAGTGCCCTGTGAATCAACAGATGCTCACCTGAAAATAATAAATTCAAATAAAAATCTGTATAATATATATATCTAAAGAAAACAAACCCAAAAATAATAAATAAAGTACACATTCAGAGCTCATTCACACTTCAAGGTAGACAAATATTCTGTCAGCACTACTCTTCCCTGTCTCTGGGTCAAATGGTCAAGTGTCTGTTAGAAATTCTTCTCCTCCTCTCAAATTGAGTGAATTTGAATTTCGAACGCAGAGAAGTTCTTTTGGTAAGCTGAAGCAGTTAACATCTGAGAAGCATTTTCCAAGGATACGTACCCTAAAATATATCCCGGGATAGCCACTCATTCGTGGTTCGTTTTCCTTTGATACTAACAATTCATATTTCCTCCACTAGAGGACGACTACAGATGGTCCCAATGCCTTAAGCCTCGTGAACCTGGTGCAGTAAGTAGAAACCAAACGGGGGAGTGGAGCAGGAGTGGGGTTTGTTTTGGTTTTGGGGGCGTCAGTATGCTCCAGGCGGGCTCTTCTCTGCCAAGATGGCCGCCGCGAGCTGCTGTGCGTCGGTCACGTGCGGGTAGCGGCCCATCACCAGGCGCACCAGCTCCATGGGGAAGATGTTGCACAGGTTGTTGAACACCTTCTGCCGCACCTCCTGGTGCCGACTGATGGGGGGGGGCTCGGGGGGCTGGGAACCCAGAGAGGAGGGTGGGGGATGGGCATGGGGGTTGGGGACATGACCAGGGTGGGAAGGATGAAGAGGAAGAGGAGGAGGAGGCAGGGAAGAGGGGGGCTGGCTGGTGGTGCCACGGCCCCACGGTGCCCTCCATGCCTGCTCGCGGTTCTCTAGCGCCCCCTGGAAGGTGAAGGGCTCGTAGCAGGGCTGCGGAGGAGGAGGTGCAGGTGCAGGAGCAGGAGGCTGTGGAGGGGGCTGAAGGTAGTAAGGGTCCCATCCGGCCAAACGCTCCTGGGCCATGTATAGAGCCTTGCGCGGGAGGATGGGTGAGCCCTCGTACAGGCGTGAGTCCGACACGCTGTCAGCCCGCGTGGACGCCAGCCCTCGGCCCAGCGGCGAGTTCTGGGGGTGCACGCTTCCCGGTAGAGGGGGGCAGTCCCCCGGGCAGCTGGACCGCGCACCCACCACTTGGTGCTGGAGCTGTGGCGACAGGTAGGGGCGCGAGTGCTTGCTGAACAGAGGGGAGTCGGGGGCCTCGTCAAAGCTGTACCCGTGCTGGGTCAGGCTCTGCTGCTGCTGGGGATGGGGGTGGTGGAGGGGATGGTGGTGGTGGTGGTGGTGGTGGTGGGGCGGGTAGCCCGCCATGGGGACCGACGCCAGCAAGTGCGACTGGTGCTGATGCAGGTGGTGGTGCTGGGGGGGCGTCTGGGGCGGTGCGAGGGAGGATGGTGGCGGTGCTGCTGATGGTGTTGGGGGGTACTGGGCGACCCCCACCCGGTGGTGGTGGAGGTGGTGTTGGTGTTGGTGATGCTGATGGCTGCTCAGGTGGTGGTGGTGTGGGCACCGCAGGCTGCCGTCGTCCAGCAGCAGGTCCGGCGAGCTCATGCAGGACCGCTCGCCCAGGGCTCCGCCCAGCGCGCCGTAGTGCGAGTCCGTGCTGCTGCCGCAGCTGGCGCTGCCCTCGCTGCTGCAGTCCGACGTCAGCGAGTCGGCCAGCACGCGCCGCTCGGGGCTGCGGGGGGGCACGGCGATGCGGAGGCCCGAGTAGGCGCGCGCCAGCGAGCAGTAGCCGAGCTCCGGGGACTCGCACGTGGGGTACTGCGGCAGCGGTGGGGGGGTGCCGCCCGAGCGGGCCCTCTGGGCCGAGGCCTGGAGGTGCCCCTGGAGGTGCCCGTGGGGAACCTGGGGGCCGTGCTCCTGCCCATGACCCATGGGAGGCCCCCCAGGAGCGGGCATCAGCGTCGGGGCGCCCCCCTTGCCGTGGGCCGGGTCGGGTTTGGGAGAGCGGCTGCTGAGGCGCTCCTCCACGTCGCTGTAGGACAGGGCGCGGACGCTGGGGTCCGACTGGCGCTTGGCCTGAGCCCGCTTGCTCTCGCCCGCGGGGGCCCGCTGGCTGCCTGGCATGCTGTGGCTCTTCACCAGGCCCGAATCCACCTGGGCCTTGGCCGAGGAGCTCCTGGCGCTGGCCCGCAGCTCGTCCGCCACCGAGCGCTGGGGCTGCGTGCCTCGCTCGGGGTGGTAGAACTTACACTTGTGACCGTACGTGCACTTCTTGCCTGAGGAGGCAGAAAGACACAAAATGAACATTAGTTCATTAGCATGAAATTTGATTATACAGCAGCTAATCTCAAAATTCCAGGGAGGATTTTACTCTTTCACTCATCAGTCACACAGTGGTATTAAAAAGAATGGATTGAATGGATGGAATGGATAATTCAAGAGAAGTGAATAAATAGATGTAAATATTTAATTATGATTGCGATTGACTGAGACTGAGGGAGCACTGGCTGAAATGTCTATGTTTTTTAATTCTTTTCAGTTGTGTTTCTTTATTTGTCCTTGTGTAGTTTTAGACATGAGTCTGTCAAATTAATTGAGTTGAACTCACCGTAAGGGCAGGGCTGCTTCTTGTGCTCAGGGATAATTGGCCGCTTTCGCAGGAAGTTCTCCAAACTGGGGCCGTGTCGACCCAAAGGATCATCGGGAGGCATGAACCTGCATGACAAGAGATGTAATAAACAAATTTACAAATGGAAATGAAGACAGACAGGAATGACAGGATCCAACACGATTTCATTGCCACACAACAAAGATTGTGGTAATTTCTTTGCCGCAGGGCAGTCCATAAGTCTAGCAAGGAGAGAGGATTGGTGGTGGGAGGGAGGTTGGAGGTGATGGCAGGAGAAAAGAAAGAAAGAAATAAAAATAAATAAATAATATGTTAGTTTATATCAAGTAGAGTTCAGCAGTCTGACTGCAGAGGGGGAAAACACATTTTTAAGTCTCGTCCTTTCGCATCTCAGGGATCTGTAGCTGTAGCTGAAATAAGCCATGGCCTTGATGAGAGGGTTTGCCAGTGATTTTCCTTGCACAGCTTTGACAGCGCTCAAAATAAAGAGTGGATAACGATGAGCATTTCTTTACAGTTACTGATTTGTAATTGAGGAGTCCACAAGGGAAAAGGGTATGATCACAAAAGAACTTGAGAAAATTAATTTATAAATTAAAAGAAATGTATAAGTTTGATTTCTGATTTTTGCAAGTAAAAGCTATTGTAGTTCTATACTATGCTCATTTATTCACAGGATTACGTTTGAAAAAATGCAACTTGAAAAAACCCGTTTTTCCTGTGGACTTTTCAATTATGTAACACACCTACGGTTTTCAAAGTTGTAAATTTTCCATGGAAAATGTATCCAATAGAAGACCATATGTGCTAAATATGACTAGAAATATACTAGAAAGCTAACTACAAAGAATTAAGCATTGATAATGTTCTCTGTGCATATCATTGATAAAGTTGTAATCTGTGCATAGCTACAAATATTTCCAAATTTGCCAACCTTTGGAAAGTTCCCATGGGAAATGTGGGCAGCTGTGGTCTAGTGGTTAGGGAGTTGGTCTTGGGATTGGAAGGTTGCAGGTTTGAATCCCACCCTATCCATGGCTAAAATGCCCTTGAGCAAGGGATCTACCCCCACATTGCTCCAGGGACTGTAACTGAAACCCTGTACCTAAATAACTGCAAGTCACTCTGGATAGGTAAGCTAAGTGTAATGTAATTTAATGTAAATTTCTGTAAACATACTAGAAATTTAAGGGTAATTTTCCACACTTCTGCAACCTTAAAGGTCTCATTGCATTGTTTTTTTCATTAATTTTGCGGTGGTCTCTAGTATTAATGAATGCCCTGTGAGCTGGTTTTAGTGAAAAAAAAAAAATGCTTTAGTGCGCCTGTTACATGCTGTTCTAGTTTGGTGGAGGAGATGGAGCAGGAAGAATGACAGGTTCTCTGCTATGCTAGTCACAGACTACAATCATTCAAAGCCCATTAGGTAATAGCACACCAAGTAGAAGATTTAAATGTTCTTAACTAGCGGTGGGTATTGGCAAGGACTTCACGATACGATACACATCACGATACATTTGCCACGATACGATTTTATCACGATACATTGCGATACTGGGAATATTGCAATATATTGCGATATTCTACATAGTTCAGTGAAAATGTAAAAATAGAGCTAAATTATCAGTTGCTATTTACGATCTAGATAGTCTCACATCTTATCAAAACTGAATTCAATCAACATAACTCAGAGTTACTAAACTCAACATAACACAAAAACATGAAGTGCATTGTATGGTAGTCAGAAATTGACATCGTATATTGTGAAAATTAGTATCACGATATTGATGTTTAAAACGATATATTGTATTGCGATACGATGTATTGCGATACGATATATTGCGATATGATATATTACAATATTTTTGCACACCCCTATTCTTAACAAACACACACACTTACCAATATTTCGCTAAGTGAATGTGTGCTGCAACTGTGGCATGGCTTTTTCTATTTAACAAACTTACATCACTTTGTTTGCTTTTTCTATATTCAGTCGTTTTTCTGCCTATTTTTTTTCATTGACTAATGGAGGCAATTGGAGTAGAACAACATTTTCACATGCAGCATGCATATGCAACTCGTTGTGACCTATTGTATTTTAAATAGATCAAGTAAGTTTTCGCAGAATGAGAACCTTTAAACACGCCCATGTTTAAAACCGTGTCTTAGTTTTGACCTTTTGGAGGAAACCACCTCACGTGGGGCCTTTGATGCTTACTTGTCGTTCACGAACGAATACATGAGGAGCCGCTCGTCGATGAACTTCTTCCACTCGGGCTTCTCGTTGGCCAGGTCGCGGTAGTTGTCGTTGGAGACGATGATGCCGTCTGACTCATAGGCCAGCTTGACGATGAAGCGGTCGTCGTAGCAGACCACCCTCCGACCCTGCACCCGACGCGAGGGAGTGAACACCAGGATCTTATCCTTCTCCAGTCGCCGGAGAATCTCCTGGTCTGCAGAGAAAGGAAAGATAGATATGTACAATGTTTCACACCCTTCAAGAAAACAGGTACCGATTATGCTGGTAGTTAACATCTGCCATTGTCTTTTGTGGGACAGGCTCTGTGGAAAGAGCCTTTATGCAACTAAAACCAGGATTTATTAAAGGACAATGTGAGAAATGTGATAAATGTGGCAACAACTCTGCCAGTTTCATGCAAAACTAGAAAATTGAGTCAAATTATGTCAAAACCTAAGTGCTTGCTTCCCATAAGTATTATGTAAGATTTAGCATGACATATAAATAATGGAAATTAAAAAGATTATTAAAAGTCACATTATTTATTTAATCTTTAAGAATCCCACACCGTGTTTGTTGTAAAAAGTCCAAGATGCATCGTTGAAAAAATGAAAGGTCCCTGTTAAGTGTTCTAGTGTGCAAATGAAGGGAGTGTGGCTGGAGACTTGGAAGTAAGCAAGCATTTAAATAAGATTAGCCTGATAAGGAGCTTTTCTTGGCAAAACAAAACCAAACAAAATTAGTGGTCCGGCTTTAGGTTGGAGCACAGAAAATATCTTACTTGGACTGAATTTGTTTTATAAAATGTTCTCCTTCAACCGCATGGGCTGTGTGCATCAGACCTACTGTTCATAAAGGCATCGGATTCAGCACACACCTGAGATGAGAGCGTCGGGACGTGACTGCTCCTTCCTCCAGGCAGGGACAAACACAGTGACATCACGGTGCCCTCGCTCCAGGAACCAGTCCACTGCCAGCTGAATGCCCTGGCACGAGAACACCTCCTTGTTGCCATGGCTTTGAGAGACACACAAAAAGGATGGAGATTTATAGCCAAACTCACCTCCCAACTGCATTTGACTTTCACACTTTCCGGAAAAATCCCCAAGAATTTACAACTAACTCCAAAATGACACTGTTAATTATCCTCAGCTACACAATAAAACTTCAAAACTAAATTAAATTTAAATAATAAATTAAATACAATTTAAAAGAATCTCAAAATCCCTAAAAAAAACTAAAACTTACTACAGTAACAACAGAAACTGCAAAATGTAACTTAACTTGCAAAGCTAAACTAAAAAAATAAATAATAATAACGAGAACTAAATTGCTAAAAATAAAATGGAAAAAAATGAAATTAAAACTAAAATTGAAATTAAATTGAAAAAGAAGACAAACTTAAATAACTAAGTACTTAAATAAATAAATAAATAAATAAATAAATAAATAAATAAATAAATAAATAAAATAAAACTAGGCCTGTTGTTTCTACTGAACTTCCTCTGAACTCTCTTCTTTTATTATATTAGCTAATGTATGGTCCTAAATTATTCCACTTTCCAGACAGGGCCTCTGCTGAGGGGATCCTTTCAGACATATTGTTGCACTCCTCTCAAAAGACCTCAATGGAGAGTCACCCATCAGTCAGGGAGTTGACAGGTGTTTCAAAGGACCACATTCCCTCGTTCTACTTGGGAGGTCACCAAACGATGTCCCCTCAATTCCACAGGCACCCACAACATTAGGAGGGAGGCAGCTGTCTCCCCAGTCAAGTTGCACATTGACAGGGCACAATGATTATGCATTTTTTACAGAAAAAGAAAACTGTGAAGTACCACATCATTATCTGCTTGTGCAAAGCATAAATCAGTCTAGTTTTTTAAGCATTTCTGCAACAGTAAAGCAGCACTTTTTATTATAAATGTGCTCATGAGTGCATCACACTGACCCCAGTCCTAGACTGACACCAGTCCTGTTCTGTGCCCAAATGTTGTCCCTTTTGCAAAACTGACATGAAGGCTGTCTCTACTCACCTCATGGCGACATTGCTGCCATCGATCACGATGGGTCTCAGGTTGTCCTTGTCGTCCAGGGAGTCCATCTGCGAGGATGAATCCGACTGGTGGGACTCGGTGGAGTCCGAGAAGCCGCACCCCGAGGAGGACGTGGTGGATCCCGCGGAGGAGCAGAGGGAGGAGGAGGAGGGCGCCATGGACGAAGACCTGGACTGCGAAGCCGCGGCCGTGCCGCTACCCTGCTCCGCCTCCGACTTGCTTCCCAGCTTCACCAGCTCGCCGAGAATGTCGTTGATCAGCGCCTCGGGCCCGAGTTTGCTCAGCACAAGGCGAATAAGGTCCTCCTGGTAGCCGAGCTTCAACGCGAACTCCATTTTGTTCTGGTAGGCGCGCAGGGATTGGCCGGGGTCCGGGTCTTCGGGGGCGGGCTCGCCGGGAGGAGGAGGTGGGGAGGTGGAGCCCAGGTCCAGACAGGGGGAGCGGCAGAGCCGGGGGTGGCCGGAGCGCGGAGGGGGTACGTCAGGGAAGCCGCCGCCGGGCCGCGCGCCCACCTGCTCCGCTTCGCTGTCTGTGCTGTCTTCGGAGTCGGCGGGCGTGGACCCGATGCCGCTGCTGCTGCCCAGGCTCGTCCCGGCGGGCAGCCTGCCCTCCGCCTCTTCCGACGGGCCTCTTCCGGCCTCCATCTTGGCATGGGCATCCGCTCCGGAGTGGGGGCGCTCTGTGGCGGTGGCGGTGGCCTTCACGTGCAGGTAGTCCAGGTCCAGCCCGAGGTCGAGGATGTGGCCCGTTCCATCATCCAGATGGTCCTTCAGGCCCATGAAGCTGTCGCACACATCCAGCGCCGACCCGCCACAGGCCTCCCAGCCGACGCCGCTGCTGCTCTTCGGGCCACCGTGGTCACGCGTCCCTCAGGCACACCTACGCATGGGAACCTAAGCACAGTCAGACTACAGAGAGACTCACACACCTTCCCACCGCCCCAAACATCACCAAGTCCCCTAAGCACAGTCAGACTCCAGAGAGACTCCGCCACCTCCCCACCGCCCCAAACTTCACCAAGTCCCCTAAGCACAGTCAGACTACGGAGAGATTCACACACCTTTCCACCGCCCCAACTCCCCTTACTTCACCACTGCTCCACCCCAGCTCGCTGCCCGTTAAACTTCTCGGCCCCGCTCTGTTACATGCAAAACCTCCCCAAAAGCAGCCAAAAAGGTTAGATACATATCAGCCCACGCTGACATTAACACAATGGCAACAGGTTTGTGTTGTTGGCCTGTAATTGTTTCTAAGAAGAAGCTAAACTTCATGCTAATATTGACATTTCATCCTGGGGAGTGCCAAATAGAGGAGTAAAAAGAACATTGACTGTGCGAGTACAGCTTTGGTAAGGGGTAAAACATAAACCTCTGTGCATAAGTACACTAATACGGACATTGACTGGAGAGATTGGACAAGAACAGTTGGGAGGAGGGGGTCAGGGTGGGGCTGGGGCTGAGGGTGGGCTAGGTTTTTTTTTGGGGGGGGGGGGGGGTGAAGGAAAAGGGTGCAGGCATATCATTACATCATGAAAGGCGGCTGTCTGGCATCTGATTCAGCTGTTGCTAGGCTGCAGCTGCTCGGCGGCATGCCCCCTTTCAGATGCCTCGACAGAGCTCGAATAATTTATATCCAACGCACAAAGAGGAGAGTGCAGGGGAGAGGAGCGCGGCGGGTGCTGGAGTGTGTCTCAGTGGCTCTACCCTGAGTCTGCGTGCCAGGCCAATCTGGACAGTATGGCTTGCCTCCAGCATCACTGGCGTATGTTCATATGCGTGTATGCAGACACGCACACACACACTCACACGCACACACACCTTTACACACACACCTTTACACACACACACTTTGTGCCTAAGGGTGGATGAGGTAAGGGATTTGGAGAGTTTGTTTTGTTTGCTTCATGGTGGTATTCAGGTTAAAATCTTAACTTGCAAATCTGCCTAGCTCATGGCATTTACCACAAAGACCTGTAATATTCAAATACAGTATGAACTTCCACAGGAATATAAAAAAATTAGCCTGCGGGATCGAAAGTGGTAAGTGGTAGGTGTATGTAGGTGCATGTACAAATGAATGGTGTACCTCATAATAGAGTTGGAGAAAAACTTTGCATGAAACAAGTACCAAACAAAAGGCAAGTTTTTTAACGTCAATTACTCTAAATCCTTAACAATGCCTGGGCACATATTTACCCTTTAACTACTGTACACCTTCAAAGTAGAAGACTATCCCAAACTGCACTTTTAAAGGGTGAAAACACACCCATTAACCATGACATTGCACTTTAGGATGCACGAAAGTAAATATTATACAGGCTATAAACTAAACATCTAATGTTTATCCAGCCCAAAAGTTAAAATTGAGTTAAATTGTAAATTTGAGCAAAATCAACAAGGGAATGAGGGACCATATCACTTGTTAACTACAAATAAACATCTTCCTGTTTAATAAAAGTCTTGCTTGTCAGTCAACATAACAGTATATACATAAACATATAGGTTCATTGGATAATTTCCCATCATGGGATGGTTATCCTTAATGCATAGCTATTTGTCAGTTTATTTTGCCATTTTCTTGTTTGTTCTTTTGGTGTATTGCAACTTGCTTATGGCTAAGTAAATGGAATAACTGTAGTAAAGTTATAAGAGCCATCAGTGCATAGAAAAATACGATTCCTGCATCTTTGAGCAATTCTAAGTGCCAAAGGCACAAAATAAACAATTTATGTTGTACATACTATCAGAAGAAGTGCATCCAATGAGATTGTGCATAAAAATCATCTGAAGTGGATGCACCCAAAATGCACTGTATAGAACAATGCAACATATAAAACTATCGTTTCAGCCCACTTCCTGGACCACAACAATGTCAATTGCATTGAAAATGTAACATTTAATCAATACATTACTAAAAACAAGGTAGACCATGACTGAGGAAAGTATTGTCTTTTTGTTTTTTTACAATGGTGGCTATCAGCTTGTGTACATAACATTTTGGTAGGAAATACTGTGATGTAGTTATTCCATAAGACTGCATCAACATCAACATAACTTGTAACAACATGATTTAATTTCATGACATCTAATCAAAGTAGCTAGAAGTTAGATTTTGCCTTTGACCTCAGAAAAGCATTAGGATCAAGGGATCAAGCACATGTGATCTTTGCCAGTGCTTTCCCTACTAGTAGACTCTGCTTGCTCCAAAGCAACATGTTAAATATAACAAAAAAAGTTAAGAAATGCCACATGGGATTACACAGGAGACTGATATAATACATTTCCTTGTCCAAAAGCCCACACTTAGCCCTGAAGCACATTCTTTGTCCTCTTTTCTGTGCAACACAAAAAGATAGCCCAAAAGATAGATATCTACAACACAGGGTAATTTAATTGAAAAAGAATGTGGATAGTATTTCTTTGTATGAAAATGGAGAGGGGGACCCAACTAATTAAGATTTTATTATTAATATGCTATTTCTATGCTATTTATATGATATGAGCTCTGCTTGGTCAAGGTGGAAGATGTGCACATTTGTTTTATTTTTCCCTTACACATATTCCTTTAAAATGACCAATGCAAAAAATTACACACGCAAGTAACATTACACTTAGCAGACGCTTTTATCCAAAGCGACTTACAAAACAATTGCAGAATCATTTTATGATTTCAGCTTGTACATAAGCGACAAGCTTAGTAGGCTGTAGTCCCAAACTACAGTTTATCCAGGCCATTCCCACTGGAACATTTCTACTGACTCTTGCTGCAGTCATAACACACCAACCTGTAGCTCATCTAAAATCTAAAACAGTCACATAAATGCATACAAGTGCGCGTGCACACACACACACACACACACACACACACACACACACACACACACACACACACACACACACCAAACAACTGTACTGCCCTACAAAGCCAAAAAAGCAGTACAGAACTACATATTTTGTCAAAATTGAGTTTAGACTGGATATTAACTGTGTAACACCTCCTTTGTCTCCTTTGTGACAAAATGCCTTGGTTCCTCCTATGAAGAAAGTACATAAAAGCATCACCACTTTTATACCTACAACATGTTTGACTGGGCAGTATGATAGCTTTAAAAGCATTTTTCTCAGTTTCAGAGTTTGCGTAGTTACTGCCCTTTGCCTTTGTAGGGCAGTATAACACCTCCAACATGTTTGAGTGGGCAGTATGATCACTTTGAAGGCATTTTTCTCAGTTTCTCAGACATCGTTACTGCACTTTGCCTTTGTAGGGCAGTGTAGGAACAGCCATTGCTTCTTACATACAAATACGTTGGATTCCTGCCTAACCATAAACAATCACAGGCAACCTGCAGGTCACCAGAATGTCTCAGATCGACGGCAGTGTGTTGGCATTTTTTTTTTCAAACTGCTATGGTCTCTGAATGTCATTATAACACACATAATGAATATGTAGCATGTGCTTTCGTCTAGATGAGAGCGGGGGTTGGAAGGGGAGGTTGGAGAAAGAGAGAGGGAGACGACAGAGGAGGTCTGAGAGGAAGAGGGAGAGAGAGAGAGAGAATGAAAGGGAAGGCTAGGATTCCTCTGGGGCCTGACCATTGTGAACGGAGGACAGGCAGGTCTGATGCCCTCCCTCCCACCCCTCCACTCCCACCCCCACCACAGGGACACAAAGGGAACGGACGGCCGCGCGTGGGGACAAGAGTGCTGGTGGAGTGTGTGTGTGTGTGTGTGTGTGTGTTTGTGTGGAGGAGGGGAGAGTGACGCTGTTGGGAAGGCAACAGATGTCTACTGCAGCTACAGGAGAGCCAGCAACTGGTGTTCTCTCTCTCTCTCTCCTCCTGTTTCTCTCTTTCTCTATCCTCCAGTTACTCTCTCTCTCCTCCCGCTACTCTCTCTCCTCCTGTTCCTCTCTCTCTCTCTCTCTCCTCCTGTTCCTCTCTCTCTGTCTCTCTCTCTCTCTCCTCCTGTTCCTCTCTCTCTGTCTCTCTCTCTCTCCTCCTGTTCCTCTCTGTCTCTCTCCTCCTGTTCCTCTCTTCTCTCTTTCCTCCTGTTACTCTCTCTCCTCCTGTTCCTCTCGCTCGCTCTCTCTCTCTCTACTCCTGTTACTCTCTCTCTCTCTCTCTCCCTATTACTCTCTCCCCTCCTGTCTCCCCCTCTCTCTTTCTCCTTCAGTTGCTCTCTCGCTCTCTCTCTCCTCCCATTACTCTCTCTCTCCTCCCGTTACACTCTCTCTCTCTCTCTCTCTCTCCCCTCCTGTTCTTCTGAGCGTGCCCAGTAGTCCCAGCACATATGTCCTCCCTGACAGGGTGGCGTATGCACAAAGGGCAACCTTGCCTTCAACCGCCGGTGCAAACAACCCCCACACCCGCATCAATATCATCCACAGACATCAACTGCCACAGAACCCCCCCCCCTTACAAACCATAATATTCAGTGTGCAGTTTGCAGTTCAGTTCTGCTTTATAAATAAATATATCAAACCAACACACCCACACAAACACACACACACACACACAAACACAAAAATAAAGAATTATATCAAACCAACAAACACACACACACACACACACACACAATCAACTGCCATACAATCCACCCCACCAACCATAAAATTCAATTAGATTTTTTTACTTCAGTTCTATATATATATATATATATATCCGTGGTGTTTTTGTGAGCAGAAGTGAAGTGTGAGTGTATGATTGATCATCTCTGGCATGTGCATATCATACTTGACTCTATGATAAAGTTTGAAGTCAGTTTAATGTTTTTACATTGCAAAGTGGTACATGCACTGTACATCTTTTTTTAAATGTCTTTAGTAAACCAAAACTTAAGGTATCGGGATGCTTTCCTCTGCAACTAGACTTCATTTGAAACTTGATAAAAGTAAGGAGCTCCTGCAGCCAGGTTAAACAATGCTGTGGTTGTGACGTGCACTGACAAGATTACAATTCAGATTTAACAAAGATGACACAGCAGCAATGATATATCGATACAGAAGAGCAATGATCAGACAATCTAAAAAAATGCATGTGTCATTTTTAAAGTTACCTCTTCCAATGGAACACAAAATTAATATCAGGAAATTTAAGGTCTGCTTCTCAATATAAAAAATCTAATGTCAAATCTATTGGCAGGGAAGAACCACTCACCTTCAAATACCTGAAAAAAAGTCTTAAGTCCTCAGTAAGTGCTCTTGTTAAAAACAAAACTTAATACCAAATCCAGCCTTCACAGAAGCAATTGTTGAGTGCGAGTTCACAGATTGTCTTCTCTAAGTCAGCAAAGACTTTCGTATGTCAAAAAACAAAAAAAAGGCAACGATATTACATCCACAGACAGGTCCGGGTTCTTCCTTGAATTCCACCAAAAATAATACTCAATAAAACCTTTCCCTCCCAGACACAATCAGACACACAAGCTTGCAGGGCATGGGCTGCCTAAAGTGTGAGCTGAGCCAAACCAGAAGCACTGTGGTTGCTGCCGTATTGGAGTCGGCTGAACAATGACTGACAGAACAGATGGAGCTTCAGTGTCTACCATTCCCCCATTAGAGAGAGTGTGCTCTTGGACCAATGGGAGCCCAGTGACCTCACAATAGAACCCATGCACCCCCCCTCCACCCCAAACACACACACACACAGAGGGGAGAGAGAGGGAGAGAGAGGGAGAGAGAGAAAGAGAGAAAGAGGGATCCAGATAAGCTACCACACGTCATTCCAAAGGGGGTCTTCCCTGACTGGCTCATGAATCAACGAGGGGTGCGTGGCCCAACAATAGGCCGACACAAAGGGGACGTCAGTAGGCAGCTGCAGCACGAGGCCTGGGCCATTAGAGTGGTGGCCGGCAGTGGGAAACACCTGGCTTGCTGAGGGACTGCGCTGGCTCGGCCCCCTTTGTCTGTGGCTTGGAGGGGGGTGGGGGTGGGTGGATGGGGTCTTGGGGGGGGGGGGGGGTCTAGCGCGTAAACAATGAGCTGAATTATGTTAAAAGCATTGCATGTCCTCTGAAAAAAAAGGAGAGAGAGACAGAGAGAGAGAGGGAGAGAGAGAGAGAGAGGAGAGACGGAGAGAGTGGCGGAAGAATAGGGAGAATAGGGAGAGTGTGCAAGGGGCAAAGGGTACGGGGTGCATGCGTGTCAAAGTTGAGGGGGGGTCAGAGGGGGGGGAGCAGGGATGTAGAGCAGAAGCTTTATTTGAGTGCAACAATGCGCGTCTCTCTGCGTTTATAGGGAAAAAAGATATCTTCATTGTTCAGACACACTTCAGCCAAAATGCCAGCTTCTTGGGGGGGATTTTGAAGATACAGGGCCAGCACTGACTTGACAAGTCCGTGTTAAATGTCAGCCCTTCACAAGCAGGGTTTTCATCTCCACCCTACCTGAGGGCGATGAGTGTAAAGAGTTTTAATGTACCTTTTTTTTTACTTCAGTTTAATGACAAAGTAGGAAAATTGCTGGGAGGAGAGACCGACTTTATACAGATATTTGCACAGAACCAACGCATTAGATAATAACACATTGAATCATCAAAATCACCTGAGACACTTTGGGGAGGAAAAAACGTTTTTAAAATGAAAACAGATTTTTGTGTCTGCATGAACCTGCACAAACTTTGACCACTGCCGTTTAGCAATACGCATATAAAACAGGTGCGGTTGCATATAAAATAGGTACGGTTGCTTTTGTCTGATCCTCTGTCCTTTTGTATTGCAAGCTTCCTGTGCCTTAATATGATTTTCCACAGGCGCTGGGGTATGCAAAAGGCTCTGGTCCACACAGACATACAGACTGACAGAGAGAAAGAGAGAGAGAGCGCAAGAGAGAGAGAGAGAGAGAGAGAGAGAGAGAGAGAAGGCACAGATGAAGCAATCAGGTCCTTGCATGGCAGAGCCTGGAAGTGATGCTTGCAAATGTCTCAAACACCAAACTTGCGGGGAAAAGACAGAGGACTTAACTGGGTGTGGTATTGTTTGCCTGACATGAACTTTATGATTTAGGGATGGGAGTGTGTCAAACAGGATGGCAGAGGTTGTGTGTGTTCTTGCAGTACGTGCAGCATGGCCATAGCAACTCAGATGAACTATGACGATACACAACACACACACACACACACACACACACACGCTATGTTAAAACTGACAACTTCATCAGCAAGTGTTTCCACTAACTGACATTGTGGTGTGCCATACATATGTTACAACGTAACATCGGCTTCCAAAGAGTACATGAAAGTCAAAGAATGTAATTGAGACCTCCAGCGCACACTTCCAGAACTCTAGACCCAAACGGACGAACATGAACAGGGCTTGAAGAATGGCAGGCTTAGATTAAGCAGGCTCTGCAGTGGAGCACAGCACAGCACAGCGCAGCACAGATGAAAGGGAGTCCGCGGGAGCGGAGCCATAACTCAACCCCATTCATGGAGAGCCTCTGGATGGAGGTCCACTGCTCCTGGGGGGACTGGGATGTGTGTGTGTGTGTGTGTGTGTGTGTGTGGGATGTGTTTGTGTAATTGTCTGCGAGCACGTGCATGTGTATGTGTCCACGCGTGTGTTTGTGTCTGTGTGTCCTTGTGTGTGTGTGTGTGTGTGTCCTTGTGTGTATGTGTGTGTGTGTGTGTGTGTGTCTGTGAGCATGCGTGTGTGTGCGTGTGTGTCCTTGTGTGTGTGTGTGTGTGTGTGTGTGTGTGTGTGTCCCTGTGTGTGTGCGCGTATTGTGAGCCTGTGGGGCTGGCTGGCTGGCTGGCTGGCTGGCTGACACTAGAGTGGAGAGGCGAGGGAGGGCACACTGGTTGACTTGTGGTGACTCTCTAATTGAGCCTCAGCTGGCCGGTCCCCCGAGGGCTCCAGCAGTGCTCTGGCCACCATCTGCTGGGTGGGCTGAAAGTAAACAGGTGTTTTAACACCAAACGCTACCACGAGCCACCATACTTAGGGTCCTCTTCCATCACTGAACCAATTAGGAGCTCCATACAAAACACCTCCCTATAAACTATATTAAGCGCTCCACAAAAATACAGTATGAGTAGTATAGTGCATTATAATGAAGACTATACAATGAAGACTCTGGTGTGTTATAGTGAAGACAACTAGTGTAATGTTTCTATCATATAGACCATTTCAAAGAAGTTTAATTGTTAGCTGTATGTCAGTTTCCACAAGGATTTTTGTTTGAATATTATGAATGATGTGAAATGTAGACAAAGTAGTCTGCACACGGTCATGCATTGTTTTCGTTTTTACAGTGAAAAGGGCCTATACTCAATAGGTCCTGACAGAAAGTGTTAATACCTCCA
>CM050220.1:12753423-12778423 GCA_027475355.1 Coilia nasus | reverse complement strand
CACAAAAAGCAGAGGTGCCTAAAGCAGGAGTGTTGCATCCCTTATGTAAATGTCATATACTGATGAGGGCTGCATGTATGAACCTGGCTGAAAAAGTTTCCCCATCAGCTTCTATGGATGCTATCCAAACTACAGCTACCCAAGCTGCCAATATGCAGCTATGAAACATTGCCCAGGCAACATATTCAACCATCCAAAATGCAGAGAAGAGAGTGTACAAAATTGGAGAAACTCCTTTCAGTATTTTTAGCTCAGCAAAGTCTAGAGTTAATTGAGGTCAAGGCATTTAGTTACGAGTGACTACCTGAACTCTGATCTTACATGCAAATCTCAGGTGGTTTTTCTCCAAACAATTTAGCAAGCATTCCATCTGCAAACGACTACAAGGGGTCTCAGAAGAATTTTAGGTCACCAAGCCAGCGATGGAGAGTGGGCCAGTTTGTGTGCGCACACAACTATATAATTAAAAAGCGACCGAGGGCAGAACAATAGCCCCTCGGCAGACGGCAGTGATTTAAAGTAGAAAGTGTGGCCCTGCCGCCCGCCATACAATGGGCCCACAAAGGCAGTTACCCTCTCTGGATAACTGCCATCTGCTCGGCACAAACGCACGCGCGCAAACACGCTCACGAGCGGCGTTTCATCCCTCGCTCATTATCTATTGCCACCACCCCCTTCTTGTGTCTCTAACTGAAGACAAGTCACTTAAAATTTTACGAAACAGGTGCAGTGTACTCCCCCTGCAACTGGATAGGTTTTGAATAGTTTACCAAAGAAAACATATCCAACCACAATAAAAGCATCTGTTTCAACAAGCTGCCCAGTTGAATTTCAAGGCCGTATGTTGTGCAACGTTATAATCTCAACATCATGACTGTTATGCACGTCCTCTGTCCAAAAGAGAAGTGAGCGGTGATGTTTTGCTACGAACTTGGGCCTACCCGAAATTAAGCGCAACAGCATCCCCATCCAGTGAATAATGCTAGCGCATTCCCATGAATGTTGTTGCGTTTACTTGTTGGTATGTATAAGACCATGGCTAGGGCGTTTAATGTTCCAGACCTCAGCTACAGCAGCTAAACCGGCCATGTCTTGCTACAATTGTAACCATATGCCGTGGCTAAGTTAGCATCCGAAACACGAATGGCCGCAGTGGAAACATTCCCCTTCAGTCTAGAAATGTGACGTTTACTCCACATGGGATGCGCCAGTATTACACAGTCACTGACATATTTACCGATATGAAAAATAACAGACTCATTCGATACGTACCGTACACTGCATCTCCGGATGCTGGAGCACCGAGTGTGACACACTTCCCTTGCCAACATGCCACTGCTCCCCCCGAAATGCAAGGAAGGAAACCCGGTAGCCTTACTGTTGGTTGCAACTGACTGCTAAATCGCCACTGGAGGCCGAAACATGCACTTGTCAGAGCATGATAACCTGTCTGCTTGTCTGAGATACACCTGTGCTGTGCTTTGCACAGTGAGGTAATTCTATGGGCGGTAATCTTATGGTCATATTTTATGATCATAAACAAACACTCGTGAATTGAAAACGTGTCATTCTAATTATGACATTAGAAAGAGGGACACCAGTTCGTTCAAGCGTGTAGCTTTAAATATTGTTCGATGTACTGCAGCCATAAGCCTCTGAAACCAGCAGCATGTCTCCCACTAGCGGAGATTTGGGTCATTCTTACCCAAATTTGTATTTTCATGTGTATGTTCATTTGACTTATCAGATACCCACCACACTAAAAAGATGGATCCCAGATTTCAGAAGAAACTCTATTTTAAATTCAGCTTGCTACTGCCTAGAAACACGAGACACGTACAAACATGTTTTTTAGGACGAGACCTTTTTTTTTTTTTACTTTTTACTATAACAAAGCATAATGAAATTTATAACAAGGGAAAACAAGGGAATGTTTCTTTACATAGAACGCCCACACAATCGTTTCACAATTCATTTCACTGTGCAAGTAACGGTATTTTAAACCATTTTGGAACAGTACAAAATTAAACTTTAACGCCACAATACACAAACAGGCACAAAAAGTACTACATCCTTTCAGAAAGGTGAAAAACTACTTTTCTAAAACATTCAAAAGTTTCAACACATTTCACCTCTGTCATTGTGTCAAATTACAAGTTAATGCTGGACCACCAGGGATTTAATTCAGTTAAAAGGTAACACTTTGAAGAAATGGATGAATTCTTTCCAACAACATATGACCACCCTAAGCATACACAATAAAAATAATAAAAAATAAAATCAAGAAAAGTACAATATTTTGCCCTTTGTGTCATCATTAATTGCACCACTTTCCCCTTGTGATTGCTTTAATGTGGCCACGGAGTAGGAAAGGTACTCCAGCCCATGGTGACAAAACAGTTAAGGCTGATGGTGAAGGGGGCCACTCTTGTGACGCTGACACACACACACACACACACACACATACACTTAATGCACCAAACACACATGGACGGTCTGCTGCTGTTGTGTGCTCCTCTCCATCATCATCATCATCATCCCTTAAGAGCCGTGGTAAAGCTGCAAGGTGTTCAGGAGTGCCTGGTTGTATCTCTGCTCCACCCTCATGCTGCTGGAGTGCTCCAGGCTGCTGCTGGCGTCTTCGAAGTCTTCCGCCGTGTCCCCGAAGCCGTGGTAGTGGCCGTAATGCAGGTGGTCCCCAAAGTCGCCGTTGAGGGTCCCCCAGGACGGCCGGTGGCTGACGCAGCTGCTGGGGCTGCCGGCGAGGTGCAGGGACCCGCACATGTCTGCAGGGTTGGGGTTGGGGTGATGGTGGGGTGAAGATGTGTCCCTGCTGTTGGACAAAGCCAGCTGTCCATTCTGGAGTGGCAGGTTGTTCTCTTCAACTCCATTGGGGGTGGCATTTTGGGTAGGCTGTGTGTGACCATTTGGAGATGGGGTGATGGTGGCGCCCCCTTCTGTTGAAAGTGAGACAATGGAGTGGGGTGAGTGTCATGTGGTTCCATGATGGCACCATGACCAACAGCTTCGTGATCTATGCAAGTGTAAAGCTATATACACCAAAACATCTAAAGCTGAGGTTTAGGGTTAACAGCCTTTGTCTTGTTCTTATTGAATTTTGTTTTGCACATCACATCTGTCATTATTGCGATCATTGATAATAACTCAACAATTACCTTAGCCTAGGGGATGTCACAACTGCCATCAACAACTGCCTTCTCATGAAAAAAGTTCGAAGATCAAAATATTTGACAGACAACTAGCAGATGAGCCTATGATGAACTTTGAAAGTGCTGACAAAGGAAACGGGGCCACAATTTATATAAAAATAAATATTACCTCAGCATTTTGACCACCTTTTTGTCCTATAATCCAATATATCCCACTACTAATACTGCAATGTCAGAAGTTAAATACTTCAAAGTCTACACCTGTGGCTAACCTGTCAAGTTAACCATCAAATACATACCTTCACTAATTACCTACATCTATAAGGGGAGAAAACTCAAGTATACTCACATGACTTGCACAAGTGGCGAGTCGTGGTCTATGTGACCGATACAGAGTTCCATGGTATTGTATATTCAGAAAAAAAAACAAGAAATTACAGCAAGACACTACTTCTGACTAGACTAAGACTACTACCACCTAAATGACAACCAAATTTGGGTACACTACTTTTACACATTTAAGACCAGAGTCATTATTGCTTCAAATGAGATTGTTTAATTGGAATTTACGACAAAGTATTACACAAAGGTGTAATTTATATGACAACTAATCACCAAAGATATTCAACTAATATATACGATTTACAATGGCCTGTGTCACATCCTTTTACCGTCATATAAATTCAAAGGTGTTTACAAATTTATGATGAAAACAACTACAAACTTTACAAGAACTTCCACACAAACCTGGTCTAATGCTGCTGTGACATCAGCAAGATGTATCCATACGCATAGCTCGTTATTTACACAATTTTATCAGACAAACACTGCCTATACACCATAACCTGTACATGGTGTAAACTACTAAAACAATGAAAAATGTGTATGGCCTGCTTCGACATTGTTGAAATTGTTGAGAAATAAAAAAAATTGTTGAAAAAAAAAAAAAAATGTTTTCAAGGGACAACCAAACTGGAACTGGTAGTAGTGCATGCCCCATGCATTGTAACACATTTCTCGGGCCATCTTGCTAATAATAAAGCTCAAGGGGTTTCTGCCCTAACTTGGTGAAAGTGTGAATTGTAATCTCCATGCTGCAGACACCATGTCTTCACATAAGCACCAGCACACAACAGCGCTCATGGGTAGACAGATGGAATGGAATGACAAACTTGACTGTGCAAAACAAAACTCAAGTTCTTTTTTTAGGGGTTTATGCAATTGCTGATGGCAATTTTTTCCCACCAGCTCTTTCCATCACTCAGAAATGCTCTCGAGGCAATATCTCCAAAATACATCACAAAAACAGAGAAAGACAATCATGTATTTAGTGTAGGCTACGTGTGTCTACACTGTTATACATGCTTTTGAATATCATGCAGTAAAGTGCAGTGTAAGAGGTGCAACAAAGTAAAACGGTAAAAGTAAAAGTGAGTCCATACAAAAGGCATCGGACTAGGAATTAACACGTTTTGACTTTCAGATCACCCAACCATTTCATTACCACTGAAGTAAATGGCTTTAGAAAACTCCCAAACACAACAGTTCATGGTTTTATGAGTGTAAAAAATACACTTTTTTTTTTTTTTCCCCCCTACACCTGTGTAAAGTCACCAGATCCTGGCAGAGCGGGACTGGGAGAGGCATTTACAGGTAGGCGTACGAGAGCGTGCAGGGCCAGCGAGCTAGCTCCGTTTTGGACTCTGGCATAGCGGCCACGGGCACAGAGGGGCTCTCGGCCACTGCCTGGTCCAAGTGGCTCTCGACGTCACCGTTGGACGCCACCGCTAACGGCCCAGTCACACCTGAACAAGCTTCTGGTGACAGCTCCTCCATGCTCATGCTCTCCGTCTCCTCTCGCGCACTGCTGGCCCACTTCAGGGGAAGGTCCATGTCTGTGGAGCAAGAGAAGCAGGCATTAGCAAAATGTGGAAAATAAGACTGGAATAAGACTGATTGATAAATAAGTCTTTTTTAAGTGCTTAGTAACCACTGCCTCAACCCTGTATAGTTGTATGTTTAAAATGTAATAGAACATGCATCAGACAAGAATGGGTTCACACTTTTTACATTTTACGTTTCCTATTTAAGAGTATCCACATGTAACAACGTGTAATATTATGTTGTTACACTGTACATACCTAACACTAACCCTAACCCTATGGTACAGTGTACAGAATATTACATATTGTTACACACTTTGTTACACTGTACCTAAATGACGTAACAAGGACAGTAAAATACAGTAAACAAAATGAGACAGAGAGATCAATAAATAAACAAGTCGTTAAGTGTTTAGTAACCATTTCCCCACTCTTAGTTTTTTTATTATTATTATTACATTACACTTAGCTGACGCTCTTATCCAGAGCGACTTACAGATATTTACAGGGTTTCAGTTACAGGCCCTGGAGCAGTGTGGGGTTGGATGCCTTGCTCAAGGGCATCTCAACCATGGGTAGGGCGGAATTCGAACCGGCAACCTTCCGATTGCAAGACCAACTCCCTGACCACTACGTCACAGCTGCCCCCGTTTTACTAAGTTACACTTTATTTTATGGTCCCTGTAACATTGTGTCTACATCATGAAGTACAGTGTAACACAGTTTGTAACAATATGTAACATTATGTATTCATACTGTACCATAGGGCTAGTAAGTACATAAAATTACATGTCAGGTTAACATGATTGGCGTTTTAAATAAACCAATAAAGAAACCAAAAATCCTCACCTTCAGTCCTGGCCTTCTTAAAGTGGTTATTCTCAGAGTAGTCAAGCAGCCTCTTCCTATTGGCTACGCCATTGAGACCCTGCTGCTGCTGCTGGTGGTGGCCACCATTCAGGAAGCCATTGGTGCCGTTAAAGCAGAGGCCGTTGAGCTGATTAAGCTGGTTCTGGGCGTTGGACAGGAGGTGGGCACATTCCTGGAAGCCCTGCACATGTGCCAGGTCCGCTGCCGTCTGCCCGTTGGCATTTCTCAAACTGCCAAACGGAGAGACAGGCAAAGTTAGCGTCAAACGTAATGCCGTCTTGTGTGTACACAAATACAGAGAACATAAAAGAGATTTAAAACAAAAAATATTAAAAGACAAACTGTGACTGACAAGACAAAAAAGAAAACAATTAACTTTCACTGACAAGCTGTACCATGTCCCTGACACTCTGATGCTCAGATCTAACTTTGGAAATAGCCCTTTAATAAGTGTCGAAAACATCCTACGAACTAAGCAGGACAACTACAGTGGAAGGAGATAAACACAGGTGGATCAGACTTGGGACGGTTTGATATAAAATATAATGGCTAATAAAATATCAAGATGATGTGGAGTGAGTTAATTTAAATGTCCTGAATATGATATTCAAAGACCAACTAACATGAGACACTTTCCTGTGTTTGCTTGTCTACCTTAGAGTAGGTATGTGGGAAGTCATTCCTGAAATACCTGCCACAAACACATTCCATACTGCGATAATTATTTTTGATTAATTACATCAATAAAACTCCTTGTTAAAAAAGTTAAATCGTAAGGGCTTTTTGTGTTTGCTTCATTAGCTCAATGCCATGCAAATGACTGGGCGAAAACAATGCTTGTATTTATTACATAACACTGATTCATAAATAACACATTTCAATTGTTTATTTTTTAAGCCATACATTTTAAAGAGTGCAATTAAAATTTTCAAGTAACTTCTAAATGTCTAATGTCGTGGAGTTTTTTTTTTTTTTTTGCATAAATGCAGTACCAATATTTAGCCTCTAGTGGGCGCAAGAACACCACAAACCTAGAGATGTTTCAACGTTAAGAGGTGAACTAGACTAGACTGGAGTTCTTAACTAGCCAGACCAATGCGGCACAGATAAAACAACACAGCTACACTAAAGCATATAAGATCCCCAAATGTGATCACCATCCACTGCAGAATCGTTCCCCTCCCTGCCTTTCATAAATGGGGAAAACAAGCATGGAATTCAGCAAAACATCGGTATCTGTATCACACCCGTTTTTAATTTATTTACTTGGGTAGATGAAATAAATATTACTTTGCAGACACCTCTCTAAAAAATTTAAGCCCCCCCCCCCCCCAATCCCACAGAAATTTATTGCAAACCTTCTTCTGCCTTTCAACTTGGTTTCTACAGTGAATGTTTTACTCTGTAATTCTTTCCATGGCAACAAATATCAAACATAAGCAAAGGCTTTCATAGGCAAAGGTTTTCCTTCTCATTGTGCCAAAAGCCAAAATTTACCAGGATGGCTGAAATATCCATGACATTATGCTACAAATAACCAAGGGCTGAACATTGTCCACATGTGAAAGAAATATCTTTCCACAGAAAAAGCTATGGTGGAAAAACCTGGTTAAATTTTACTAATGTTTTATTCCACTGTCAGCCTCCCAATGTTACCTAGACCCACTCCCTACAGTAGTTTCTTCTTCATCCCAGCTCTGGGGAAAATGTGGCTGGATATGAGTGGAATATAACTGGTGATGGTTTGCTGAAATCAATGTTGGATTCCATCATTCATGCACTCTGCCTCCTCCCTAGTAAATGTTGCACCTTACCCTTTCTTCTCCAATCAAAATGAATGTGTTATTCTACCCAGGAAAAACAAAAGATGACAAAATGACATCCATTGCTAAGCAGGCAGACACAGAGTACAACCTTTAGACAGATAACAAAGAGAGTTACATAATAGGCTTGCATACCCATTATTGTTCTTTTTTTAAATTAAATGCTTCCAGTTGAATAACCAAAAGGATTTTTTTGCATGCAGACAAAACTCAAAAGCCCTTCTGCAATAGCAAATCTGGATAATGTTGCTCACTTTAAATGCCAGACAATCTGTGGTGGCCCATTCACATCCAAACTCTGGAGAATGTCATGGGAAAGGAATTTTCTACAATTCGATGACGTTAGTGAACATCAACACTAAACATCCACTTCAAAACATGCAAAATAATAATAATACTAATAATAATACAATTAATACTACTACTACTACTAATAATAAAATAGTAAGCAATAACTACCATATTCTGCTTGAGGACATTTTTTAATCACCCTCTGCATGTAGCTTGTTTTACAGCATCCTTTTAAGGATCCTGACAGATGTTCTTCAAGGCGTGAATTTTATTAAGGGTGTTAATGACTAGGTAAGCCATGCAACCTTTTCTTTAAACGACTGTGATTTCCCGCTTACAATCAAACCTTGTTGGTTACATGCAGAAGTAGTCTATAGTTTTATCTATAACTAAGATTTAAATCTATAACTGTATTTACAAATATGAACTTCATGGTTCAGTACCTTGATGCATAAGGTTACGCCAATTTAATGAAGAAGTGCAGTTTGATTGTTGTTTGTCTCACAGAAATTAAATTCCATGCCTCAAGGCAAAAGAAGCACGTAACTAAAGCTAAACAGAAAATGGTTCTGGCATTATCTGGCATTGAAATGAAGGCACAGGAGGCTAATTTCATTTTGTGATCATATAAATTAGAACCACAAAGGAAGCATTTAATTTTTTCCCTCAAAACCCAAATCCTGAAATGCTTTGCAATTTTTTTGTGTTCTCATTGTAGGTCCCTGTCTAATGACTCACACTGACTAACCCATCAACCTAGCAAAGATTAGTGCTTGGCCTGGCATTTATTCAGTGGTTAGTTGACAAAAGAAAAATCCCTACTAACACATCAAGCTACAGTAAATTCTCAAGACAATATTTAACAAGTGCTTTTAAAAAAAAAAAAAAAAGCAAAGCATGCAGGTCTAGAACAGCTAAAAATATATATATATCATATATAATGAATGACTGAGCTCCTAAAATTTAAAACCAATCACCGCAAGAAAATACCTCGACTGTTTGCCCGTGTGTAGATAGGGTAGGAAGCGATAGTGAGAATTCTCCTATAGCCAGAACAGTAGCACTGGCTGAAGTTGCACTTGCTGCAGTTGTTTTTGGATTGCTCCACCCTTTCTGGGACTACTTGAGAAAATCAAGCCATGTTCAAATTCAATAGCTGCAAAACATTAAGACGTGTAGGGGCATTTGTGGTTCATGGCAGTTCAATTCTTAGCAATGAATAATTAAAAAGGTCATCTGCAGAGAGACCCTTTCTAAACTGTGCTTTCCATGAAAAAAAAAATGTCACTTCAAAAGCAGGGTGAACAAAGTTCAAAATATTTGGACATTCAGGTAAAGAAAAACAAAGACTTCTGAACAATCAGGGAAATAATGTGAGGAGATCCTACAGAGATGTCAGCTAGGTCATCTATTCAGCAAAGGAATGCTGAAACCCATGTGAAAAGCTAAAACAATATCATTTAAGATTTTTTGTTCAATTAGCACACTTTAGTTATTGAGCTTAAATCCATTTTCAGAGTGATCATTGTTTGACTTCAAACAGACCCATACTATCTAGTAGTTACAATCATTTGTATGATACAAGGAGATGAGTAATGATTCCACCATTTAACACTAGTGTTTAGCCTATTAGCATAAGTGTTTAAATGAAGGTCTAAAGGGGTCTGTTTGTGTTATATATTAATATTAACTTAATATTAGTTACTGTTGATGGAGACACTAATGGCAGATAGAAATCTTTTAATCGTTTAACTGTTTTGATAATATAGTTTAGTCCCACCACCTTAGCTTAACTTTTTTTATTTGTGCAGAGAAAGAGGAAGTGTGGGTTTACACATGCTTTATTAACGCACTGCCCTGAGTCTTTGAAACTATTTAGTGCCCTAACCAGAAAGCTCATCACACACTGATATATACTATACTCCCTTTAGGAGCTTACCTACCCTGGTAAACTAGCCCCTCGTACTTCATTTTATTTTGTACAGTGGGTCTGGGCGTGCGGCCACTGACACTGCTGTATTAGGTACCAGCCAATCCTAGCCAATCATCAAACAGAGGGAGTGTTCGTGAACGATGACGTTGACTTTGTGTGCTACATTTGAATTGTAGTGCGTAGGTAGGCTAATTGCATACGTGACAACCAGACATTAGCGATTGGGTAAAGGCAGAGCCACTTGTTTTGCACTTCAGCAGAGTCCACACCTCCAGGAAGAAATCATTTCTCAATACAGCACGGCCAGACCCTCTCTACAAAATGAAATAAAGTACAAGGGGCAGGTTTACGAGGCTAAAGTTTACCTACTTCTACTCCAGGTTTTTAGGTATACTGGCAACCAAAATAATAAATAATAGGTTATTATCATCAGCATGATTACTGATCACTGATGATACATGGCCGATCAAATACTTGACCAGACTTTCACCTTTTCATGGAGATTCCTTTGCTAAACTGCACTTAGAAGTATAAGAAAAACAACTGGAGGATGTGTCATATAAATAGTTCTTTCTGAATCAATCTATTAAATGACAATATTTTTTACAATGTCACTTACTTCCTATTTTTATTTTTTAAAGCACCACCAACTTTTATTCAGAGAGCGTGATACTTATTTTAAAGATCAAAACATCCTTCTACGTCCATCTTTATCGATAAGTGCTAACATTTGTGTGTACACATAGCTATATTAAGGTCTCCTCTACTTAAATAGAAAACTTGTTTGTCCTCAATATTCTCCTTGGCACTGGCTACGTTAGCAGGTAGGCTTACTTTAATGTTTTAGTGTACGGTATTTCTTTACAATGTAAACACTGTTGTCTACACAGTACATTTGACTAGTTCAAAACAGTTGTAAAACAGGGCTCTAACAGAATTCAAATTCAATGGCTCCATGTGTTCCCTTTGTGGTTATTTTGGTGCCATTTCCAATTTGCAACTGTTTAAACAGAAAAACATCAGCTCATGACAAATGTCTTGACTATATTTTCATGGTTTTCATTATTAAGCATTATCTGAGGGAACAGGATAGGTGGGACAATCACTGAAGCAAATGACAGAGCTGGTGGTGAAACTACAGGGGAGTGCGAGCTGTGTAGATAGTTGTACTTGTTTTTCTGCTTTTAAAAAGTAGATAACGGGGCCACAATTTTTTGAAAATAACCAAAGTGACAAATACTGTGATAAAAAAAAAAAAACAGTAAATGAAAATACTTTACACATATTTGTTTAACTTTAAAGTTAAGTTTCAAACACCATTAAGTTAAAATACATAAAATATCACTGTCCAAGATTCCTTTTTGCTTAACTTTTCCTTTGATCTCTCACCAGCGTGTCTCCATCAAGGAAAATATTTATGTGGCTATGAAAATATAAAGCTTGACGCTACAACCTCTCTGAGTCAATGCTTTTAGCCTAAACAGCTTTTTGGCATCTGTATAGAAGATCCTGCTGTCTTTGCCCACAGTATGATACACTTCTAGGCAAAATCAAAGAAACCCACTAATTTTGATTAGTGTACACTTCATTTGTTGGTGTACACTTGATTTGTTCCTGTTGAAAAAAAAGGTTTCAGCATCAAAGACAAATGCACATTTCTTCATTCAGATTTGCAGGCTCAGGCTGGACGGGTGAGAACTGTGTAACCTAACAGGGACATGTTTGCCACTACGCAACACCAATAACTATTGTCTGTTAAAATGGTGAGAACATTTTTGAATACAGCCTTTGAATACAGGTCTGTTGTACTAAGCAAAATGACTACAACCATATTTGTTTTATTGAAACTCAGTGTAATTTAAATATCTATCTAAGCCCAAATCCATCCCTGCATTCACACATGTGCTTCAGTTCTCCAAATTTCAAAATATTATAAGGACCAGCCAAGTTTACCAAAACGACTGCAGTGTAACTACAAGATTGTATGTGTTTTTTCTTCAGCCTTTAAAGTATATTCTCTATATGACCTTCTGTCTCTCATCTAAGCTGCATTTTTTTATGGCAAACATCAACACTTGACCAATGCAACACAATTTCTGTGGGTGACCCTGCCAAGAATTGCATTACAACTTCAATTTAAAAAGCATCCACTGTTTCCTCACAGTTTTAGAGTGACAATCTGCAAAAGGGTCAAACAACATTTAGAAGGTCAAGGTCATTAGCGATAAAGTGGTGCATTAAAAATTGCAATACCCTAAAATGAGGATTCACTGTGGAATTTAGCCTCTGTGTGTCTGCCCAACTGTCTCCAATGAAATCCAAAAAAACCTGTCTAGCCAGTGATTGCTTAGGCGAGATTAAGGGACTATAATTAAACATGCAACATTTATCCCAGTTGCTCAGAGTAAGAGGAAACAACTGTGTTGCTCTGTACTCTCTGCCTGTGGCACAAAAGGGCTTGGTTGTCTGCCATAAGCAAACGATGACAAAATGTGCATGTGTCTTTGTCTTTATTTTGGATATGGTTTTTCAGACTCTTACAGAAGGTTCATCTTAACACAGGTCATACTACAGTGGACAAGAAGAACAGTAAGGTCAATAGAAGACATGTATAAAATATAACAGCAAAACAAGACCTGACAAAAACAAAAGCTGTAATTTCTATAACTTAAAACAAGAAGGAACCCCTTTAACCAGACCTTCATTTACAAACACCATCAGAAAGACTGATTTAAAGATCTTTTTCTCCTCTATGACTATGTCTCCAGGGCCTCAGGTCTTGTCAACAATTCAGACTTCAGGTGCAGCAGTTACATACACCTGCTATACGTCAATATTGTTTACAATTAAACAAGCCCATTGTCACACAGCATTTGAACTGGTTTGGGGAAACCTCAGTAATGACGCTTGTGGAAAATAACCCAAAACCCACAACTGAGAAGGTTAAAGGCAACCTAATCACACGCATAGTGCGTTCGCTTTCTTCCCAAACCCGACACAGCCTGTACACGGCTCTAAGGGTAGACCTGGGCCATGTCAGAAATGTTCACTAGTTCACCATTTCGTTCACTACCATACATGGTGCACTATATACTGAACGGGTGAAAATTTCAGATTCACCATTGGTGTCTTGTGAGGTCTTCAAAAGGGGTTCCTTCACCCAGTGTGCACTGATCTAACTGAAAGCAGAGGCTGGTGTTGTTGTGAAAGAGCGTGTACTGGGAGGATACTTACTCTGGCTTAGCCCCATGGAGCAGGAGGGCGGTGACGCACTCCATACTACCCGCCCGAGCTGCCTTGTGGATGGGGGTCTCACCCACGTAATCCTGCAAAGACACACCGCCACACACACACAACATGTAATTGCATAATAAAAATCATGTTGCTTTTAAAAGATTCTCTCTACTGTTTTGTTATTATTATTTGAATGGTCCTAATAGAAATATGCTTGTGTTTTTTTCTCTTTCTCAAAACGCCCACTATGTAACCAAACGGTTAGCAGTAAATTATTGGGCTCTTTTGCTGAGCAGTGTCTAATAGGCCTCTCTGTGCGGTCCCAGTTATGATTTTTTTTTTTAATCCAGTGATTTCATGACTGTGGGAGAAAAGAGGGGCTTATAGTTTCAGTGAACTGGAAGCCTTGATAGCAAAGACATGATTTCAGTCACTATGCATCTCTGTGCAGCTGCATCTAGGCATGTCCTTAAAAAAAAAAAAAAAAAAAAAAAAAACGCAGAAATCCCACTGAACTCTTGACCTCTGCCCTCTTGACCTCTTGCCCATCTTGAAAACATTTCATTCTGAATCATTCTGTAGGAAATGGTTCTCCGTGCTTAGATGTAACAACGCATCCTATGGGAATGTAGGTCAAAGCACATGGCCCAGGCATAATCAGTGATGCAGCACACACAATGTGACATGTGTGTACCACTGTATGTGTGTGTGCGCATGCATGTGTGTGTGTGCGCATGCATGTGTGTGTGTGCGCACGAATGCGTGTGTGTTTGTTAGGACAACAAGCATGCTCTCAGTCCCACAATTGCATCAGAGATGCCCACTCTTGTCTCTCCCTGGCTGTGTGTGTGTGTGTGTGTGTGTGTGTGTGTGTGTGTGTGTGTGTGTGTGTGTGTGTGTGTGTGTGTGTAGCTGGCAGAGCTGTACATATGTTGCTCAAATTTCCCCACTAAGACAGGAAAACCAGACAAGAGGTGATTTGTGGGGAATCTAATCTAATCTAACAGTGTTTTTATTGGTTATTTAGTTTTTAGTGATAAAACAAAACCTGCTAAAATGTTGCTTTACTGACAGTTTAGGGTTGGGTTTGGTCTGGGCAGAGTTTAGCATTCTTTAGTTATACTATAACGGGAGTACACCATAATGATAGAAACACTGAGTAAGAGAGAGAGACAGACAGAGAGAGAGAGAAGGAGACAGAGAGAGAGAGAGAGAGAGAGACAGAGAGAGAGAGAGAGAGAGAGAGAGAGAGAGAGAGAGAGAGAGAGAGAGATAGTGTGCGTCTGTCTCGGAGTGAATCACAGTTCAGTAGAGCACGCCCTGACATATACTGGCTCGCCGTCTGACCCGTCTACCTTCTCTTCCTCTCCACACCCAATCTGCACTGCGAGACTCAGGACTTAGCTTAGACAGTGACTACAGAAGATCAGATTATGTTGTCTGTGTCAGTTAGGAGTGCAGCCCACATTAGACACATCAGACATTTCAAAAAACAAAATGAAATAAAGGATAATATGACTGAATTGAAGAATGAGTTTGTCCTCGAGTCATTTCATTTACAACCACTTTAAAGATTTGTGAAGAAAAGTGAAAAAATAGGCTACTACTCGGAACACACCACTTCTTTACCTAGGTGCCTCGTGCTTGTATGAGTGTGTGTGTGTGTGTGTGTGTGTGTCTGAAGTGTCGCTGCCCTGGGAAACGTAGCTAAGGCACATGTATCTCCTTGTGTGCATGTGTGTAGTCTGTTAACTCCATGTTCCTCTACACCTCTGTTAGCTTATGATGTCCTCCTTTCGTAAGTCGCTTTGGATAAAAGCGTCTGGTAAGTGTAATGTAATGTAATGCAATGTAACACGTCAGCAAAGACATAACCAGCCGTCTGGCTCCTGAAGGAGGACTAAACTGCTCACAGAGCTAAGGCCTAGTAGCCTGCAGACAGCCAGACAAGGAAGGGAGCGTCGTGGTCGTTGATGACACCAGGTTAGAGACATAAATCCCCCCGCCGCAGCACTCCTCTCTCGCTTATCCCACTGACCTCGTTTTGATGAGTGGGCCAGGGAGGTCGCTAGGTTCTTAGCGCTCTGTGTACGGCTAATCCATAGCGTGTCGCATTGGACACGACAGAGACCTGACACGTGTCACGCCTGTTACAGTGAGTGATTCCCATTTGTCATTGTGATTACACAGCACAGCACACAGTGCATACAACGATACTGCAACCTGCATTTAACCCATCACGCATGTAGGCAAGGGGTAGCCATGACGACGGCACCCGGGGAGCAGTGTGGGGGAACGGTACCATGGCACTTTAGTGGTACTTCTGGCAGTTGGTGGATTCGAACCTGCGGTCACAGGTCCATTACCTTAGCCAGGCCACCACTGCTCACTGCTGTTATGCTACAGCACACATGAAATGTGCAAGGATGTAGTGCTTTATCAACAGCTCAATCATAAGCATCGTTGAAATTTCTCTCATAAAATAAACATAAAATGAACACCACACTATATTTTGAACTTAGTTGATTAATTGCCTGTCACGTGTCTGAATATTACTATATTAAAAAACACACACACGCATATATATTTGGCCTAAGACATGCTGTACATATAAATGAGCATGTATTGTCATGTTTTACGTTATACTTCCAAGTGAATAATATGCTTATATTATATTTTAAACTTTAGCCAGGTTTTCTTGTTTAGTAATGTGGTATCTTTTATGTTGTATGTCGTTCTGGAAAAAAAAAGAAAGTGTCTGACAAGAAACAATATATAGTGCACTACCATAGGGTGCGAGTTACATTGTTTTGTTCCCTACATAGAGCACTTTACAGTAAACAAGTGAACATTTTGGATTCGGCCTTAGTCTTGGCTGTTTGTTTAGTTGTAACTAGGGGTGGGTATTGGCAAGGACTTCACGATACGATACGTGTCACGATACATATGCCACGATACGATTCTATCGCGATACATTGCGATACTGGGTATATTGCGATAGTCTACATTGTTCAGTGAAAATGTCAAAATAGAACTAAATTATCAGTTGCTATTTACAATCTAGATAGTCTCACATCTTATCAAAACTTAATTAAATCAACATAACTCAGAGTTATTGAACTGAACATAACACATGATTGGAGTCAGAAATTGATATAGTATATTGTGAAAATTAGTATCACGATATTGATGTTTAAAACGATAAAGTGTATTGCGATACGATATATTACGATATTTTTTGCACACCCCTAGTTGTAACCTCTTTGTGTGAATCTGTGCCTCGTGCTATTATATGTACACATGTATAAACATTCCTGAGTTGTTCTAAGGAGGGAAACACATTCACTCACACACACACACCCTAACTAATACTCAGTCAGTCACATAATGCTTTGTCTGCACTGTCAAAGCAAACAGTCAATCTAGTCCCATTATTCTTGAACGAGAGAGGCGTGTCACCTCACCTGTCGGTTGATATCGGCTCCGGCCTGCAGGAGCCACAGCAGGCACTGGGGGTGGCCCCCGAAAGCGGCGATGTGTGCCGGCGTCTGGGCGAAGCGAGTCGTGACCGCGTTTACCTCGCAGCCCACCTGCACCAGACGCAACACACACTCCAGCTGTGTGTGCATGTGTGACAAAGGGGAAATGTCAGGAGAAAAAAAAATTAACTGTGAGCAATTTCACAGCCAATCAATCTATACAAAACTACTGTTTATAAACCTTTAACATGGTCGCATACAGTCTTGTCCAACAAGGACTGTGAATTAGTTTGATACTTCATGAAATGTCTTCCAAGTCATGTTAAGTCATTTTCACTGTTCGTAATTTTAATTTTGGAGGTAGATTTTAGACTGTTATAATTAATACATTTCTAAATTCAGATGCTACTTTTATTACATATTATATAGTAGTATTAAACTGCACAGTACTACTTTCACCAGCTCTTACTGGAATATTTCTATGCAAGACCAAATTATACCCACCCAGCCACCTCTGCCTGCCAGCCTTGCTCATATTTTCCTGTGACATAAACCGCCAAGGCATGGACACCTGCCAACTCCCTCCTACTCTCTAAGCCACTAATGCCGTGATTTTCAGTGAGCTACGCTCTTTGCTGTGACTGGTCACAGATCAAGTACAGTAGGAGGGCATGTTTTTGAGAGGGTTTTTTTCCTGCAAAGTCTAATTTTACAGATGACACTTGTATGGCAACCAAGCTGTTGACACACTTTATCAATCATTCTTCTTTGACAGTTAATTGCGCCGCAACGAACTGGCCATAGACAGCATGAGAAATACATAAGATTACAAAAACTGATTTAATAACTCAAGTGTACATCCAACCTTAGCTGCATTTTATTCTGAGACACTTTAGAACTCGGTGTCTGATTCGACTGGAAATGTGCACTTAAACGCTGCGTGACCGAGCCAACGATTTTAAGTGGTTGGGAAGTTAGTAGAGGTTGAAGTACAGGTTAAAGTACAGTTCCTTTTATTGCCTTTCAAAATATGATTTTCGCGCGTTTTCTCTCATTGGCTCTCCTTTGGCCAATAAGTAATTCCGTATCGGGAGCGCCGTGATGAGCGCTAAACGTTGACCAGCCTGCCAGTAAATGCGACCGCCTGCGCACTGTATGGTGGAGTCTGACGGGTACTTTCCAAAATTATTCATGAACTCAAACCCTGCCATATTTAGTCCATTAACATTATCATCGATATACATTTACATTGGACAAATTATTGCAAGATTCGTTCTTAAAACGTGGACTTCCGACACCAACTGTTATGCACTGATTTCATTCACCCCTTCCTTTCCTTACCTGAATAATGTAACCGCTCATTATTATTTGACAAAGAAAATATATTTTAAGTCGTTGGTAATGATTGTTCACGTTTTAGATACACAGATAATCTAAACACAGGGGACGAATAGCATACAAAGACGTATAACCTGCTAGCAAGCATGGTCTCATTATGGTTTGTTCAGGAATAACATCCAGTACGCATCCACATTTTAAGTCACTGTATCTTCTTTTGTTGGTTGGGGCGACCCTAATACCTGCTAACGTTAGCTGAGTTAGCTGTTTCAGTTCGTGTTATCTCTGAAAACTTAGCTAACGTTACTTTGTCCATTACAGCCTTTCCCCAGTCAGCAGTAAATCAGCATGGATATAAATTACAACATACCTTTCCAAAATGCGCTGCCCAGTGAATGGGTGTCCAACCGTAAAACGAGTCTTCAGCGACCAAGTCTGCTTGGTTAGTGGCGCACTGTAGCAGCGAGCACAAGGCACCGACGTCCCCATCTCTGCAGGCGCGGTGGAGAGGAAAACGATTGTTCAGGACCTCATCGTTTGAAAATCCAGACTCGATGGCCACCGACATCATTTTCCTACCTCAAATAATAAAAAAGATACAAAGAACGACAAAATTGTTGCACATCCAGTAAGAGCAATCCGAACGTGCGACCGCCGTGTAACAAGAATGGACACATACAAAAGACACACACACCGGGCGCACACCCTCAAAGTGTAACTTCAGTGGCAACATGAAAGACCCGAACTGGAGTCTCTGAAAATCTGGCTTCGGGAGTTCATTCAAAGCCTTGGCAACATATAAAGCCTGCGATGGAGTATTTGAAATAAGGATTTAGAACCCATGATCAGCGGTTAAACATTTCTAACCTTGCCAGACCTACTTTATGAGAGATTTGTTTATTAAAAAACAAATTAACAATTTACATTTGTTTTATTCGTACAATATTTTGATGTATGGTCATGGGGGCAACAAATAAACTCACCTGTTCTCTTTACCATCAAGGGTATACAGGATGACACACTTTTGTGCAGCTTTTACAGTGTCATATTGCTAAGCTTATCATATAACAAGCTTAACCACCAGCTGCGCAGTTGGTGGTCTTTGCTTAAGTCTTTACAAGGGGTTTATGTGGTGTCTAAGAAGTCTGCTGGCAAAATCTACAACGACGCAAAGGGTGAAACTCCTGAACCTACCTGAACACACAACACGGGTAATTTTAATCAGGTCAGCTGTCTGGCAAGAGTTGTGTTAATTACAATCAAATTGTTTTGTGAATGGTTGGAATCAATATATGGCATTGCCTTTTACTTTCCAAACACAGATTTCCCACCCCTGCACAAAAAAACTAAATATGATGTGATGTGATATGAGGTGTACATAGCATGCACTGACAGGTAGACATCAATCAAAATTTAACCAAAGGACGGATGTGAACCTTAATGTAGCATACATACAGACCCTCTTAATTATTTTCCTCAAAGCTACTTTGGGATTTTATTTACTCATTAGTCATTTTAAATGGTCGAGTTTCTCTGATAATGCAAAGAGAAACAAATGTTCTCCTACTAGGCCATATTGTAGAAGGTATGTTGTAAATGGGTCTGTCCACCAGAGGGCGCAAGAAGCCAAGGCAAGATTCTTACCCACTCAAAGAGAGGATGTAGCGCAGAGTAAGTTCATGTATTAGCATGGGTAGGCCTATTTAGCTGTTACTAAAATCACAACAAAAAATAGCTCACCGACGAAGGAGAATGAAAGCATCTGGAACTAAAACATCCACTGTTTCTCGAAAGACAGAGGTAATATGGGCTAAATCAACGGTGTTATGAGTTCAACCCGCACTATAGTTAGCTACTGTTAGCTGATGTAGCATAGCTCAGGCAGGGAAGATAAGTTAGCTCTTGAGTCAACAACACACTGTGTTTGTTTTAATGTTTATGTTACATTAGCCAAACAACCAGCGAGTATTTTTGTTTTGTTAATTGTAATTTGAGAGAAATCGGCTAATCATGACATTTGTAATGTTTTCTTCCAGTTTCTAATTAAGGTCAATCTGTTAGAGATAGTTACAAATTGGCACATCCGCTAAAATAATACATAAGTTAGCTCAAGTAAGACAGTTATACTGTAATTTTCATTTCTTTACCAGTAACGTGAAGTAAGATCTATTGAATATTCTGCATCAATGAATGATGAGACCATAAGTAGACGTATAAAGGAACTGTGAAGTTTCACAAGAAACACTCAATCAGGTCGATGCCCTGGTCCTCTTGGAGAGTTGCATGTTGATACAGCAAGTGTGGTGTCAGTTTTTTGCCACTAGATGGCGCGCCCGTCACTCTTAATAAATAAAATATGCCCATTCAGGACTTGGGAAAAGATGCATATGTGTCCGTCCGCAAAAGGGAAATGGAGAAGCTCACGACTGAGGTCATGCAGCTTCGAGAGTTCCTTCCCAGAGTAATCAACGCGGACCTGTTGGACACAGTGCACAAAGCCCGGCAAATAGAAGCACGTAAGATGTAACACAGCCAGACACACCTTTACTTCCACATACCTAGTGTGTGACTCTGTGACTGCCATACTCCACTCTTATCTTCACATGTGATGTGTAAAATTTCATGAAATAATTTATGTACACAACATAATGTTCAATAATTTATTTTCATTTAACAAATATGTAAAGGTAATAAACATGTGTTTGCCAATAGTCAATTTAAGAACATGATTTCAGATATCATGGTGCTTGTGGTGAGTTTAGACTTCCATACACAGTAATATAATGCAAAATAGTCCTTAATATTTCTAGAACAAGCACACTTATTATTTCTGTTGAGTGTCTGGTATCTCTTTCTTTCTTATAACAAACTTGTGTATTTTTGGTTTTAGCTACTGCCTTTTGGCTTTGTGGGCCAGAGCTGGTTCTGATGTAGTTACCTGTTCCCCCAGTGGGGTTGACCAGGTAATGCAATGATCCTGCCCATGTGTGTGTGTGTGTGTGTGTGTGTGTGTGTGTGTGTGTGTGTGTGTGTGTGTGTGTGTGTGTGTGTGTGTGTGTGTGTGTGTGTGTCGTTGTGTGCAGTCAGGGAGAGGCAGGAGCAGGAGCAGGAGCAGCAGAGGAAGGAATGTCTTCACCTCCTCTCCCGTCTGGAGATCTCCCAGAGCGAGTGCCAGAGAGAGAGGGAGGTAAACAACACCAGTGTGTGTGTGTGTGTGTGTGTGTGTGTGTGTGTGTGTGTGTGTGTGTGTGTGTGTGTGTGTGTGTGGAGGGGGGGGGTGGTTAAAGAGGACAAAATTGGGATTGGATTAAAGAGAGCAATGTTGTATGCATGTCACACATCTCAAGTGTGTGTGTGTGTGTGTGTGTGTGTGTGTGTGTGTGTGTGTGTGTGTGTGTGTGTGTGTGTGTGTGTGGAGGGGGGGAGGGGGTTAAAGAGGACAAAATTGGGATTGGATTAAAGAGAGCAATGTTGTATGCATGTCACACATCTCAAGTGTGTGCTTGTATGTGTGTGTGTGTATGTGTGTGTGTGTGTGTGTGTGTGGAGGGGGGGGGGGGGGGTGGTTAAAGAGGACAAAATTGGGATTGGATTAAAGAGAGCAATGTTGTATGCATGTCACACATCTCAAGTGTGTGCATGTGTGTGTGTTTGTGTGTGTGTGTACTGGGGAGGGTCAGCAAGGTTCTGAGGAATTCTGCATGTGCTCACAGGTGTTTGTTTTTGTGTGTCTGTGTGTGTGTGCATGTACATGTCTAAATCTGTGTGTGTGTGTGTGTGTGTGTGTGTGTGTGTGTATATCTGTGTGTGTGTGTGTGTGTGTGTATATCTGTGTGTGTATATCTGTGTGTGTGTGTGTGCGCGCGTGTCTGTGTGTGTGTGTGTGTGTGTGTGTGTGTGTGTGTGTGTGTGTGTGTGTGTGTGTGTGTCTGTGTTCATGTACGTGTGTGTCTGTGTGTTTGTGTGCATGTACATGCATGTGTGTGTGTGTGTCCTGCACAGGAGAAGCTGGCGCTGCGTGAGCAGCTGTGGGAGTGCCGTGAGCAGCTGCAGCAGCAGGCGGAGTTCTGCACGGGGCTGGGGGCGGCAGTCTGCACCCTCCTCTGGAGCGCATCCGGCAAGGAGGAGGCCGTCAGGGACATCTTAGCTGACGTACGTCACTCACACACACACACACACACACACACACACACACACACACACACACACACACACACATAATCCCAGAGTTAGGGATACCTAAGAGAAGCAGGTAGGCGGAGAGACAGGCAAACACACACACACATGCGTACACACACACATACACACACACATAATCCCAGAGTTAGGGATACCTAAGAGAAGTAGGTAGGCGGAGAGACAGACAGACAGACAGACAGGCACTCACACACACACACACGCAGGTACCTGAGAGAAGTAGGTAGGCACAGGAAGAATGTGGGGAAAAAAAATGTCCCACCTGATATTTATGAAACTTCATGCAAAGGAGAAACATGGGCCAAAGAAGAACCGATGGCTTTTTGGAACGGACCCAATGCATCTTTTATTTGTAAATGTTATGTGGTGCTGGTCCAGGAGACAGCTAAAGAGGGATTGCCTAGTCTGCTTAGTGAGCTTAAGAGGATATGTATTGTGTGTGTGTGTGTGTGTGTGTGTGTGTGTGTGTGTGTGTGTGTGTGTGTGTGTGTGTGTGTGTGTGGTTCCTAGGGTGCTGCTAGGTATCCCCGTAAGGTCTCCGTATACAGTTTTCAACAAAGTACTGCGCACTGTGCTTCCAGCATTCGATAAGTTTAGATTCCATTTTGTTCAGTACAATCCCACACACTAGCGTTTAATTTGTTACATAAAAGCGGCGTCTTGAATCGCCACAAAGAGTATAAAAATTGAGAAATGCGATATGAAACAAAAGAGGTAAAGTTTGTGTCACCATAATAAATATGAAACTATGGAATATAAACATGGCTGGTAGGAGTCACTCAAAATAGTGTGTGAAACAATGGAAAAAATGTGATGTGTATGATGTAGCGCTTAATAACATAATATCTGCTAGGGGTTCTGCTAAGGGGGGATAGGCATCAGAACAATTCAGGAGGCCCAGAGCTGGGGTCCTCAGAGGACTATGATATAGTTGAGGTAGGGCCAAAAATTATTTTCTTTTAGGGGGCCGACAATTTCTAGCGGCGGCCCTGATGTAAGCCGGCTCCTTGATTGCACCAATTTGCAATCAAGGATCAATTGGGAGGCTTTTCTTTTAATACCAGGTTCACTTGCTCAGTCTACATACAGAAAGTAGTAAATGTCAACTGCCACTTTGATTTTAAAGCAAACAATGCTTCTGTAGTTGTTTTTATTTAGGTTTCCCCCCTTTTATTTTATTTCATTTTATGTCATTTTTTTAATTTTTTATGTGTGTTAAGTTTCCACCATAGACTTGTGTTTGTACACCTGCTTGTGTGTGTGTGTGACTGTGTTGCAGGGTAAAGTGCAGCCGTTCTTGAGCGTAGCAGGTCAGACACTGGAGAGCTTCGTGAAGTCGATGGACCAAGACTCCAAGGCCACTCAGCAGCAGGACTCCAACTCCCATGAGCACCAGTTTGTCCTCGCTCTTGCTGGAGTGGTCACTAGTGAGTACAACACCCAGTACCTCAGATAGAGCCAAGTAGGTCCTGGAGCACTGCTAAGTAGGTGCTTCCTCTCTCTCCCTCTATGTCTCTTTCTCTCTCTCTCTCTGTCTCTCTCTCCCTCTCTCTCCCTCTCTCTCTCTTTCTCTCTCTTTCTCTCTCTTTCTCTCTCTCTCTCTCTCTCTCTCTCTCTGTCTTATCAAACTTGGCAGCTGAAAAGCCAATTATCTGCCGAACTGTACAAATTGTGTTTCAGTCATCTGAGTGGCAGGTCTCTACTAGAATGTCTCTGCTCTGTCTCTGTCTCTGTCTCTGTCTCGCTCTCTCTCTCTCCCTCTCTCTTCCTCTCTCTCTTTCTCTCTCTCTCTCTCTCTCTCTCTCTCTCTCTCTCTCTATCTCTCTCTGTCTCATCAGACTTGGCAGCTGTGGCCAAAAGCCAAATATCCGCCAAACTGCACAAATGGTGTCTTAATCATCTGAATGGCAGGTCTCTACTAGAACGTCTCTGCTCTCTCTCTCTCTCTCTCTCTCTCTCTCTCTCTCTCTATCTCTCTCTCTCCCTCTCTCTATATCTCTCTCTCTCTCTCCCTCTCTCTATCTCTCTCTGCCCTATCAGACTTGGCAGCTGTAGCATGTGGGCGGGACTTCCTGTCCAGCTCGGCCCACGTCCTGCTGGACACACTGATGAAGCTGCTGGGGCTCATTAAGCCAGGAGTGTTTCCCAAGCTAAAAGTGTACGTAAGGTCACCTGCACTGACACACATACTTGGAAAACACACACACACACACACACACACACACACACACACATACACACACACACACACACACACACACACACAGAAAATGTGTGCACACACATACACAGAAAATAAACTCAAGCAGACAAGGATTTTGTACCTTTGTTTTGCTGTTGTGCCTTTAAAATAACGAAATTCATTTGCCCAGGCTAATCAGGTACCATGCATAGAGAAAGATATGGTTTCGTTTAGAGATGAGCGCATTACATTACAAGCCAATCATGTTGCAAGAACTGTGAGAGGTCTACAAAGTGCTCTCCCTTGCCGTGCCCGAAATGTTCACTCGTTCACTGTATAACGCACTATAGGAACTGCGTTCTTTTGTTTCCTGTGTTCAGCACCATGTAGTGAACAAGAAAACATTTTGCACACTTGGTGTGCTCTATCATGGACAGCCTGCATGCTTTGCTGTTGTGCTGTGTTGTGATGTGTCCAGGCTGATGCTGATGGCCCTGTACAATGTGAGCATCAGTGTAAAGGGCCTGAAGTACATCAGTGGGAACCCGGCGCTCATCCCACTCATCTGCACCCTGCTGGAAGGTAAGGACAGGAGGGAGT
>CM050220.1:12643423-12748423 GCA_027475355.1 Coilia nasus | reverse complement strand
CGAGACGAGGCGGGGACTCCCCCGTTGCACCACCAGAGACCACTTCAAGTCGGTTTCTACGAGATCATCAAGACTCTGGGAAAAGGTACCTTTGCCGTGGTAAAATTGGCAAGGCACAAAGTCACCAAAACCCAGGTATGTCCTTTTGCAGGAACTTCTGTCTGTTAAGAAGCACACAACATAACAATACCTGTCAACAATATATAAGACAATAATATGTCTTTATTTATTCGAATGTACATTTGCCATCAGGTTGCCATAAAGATCATTGACAAAACTCGATTAAACTCTTCCGACCTGGAGAAGATTAACAGAGAGGTTCAAATCATGAAACTACTGAATCACCCTCATATCATCAAATTGTACCAGGTTTGTGTGTGTGCGTGTGCGTGTGAGTGAGCGAGCAAGAGAGAGTGACAGAGAGAGAGATATATAGCATATTTATATGTGACGGGTTGTTATGATTTATATACATTCAACTCAGTTGTACAGAGACATGCTCCCTGTGTAAGTTGTAGTTCTTGACAGAGTTTGTTTCCCATGCTTGTTCCCCTCCCTTTTCAGTCTTATTCACTCTTGCCTCTGGAGGATTGCACAGTGGAAAGTTGTGACCTTAGTGCTCAGAAAGGTCAAAAACAGATTGTTGTACCAATAGCTGGTTTAATTTACCACCGAATCGTGCTGCTCCAAAGCCACTGTATGATGACAGCTGAACTTTGCCCTACATAAATCAGCCCAAATCAGAATTGTAACAAGATACCAATGGCTTATATGCGTAAAAGTATTACATAAGTTGTAAAATGCTTCACAGAGATGACTGTCTTTGAATTGTAACACAGGACATAATTGTTGTTCTACTGAAAGAAAAGGTTTTGTTTTCATGGTCTGCAGGTCATGGAGACTAAAGATATGTTGTACATTGTGACTGAATATGCTCAAAATGGAGAGATGTTTGGTAAGTCAAACACACTGGTATGGATCTCACATAACAGGGGGCCGTTGGGGTATTTTTATGTTTTGTTTCAGTACAATGTACTGTAAAACCAGCCACATCCAACCCCTAATTTAAACGAGTGCAGGATCAGAGCAAAAGTGTATAATCTAAAAAAGTCAAATATTATCTGTGTACCAGAAATATCCCATGTAGAAGTTCAATAAATGACGTTTCTAGCTGTGCAACGTCTTTTGTCAGAAGTTTTCCACAATTTTTTTCCAAAGAACATATTATCACATTTACGCCTGTCTTTGTCTATGTTGGGGGAGTTCCAGGTTTCTCAGTAAACAGTGTATGTTAAAAAAAAACAATGTGCGTACGTGCACTTTTGCACAATGTTAAATGTTTTCCCAGCCTCCAGAAACATACACTGATAAGTCTTAGGCTTATAAAGGCTTATAAAGTTTAAGGCCAAAACATGTTCCATAACATGGACCACCACATTTTAAGCGCTTTAAAGAACACAAAATAGACACACATACAGTAGTTGTTTGAAACGTTTTTCTCTAACCTTCACCCCAATTCTGTCCCCCTTCTCTCTCACAATCTCCACTTATCTCACACGTGACACCCCCCCCTTTTCTGTCATCTTTAAAGAATATTTGTCATCGGTTGGGCGCCTTGCGGAGGGGGACGCTCGTAGAAAGTTCTGGCAGATTGTGAACGCTGTTGAGTACTGCCACCAGCGCCGCATCATCCATCGTGACCTGAAGGCGGAGAATCTCCTGCTGGACATCAACATGAACGTCAAGCTGGCAGGTGGGATGTCACAGTGTGTGTGTGTGTGTTCATTTCTTTTCCTCTTGATGGAATTTCACCTGTTTAGGTGCATTGTACGCAGCCCTAGAAAGGCAAAGTACAAACTGAGAAAAATGCATATAAAGTTGTCATACAGCCCAGTCAAACATGTTTTAGATATAATAGTGGTGATGCAGCTTTTTCAGAAAGAGCTGACAGCTGACAAATATGTATTATATTATGTAAGATGTATTGTGTATGTACAAGGAACGTTGTCCTGTGTTCACGCAAAAGCCGGCATCAACAGGGCATTGCGTTGTTGTGACACTGCGTTATTGCGTCATTACATTATTGTGTTCTTCCGCTCCGGCACCACGACAAGAAATGTTGTCTTGTGTTTTTCTTGCCAAACTGTGAAGCACTTTGAGCTGCATCATGTATGAATTGTGCTACACAAGTAAAGATTATTATTATTATTATTATTATTATTATTATTATTATTATTATTATTATTATTATTATTGTTGTTGTTGTTGTTGTTGTTGTTGTTAGTGGTCATTTTTCTGCCTGTCCTGCTGGTGACATCATTGGTAGGTCTTTGTTTATGGGATCTTTACTGTCTTTGAAGATTGTCATTTACTACTGAAGTAATTATTCTTACAGGAAGTGCATATGAAATGCATTGCTTTAAATATGAAAAGAGAATTCATTGAAAAGAGAGATTCTTCAAACTACTTTTGCTAAAGGGCCTTTAAAAAAATAATGTTCACGGCTGCATTCTACAAATGATGTGTCTTCACATATTTTTTTACTTAGATTTGCTTTGTTGTTTCTGTCAGACTTTGGCTTTGGGAACTTCTACAAGCCGGGGGAGATGCTGTCTACGTGGTGTGGCAGTCCCCCGTATGCGGCCCCAGAGGTCTTTGAGGGAAAACCGTACGAGGGCCCAAAACTCGACATCTGGGTAGGAGTCAAACACTGAAGCGTCAGATGTACCCCATTTTGTAATACATAGGTAGATGGATGGATAGGTAATAAGACAGACAGACAGACAGACAGACAGACAGACAGACAGACAGACAGACAGACAGACGGATGAATATACGGCTGGACGGACAGACTGCATGTTTGAGAAAAATGCAGTTGACTTTCACACTAACTGTATGTGAAGAAGATGAAACATGCATTGTTGGGATGTTTTTGTCATATTCGTTCACAGAGTCTTGGAGTGGTTTTGTATGTGCTGGTGAGTGGAACACTGCCTTTTGATGGGGACAACCTCTATCTCTTAAGGCAAAGGGTCACCAAGGGACATTTCAGAGTACCTTTCTTTATGTCACAAGGTAAAACACACATTCTATTAGCATGCACACACACACACACCACACACACACACACAATTCTGTCATTGCACACAAAATATATTACTGATCCACATTTACTCCAATTGAAGAAATGATCTTAACTTGATCACTGCATTAATGCCACATCACAATATCGGTAACGTTTCTCCCACAGAGTGTGAGAACCTAATCCGGAAGATGCTGACGGTTAACCCAGCAAGGCGCATCAGCATTGCCCAGATCAAGCAGCATAGCTGGATGCAGGCTGACCCAGCAGCAGCAGCAGCAGCAGCAGCTGCCACCCAGCCCCTCCCCCCCTCCTCACCCACCTCAGACAGCAGTCAGGGCCTGGGTGGCTACAGCGAGCACATACTAAGCATCATGCAGTCACTGGGCGTTGAAAGACAGCGCACTATAGAGGTAATACAGCAATACAATTGTGCTTTGATTTAGGGTTTTGCCTGTAGAGGAGAAACAATGCTTTACAGCATTTTAGTTTTGGCAACAATCCGGCATATATAACGTCTAATATTTCCTTTTAGATATTTTTGATTGGTCTAATGAAGAAATAAATTAACAATGCTGGCATGACAAATTAGCTTGAAGATCTCCCACACATCTTCTGTTTTGTTTTTTTTTTTACCCCAGTCCCTCCAGAGCTGCAGCTACAATCACTTCTCTGCGATGTACTGCCTCCTGCTGGAGCGGGTGAAGCATCACATCTCTCAGCAGCATAGCCAGCCGGAGGGGAGCGGGTCTCAGCCTCAGGCCTCCACCTCCGGCCCCTCACTGCCAGACCCGCCACCCCAAGGAGAGATCACCCTGAGCGGACTCCTAGTCCAGTCAGAGCATCTCTCCCCTGTTCACCTGCCAAAGACGAGAATCGTCGACAAAGACAAGGAGCTGGACACACTACAGTCAGAAAAATGTGAAGAAAGAGAGGAGCAGACTCAGAATGTGTCAGCTTTGGACTCACCCTGGAATGGTGTTGAAGAGACGACTCAGACATCTGCCAAAGAATCCATATGCAATAAGCTACCACGTGAGTCTTAAGTGTAGAGAGGAAAACTACACATAATCAGGCTGTCTACATGTAAATAAACATTTTTTAACATTTTTTTAGTCTTTTTTTTGTTTTGTTATTGCATAATTATTTCCCAGTTATTCTTGACTGATGTATAATATTAAGGAGACTTCCCGATTGTTGATTTGTGGTATGGCATTATATTGTAGCTGGCAGATGCTGACAAATTCACATGTGCTTGAAATTAGTTGGTTGTGTTTCTGTAGTTATTGATAATTTGAGTGTAAATCCATGCACAATCCTTTTCACACTTGCATAGAAAGCCAAGAGAGTCAGGGCTGCCAGGCTCACGTTGAAGAATCCCCCCCAGCAGTATTTTCGTCAATGACGCAAGGCTAAGCATAATCTTCAAATAACAGCTTCACAGACTTCTGGCAGGCTGCTTTAAGGTTGAATTAGTGACACTACGCACAACCTTGTTTAACAAATAGGATTCCCTCACAGAGACACACCCAGAGGTAATTAACCCACATTTGGTGCACATTGACATGTTGCGATTACGTCTCTCTCTCTCTGTCTCTCTCTGTCTCTCTCTCTCTCTCTCTCTCCAACCGGTTCATTTGAATTCATTTGAATTTATCTGAACTAATTTTGTTGCCAAAGGAATCACAAAAGTGCAAAAATATATATCTGATAAATGCTGATATGATCTCAAAATATGTCTAATATAATAATAATAATAACCCTAACCTTAACCCTAACCCTAATAATAATAATAATAATAATAAGAAGAAGAATAGCTAGACAGACTGATTGATTGCATTTTTTAGACTGATTGATTGCAACTTGTACATCAAATAGAAAGAGTCTGTGCAGTGTGTTCGGATGTACCTCCTCTGTACTGACTCCAAACCCACTGTCTCTCTGTCTAGGTATCGTGGTGCAGCTAGTTGGTGATGACCCTTCCGACAGCTGCAGTGCCCCCGAGGAGAAGCCCCCCTCCTTGGGCTCCTTCATCAGCAGCATCCCCTTCCCACCCTCCACTGGAGCCGAGTGCAGACCCGCAGCTGCTGAAGCCCACCACCAGGGGTCTCTCCGGCCCCACCCTCCTCCACTGAGGGCCCTGAGCCAGTCCTCCAAACAGGAGATACGGGAGCAGGCCAGCCTAGCAGTGCCCAGCTTCAACGAGGGCAGGCGAGCTTCAGACACACTGCTGTCACCAGGTGCGGTAGCGCCAAAGAGACTTTTGTGGACTTCATACATTGGGATATTATAAACAGATACTTATGCTTACTGTAATTTCCCTTAACATTGAATTGAATTGAATTGCAAGTACTATTTAATTGACTGCAGTGGTTAAAAGAAGAATGTGCTAAGCACAATTAGCACAAGTAGCGTGTGTCAACACCATTAGCATGTCATTCCCTTTAACTGAAGACATAAAACCAGACACAACATAGCAGATGAAATTTAGATTGCCAGTATAAGTTTTTCTGGTTGTACACAATGTGTATAGATGTAAAATTACATTACACTTAGCAGACGCTTTATAGGATGATGACACAGCTTACCCATTCATGTTTCAATAAACAAAACTCCTGAATTATGAAGTAAGCCTGTCAAGTGAATTAAGTTTTAAACTGATGAAAAAAACTTTCTCCAGAGACATTGTAGTTTAAAATGTTGTCACATTTTCAACATGGCGTGTGTGACCTTGCATGTCTGCTTATGTAGGTCCTACAGTCTCACAGCAACCACAGAAGACGAACGTTCACACAGAGGGCCCTCTGGCACTGACCCGATGCCGAGGTCTGCTACGGCCTGCCTGGCTTCAGGAAGAACTATCTAGACCCATGGCAGCCATCGGAGCCCAGGCCTTCCTGCACCATCCTCTCTTTTCCACTCCCACTCCAACTCGTTCTTGGGAGTTTGGCCCTCGGCAGTGGGAGGGGGGCACCCCAAAAGTGCACAGGTGAGCTACAGGGTAACCCTATATCCACAGTGAATAGGCAGGTGTTTGGGGCTGCGTATACCTCTGGTTGTCATTACATAGTATGTATAGTAGCCACTACTTAGTGGGCTTAGTACATACTACTGGAAGTTATTGCACAGTGTGGGTGAAGTGTAACTGAAATGTGTGGGCCACTTCTGGGCCAGACCAGCTTTGCTATGGGGGTCGTGCCTGAATGCAGATGTCCTGAGTCTCCAGGAAGTTTCAATAGTCTTCCGCATATTGAAAGCGGATTCCTGATCCCCGCAAATATAAAAATATTCTGTATAATCTAAAATAAGACATATCTTGGAATCTAGAGGGAGAAAGCAGTAGCATGCATGACAGTGATAGTGTTGCACACATGGGTATTGATCTTAGCATTGCCTGTGGCCAACTAAACAATCATTAAATACATTTAACTACGTTTGAGGTAATTGAAGGGTAAAGTGGTTCACATCCTGGTTTAACTGGCTGTTGCAGATTCATAATGTGATTTTCAACATAGTTGAGGAAGGTTTCTTATTATGTGAGTTATGAGGTTATGCCCACCATGTGTTGTTACAGAAGTCCTGATCCTTTACAGCTGTCAATGTGATGCTAGGATCATTCTCAAAGGCTAGTTTTACTCGTTTTTTGTTGTAGGGGGCACCAGCTGACCCAACTACAGTTTCAACACAAACCACTGGCTCAACTTTCACCCTCTCAAAAATCCCAAAACCTTCAGTGCCACCACCACCTCCTCAGTGGACCTCCATCCCCTCCGCCATTTCCTTTCCAATGCCTTCTCTCTACACCTTTTCACGTTCAAAAGGATGAAACCCTGCCGTCCCCCTGTGACGTGGAAACCCTATTCCATCTTTCAGCCCCCTGCCAGCACCAGCCCCAGCCCCTGCCATACAGAGATTTCACATTCTCCTTTGGCCCGCCATCCTCACCCTCAGAAAACCCAGCCTCAGCCGCTGCTCTGCTGGAGACAAAGCTGCAGATTAGTCCGGAGTCCCAGACACAACACCGTCACACAGCCCCGACACTCCCGTCGCCCGGTGACCCCGATGACTTCCTCACGCCTCCAGCTGAGGGATTAAAGTCTGTGGGTGCTAGAGAGACTCGATAATCAATGGACAGCTAACAAATGACCCCCCACCCCCCAAAAAAAACCTTGGCAGTGTATATTAATATTACCTTTGCTAGTATTATTACCTCTACCATCATTTCGGTCACACTGGTCATTTGATATTCACGCTTTTGTACAGGGTCATACAAGAAACCCCATAAAGTAAAATAAAAATGTAATGTGATCAAATAAAGTTGAGTGATGTGATGTTTTGTTCACAGTTCCTTATTTCCTTGTTACCGCTGCCAGCAACATAACTCAAACAGCAACATAACTCAAACAGTTATGGATGGATTTTGATTACATTTTCAGGGTAGGTCAAAAATGGGCTTAAAAGTGGCCCATGACTTAAAAATTATTAGATTTTGGTGGTGATCTGAGCTGCCCTGTCGGAGGTCTGCGCTCTCTGAGTGCTTTTCTAGTTTTTACTACTTTTGAGTTCAGGCACAGTAGGTATTTCACATAAATTCTTACAGATCGTAAGAAACCTCTGGTCCTCTTCTAGGACCTAAGTCTTCCAGAGGTTCCAGCAGTCTTCCTGATGCCTGCAAATGAGATCAAATATCCTAGAATGGAAAGTGAGTGATCATGGCCACACACAACAGTAAGTGTTGAGGAATACCTTTATGAAATGACTGTTTGTAGGATGTCTGGATATGTTGGTCAGTGATTCATCTTTAAATGAAAACAATTCTAAATTAAAATCTTGCTGCTTGGACTCTAGATGTCTGAGACTCCAGACTTCAGAGATTTCATAACTGAGACTAATAGCAATGGGCCTCTAACATAGAGGACAAAAAAGGCCACACACATATGGGTTAATCATACAACTTTATTGTATTGACTTTTTGGTGTACACTTCTCAGGTGATTTCAGATATCAGCAGAACTGAGTTAGTACTAAAAGACAGGAAAGCTTTCTCTTACACAAGAGAAGGGATTGCAAGGAGGGTCAAGACAAAGGAGAGGAGAAAAAAGCTCGGACTGGCTGATGTTCCTAATGACTGAAGATCTCTTGCACATCTAAAACTGAATGATCTCACTCTGAATGACAACACCCTCAATCCTAGGTCCCAGAACCCAGCAACCTCAACTTTTATACTTTTACACATTAACTGGGTCCATGAGATATCAAAAGGACCTGGTCAACTTTGCTTCCCCCAACAAATTTCTCCTCAAGACACCTTCAAAGGAGACACCTTCAACAGGGGGACCCAGAAAATGGAATGAGAATCAAACCCTTCCAGGTCTTCTGGTCTTGGCCTTCAGGCCCACCACCCAAGCCCTTCTTTTTTATCCATTTTCAGCAGTAGCAGCAGCATCAGACAATAATATCAATGTTGAGATTATAGCACGTGACCTAGTGAAAAGGCAGGGAGAATATTAGACTAGATGTACACTGATATCTTTCCAGAGGAGTGGGGTGTGGGGAGAGTAGGGAGGCTGAAGGGGTGGGAGTAGGAGGTGGAAGTGTAGGACTTGGGGAAGAAGTGGGGGACAGGATGAGGGGAATTTGTTATGCCCCTTGTCCTTCGTTGACTGGCTCATTTTCTTTGAAATAAAATGTGACAAAAGGACACCTCACCAACTCCACCAGTCCACTCACCCACACCCCCGTCTTCCATATCAGACAACCGGGCATCACTCCCAAACTCCCATTAGGTGCCAAACACCACCACCCCCGCCCCCCCTCAGACCCCCCCACCCCACACACACCCACCCACCCACACCCCTCCGCTCGGCCACCCAGCACAGCAGCCGCGGTGCTCGTCTAAGAGGAAGGCGCGGCGTTGGTCTTCTCCTCGCGCACGACTGGGATGCTGCGGTCGGAACGCGAGGTGTCGGTGCCGCCGTTCTTGGGCCCGCAGACAGTCAGCATGCCATTGGCGGACAGCGAGCAGGTGATGGCACCTTGGTCCACGTTGGTGGGAAGGCGGTAGCGACGGTGGAACTCCCGCGAGATGTAGCCATGGTCGTCCTGGAGATACAGGAGAGGACAAAAAGATAGATTAGTAAATACAAAGGGTGCAGACTTTAAAAAGTCAGTTTTACACATAAACAGGCCCATTGGCAGTCTTGGCTGGGCCTGGGACAAGATAATCTGATGGGGCCTTGGTGGGCCAAACATCTTGAAGAACTACCACAGATCTTCTGTGGATGTATGCTTCCTGACATATGCAACCAATTTGGTGTAATTGGTTGATCATACACTTGACTATAATCCTGCAAAATCCCTGACATTGTACCCCTGTGTGTGTACACTTTGTGTGCACCTGCCTAACACTTATGCCCATCTTATGCCTTAAGTCCTTTCAGCCTTATGGGTGTTTTAACATTAAACATGTGGATGGCTAAAAAGATACAGTAGTCAGGTGTATGATCAACCAATTACGCCAAATTGGTTTTATATGTCAGGAAGCATACATCCACAAAAGATCTGTGGTTAGTTCTTCAAGATGTTTGGCGCAAGCTACCAGCCAAGTTCCTTCAAAAACTCTATGCAATAGACCTAGAAGAATTGTTGCTCTTTTAAAGGCAAAGGGTGGTCACACCAAATATTGATTTGATTTAGGTTTCTCTTTTGTTCAGTCACTGCATTCTGTTAATTGATGAACATAAATGATTAACACTTCCATTTTTGAAGACATTCCTAGTTGACAGCATTTTTTCACACCTGCCTAAGACTTTTGCACAGTACTGTATGTTTGTCCTCCTTTGATGTTTCCCTGATGTAATATTCTGTACAGCACACAGTCAGTGTTGGAGTGATGGGTTAAGAGGAATAGAAAATAACTGAATAACAGTGGCAGTGACTTGAGGGAAGTGGAGCATCATCACTCATATATATTTACAAGCACACACACACACACACACACACACACACACACACGGATACTAATTCACACTAAGTGTAAGTAAGATGCGTTAATTGCATTTGCGCTCGTCATGGCAAACATGACCTAGTCTGACCTGTCTATTTAGTGACCCAACATGCAACCTTTCAAAGTGGAGCAAAGGTAACATAAACACACACACACACACACACACACACACACCTAGGATTCCATTACGTCAAGGAGGATTTATCATAAAATCATTTGAATTGAGTTTTTGCAGTGCTTCAAGTGTTTGTTTTTTTTAGTTAAGCTTTAGCATGGGATATACATTTGCATATACTTGGGGCCAATATAATATGGATATGTACAATATGTACAGTGGGATTTTGAACTGCATAGTGTGACTAAATGTATGGCCCTGGATTGTCCTGAGCCTTGAGTGTAATGGTTATTGGTGTCACTGTCCTCCATCGCATCTCACAATCACAATAACAGAGTCGTTAATGAGCACACAAGTAGACTGCTCTAATGAAGTGGACAGCAGACTGTCTGCAACACATCTCTGCCAAAGTAAGTGGGGAGAGATTACGGGAGGACAAGAGGGACACACAGGGCTTAAACTCTAAACACTGAGGTCCATGGGGCCTGTGTCTTCCATTGCAGAATTAAGTTGAACAATTCGTTGTTAACTAGCTACTGGCTGTCCTGGCTGGCATTACTTGGATGGGACTGACATCTTCCCCAGAACACTTTAAGTTGTGTTTAAATCGAAAAAGCCTGTGTAAACAAATGCCCCTAGATTGTGTAACTCATTTTAATTTGGGCTCTATTGCACTGGTACAGAGACAATGACCTCAGCACACATACACACAGGCGTGCGCGCGCGCACACACACACACACACACACATACTCCCTGATGACAGCCCTCTGGAATGCTTGGCTTCACTCTGACGTAAAATTGATGTAAAAACAACAGAAGAAACGCTCAGGAGGCGATCTACTCCCAAAGGCCCAATAAAATGTTTCAAAATCAGAGGAGAGCAAGGGAAAACAAGGGAGGACGAGTAATGGGAATATAACAGAACTTGAAAAAAGAAAGAAAAGCATGGTACATTTAAGACAGGCAGGGAAGTTTCATGTGACTTATCACATGCCCATTCCTAAAACAGGATCACAGCACAGGCCGTTCACACAAGACCATGTCAAGGATATCAAAAGCCCTTTACCTGTCTCTCTCCATGCTTGCCATAGATTTCCACATACTCATCCGCCACCTTCACGTTTAGCTCCTCGGGGGAGAAGTGCTTCACGTCCAGGTAGATACTGAACCTGTCCCTGTCAGATCTCACCTGGAAAGGAAGAGTTATTGAACTGAGTTATTGAACAGGTGAGGAGAGCAGTCATGGAACACAAACAGGGGTTCAGACCCTGGAGAGAAGAAGAACATGAGAAGTAGAATAATACAATTTTGCATGTTGCCTCTATGAGAACACAACACAGCCTTCATTAGCATTATTGAATGTTTGAGTATACTATCTCTCTCTCTTTCTGTCTTTCTTCTTCTCCTTTATCACCTTCACCACTTCATTTCTTTTCTTGGCTATTCTGTTTGTTTGTCTTGACTTTCTTTTCCACTGTTTCTGTTACACTGTAAATGATCTTTCTCCTTCTACCTCCTTGTTTCATCCTCCCTCAGATTTCTCTTTTCTTCTGTCTCCCTCTTGCTGTCGAGAACAGACATAACAGAAGAGTATGGGTAGTCAGGAAGTAGGTAGGTAGTCTACATTTTGCTGGATCTCTAAGACAATGCATTAATAGAAGAAAATGTGTCATGGAGCAAACAGAATAAATAAAATCTGAAAAGAAAAAAATATTATAAAATTAAGTTATCGGTCAATAACACTGCATCAATATAAGAAATGTGTCTTGGATCAAACAGAAAAAATAAAATCTGAAAAGAAAAAAATATATAAAAAATCAAGTCATCTAGTCATCAAGTCACATTACATCTACATTGCTGAAAATATGTTTTACTAGACAAAGACAAAGTGAAGATTACTGTAGCCAATAAAAGGGACGATGCCAGCTATCCATAGCTCTAAACAGTAGCACCTGTCTCATCAGGCCAACCCCAAAATTCGACCCTGTCCCCTGTACCTCTGAGATTCCCGAGCTGGAGTAGTCGCCGAAGTTGCGGAAGAGGGACTGGCGGTAGAAGGGGCTGATGGTGGAGGAGGCGTAAGGGAAAAGGTCGTAGTCGAACAGGCCCTCTCCGAAGAACTGGTCGAAGAGGCGGCCGGGGTAGAGGGAGCTCATGGCCCGTCTGAACCAGGGGTGCTGAATGGCGATATCCATAGCGATGCCGGCTTGGCTTAACTGGGTTGCTGCTGTAGGCTTGGCTTATCTGGGCTCAGCTTGGGCTTTTGCTCAGGCGTCAGACCCCTGGCTTGCTTGACGTGGTGCCTTCGTGGGTTGGTGGATAAGGAAGCAGCAAGAGGTCTGTATGGCGTCCAAAGAGGTGTGTGTGTGCAAGAGCAGACTTTTAGAAGATACAAAAATGAGAGATTGTTTACAAAGGATAAGATTGAGTGAGACACAGATAGAGAGAGAGAGGGAGAGAGCTGGGTTGAGAGAGTAGGGATCCTGTGAGCCAGTAGCAGCTGTTGTTGTGCTGGGGCCTTGCTGCTTTATATACCTGAAGAGCAAAAAGAGGGGCTTTAGGCAGGATCCCTCTGGAATGGCATTATCTCATGGTGGGAACGGCCTCCGTCAGCAGAATCACTGGGGCGCTCTCTCTCTCGGGCCGCTGGCAGTCTGGCCACGGGCCACGGATCGGATCCTGGCGGGAAGAGCGTGCCCATGCCACCGGAACAAACGAGCAGCCAGCCAAAACAAACTGAAATTAGTGAGGATGTGATTGGGGGGGGGGGGGGGGGGGGGGGGGGGGGGGGAGAGTGATGGTTGAGAGGACAACAAGCCGAGGTCATGGGGCATTTGACTTGTCTCAGGCCTTACTGAGACCCACATAGCAAAGTTGGACTGGTCCAGAGGTGGCCCACACATTCCACAGTTGGTCCACAACACGCAAAGAATTATGGTACATTAGTGGGACACTTCTCTTAGCCATGTAATGTATCATTGTAGCATCATGCTCTCTGATATAAAGCTGTTTTTCTTTTTTTTCTTATTTTCCAGCCCTATCTTGCTTCTGTGGATTTGTTTTTGTTTGTTTCTTTGTTTACTATTGTGTATATGTTATGTGTATGATATGTGTGTGTGTGTGCGCGTGTGTGTGTGTGCGCGCGTGTGTGTGTGTATGTGTGTGTGTGTGTGTGTGTGTGTATGTGTGTGCGTGTGTGTGTGTATGTGTGTGTGCGTGTGTATGTGTGTGTGTGTGCGTGTGTGTGTGTGTGTGTGTGCGTGCGTGTGTATGTGTGCGTGTGTGTGTGTGTGTGTGTGTGTGTGTGTGTGTGTGTGTGTGTGTGTGTGTGTGTGTGTGTATGCACAATGTACTGTATCTGTGTTATCTTTACTGTGTTTTAACAGTGGCGTGTAACACCAACGTGACTTGAAGGACATGTTGTTTAAATTACCACACCAGGGCACAAACGCAACCTGAACCTCACTGAGCATATAGTACATGCATGGTACATGTATGTCATATAACTACATGTGGCAAAAGGAAATTAAACTGAAAGTTAGTTTCTATGCTCCATTTAGTTAGGGTTAGCTACCAGCTTATTATTCGATTTGTGTTACATCAAATGTTCTGTTTTTTTTTCCCTACCAACAGCACTGTGACCTCAAAGAGCAGGGCTATGGATTGATTCACACCAAACTTCTCCTTTAACGAATTTGTAATGCATTACTCCTTTTCACATGTCCATAAATGTGCAAGCGGCCAGTTTTGTTTTTCTGCATACTGTTTTACAGTAGGCCTGCCGCCAGGCCCTGACTCACCCCACTACAGTGATCTCGGGTCTGATGACTTCCCCTGCCACTGTGTGTTGTGCATTAGGGGTAATCCCTGCTGGATTTGGGGGCTGCCGCTGCGCAGGCTTATCCCAAAAGTACCAGCACGGCCCTTTTTCCAGCCCAGGAGAGCCCATCACCATAACACACAGAAAGGTCAGGGAGCCAGCCAGGCAGGCAGGCAGGCCTACAGGCCAGAGGCCAGGGCAGGCCTACATCCCATAGTAAGACTGCTGTAGCAATGATCGTCTACAACTTAGAGTAGAGTAGAAGTCTATATTGTCACGATACAAAGTATAGTGAGATGTAGTTTGGAGCAGCCAACAACAGATGCATAGAAGACACAGTATATAAGAATAGAATGAAGTAGATAAAGAATAGTTGGGTAGAGTTAAAAATATAGGTTCAATTTACAGCAATAAATACAAGTAGAACTATAAAACAATATGAAAAACAATATGAAAAACAATATGTACATTTACACTATCAAGCCATGGATAAATAAATAAGGTGCAGGATATGCTGCGTGTATATGGAGTGCGTGACAGAGTCAGAAAGCACAGAGTCCAAGTAATTGCACAATAGTCACATTGCTCTGGGTCCAGTATAGTCCCTGGCAGCAGGGATTCAAGTACTTCAACTTGTTTGCTATGATAATATACTTTACAGGTATTGGATTGTGACTCTCCCTGTTATACTTCTTAAGGATATGCATGTTGCGATTTTGAACTGAATGGTAAGTGGATTGCATTTATTTATTTGGCCTTATTGAGATAGGATAGTGAAGATGACAGGACAGGAAGGTGACAGGAAGCAAGTGAGAGAGATAGATGGGGTAGGGTAGGGTTAGGAAATGACCGCAGGCCAGATTCGAACCTGGCTCCCCATGGGCAAGTGCCCGTTCATGGTTGGGTGCTCTAAGCACTGCACCCCCAGACTGCATTTATTTTATAGCACTTTTTCATAGTCAGCAGAGTACCCAAAGTGATTTAAATCTTAATGCCTCACATTCACCTATTCACTCACTCACTCATTCACACACAGATGGTGAATGGCTGACATGCCAGGCGCCAAGCAGCACATGGAGAGCTGTGTGGGGTTCAGCATCTTGCTCACTTGACACTTTGACCTGGTCAGGAGGAGCTGGGATTGAAACATTGCTGGTCGACTCCTTAACTTCTTGCTCTCCTGTTACCCCCTATGTTTTGTTTTCATTATACAATTGGATGTTCTTCTTCCGTGTATATTTTGTTTTGAAACTTGCAGGTCTTTAAGTGTTTTTGGTGGGGTTTCATATAGCCTATGATTCAGAATGTAATGATAAAACGTGTGTGTGTGTTTGTGTGTGTGTGTGTGTGTGTGTGTGTGTGTGTGTGTGTGTGTGTGTGTGTGTGTGTGTGTGTGTATGTGTTTGTGTGTGTGTGGGTGAACTGGCGGGCTTCAGGGGCCGGATATGAAGTGTTCAGCACTGGCAGTGGTCGTGCTTGTTCAGCAGCTTTCAGAAGCTGCAGCTTTTTATCAATGAGCCGTCTACCATAGCCAGAGCCCAGGCTTACAGTGCAACACAACAATACTACACAACATCACAACACAACACCACCATACTACAACACACTTCACCACACACATCACAGCACAACAATACTACACAACATCACATCACAACACCACCATACTACAACACACTTCACCACACACATCACAGCACAACATCACATCACAACACCACCATACTACAACACACTTCACCACACACATCACAACACAACATCACATCACAACACCACCATACTACAACACACTTCACCACACACATCACAGCACAACAATGCTACACAACATCACATCACAGCAGCACTGTACTACAACACACTTCACCACACACATCACAACACAACATCACATCACAACACCACTCTACTGCAACACACTTTAGCCCACACATCAAATCTCTACACAACAATACTACACAACATCACATCACAACACCACTCTACTGCAACACACTTCACCACACACATCACAACACAACATCACATCACAACACCACTCTACTGCAACACACTTCACCACACACATCACAACACAACATCACATCACAACACCACTCTATTGCAACACACTTCACCACACACATCACAGCACAACAATACTACACAACATCACATCACAACACACTGTACTACCACACACATCAAATCCCTACACAACAATACTACACAACATCACAACCCAACACCACTGTACTGCCACACTGTACGCTACACACACCACTGCAGCACTGTACTGCAACACTCTTCACTCCACAGCACCACAAAACTGCAACATATTTCTGAACAGTTTAGGATTTGTCGACATTCAAATGCCATGTCAATAGAGTGCATGTTAATAGATGGTGTTAAAATGTGAAGCTTGTCTTTGTGAGGAAGAGGCAGGTTTGCAACAGTTCAGTTTTCAGCAGGTTTTGTAAGTGAAAGTCCCATTAGCCATTGTACAGTACACTCAACTAAATTCAACCTCTGCATTTAATCCCATCACCTGTCAGCAGGGGGTGGTCTAACAACAGCGCCCAGGAGCAGTGTGTGCGATTGGTACGATGCAGGCCTGCCGATAGGGGGGAACAAATGGGTCTCTTGTTCCAGGCCCAGGAAAAGGCGTGGCCCAGAACTGGTCCCTTCTTATATGGGAGGGAGAGCCCCATCCGATTATCTTGTCCCGGGCCTAGCCAAGACTGTTAGCGGGCCTGGTACCATGCTTGGGGCACCTCAGTCACCGGGGAAGATGGAGGAGAGCGCTGGTCACTCCCCTTGAGGGAGATAGGAGGAAACGAGTGCTATACAGCATGTTAAAAATGTTAGTAGATGCAGTGGCTTTATAGCTTACTTCAGGCAGCTCTTGCATTGAGTCAAGGAGTATTCAGATAGATATGTTTTAAAAACCCTTTATTCACGTCGGGCCATTACAGATATGAACGATGGCTAAAAACGCAGACCGGTTTCAGCCCTTCCTGGGTCTTTCTCAGGGCACGCATTTATTTAAAAATGTTCCCTATTCATTTTTTTGATGCTTTACAAATCTTAGACATGTGTGAAAGCAGTACAATTATTAAAAATATTCTGTAGGTTAAAAAATTAAGAACTGTTTAATGGTTGTATCCTTTCATTATCATGTTACAATTCATTGAAATTGTAGTCTATTTTAATGCACAAAATAAACAACAACAACATATAGTATGTAGAAGGTAAATACTGTCATACAAGCAGGATAAGCACTTTATAACTCAAGGTAAAGTATTTGTTACCACAAATTTCTCAGACAAACTTAATACCGCACAAAAATATGTGCCATTCAAAGACATTTACAATTCATTCAAATAAAAAAAACCCACAACATCAAGGTGCACAGGTTTAACTATATGTAAATATCTTTTCACTCTGATCCATTGTTCTTGTTTATTTTATACCAAGTTTATACCAGACACTAAAATGACTTGGAAAAATTAGACTCTTCAATATACTTTCAACATCATCAACTGTCACAATCAACCTTTTCACCTAATGTAGATTGGCATAATCTACAAAAATAAATAACACTTCTGCAGTAGGTCTCTTTAATTATTAAAGGATTCCGGTCAGACCAATGAGCACCATTAGTTCACCAAGCAATCATGTAAAGGGAGCAAGTCGTGAACCCCTCTGTGTGTGTTGTCTTTTGATGTAACAGGAAGTAAATACAGCCTGATACCACCAGGGGGTGCTAGTGGTCTTTTCCCTACAACCAGACTCAGCTTCCTCCTCCTATTTCCATGGGTCAGTGACCTCAACTTGCTAATCATCTTGGGCATCAGGGGCTGTATCCTCATTGTTGTAAGTCGCTTTGGATAAGTGTAATGTAATGTAATATACTTGCTGAAAATAGCTGGTGTTGTATGTAGGAGAGCATTAGCAGAGTAGAAGCTCTTTGCTGTATAGCCCTTATAAATGTCCACTTCCCCTGATGAGCAAGAGGAAGTCAAAACAGGGAATGGTTTATGGCTCATCTGTGGTTTCTGACATGAACCTATCCCTCCTCTCCCGTGTCGTCACGAAGTTGAGCAGGTCAATGGCGGTCACCACACCGAACACCATCTGCTTGAGGCTGGGAGAGCCATCGGTCAGGTCTGGAGGAGAGAGGGGGACGGAGACAGTCAGAAAACATACAGAGACAGCAGGAAAAAGATAACAAAATTTTAGAGAAAACACAAAATATTTGAGCACCTAGGAAGAGTACCTTTGGGAGAACAGATTTAAGCGTTCCTGACTACAAACCTTATTTTAACATACTATTGTTTGGGTAAACACTTAGCCTTAGCACTTTAGGTTGTATTATTATTATTATTATTATTATTATTATTCGATCATTTCCTGAGTCCTTCTGTTGAGTTTGTTTGCTAAGGCGCATGGTCCACCTATGCACCCCAGGATGTACGGGTGTTTCATGCTTTTACTCATCATACACCCTTCCCTATGGCGGCCCTTCCCTAGGTCATGTATAATGTAAAATCATGTATTTGCACATTGTTACATTGCTATTTCCATGTGTCTCTGTGTGTATCTGGGCACCTAATGACTGGGGCACAGACACAAACAGCCCCCCCCCCCCCCCCCCCCCCCCGCCCCCCCCCCCCCAAGTAGTTTACTTGAGGACTACTGGTATTTTCTTAATGGAAGCTAATGGAGAGCTACAGAAACAGATTGTGTTGCATACTGAAAGATAGGACTGCAGCGCCCCCCTCTGACTCTGTGGAGTGATGCAATAATGCACAAACATTGGTCAGGAGTATTGACGTCATGTGCTGTACGTAACTGAAATCATTTCACAAGAAGTTGGCAAGCAATATAGATACAACAAATACAAAAATTACATAGTTTTACACAAGTTACATAATGCTAAATCTCTGGCTGACATTGAGGGAATACTCCTGAACTGGAGGTTTGCTACTTGCAGTCAGCCCTACCTGGCTGGAAGTCCTTCTTTTATAAAACACACCATGTTCCCACCAGCGATGTTCAAATCCCATGGTTACATGGCCATTGACAACACAATACAAAACTAACTGCTAGAAAAAAGGAAATGGACACATACACTGAATTTGTTCGTGTACAACCAGGGCAAAGTGGTCCGTCTCTAGAATCCTGGACAACTTCCCAAGGTTGTCAGTAAGTTTGACCTGAACAGAGAAAAAGGATAGAAGAGAGAGAAAGATTTAAAAAAAATAAAAAAGAAGAAACAATAACGTACTGCACATCCAGATATGATAAAGTTGACTTCAACATTTAAAAACAGACCAAAAAAAAAACAAAAAACAAATCAACAGCAAGTAATAAGAAAATAAAGTCAGTGTAAATGCAATCTATAGTGGGTCATGCGAAAGCATGAAGCACTCACCTGTTTGAATTGCTTGTAGAGGACTTTGCTGACAGGGTCAGACGGTTTCAACTTGCCAGCCAGTACGGAGGCAAGCATGTTACCCAGAGTAACCATACCGATAATCAACCTGAGGGTGAGAGAACAAGACATAAAGACATTTAATTAGTAAACAGATAACATATGGGAGAACCTATGTGAAAAATGGCATGGAGTTGGCAGCCATTAGCCTGGTAAACCAGCCCCTCGTACTACACTTCATTTTGTACAGAGGGTCTGGCGGTGCTTCCATTGACATGGTTGTCTCAGGAAGAATTTCGCCGGACCAATCAGCGAAGGGAGAGAGTGGTCATGAGCGATGATAACGACGTTGTGTGGTATAGTTGAATTGTAGTGCGTAGCCAGGTTTATAGCCAAGCTAATTGATATGTCACAACCAGAAGTTAGCGACTGGGTAAGGGCAGAGCCACTTGTTTTAAACTTCAGCTGAGTCTACACCTCTAAGAAGAAAATATCTGTCAATGCAGCACAGCCAGACCCTCTGTACAAGATGAAGTGTAGTAGAAGGGGCTGGTTTACCAGGCTAGGCAGCTATTCTACTAAATGTGATTAGCGGTGACAGGATGACTGTCTCTCACCCGGTCTCCTCCACCACTGGGGCCTGGTCGAAGCTCTTCTCCTTCAGGATCTTGATGGTCTTCTGGCAGGTGACTGTGGGCAGCACCGTGAGGGGAGCAGACAGCTTCAAGTTCTGCACCTTCAGGTTCCACCACCTACCCAAGGGAGAATCACCAGCAGTTACACAGCGACCGACGAGTAACTGCTTACTAACTCCTAACCTCTGATTCTTATTATTTTGTGTCCTTCCTTTAATTAATGTATTAATTTATTGAAACTTATATTTGTTATGGTTTCTCACCAGGGTTTGTTTACCATGATGTCCTCCTCCCTCAGAAAACCTTTCTGTACCATCCATTTATCACTCAGGAACTTGGACCTGGATAGTAAAAACAGCAAACATCAAGCACATTCTTTCTATATTTTACCACTGTATGATTGATATCAATATGACTGCATTGCCCTGCATAATGACATTGTAATACAAATCTACATGCTCAAATAAAATGGAATTGGACTTGGAACAAGCAGATGTTTGTGTAAAAAAAAATACAAAAACATAATTAAAATAATAAAATACTGATGGTAGTGATTAAATTAATACATAATAAAAGTAAATAAAGTACTATGTAGAGCTATACACAACTAATAATGCACAAATGGATAATAGAGGATAACACGCTATGTAGCTTTTAAACTGGCAGGCATGTCCATGTAGAGGAGTCTGATGGCCTGAATGATAAGGCTCTGAGGGGAATGGACTGACATGTAGTTGCGTATGAATAATAAGGCTCTGAGGGGAATGGACTGACATGTAGTTGCGTATGAATGATAAGGCTCTGAGGGGAATGGCCTGAATGATAAGGCTCTGAGGGGAATGGACTGACATGTAGTTGCGTATGGAGTCGGGCAGGATCACCACACAACGCTGGCCCTCCTTCAGCTCCCTCGCAACCTTCACTGCTGCCGCCATTGCTGTGCCTGAACTGCCACCTTACACACACACGCGCGCGCACACACACACACACACACAGATACACACACACACACACACAGATAGAGATAGAGAGAAAAACAAAGAGAAGAGACAGAGACAGACAGAGAAAAGAGATAAAGGGAGAGAAAGCGAACAAGAGAGAACACAAACTTTGAGTCCTCATTATAACGTTTGGCTTCAATGGCAACTAAATTTCAATGTACTTGCCTTCAAAAGGGCAGGAACAAAAAACAAGGCCCACATACCACACAGCAGGCCTTCATCTCTAATCAGCATACGTGCCAATGCGAATGACTCATCATCATTTGACTTGTACCAGCCATCCACCACCTGTAGTCATGCACACAGACACACACACACACGAACATGAATAAGCAAACAATATAAAAACAAGACTACAACTTTTTGATAAGTATGGGACACAAGCAAACATCTTGTGATGCTGCAACCCACTCAATCCAATCCACACATCTTTAGGAATCTCAAACTGTCCCTTTATTTAGATGTATTAAGTATTTCATTATTCAAATATTATTATTCTCTTAGCAGTCAAATAGTTGAGACGTTGTCCAGATAAATTCATTTCTGAATCAGCTGTTGGAAACTTACAGATCGGTCCAGCACAGTAGGGATGAAGTCGTAGCCGATGCCCTCAACCTCATACTGGGTCTTATCCGTCCTGTTCAGCTCATCTGGTTCGGCAAGGATGGAGCCCTCCGGATCCACACCAATGATCTGGAACACACATCAGTGAACATGTTACACTACAAACAAAAATAATTTCATTTCAATAAATTACAATTTTGCATGGGACACAGCGTGTCAAGTTTATTTTTGCTAAAGCGGCATGCCCAAGGTATAATGTATTGGTAAAGAGTTTCTGTTATGTAGTAATCATGTTGTAACGTTTGTAGTAAAGTATTTTTGTTCCGCTAGCAGAACAGTAATTCGTTTCGATAACAAAACAGCATGCACTAAGAGGCTACATGAGCATGCTGATTGTCACTGTTTGAGATGTGGTCAGTGGCCGCATGCTGACCTTCACGTTTGGACATCTCTCCTTCAACTTGCGGGCAATGCCAGAGATAGTGCCCCCTGTGCCAGCTCCTGCCACCAACATATCGATTTTACCTGGAGAGAGCAGCGATTTGACCCTTTAACAGCAGAAGAATGCTTTTAAACGCAAAACTGAGATAAATCTTTAATAAGTAGGTGGTTATCACAGATTTGAGGCCAAGATAAAGGTACAGTCAATGATATTAACCCTTTAGAGGTCACCGTCTACGACGACTAGCTGTGACTGAAAATGTTGTAATGTTGTAGTTACATTACCTCAACATTACAGAAAGTCTTTAGTAACACATTACAACTTGGTCATTGCCATTCTGGTAATAACAAAGTTATAATAGTGCCTCTTAAAGGGTTAATTGAATACAGTTTTTTTTGTTTAAATCAGTTATTTCTACTCAAAGAAACGTATGTTTAGACACATCTCTGCTCTGTAAACAAGAATAAATAAATAACAAATAACACAAAGAGAAAATAAATAGCTACAGATACATGAGAGAAACATGTCTATGTACCATCACACTGCTCCAGGATCTCCTCGGCAGTGGTGTCGTAGTGTGCAAGAGGATTGCTGGGATTGCGGTACTGGTCCAGGATGTGGGAGTTGGGAATCTCGTTCTTCAGCCGCCAGGCCACACCCACATGAGACTCTGGCGAGTCAAAGCGTGCGCTGGTCGGCGTACGGACGATCTCCGCACCCAAAGCCCTCAAGACGTCCACCTGAAACCAGAACATACAGTTTTGTTTATTTCACTGGTAGGATGCTTTTGGGAAGTTTATTGAAAGAGGTGAAAACCATCATGTCTGGTGTGATCCTGATCTCCTGTAATTCTTCGCCTCTCCACTAGTGAGTGCTCATGTTTGCACAAATTCTATGTTCTTTTTAGCAACTAACTAACTGTTCAGTAGAGGATATTTTGTTCATTGTATTGAACCATGTTGTCTTTTTCTGGGGTGCGTTTCCCAAACAACGACGGAGGTTAGCATTAAACCACCGTTGTACAACGTAGGTTCAAACTACTCAGCACCCCACAACCGACTGTTTCCCGAAAATCTCCAACCACCAAAGTACGATGGAAGTCTGAACTGTTGTTAGTTTGGACTTAGGTGGTTCAAACTGCAAAGTACCCAGATGTTTCGGAAGTGCTCGGAGAGTTCGGATGCATTCGTTGCGGATAACGACAGAAACGATTGATCTAGATAAGGACATAAACGTAGTCTCATTTCATTTAAGCCGGTATGACAGCTGTAGAAACTCTGGGATATCTCCGTAAACACAACCATGTGCCCTACTCATTAAAAGTAACAACCGACTGTCAGTTTGTATCATATGTCTGTATATTTAATTTATACTGCATGGAGCAACAGCTATAAATATAACCACTCCCTCCATGTAAGTAAGTGGTGAGGTGGATGAGTGGTTAGCTTGTCGGTCTGGCAAAGGAAGTGTTGTCTTTTTCGGTGAGATATGGGTTCAAATCCTGCCGAAGGGTAATCAAGTTGTAACAGGTGAAAATGATCTACGGGGCAATGGAATAACCGTGCTTGTGGGTCAGTAATCAGTGCACATACATCACAATATTACAAAAGTGCTCATTAACATCACTGACGCACATTAACTTTTATCCAACCACATTTTGCAACAGCTTTTTGTGTGTTATCGGGTGTGTTTTTTACCTACTTTTAACATGATCTGTCAATGCAATACCGAAAATTACGTGAATTGGGAGTAACATCATTTATGCAGGTGGTGGCAGTAACGCACAGACAGCCGCCTAATCCGCCACAAAAAGGCCAAAGGTGACGAGCAAGACGTCACGTGAACAAACACGACGGTCTCACGACAGGTCCATGCTAATCGTTCCAACCATAGACATACTAGACATATATAGTATGTCTATGGTTCCAACTGCACAGCTTCACGATGGAACTTCCGATGGTTCGTCCAGACTTTGTTGTTGGGAAACACTTGCGTCGTTGAACGATCCATCGGACTACTGTAGTTGTAAACATCGTTGGTTGCTAAGTCTGGACGATGGTGTTGGGAAACAGCAGTGTGGTAAGACCATCGTTCAAACCTACGAAGCTGCTAAGGAAGTTAGCAACGACGCTTTTGGGAAACGCACCCCTGGTCTTCTGTTCTTGTTTTTGCATACCATCACTGAGATTTTAAAAGCTGCGAAGACACCAACCTTCTCCATGCTCATTTTCTCAGGCATCACAATGATGCACCGATAGCCTTTCACTGCTGCCGTCAAGGCCAGGCCGATTCCTATGTGACCGAGAAGAAGAAGATGATAGATTAGCCCACCTGCAAGTCAGTACTTGGAAATCACTTGCGGATAAAAGTTTCCAAGAAATGTTAATCCAAGAAGACTGCAAACACTGAAATTAATGCAAAAGCACATAGGCATGTGCATGGATGCACACACACACACACACACACACACACACACACACACACACACACACACACACACACACCTGTGTTTCCAGAAGTAGGCTCTATGATGGTGTCTCCAGGCTTGAGCAGTCCTGACTTTTCTGCATCCTCTACCATACGCAAACTGATCCGATCTTTTACGCTTCCTCCAGCATTAAAGAACTCACACTTTGCCACTACATGCAATGACACACACACACACGCACACACAGGGAGTTATAATTACACTTCCAGTGAGTTATGATTACAATGCAACAGTCCAGATAATTAAAGATTCTTGGAAGTCATTTTATGTAACACAAAGACAATAAAAAGTGCTACCCATTAAAAAGGTATTTGCTTGCTATCTGGGCAGAATAATAGATTGTAATTGTTTTGTGGGTAGTGGCACCACTATTTGATTTACATTTGTATATGAAATTTGCAGGCAAATGGCTGCATTCCTAAGTGAAGACTCTAAACTCAAGGAGCTATTGTCATGGAGCCTCCTTTTCAAGCAGAATCTACAGGTTTCAAACCCCCACAGGAAGTCAAATGCCTTTAGTGATGCAAAAAAGATAAAAATCTTAGCCCTAGCAAAAACAACTCAGCACAGCAAATACAAGATTAACTCCATAGTCATATTTCACAGCATATTTACTTCTTGTTCTTTACTGGCAAGTAGTACTGTAGAAATAGGCATGTTTGTACATATATTTAAATTGACAATTTTCTTACTCCCTGGTTCAGAAACACATTTTTTTTACCCAATAACACAATGTCTGTAAAGTTACAAAAAATATATAGATTTCGTAAAGGACCTAACTACATTTTTTCACAAATCATATGATATTAAGCTCACAAAGTTCACACTTGAGTCCAAAGGTCTTGGGCAGCTTGTTCATGCGGACTAGCGGTGTGTCACCAATTCTCCTAAGGATGTTTGGCAGGATGCTGGGAGGTGTGGTCCTGTGAGGAGACAAAAAGACAGACGTCGTGTCTCATTTTTTTTTACCAAATTAATGGTTGCTGAAAACTCTGCTGTCTCAGAGGTCCATTTTATTTCTTTTTCAGTCTCGCCTAAATAACAGAATTCCTGCACACTGAGGCTTTAATTTGAGAGATGAATTTTCTACATAGCATACGCGATCATCTATCGTGAAAATCATACATTGCATTCAAATGCGCTCTCTAGTGCATTGCTTTTTCGAATGCATATTGCAACTTTGTAGCCACAGAGCCTCAGGCTGATCTCCTTCAGTGTCTCAGAAACTCTGAACAGAAAAGCCTGGTAGCGCTACATGCCCCTTGCTGGTGGGTGTACTTTCAAGATGGCGGAACAGAACCCTCCAGACGACTTACCCACATGTATGCACAAATCAGAAGTTCTCCACTTAAGACAATAAGTCACATTAATGGAAGGAGCAATGATACTGCTATGTAGTAGATGTTTTTTCCAAAACAAACATGTTTATTTCCATGAAAGCCTATGAAATGGACATATATGTTGAGAAAAACCCAAGCTGAGAAGGCGTGGCAGTGTGCCTCACCTGAGCCACTGAGTGTGTGGGGAGTCTGTGTGCGGCATGCCAAGCCTCCAGGTGCACTGGCTCGCCAGGTCCGGACGGATCCACTTCCTTTCCGCGATGGGTCTGTCCACGTCATCGATGTTTGCATCATGCCTCCCATCTCTCTGGGACGGACCATCCTGGATCTTCACCTCCTTCAGAGAGACACTCTTTCGTGCCGCAAATGGACACACTGCGCTCTCTTTGCTGGAGGGAACTGAAGGCATGGCTTACTAAGGCTGGAGAGAGAGAGAGAGAGAGGGAGAGAGAAAGAATAAAGGTCCTCTATTAAAGAAGAACTTCGGTGTAAAATGAAAATTGCCATGTTAAAACATCATACCGAGTTGGTATGTGTACTGAGGAGCAAAACTGATTTAGCCTGTTGCATTCAGAGTTTAACTATTTTTTATAGTTTGACCCAGAAGGCTAACAATGGAAGTGGTAGGTGCCCTTAGACGAAGCATGACGACTACGTTATTTTTAAACCATTAAAACAGCTCGAAGAAACTCTACATTCCATTGGTAGTAATATTGTTACAGTATTGTACTTTCAACTTTGATTCAACAAAAAAAGGCTTAAGATTGAAATGGTCTATTTCGGCTGAATGCTGCCCTTTTTGTGGAAACATAATTAAACCACAACTGCTTTCCATTAATATGACATCAAGATCAGGCTTTGTTCTAACTTGCATGTTTTTAGTGGCGATTGCTCAGCTCAGGATTAAGATATGAAGGAGCCGTTTCACATTCTCTCTCCCATTCCAACAAAGCCAATGTAAAAATGATTTTCCATAATATGACTCCATTTAATGTAATTACCAAATAAACTGGGATTGCTTCCTTAAGCCTTATACATTTACAGTCTAACCTATTATGCAAACACTGCTGACGTTATGTACACAGGCTGCTTGCTATCTGATTTGTAGACTCAAGAGTTCTGATGTCATTAGGGAACTGAAGGCTATCCCAGTAAGCCTGAAAAGTCAGCATTAATCATATCATAGTTTCAGCAAGTTCAGATTTTGGCTTGCTCAAGATCAAGGTTGTACAGGGCTCAATTTTAGTATGTGTACGTTCCTTATGATTCATCTTCAAAGGAGATCTCATTTTTAAGATAATTGATTCTGAATATTTGTTCTAAATCTAATTTTTAATGACTGATTTTGAGTATTTGTTTCTTAAAAGCTACTCTGACAACTACAACAACTTCATACCAAGTGTTAGGAGTAGAAAAATAACTTGCTATTCCAAAGGTATACAGATTTGAGTATGACTTGAGTATGTCGACCTACAAGGCAACATATCTGTATGCCGACCTAAATTTGTTACATGGCCCCCTTCTTGGAAAGTGAAGTAGAGTGTTTCAAAACAAATACAGAAAAACCTGGGCCCCTTCTTGGAAAGTCTAAAAGAGTATTTCAAAACCAGCACAGAAAAAACGCCTTATCAGGTGAACTCACTTGCAGGCGCAGGTGTACATGTTTCACAGAACAGTTAAACTCTTTTTTTTCCACAAGGAGGTGACCCTCCAGAGGTGATCCACGATAAGAACCGCACAAAACATATCTCCAGTCCTCCTCACGTCCTCTAAAAACAACTACCTTCCAGACTGCAAGGATTACACAGCACTGGGGAATTGAGATCCTTAATGGAACTACTCTAACTACTACCACTACTGACTGTGTTACCGTGTGTGCCATTGGAGAAAGCTACTTTAAGGAAACAGATCTGTGGGCTACATGCAGCTCATCGGCACAGCTGGTACCATCTGTAATTCAATCCCAATCTGGCTTCAGAAGTGAAGTGCATGCAGGATATTTCAGACTTCCAGAGTGCTGCAGTGCTGGAGCCTGCTCATGAGGGAGGAGACATTTGCTGCTGGGGGCGAGACATTTGTGGACCGAGAAAATGTGTCACAGCCGACTGACTTACATGCATGTAAAATGAGGATTGTAACCTCAGTCAACCCTAACAAATATGAGGGTGTGTTTGTTAATTGACACTGCCAATGGGGTAAAAAAAAAAAACCAAACTAATACATTTTGGTCATTACTGGTGCTGCTTTGTGTTAGCTATAGGAACAACATGGTGCCTTTAAAGACAAACTGCAAACTGCAAACGTTACTCAACATCTGTCTCTCAGGGCGGGCATATCTGAGAGAGTGTTCGGTCTTGACCTACATATCCACTCGCCTCACACCTAATTGAGACAACATTTCACGAGAATGCTCAGATTTGCTTCACAGCAGGACCAGATTTACTCCAAACATCTTCTTTGACCTATGTGTGCTGGTAGCTTGCAGCTGTTCCCGTTAATACAGGTAGCATAAACGTGAGAAGCCAAGATCCATTTGAAACTAGTAACACGTGGGTGTTATCTACAATGTTGCTACAATGAACTCTTTGAACTCCTTCATTTGACCGCTCGATGTGAATAATTTCACATCCCTCTATTGCCTGGACCAATGACAATGTCACATATTTCATCTTGACTGATTAAACTGCACATACGTCCGTGGATATGTCGTTGAACATTATATTATTGAGTTACACGTGGCCTTCCAGTTTTAAAGAGCTATAGCTTGTTAAAAGTTTTAAGCGGATACTTACAGATATATGTTTTTAAATAGTTGTTATGAATAGGCCTGCGCCTAGGGTTTAGTAACATCATCCTGCCACCATGCATGCTTTCATCAACTGTGTACAATATTTTAATTCTACCTAACGAAGTACATGACATTATATTGCACCACTTAGAAAAGTGACCACCAGGAAAGTGGCCAAATAATCACCTTACCGTGAAAAGTCTTGCTGTTTCAAGATAAGGGTGTTTCAATGGGATGCACCACAATAACCGTTTCTCAAATCCGCGTGAAGCCAGAGTTCAACTCAGGTCTAACCGGAGTAAGTGGTATTAGCTTTTCATGTTCGTCCCCGTCCAAAAAGTGCTCGGATTGGTCGGCCTCTGGGCGTTGCTTTATGCGTGCCGACCAACCAGATATCCGCAAATGTTTGGGAGAGGATTTCATGAAAAACAAACTTTTATAGGACCAGGCCACATATTTGGAACCAAGAAAGAGACTGACGGCTCACAATACTCTTTTGCAATACACTCTCATTACTGGTTGAGATGTTTACAAGGGAATAACCTCTGATCTAAAATGAAAATGTGTGGATGAACATACCTTCACGCATTAACCCTGAACATGGGCTAAAATCCTTTTTGTATGACCTTGTCAGGAAATATCTTGAGAACCTTTCATGAGGCTTTGAGATGTAACTTAATATGATGCTGAACTGTCCAGAGGTAAAGATGACAAATGCATGCAAGGAGCTGCTGAAGATTAGGTTTTCATTAGTGAACACCATTGAGGTCCACCTTAGATGTATTTTTCAGAAATAATCTTTAACATTATTGGACATACTGTAAGTCCTTCTGTTTGTACTAGCTGGCTAGACAAATAGTGGACAACAGAAAATTATGGATGGGTGTTTGAGTCTGTTTTGTGCACTTACATGCTTTGGGTTGGAAAAGTTTGTGTGTTAATTTACTTAAGCGTGTTCACTACTACTTTTTTTTTAGGTGACCTGCAATTACCGCTGTATTCTCAGGCTTCCACCATTAATAGTTGACCAGCCAATCTGAAGCATTACACAGGGGAATGAGTGAAACATTTCTGCACTGATGCTGTAAAGCAGTAGACAAAATGACAATCCAATGGAATACAAAATAGGCACAAAGTAGACAAAATGACTCAGCCCAAAATAACTACAAAGTCATTTATTGAGAAATCAATCGTCTTGAGTTGTTGCATCTTAAAAAAATGTAAAAGCACATTATGATGGGAAGGAAACACAAAAAAAAAAAAAAAAAAAAACATGTCCAACATTTGAAATAGGGTTTGGGGTTTGGTCGGGTCGACTGGTTCAGAGTTGAAAGGACCAGGGTGGACCTGGAGCAATGAGAAACAAGGTGTGAAGCGGCTGCGGCAGCTGCTGCTGCTGCTCAGAATCTTCCAGAACGTTCCCGATCCCTCGACCTCCTCCTCTCGCGGTCGCGGCGGCCACGGTCTCGGGAACGAGAGCGGCGTTCGCGGGAGCGTGAGCGGGAACGGTGCCTAAAAGAGTCAGGTCAGACACACAACCAATCAGCAAAATACAACAGAAATTAATCAATTACATGTGCATTTACAGCACGTTTCACTGAAAACTGTGTGCAGCTAAGACATGACAGTGAAAATCCTGCTGAAGATTAAACAAATTCATTGTCAAGACAAGGCTTCAAGTAGGAACGGCAATTGAAAAACAAAAAACTACAATGGTATTCCTGTGTGGCAGGTGTTAACATTCAGGAGCTGTGTGGGGCCATGCGAGAGAGTGTGTGATAAAGGGTCCATCACCGGTAGCCTGGTAAACCCACCCCTCGTACTTCATTTCATTTTATACAGAGGGTCTGGACCGGAATCTCGAGGGTCATTTAGCAAGTCCCAGCAAGACCGATCCAATCAGCAAACAGAGGGTGTGTTCGTTAGCCGTGACGTTGACCTTGTGTGCTACATTTGAATTGTAGTGCGTAGGTAGGCTAATTGCATCCGTGACGACCAGGCGTTAGCGATTGGGTAAAGGCAGAGGCACTTTTTTTAAACTTCAGCAGAGTCCACACCTCCAACAAATCGTTTCTGACAGTCTCTGTTCCAGACCCTCTGTACAAAATGAAATGAAGTACGAGGGGCTGGTTTACCAGGCTACATCAACGGAGCAACACAAATGTGAACTTACTTGTAACAAAAAGGTACACAGCAAAAGGTCAAACATTTTAATGATCTCTACATCTTTGTCAAGAGTCAAGACCTCCGCACCCTGAGTGCGAAGAATCACCCCTTTCTCGACCAGTGTGTGCTGTGTTGAGGGTCTGAGTGTGCATCCTAAGTGTGGAACATTAACCCTTTCTGTACCTGTGTGTGTTGTTTTGAAAGTGTGAGTATGAATATGCATTCTGAGTGCGGAGCATGAACTTCTCTCGACCTGTGTGTAGTGTTCAGGGTGCTAGTATGCATACTGAGTGCGGAGAATTAACCCTCTCGACCTGTGTGTGTTGTGTTCCGTGTATGAGTGTACATCATGACTGTGGACCATAAATCCTCTTGACCTGTGTTCAGGTGTTCGTCGTGTTCAGGGCGTGAGTGTGCATCTTGAGTGACGTTAAACACTCACCGTTTCCTGCGCCGTCCATACAGCTCCCTGCGCAGCTCGCGAGAGATGGGCTTCAGGTGCATGAAGTTACAGAAGCCGCCTCGCGTGCACTCCCTGTTGGAAGACACAGTGTTGGGGTCAGACACAGACACACCGCTAACATTTTTGAGATTCAGTTGATCAAGCAAACATGCTGGAAGCATTCTCAGCTCACAACTGAGAACACTGGGACGAATCAAGCCACACCTAAGGATTGAAATATTTATCTTCAGCAAATAAGTACATTAGTCTGAAAGGCCATACAAACACACAAAAAAATCCTTAAATCACGTCTGTAATCTTCAATGCCTTTCAACCGGGATGCTGACTGGTTTCTGCATTTGAAAATGCTCGGGTGTACGTTCTGTGCAGCAGGCTTGAGAAGTAGGCCGGTTTGGGGGTCAGTGAGTGTTAGTGTGTGTGAGTGCGTGCCACCTGTGACTTGACACAGTGGGGATATCACTGCTATCGGCCAGTGAAATTATGTCAAACATGGAGAGGCGGGTAAAGAGGAAGGGAAAAAGTCTCCCTTATACTCCACACACACACACACACACTACACACTCACACAGAATGGAAACTTACTGCTAGAACCATTTTAAGCCATGTGCGTGTTGTATCACTCTCAAATAAATAAACCTCAAAGATGCATAGGCATTAAACTTCTGCGGTCTATGATCTTTATGGAGCATATGCATAATTTTGCAATTTGGATATGAACAATATGATGCAGAGAGGCAAAATGGTTCATGGTTGTGGTCAGAAATTGAATATATTTTTTTCGGGTGGGTACGGTGACAACTGGAGAAGTAGGTGACTGACCCCATTTCATACTGTCGACAGCAGGCTTCTCTGAAGTCGGTGACAGGCGACAGCTCCGCGTGGATGGGCTGGGCGTTGAACCAGCGGTTGTTCAGGTCCATGACCGCCTTCTCCGCATCCTCCTCACGGCGGAACTATGAGTGAAAGACACCGAGAGTGAAGTTTAGCACGAGGATCTGATGAAGACATTTAACAGTGTACTAAGTGATTAATGTAGTGTGGAAACTCGGCTTCCTCGTTATAGTCTGGTCCACTCCGATTATTTTACATCAGAGTGAGATCTTCAGTGTCATGAATGTTAAAGGAACACTCCACTTTTCCAACTCCCTTAGAGTAAAACAGTTGAGTTTTACTGTTTTTGATCTGGCAGTAGCACTTTAGCTATTAGCTTAGCATAAATAACTGAATCAGATTAAACCAGTAGCATGCTACTGCAAGATCAGGAGATGCTACTGCCAAATCCAGAGTGCTCCTTGAAGTGCATTACAGCTGTTCAGAGTGCAAAACGTTTTTTTTTTTTTTATTATTGAACAGAAACACGAAAAAAGATACATAGAATATAAAATTAAATACAGAGGTATACATTCTCCTTCTCGCCTCTTGGTACAGCTTGTTGGCCTCTTGTCGAACCTCTTTGGCCTGCTCTTGCGACTTGTTCAGTTTGTCTCTCAACTCCTTTACCGTTGCTACCGTTTTCTCCACCCTGAATTAACCTTGACATTTACATTGGCTACACACCAGATGGTCGTCATACGAACCTTGACATAAACATTGCCCACGAGATGGTCGCCAAGGTTGTCACACACGTTCATCTCCTCCACCTCTCCATACTTCTCCTCCATTTCCGTAAAGACCTCCTGTTGAAGGGGTGGGAGAAAAAAAAATCTAATTGAAAGGAAATATAAAAAAAAAACAACAAAAAAAAAAAAAAAAAAAAACAAAAAGCCCAACAGTTCAAAAGCTTTTTATATTGTGGCATCTTGGGCATTATTATCCAACTGTTGGCTAAAACTTTGTTTCCTTAGACATTGAAGACTAAGGAAAAAAAGTGGTGGGGAGGGGTGGAAAAATGGAGAGGGGTCACGTTTCCCACTATGCAACCTGTCGTCATCCTTCCACAAACACAGTGCCTATCATCCCAGCTAAGTAAATACTGTACTGTGCCCTCATTGTGAAATAGTGCCCAACGACACGACTGCTCTACCAACACGCGTCAGGGTGAGAGGACAGTCACCCAGAACAGCACACATGGGGGTGGGAGTGTGTCGACACACGTGGTGACAGACACTCCCCTCCAACTCCCACATTCTCCACCTCTCTCTCTCTACCACTCTGTGTCTCTCCATCTGTCGGTCTCCATCTCTCCCCCTTTGTTTCTTCTAGTCTCTCGTTCCTTTTCCCTCTCCCTCTACCTCTACATCTCTCCCTTTGTCTATCCATCCTTCCCTCTGTAACTCCCTCCCTCCAGCTATGATGAACTGTTCTAGTTCCAACTCCCCCATTCTCCACCTCTCTATCTCTATCATTCTCTCTATCCATCTCTTTCCCTCTCTCTCCATCTCTCTCTATGTCTGCTTCTACAGTCTCTCGCTCCGTCTCCCTCTCTTCCTCTGCCTCGATCTCTACATCTCTCACCTTGTGTCTGTGTCCATCCTTCCCTCCATCTATGATTAACGCTTCTAGTTCTCCCACTTGTACCTCAGGGCATATCTGTACTACTCTGCTGTCATACAATACTTATGCACTTCATTTATACCTTGCATCCTGTGACTGAAGCTTTTTAGATATGTGTAAATATCTGATTTACATTTGGTAGCTGTAAATATTGTTGTACGTTTTATAATCTTCATTATATTTAACTGCTTTCATCTGCTGTTTTCTGAAGAGCAATACAAATAAAATGTATGATTATTTGCATGATAAAAGGTCTATTATAAAATGATTATACTATAAAATGATTATTTATTAGTATTTGTGCATTTGTAGGCTTGCTCCAAATGATATCTTGCTGCACTTGTATGGTGACAATAAAAGATGTCTTCTTCTTCCATTTTGCTGTCTCTGTCTGCCACTATCGGGTCCACTCACCTCAAAGAATTCATCATAATGCTCCTGCATTTCCACATCGCTCACGGCACCTAGCAACCAGAAGCAGAGCACAATGCATTAAAATGTCTGAAATGTTAAAATGTTCAATGTTAAAATGGCCCACACTCCATACTGTATGACAAATGTTTACACAATTAAATAATGTTCAATTTTAGCCATGTTTACACAATTACATAACATTTCATTTTGGTAAGAGGGTCACACATGTAAATGACAGTGAATGCTTAAAGGCAAAGAAATAAGATACTGAAGGTGTCATTTAAGGGCAGTAGTCTGGCATTAATTAATCAATTATGGCAAAGCACTCCAGACTATTCTGAAGTGGAAAGCAAGTGGCTAGACCACTTTAACAGATCTCTATTTATTTCATGAATTACATTTTCAACTATAGAGTAAGCAGCAATGCACAGTCTACTTTAAATGTCTAATTTAAAAGCAACGTCAAAGGTAAAAAACATACTTTTAGGTTTGCCCTTCAGTGATTATGACTGAAGCATTACCACATTGGGGCTGCACAACAGCTATTTCCTACAGTAACAACGACAAAAACTTGGATTCATAGCAGGCCTTTCACATTTGTTTCCAATTACTGAGGTTCTGCTGAAAATGAGGACAAATTCCAGCTTCCCTCTCCAATTTACTGGAGTCCTGTACAAAGATAATGTCTCGAGGAACTTCTGAAATCTTAAATGCTTAGCTCATGCCTATGGGTGACTACAACATCATCCCTTTAAACAAATAGGAATTACTCTTGACATGGAATAACCTATGTCTTTGCCACCCCATAAACACAATGCTATATGGCAGACAAGGTGATCACATCAAAAGACGAGAAGCCTTGAAAGGTTGCACTACCACTTCCTTTACACAAATATAAATGATATCTTGAGCAGTAGTACAACCTGAACAGTGTGACCTATATCTTAAACCCCCCTAAACACAATGCTATATGGCAGACAAGGTGATCGCATCAAGAGAAGAGAGTCCTCCAGAGGCTGCAGTCTGCACTGCAGGGGTTGCAGTGAATGTGAGGCGGGGACAACTTACTCCGTAAACCTTCCGCAGACTGGGCATTGTTTTGTGGGTTACGGTATATGTTCAAGAGGGCAATGGTCTGAAATACAAAATGGACATTTTGGTGAGTTAAGTTCTAAGCAAAGGCTGTTTTTTTAAACGAGGTGGTTCAGCATTTGTTCACACAAGAAACTGCAACAGCTGCAGTTTGCCCTAAGGGAGAGAAACGAAGAGAGATTAGGTGAACGTCTGAGACTGAACATCTGGAATAGCTGAAAACAACAAGAGAGCAGAACTCTGCATGATCTCTGCACAACCAAAATATCAATTCACTTTTCTATACATGTCATGTATACATTTCAACACATAAGTACACATGCACAAAAGAAAGACACTGGATATTTCTAAATGTCTGCACAACATATAGGCTAATCATCTTAAAAACATAAAAAAGTGAATGTGCATAGAAATAGATTATCCATGATGCCTAAAATGATCACACACCACACAAAACTAACAGAATATCTGGTTTCTGTGTCTGTCCATGATAGAAATGATTACACATTTTTAATGCTAACAGCTAAAAGAGCAAATGGCACAATACTTTTTTGACTTCAGAAATCCAACAGTGGAGGAATATTATGCTTGCGTGGACATAAGCCTTGTAAGGCTGTTTACACTGAATCAACAGTAACCGCATAGACTTTCAGTTTAACTTTTGCATATTGTGCTGGATAGCTACTGGAAAATAATGACATTTTACTGTCCAAGTTTGTGAAACAAAAACAGTATTATGTGCACAACCTTTTACTGACTTTGCAGGGACTTGTGTAGGAAATATGAGCAATGTGACAAATTGATCATTGTTTAGAAGGCACAACATTAAACAACATGCAACTATCATTAAAAAAATCTTAATGGAAAGCCTAGGGTAGCTATAGCAGTATAACATACCCAACTGGAAAATCTCATGTTCACATTACATTTTAAATTATACTTAACAGACGCTTTGGAGAAAAAGTGATGGTCTCGTCTTTACCTGGCTGAATGTGGGTTTATTGTGCAATCTGGAGCAGCGGTCCCCATGGCGACATGCGCCAATCTTGAAGTAGAAAGAACAGTTGACCCTAAAATACAATTAAGCTGGAAACTTAGCTCCACAGCTACATTTAAAACAAAACAAACCACACGAGCTGATGGTCTGTTTGAACAGTCATACATTTAGTACAGTAGTGTCGCAGAAACAGCATTGCATTACCTAACCTAACTCACCGCGGAACCAGAGCAAATCAAAGAGTCCTACAGTCACACAAGGACTATAGTCAAAAATGTAGCTCATCCATTCTCCCTGTTACTATTACTAGACCATCCTCATGATATACCTATATATGTATCTCTAATGTACCTCTCCGATATAAACAAAGCCGCGATATGGTTGAAGCAAACACAATAAAGACCTTAAGTTACAAGCAGCGTGTGCACTGCACATGCTAGCATATTGTGGCAACTGTAAATGTGATTATCCTAAGTTACAACAAGCCCACATTGATTTACCACTACATCAACTATGGGATACACAGAAATTAAAGGCCCTTCGTGTCTGTAAAATAACACCACTAACAGTGTGGTATTTATACATGATTAACTTCAATATTGATGTCACACATCACCCTCTCTGCGAAAGCTAGCTAGCGTTAGTTCAACTGCAATGGGTTATTCACAAGGTTATAACTTTTTGCTTGTCTTGTTTGCATCAAAACTTAAAGACTGTGTCATAATGCACTTTTCAGTATCTATCATGTTTAAAATGTATGATTAAATACGCTTGATTTTTTATCACTTACTTGTCTTTCTCTGTACCAAAAATGGATGCCAGGTACTCCGCCATTTTCCGACCGCCAGAATACTTGTAGCACTTCACGACAAGAATTGACTATTGACGGTACTTTCTGGTGACGTCAATTTGTGAAATCGGGCCAGCAGAGGGCGCATTTTTTCAAAATGTTTTAAGGATGTTTTCTTTGATGCATTTGCGTACATTTGTAATGCTAAATGTTTTTTTTTTTATCATTTGCTTACTATCATAGACTGTTGACAAATTCCATAGTTTTATAGGACTGCATTTTACAAATGGTATTGAATTCTAAATTCACTCTAAACCTTTTTCCTGTGTGTGTTTATGATTAACAAAATTACTCATGGAAGTTAATGGTAAAAGATGTAGTAGTACATAATCTAAAAGATTTGTGAAAATGGCCATCTGGAATATGAATAGGACCAAACACAAATCCAAAAAAACAAACCCACACACAGAAATGCACAGCACACCTACTCACACAACATCCACACACACGCGTGCATGCACACGCACACAAACGCACAAACACACACACACACACACACACACACACACACACACACACACACACACACACACACACACACACACACACACACACACACACACACACACACTCATGGATCTCATAATCCTATCTCATGGATGAACCCATTTAGCCTATCCACTGATAATATCATAATGTTCACACTGCAGCAGTGATATACAAAATAAAGTGTTTCTTTCTGGTCTAAACTTTGCCTTATGGACATATCTGACTGACTGCAACATTTTTTGGCTTTGGCTTTATTTCCTGCAGTTAGTGGTTACTGTTTCATTAGCACAACACAGCCCTGAACAGAGCCATCTCACATCCGGTGATGTTTCCATGACACAAACGTGTGTGGTTGGGTCACTGTGTGTTTGAGTGTTGATGTTAAACCTTGTTTTTTGTCTTTGATCCTTGTAATGTTAACTACATGTAGCAGTAGCCTACAGTTAGATTATCTGCAATAACAAGAAATATCATATTTCTATGTAAAGTTATATACATATATATCAAGTTATATATATATCCCAGTTATCTGTAATTTAATATGCCTACAAAGTCAGGTAACGTTTCATGAATGCTGGCTGAAACATCCAATCAGTCAGCTGTCACAAATTTCTTGGGGGAAAGCCCATGTTACAATTCTGTAATGTCCACATTAGAATGTGATGTGCCAAAAAATGATGATGTCTAAAAACATTTTTGTGATATTGTACAGATAGTTAGTTTTATGTTTAAGTCTAGGAGTCAAGGGCATTTTGCAACCAGTCCCTTGTGTGGGAACATGCTGGATCACAGGGATACAGTGCATGTGTATGATGCAGTGTCATTCACTCTGTGTAATTTCTGTGTACACTGGTTACCTACAGAAGCATATCCTAATATACTTAGCCATTGAATGGTCTAGCATCCTCATATCTCACATGACCATATGTTAAAATAATATAATATATTATAGCCTATATTATATAACAATATTGTTTTATGGTTTTCTGCATCTTTTTCTACAGACACCGGAATTGAGCTAATTGGTGTGGATACTGTCTCCATGCAAGGAACTTTCCAGACAGTGCTTCATGATGACATCACTTCTGGTGTCTTTCAGTCAAGGCTGAAGTGTCATTTTAATGACGATCAGAGAGATGTAGCCATGGCGTTTGGGCTCATGCACATATTTTTTACTTTCCAGCTTCTTAGCCTGTCTTTAAGTCTGTTCTCTGCACACGGTGAAGGTGAGTGAACCTTAAATGTGACTTAACACCTCATATTTTATTTAAAGTAATACTTATGTTTAAGAGTGAATACGTGGTTACTTATCAGAGTCATTTGTGTGATTGGTATCTTGCTATGAGTTATTTGTATGTTATGTTGGTGCTTTGTCATCCTATGATGTCTTCACCTTGACATTTTGAAAGCACTTGCTGACCTTTCAAACCATGACTCTTAAATACAGTGAATAGGTAATGTGAATATTCTCAGACAGGAGCCAATATTTTATAATATAGCCTAGATAAACATATTTCAATATTTAAAAGGGTGTAACTTCAAGATTTTTGTTCTTAAATGTCCTAAATTTTGGACTGGACATTGTGAAGTTTTTGCTGTAATGCGGTGTCTTGATGTGGATGATGGCAAATTTAGGGTGCAAGGCAAACCACAGACCTCTGCACATATTCATATAACTTAATCACCTAATGGCTTCCAAATATATTTCATGTTTTTGTAGTTGTTTTGTAGTTTCAGTGCTATTGTTTATGCCTTTTGAATTTACAGTGACTGAATCCTGTACCACTGAAGTCTTACTGAAACGGAATTCAGTGGCTGAAGCTGTTTCATCACACAGTCTGAAGATCAATTGCACTGTCCAGTACTGTCATACAAAGCCATTAATCACATGGTGCAAGGTTTCAGATTCCAATGTGTGCCAACCTGTTAATGAAACAGATCAAATGGAAATTTTGTGGGGAAACATGAAGGCCACATCTGACATCTTATTTCTACACTTCAAATATATCACTGTGAATGATTCTGGACTGTACAGGTGTATGTGTGAAAATAAATCTGAAGGCTGTATGAGTCATACAGTCCATGTCACTGTACGAGGTAATCATTCATCTTTATACACTATGCATGTTATAACAATACAGGAATATTGCTAAAAATGGCATTTTTATAAACATACCCAATGAAACATGCTGTGTTTTAAACCTTTTCAGAGCAAACAGAGGACGATAATCAAATTGTAAGCAGTTTGAACCAAACTACAAGTAAGGGCAAATATATTTGAATTTGGATATTTGAATATTTCTTTATGTTAGAAGACATTCACACATAAATACCTTTGCAATATCATTTCCTACACCAATACTATTGTCATAACATAGAGCTAACTGTAAGTAAAAGACGTTTCGATGTGTAAGATATTGGGCCCGTGACTATATAATGAGAAACATGTAGGTGTGTCTGTGTCATGAGGCCTTCAGTTGGCCCAAAAACACACGTTATGAACATATTACTTTTTTCAAAGTATGTTAAATCTCAGTTTGAATTTAAAGTTTTTCTTCTACGTCATTTGATGCAGAAATAGCATACAAAAAAAATCACATAGGACTTAAAAATTACATGCATTATTACATACAAACCTAACACACATAATTGTTTTACAAAATGGATGTTAATATTTAAATGAAGCCACTACTAAACTTTTATTATTATTATTATTGTTGTTGTTGTTGTTGTTGATATTATTATTATTATTATTATTATTATTATTATTATTATTATTATTATTATTATTATTATTATTATTATTATTATTATTATTATATATATATAACACCATTAACAGGTTTTTTTGTTTGTTTTTCAGAAATGATTGACAATTCCACAGGTAAGCCAAAAATAGAAAAAACATAATTAACCACGTTGACGTTCCACAAAAATAGTTACTTTTTTGAGAATGAGCACAGCTTAAACTGTTGATATGTATTTTCTTATATATTTTAGTTATATTTTAATTATTATATATTAATATTTGTGAAGCATGAATTATTAATTAATTATGAATGTAATCTAAATGATTTTTTATTTATTAATTTTGCTGTAAGTCTATATCCTAAATACATATTTTGTATCATGTAATGAAAAATATGAAGTATGTCCTCCCCTCCATTTTCAGCCCCCTCTGATGAAGCTGGAGTCTTAAACATCTTGGGTGTTTGGGTCATGGTCATCCTACTCATAACTTTGTTTTTTCTGAAATTAAAATTCAGTGCAGGTAAGATTTTTAAAGATGACGTCAGAGAGAGTTAAATGGTATTAAAGGTTTCTGATTATTTGTGTGATTATTATGTGATTATTTTTACTGACAGCAGTTAATTTACGACTAAACAAACCAATGATGTTGTCATTCTGAGGGAGCAATGGACATGCATTAACTTTTTATTGTCTTGAATGTAATAATAACTTTTCCAGACTCAAAGGGATTGGAGACAGAGGGCATGACACAGGACGAGGTAATACTGAACTATTTTGATGGTGTATTTATTTATTTACAGATTAGCTGACAAAATACTAATCCTAGAATTTTGTTGTTTAAGGACCTTTGGACTACAGTCATCTATAAGGTCAAAGAAGACTGTAATGATCCAAACCCATGAAGACAGATGACTTTGAAACTGACATCCCAAACTGAGGACAAAATGGATGAAGCCAAAGCCTATTTTTTTATTATTATTACATTACGTTACACTTAGCAGACGCTAGTGACTTAGTGGACCCAAATCAAGCTACAGCGGCGAACACCGTTTCATTAACAGCTTACCATCTCACATCCTCTGATGTTTCCATAACCACACCAACTGTGTGTGTGTGTGCGTGGGGGGGGGGGGGGGGGGGGGTCAGACATGGTAAGCTGTTTGACACTAGGCTGTTGAACTGAAACACTGCTGACCACATAAGGGTGCCAAATGAAATTCTGTTAGATGTCTTTCTAAAACAAACAGCTAATGCAGCAGCCTTGTCTTGCTATTGCGGAGTTTCTTCTTCTGGGAGGGTAGGGGATGGGCAGAACCAAAAGTCAAAGAACCACAACTACAAAAACTGAAATGTCTTCAGGTACATAAGATGTGTGTGTGTGTGTGGTCATGTATTTAGAAGGTTGTGAGGGCCAAATGTCCAAATGTTGTTATTGAAAAAAGTTAAAGTGCAAAAACATTTCTTTAAAGGTTAGGGTTAGGGATTGTTTTGGTCTGGGCACAGTTAAGCATTCTTTAGTTAGATATGAATGGGAGTCAATGGTCATCACAAGCACAGAAAAACAAGTATATGTGTGTGTGCCAGGTTAATGACACCCAATCCAAAATGTTACATCACTTTTTTTCTTTTGCCATTGGAATGTAATATGACGACCTTCATTTTTTTATCTTCTAAATAAATAATTTCCATATAGTCACCTTGTCTTGACACTTCTGTGACATGATAAATAATTTACATTAGCAAAATATATTTTCCCTTTTACTTTGTGGTTTAATTTGTAGTTTGTATGACACTGTTCAAGGCCCTGTAGTCTTTCTGTTGATGGAAACAGACCATGCAAATCATACACAAGATTAAGTGAGACTCACACTCATAGAAAGCAGCATTTATATTGAGATTACCCGGCAAATAAATCTGTTCATCCTGTGTGAGGAACATATGTAAATTGCAAAGCACTTAAAGAAAAGCATTATTTTCTGTAGTTGTCTGTAAATGATAATAGTTATAGTATTTGATTCCCACATAGTTTTTGTAACTGCATAAATACAGTTTAAATCAGACCTTCCTTCTTAGCTTTTATCTTTTTGTAGCTTTTTACACTGCTTACAATGACACACGGTTGAGAGGAGTGCCACATCCAATATGCAGTGGTGGTGGAAGACAGTAAAAGCTGTTACACTCATATAACCCAATATATATGTTTTAGCTTCTTGAACTCTGACCACTGTTCATAACTTTTCTAAGTTCTAGTCAGGTTTCTCAATTATCTCTCTATCTTGTTGTGTAAACTCCTCACCCCAGATGCATAAAATTCTGTCTATGCTGTTTTAAGATGTAGACAGTGATAGACGACTGTTTGCAACATTTGGTGATTTCTGATTCAGACAGTCCACGTCAGATTAAACTGTTATGAGGTTAACAGTTAGTTACCATTTTGACCATAGAAACACGTTAAGCACATGAAAACCTGTAGGAATGATTGAGTGTCATTAGCCTTGAATGTGAATGACACACTGCCCTCCAGTGGAAGTTAGAGAATGAAGACCAACGGTTATTTCACCTGGGTGAGGATGCATTATAATGCAGTGGTGGTGTAAGATGGCAAAAGCTTTTACAATAAAATAACTCAACATATATATTTTGTTGCTCAAACTTTGGCCACTGTTCACAACGTTTCTAAGTTCTGGTCAAGTTTAGATTCTCAATTATCTCTTTGTGTAAACTCCTCACCCCAGATGCATCAAATCTTGTCTATGCTATTTTAAAATGTGGACAATGATAGAGAAATGTTTGCAACATTTGGTGGTTTCAGATTCAGGCAGTCCAAGTCAAGAAACACCTTAAGCACATGAAAACCTGTAGGAATGATCAGTATCATTAGCCTTGAATGTCAGTGACACACTGCCCTCCAGTGGTAGCTAGAGAATAAAGACAAATGGTTATTTCACCTGGGTGAGGATGCATTACAGGCTAATGCTGAGTGCGTGGGGAATTTAAAATATATATGCCCAACTTTTATTTTATTATTATATAGGTAACTAAATGGGTTAGTCAGACAGAACTCACATAAAGGTAATGAAAATAATAAGTAATCAGGCCCACTCAATTAGCTTATTTTTTATTTCTGCCTATCTACACTAGACTTTTGGCAGATGTAAATATGAAGATTTATTCAATGATAATAATTTATTAACTTATAATTAATAAACACATGATTTACTGTTTTTTGTTTCAAAGTACTGTCTTTGAACACCTTACTACTACTACTTCTAACCTACTTACTTAGAGTATCCAATGTTACTGTTCCTTTTAAAACACTTGATCCAGGCAGTGGCAACAGGTGCGGCCTTGGCGCACACAATAGTACCAGCAGATGGCGCTATTACACTAAAAGAAGACATGAATGATAGACAGAGACAATGTGTATGTAGGTGGATGACACCTTATCACAGACATAACCAAAAGGGAGGTGAGAGAGTGAGACGGCAAACACGCACTGTAAGGAGTGGCTGATTGATTCCATCCAGATGAAGACAGAAGTGAAACAGAGAAGTAGACAAACAATGGGAGGCAGTTATTGTTCCAGGAGCGGCTGAGTCATTTTGTGATGCATCACCCAAACCCCTTTCACTGGGCCCTCAGCCCTGGATCGTTTAATATCTTCCCTAGTTTGGGCTGAAGTGTTGTCTCGTGACAGTTCATCTGGCAGCAAGCAGCCATGGCGTTTGGAAAAGAGCTCTTTTTCACATTCGTCCAAGTCCTCATCCTGTCCTCCTGCTCTGCACATGGTCAAGGTGAGTAAACCTGATATTTGTTTTCATGATATAACATATTCTCTGATTTGTTTTGTCTGTGAACACGTACATAGACGTTGTGATGACCAGAACTCAGAACATTTAGCATAGCCTACAGCAGTATGTTTATGAGAGTTTAGTTTTGGGGTTCGGAAGCCAGTCAAAGGTAAGTCAAAGGCCGAAATCGTGGCCTGCCATTGAGCTGCATGCAGAACTTCTAAAACTGAATCATGAAAACACACCAAAAATTACTTTCCCTCAGAGTTTAACTATTTGAAATTCCCTCCTCTGTAAAAGCATGGTTGTTATTGTGTGATAGTGAAAGGAGACAGTCATCAGACTAATAAGTGTGCTATCATTATTCTGTGTTATTATTCGATAGAGTAACAGAGAGGTTTTTTTCTGTGTCTGTGTCAAAATCATTGTCTTGCAGTCAGAAGGCTTTATGAGAAAAAGTAAAACAAAGTCTGCTTTATGTTGCGCTGAAACACAAGTTTTGGTAACACTGTAATAACTACTTCCTAATAAGCATTTATTTTGCATTTTTGTTAACTCTTGCTTAACACTTCGTTCATCAGTTGGTAACTACTGCTTTTACACTATTTCACATCAGTAAATAATTTCTAAACATATCTACAGGCAGAGAAGGTAAAATACAGACAGACAGAAAGTCAGCAGGCTGAAGGAAAGACAGCAAATAACATAAAGACAAACAGTGAGACACACAGACAGATAGCCAACCGACATCCAGATAGATGTGTGTCCATTTTTTTAAATAAAATAAAGAAACGGTGTAAAAACAAGTAAACAACTGGGTTTTTGAAACTTAGCCTAATTTACATAATGGGTGGGAGGGGGTTGTTTAATTTTTGATCGATGATGAATTTCGGGGTAGATTTCATTCCCCAAAAGTATTTGGTATGGAAAATGAAGGTTTCACATGTAATTGTGGGTTGTTTTAAGAAATGTTCCCCAGTATTTGTCACCCAAATGCCCCTTTTCATGAAACTTTACTCATGTTATACTACATAGCATCACTGGAACATTTGAAATGCTACATATATATAAATATATATATACTTTGGTTTTGTGTATTTGGTGCAGGTGATATGATGCGCTGTATCTGAAACAGAACTATCCTCAGCACCATTTTTTGTTTGTTTGCTCAGGAAATACTGTATCTAATGTATGATAGCATAGACAAAGTACTGCAGTCAAATGAGCTAAGTTGAAAGCAACTGGACTTCTTTTTGGAGCTTGAAGACGTTTCACCTGCAGAACTGAAGAAGCCTTTAGGGTGGAAGGTGAAATGTCTTCAACCTCCAAAAAGAAGTCCAGTTGCTTACAACTTAGCTCCTTTGACTACCATGACCTGGATGAATCAAAATCCACAGACACAAGGCATTGTATAATACAGTTACAGTGCTATGTACTTATGCTACTGTTTATGCCTCTTGAATTTACAGTGACTGAATCCTGTACCACTGAAGTCTTACTGAAACGGAATTCAGTGGCTGAAGCTGTTTCATCACACAGTCTGAAGATCAATTGCACTGTCCAGTACTGTCATACAAAGCCATTAATCACGTGGTGCAAGGTTGCAGATTCCAATGTGTGCCAACCTGTTAATGAAACAGATCAAACGGAAATTATGTGGGGAAACATGGAGGGGACATCTGACATGTTATTTCTACACTTCAAATATATCACTGTGAATGATTCTGGACTGTACAGGTGTATGTGTGAAAATACACCTGAAGGCTGTATGAGTCATACAGTCCATGTCACTGTACGAGGTAATCATTCATCTTTATACACTATGCATGTTATAACAATACAGGAACACATTTTTATAAACATACCTTATGAAGCAAAATCAGCCGATATTTTGTTTTAAACCTTTTCAGAACAAATAGTGGACAATAATCAAACTGTAAGCAGTGTGAACCAAACTACAAGTAAGGGCAAATATATTTGAATGTTTTTGTTAGGAGACATTCACACATAAACACATTTGCGATGTCATTGGGGCATAAAAGCACGGACTCAGTGACAATAGGATAATTGGAATACCTTATATTCACACCCAGCAAATGTTGTGAACATTTAGCTTTTTGCAGCAGTATTTTATTTATGAGTTTTGCTCATCGAACATTTAACACATGAGGGAAACAGGACAAAGCAGAACCATATCACAAATGTCTTTTCTTTTTCTCAGATGCTTCGGATCCTGAGACTCCAGACACACCAGGATGGTACTGGCCAGCAATATACATCTCCTCTGGAATAACATTCGTAGTCATCGTCACAGTGCTGTCTTGTCTGGGCCTCAGATGCTGTCAAGGTTAGGTGGTCAGATGTTTGGTTTGCTTTGGGGTGGAATATGGACATGTATGAAACTACTGCTGTTGCCAGGGATTGATCATGAGTTTCTTTTTTTGAAAGGATCAAGGCAAGCCGAAACCAAGAAGGCAGCTGAGAATCAGGTAAAGCTTTTCTGTATAATAATAATAATAATAATAATAATAATAATAATAATAATAGTAATAATAATAGTAATAATAATAATAATAATAATAATAATAATAATAATAATAATAATAATAATAATAATGGTGATGATGATGATGATGATGATGATGATGATGATGATGATGATGATGATGATGATGATGATCAGGTTTCATATAGCACCACTGAAAATACCCAAGGTCGCTTAACCGAGGAAGAGTTACATGGGAGGGAAGGGTTTAGAGACCACATGTCTCTACACCCAATTCAGACCCTTTTTGAGATCCCATAGGCCCAGAGAAGGAACCCAGCAGATATGGAGGGGTTAGCTTATTCCATAGGGAGGGGGCAGCAGCACAGAAGACTGCCTCTCCCAAGAACCAGGGTCTGGTGTGGGGTATGGCCAACTGGTCCTTGTTGGAGGACAGCAGGGACTGCTGGGGAGGAGATCAGTCAGGTATCAGGGTGCAAGTGCACAGAGAGATTTGTAGGTGCGGAGGAGAAGTTTGTAGGTAGGAAACACGAGACCTGATCAGCAGCCAGAGAAGTTGTATATCTCTTGACCAAAGGAGGTGGAACCACCACCTCCACCTCCAGTGATTGAGAGATATACAGTAGCTCTGGGTTTCCCATCATCGGGCCAGAACTAAAGAAGCCTTTTGGGTGAAAGGTGAAATGCCTTCAAGCTCCAAAAAGAAGTCCAGTTGCTTACAACTTAGATCCTTTGATGGGAGGGATATGCCGCCAGGTCTTTTCACAGTTCTGCTTTTGTCTTCTGACATGTTACTCTCATGACAATGAGTTAAAACCTCCCCTCCCCCCATACCATCACCCATTTTGAATTTGACCTTTAAAAATATCTGCAAGAATCGTAGTAGAGGTAGCAGAAGTCTTTATTGTCACTATACAAGTACAGTGAGATGTTGTTTGGAGCAGGCCAACAGATCCACAGAGTAGAAAGCAGTAGATAAAAGCAGTTAAATAGAATATAGATTAGAATATAGAATATAGATAAACATACAGCAATATATAAAAGTAGCAAATATAAAATAGATTTTTCTTAAGGATGCCCTAGGGTCCTGCCCAGATACCTTTTTTAAATTTCTCACACTGTCCTCCACACTTGCTCAGATTTCACACGCTGACAAGATATACCCGCTAAAAAGATATACTGTCTAGTAATACCCTCTAGTTTTGGGGGAGTCATGGGCTAGCGGTTAAGGAATTGGATTTGCAGTCTAAAGGTCACAGGATCAATTCCTGACAGGCAGGTGAGGGGAGTGATTGCTCTCCTCCATCCTCTCCCATGACTGAGGTGTCCTGAGCATGGCGCTGTCTCCACACACTGCTCCCTGGGCGCCGTTGTCATGGCTGCCCCCTGCTCATGTGTGTGACGGCTTCAATGCAAAGGTTGAATTTTGTTGTGTGCACTGTGTGTTGTGATGTAGTGTGTGATCACACTGACCAACGGGACTCACTTTCACTAGAAGGCATAGAAGAATGTGTAGTGTTAAAGAAATCATCAACATTTCTGGCTTGTGACAGCATGCATGTATTGTTGCTCCAAGAAGTAAGCTGTTTCAAATGCATTTTCTTTTGTTATTTGTTTTTTTTTTATAGTATACTTGTTGTTTGTTGTTTACAGTACGCATCAGTGCAGATGTCTGATGTCAGTCCTCCATTTCCTGGTCTGCGTCATCCCTTGCCAAATAAGCCACGCCCCCGCTCAAATCCCACCCCAGCCGGCACGCCAGGAGAGTGTGTCTATGAGAACGGCAACGACCCGAGATCACGAGCGACCAGCAATGCATCATCCCTGAGAGATACTGTGCCACCAAGAGATGCCGTGCCATCACAGCTGCACTCGACCAATCGTGTTGCCACCCCGAACAGGACTGCGGACGAGGAGGCGAGCCCATTGGTGTACGCCTCACTCAATCACCAGGCCGTGTCCCGGCCGCACGCCCGACCCATTAAGGTCACGGAGTCCACCGAGTACGCTGCCATCCGCCTCTCCTGATCTCACGCCATTCTGTGTTACAGTATTTTTGAGGTGCTTTATTGGCTTTAATCAGATGGGTCAGTAAAGAAATGACAGGAAATGATCTCAAGAAGAGATAGGGGAAGGGATCAGGAAATGACCTCAGGCCTGCATCTAATTTTGTCCCCTGAGTTTATAGTATGGGTGCCTTAGGCACACCCGCACACCATTCTTTTTTCAGTATATTTTTTGGCCTTTTTGTGCCTATATTGGATCGCATATAGTGAAGAGATGACAGGAAATGAGTGGGAGAGAGAGATGGGGTAGGGTTGGGCAATGACCCAGGCTGGACTTGAACTTTGGTCAACATGGGCACTAACCTGTTTATGGTATGGCTGTACTAGCCACTGAGCCACAGCACACCCCCATCCCCCTCGCCCCCTGCACACCATTCTATATAGAGCAGCAGGCCAATGTCAAACCTACTTCATTTATTTTATTTACAAAACTGACAGTCAAACCGGTCATAGTTCACTCTAGTGGCCTGGCTGACCTGTGTGGCATGTGGGAGTCTATGTACTGTATATGGGTATCTCTGATCCTCTGTAAATAAGTAAACAAAAGTGAAAAATTATGTACTGTATATGTATGATGGTGGTTCTGGTGATTGACTATGTGTAGTAAGAGATTTAGTGTTTTTGTGATCTCGTCGGCTCGTTATTTATTACTTTGAATGTGGTCTGTAGGGTGTAAGAAGTATCCACCATGCAGACATCAACGTGCTCTCATCTAGCTTAGCCATAGTTTATTTACATCTGTATTTAGAGCATACATAGCTTACATAATGGCGTCTCTGTCCCTGTAGCTTAACAGGAACCAAGGGCTAAGGCCATGGTATTAGAGTAAACACCAAAGTTCACATATACTTGAGAAAAATAATGTCGTTTTTTTTTAAATGAAATAAATGTAAATGTAAGATTATGTTTCATAATATGATGTGCACATTTTGTACCTATGAAGAGGCAAATAAAAGCATTTTAAGAGAGGATGTCCATGTGTGTTTTCTGGCAGGACTGCACAGCAAGTACATTAAAAAAATGCTGTTCTTTTGCCATTCAAGTACTCACTTCCTTACGTACTTCTCACTTTTTGAGGTGTTTTAAGGACTACCTTGTTATTACTCCAAAACCAACAATGTTGTTTTCGTTTTTGTATATCCATTCCCTGAAAAGACTCACTACACATTAAAGACTTAGATGTTACATACAAAAATCACCCAGTTGTGTGTATGTAAAAATCAGTGAAAAAGGGAAGATGTATCTGCACACCGTTTTAGCACACACAACACACACACACACACACACACACACACACACACACACACACACACACACACACACACACACACACACACACACACACACACACACACATACACACGTTCATTTTTATCCACCACTGGTGACAAGTGATTGGAGATGTCCGCGTGCACTGTGCATTTTTACTTGTGTGTAAAAATCGCCCCGTGTTCATCATGTCCCCTCCCTCTTTATTTCTGCTAAGGTTTTAGTAGATTTCCATCAGCCTGTTCCATCAGCCACACCAGCAGTTGTGCAGATTGCAAAAGACAAAAAAAAAAACAAAAAAAAACAGTCCCACACACATACAGTACACACGCACAAACATACCTGTCCCACATCCTGTGCAAAGCAAAAGTATGTGTCACATCCGCATGTGTGGTTTCGGGGCAGAACTTGTGATTATATTTTAGGGTGGGGGGTGCTATGTATACTTACCTTTGTGGACTACCTTTGTTACACACATGTACCCTTGTGTGTACAACTGTGTGTTGTATGTGTGTGTGTGTGTGTGTGTGTGTGTGTGTGTGTGTCTCTCTCTGTATGTGTGTGTGTTTGTGTGTGTGTGTGTGTGTGTGTGTATGTCTGTGTGTGTGTCTGTGTGTGTGTCTGTGTGTGTGTGTGTGTGTGTGTGTGTGTGTGTGTGTGTGTGTGTGAGTGTGTGTGTGTGTGTATGTGTGTGTGTCTGTGTGTGTGTCTCTCTCTCCCTGTGTGTGTGTATGTGTATGTGTATGTGTGTGTGTGTGTGTGTGTGTGTGTGTGTGTGTGTGTGTGTGTGTGTGTGTGTCTGTGTCTGTGTCTATGCGTGTGTAAGAGTGAAAGTGTACTTGGGCATAAGTATATAAAATTCTGTTAACCTCTTTGCTGTGTGGGAGGTCATGCTGCTCCACTAAGGAGAAACATTGCGGTGTGTTTGTGTGTGTAATATCTTTCCAGTGGTATTTAAATTATTAGACAATACATGCTGAGTGACTCACCTGTGCTGTACTTTGGCGCATTTTGATACATTTTGAAGAGCCTGTCCTCTTGAAGGCTTTTCCTGTTAAAAGGGATGTTTTTGGTCTCATGTGGATTTCCATTGGTTTGCACTCAGATGTGTTTTTCTAAGAAGGGCCTGTTTATGGCATAACAAGTGCTGTATCTATAAACCTAAGCTGAATTGAAAGAAAGGTTACACTTTATTTTAGTGTTCCTGTTACAATGTATCTACATCATGAAGTACAATGTAACAAAGTTCGTAACAATATGTTACATTACGTACTCACTTTCAGTTGTTAAATTGGATTTTGTGAAGAGGGGGAGCCCTTCTTTACTGACAGTGGTTAATATCTCACTCTACTGTATAGCTATAAATAGTGTAGCAGAGGGAGCTCAGCTCCGGCTGGCTGCATTGCTGAGGTGAGGAGGGGGAGCTGAGCTCCGGAGGGCTCCGGCCCAATTTAAACTCTGGTTACACTGTACCACATGGGTTTGGGTTAGGGTTGAGATTAGGATTAGTGTTAGGTATGTACAGTGTGTAAGTAAAAAGTTACATCCTGTTTCATATACAGTAGACAGACTGAAACAGGGGCTGGTAAAATGAAGTGTTACTGCAAGTAAATTATGGCGAGTATGGCTTGCATTGTATGGTCCCTGTTTCAACTATAATGAAAACCTAACATGAACCTGTTTCAGTTAGGGACGGCAGTTTCTTCTTTTATCGCATCTAATGTACAGTAAGAGTGCTTCACTTCACTCTGCAGTGTTTGCCTCAGGGAACAGTGTGCAGTCAAGCGGACATAACAGACAGCTGTAACATACTGTAGATAGCAGATGTCACATTTGGTGAAATGTTTATCCACACAGTGTTTCCCGTAGAGAGTTCATTAGTTAAGACAGTGGTTGTACAGGCTGGGGTTGTACATTGTGTTTACTGTAAGCTTTTCTGTTGGTATGGACGAAAGGCCTTTGATGAAGTGTCTATTGTCTTACATATTCTCAGAATTTCATCACTTATTTTAGTGTTCTACTGGGACAATTTATTTAAACTGGGAAGGATGTGTTGTTAAGGTGATTGCCTTAACCATGAAGCATTGGGGGAAACAGTGCCCACATATTCCTATTACAGTTAAAGGACATGCTCCCTGACAGGCTGGAGACTCAGATACGTAGAGCTGGTGTTTCAGGTGGCTGCTCTGGTCTACAAAGGCAAAGGCAGTAACTACGTGCACACAGAAACTGAGAAAAATGTCTTTAAAGTTGTCACACTGTTTGGTCAAACATGTTGTAGGTATAATAGCGGTGATGCTTATATGTACTTTCTTCATAGGAAGAAGCAAGAGATTTAGTCACAAGACAAAGGAGATGTTATAAAGTCAATTTCCAGTCTAAACTCAATTTTACAAATTATGCAGTTACTGACTTTTGACTTTGTGGGGCAGTGCTGTCAAGAGTGTGAATTACCCCTCCATAAACGGGGAGTACTACTTTTTACAGGGGTACTACCTCCGACATTTTACATTCATACCATTATTATCTGTACCCCCAACCCTGCTATTGCTGTCTCTTTATCGCACCCCCAATACCCCCCGTAATTCGGACTATGACACTGGCTATGACCTTTTGCCAGCTACTGTGTAAAAGACATGTCCTTCTCTTCTCAACTCCTCTTGACCGTTTACATCGTACGTTTCTTTGGATCACTGCGTCTGCTATGCAATAATAATTATTTTAATATTAATATTAATATTAGTAATAATAATAATAATAATAATAATACTGCTGCTACTACTACTAAAAATAATAAGAAGAAGAAGAAGAAGAAGAAGAAAAAGAAGAAGAAGAAGAAGAAGAAGAAGAAGAAGAAGAAGAAGAAGAAGAAGAAGAAGAAAGTAACTATAAAATAATAAAGAAACTACATCGAGTGACAACAAAAAGCACTGATGTCAGCTACACATGCACATGTCTCTTGGGAACCCAGTAACACAACTGTGTTGTCGTATTTTCATTTCCCTTTATTTGAAAGTACAAAATGGACACTGCAAAGAACACCTGACTTTACTGAAAGAACAGCAGGCTGAATATGTAAATTCCACTAGATCAAAATTATGCAGCAGAATGTTTAAAAACGGAAAACATGAACTGTCTTGTTTTGGAGTTAGTTTGCTAACTGTACTCCTCCTGCCATTCCATTTCCGTAATCTACTGTATATAAATAAGACATGTATTACATATGCAATAGTTCATCACAGTGAATAGAATTACCATCAGTGAACACCTAGCTTTCTTTCAAACCATAAACATAACGAGTGTGACTTTATTAGTTCTTATACATAGAGGTGTACTGCCCTCTAGTGGAAGTACAGAAACCAATTCAAATACCTGTAAAAAAAAACAACTCTGTGTGTGTGTACAAGCAGTAATGTGTTTGAATGTATTACAGTGCATGAATCAAACGGTATATAAGTATATTTGTATGTGAGTGCTGAGTGTTCATGAGTGGGTATGTGTGTGCTTGCATGTTTGACTGCAAGTATGCACGTACGCAAGCCTTTATCTCTCACTCTCGCTCACACACACGCACACGCACACACACACACACACACACACACACACACACACACACACACACACACACACACACACACACACACACACACACACACACACCACACACTTTTCTTTCACAGGTACCAGTGAAGCGTCACTTATCACAGTTAAACAGAACTTTTGCTGAGCCAGAAAGAACGTCCTCTTGATAAGTCAGATTTGTGTTAAGCGACTGATCCACTAATGGTTATAAAAAAATGTCTTGAGGGTTGCGGTGCTTACCCTTAAAAGCCACAGAGGGATTTTGAAGCCAACATGCCTGTTCTCATCACACATCAGCAAAAATCCCCATTTCCACAAATAGGGATCTACCTGCCAGAGGCCTATTTCACACATTAAACACAAGCTGGAAGCATCCTAATGTGCATACTAAGGAAAGATAATGTCACACGAATATGTTCATGATGCTTTTGTTTTGTGTTTTTATTGTTTTCTAAAATGTCTACAGGGCCCCTTGTGCTAATATGGCCAAAAGTGATCCAGTGCAATAGCTGAAGGTTTCTTGAAAAAGGGTTTCACGTCGCATATAAGGTCTTCATGCTCCTCCTTTTGATTTTATGCAAATATTGTTGGGGCTTACTGTCAGTCATAGCAGCATGCTCCTGGCAAAAGGTATTCTGAGAAAAGAAAGAAAGAAAGAAAGATGGGTAAGTGCATGCTGTTCATGAGCTGTTCTTTTATTCTGACTACCAAGATTGCTAAACAGTAAGATACAGTACACACAAAATCTCCCTGTCCATTCAGTTCCTACAAAGATATCTCTGATACAGCAGTCAGTGCCTACTGAAAAAGTCCCCAATGTTCCCATCAGTCCCTGTCATCTGTGCTGCATGGGAAACGACACGCAACAACCAGCATAAACAAGGAAGTAAAAGTCATTGTATACAAGTCTTGAAGATAATCGATTCGGCAAGACTCAGCTCATATGACCACTTGGGCATAGAGGAGGTTACTGGAAGGCAAAGTCAACAACACCAGGAAAGAGAGATAAAATTCACACCAGAGAATTCCCTTGGGTTACCTCTGACAAACACTTGACTTCCTCATTGAACCGAAAGCATTGCTAATATGCTAACTTACTGACTTCCCTTTGGCGTCTGTTCTGGGCAATGAGGGATTTCCTTACAAGCATGATAAAGCCCTGACTCATGTTCTCTTCACAGGTAACAACAAAAACCCAGACACCCAGATAGCATGCAAACAACAGAAAAGGAGGATTCAACAATAGGAGGTATTTCAACAAAAGGAGGTATTACCATACTGTTCAAAAGAAAAATTGCATAATAAGGGCATGTAACCACGAGGTGTGGCTTCAGCCAAATCTCTAGTCATGTCCAGTAATGTGGAGTTGTGACACACAGAACATGTGACACGTGACTAGTGTTGTTGCATGACATCAAGGTATTTCTGTTAAACTGAAACTGAAGCCCCTGCTGGGATTTAGGCTAGCACTCAACCCTGAACCAAAAGCAATGCTTAGACCTCGAGCATATTCTAATCAGGAATTTACCCACTCCCGAAAGACCGCCCCCCCCATACCCCCACCCCCATCCCACCCTGCGCACACATACGCGCACACACACGCACACACACACACGACACGCACACACACGCACACACATTGCTTAGTCTTAGAAAGGCCATTAGGGGGCATAGCTGAACACTGTGCTCATGAAAATCATCACACACAGCATCTCTTGGTAGCATATGCAGGCACCAAGGCCCCCCCCTCTCATCAACTGTTATCAAGAAGTAGAAGGAGTGGGAAATAGAGGTTTACTATGCGGCTCCCATGGCTGCTGTCTTAGGGCTCATTCACACCAAACACTCTCCATATACAGCGCATGCCCGTTTTCTGTCCGCATTCCTTTAGAATGCATGTTAGCAAATTAGACTATTCACACCACACCGTGATCTGAGCGTATTCTGTCACACATACAAACATATTGTACACGGTGACGTGCTGTACACGGTGAAGTTGGTGTGAATGAGCCCTAACTGCAGTCTTTATTCTGATCACAAACAATGCTGTCTTGGTTTGTTAATTTACATATTTGGTAGACACACATTTAGTACTTGATAGATGTCTTAATAGCACAAAGTAACTTACAAATAAAGACTGACAACCAAGCAGTTACACTAGGAGTCATTTTGAGAGTAAGTACAAAATTAATTTCTTGTAGAATGGGAGGAGTATGGACAAAAGTTAAATACTCAAATGTCATCAGAAACAAACAGTAATACTGACACCATTAACAACAGCAAACACAAGGCCACAAACAAGCCAAGCAAAGACAAACGCTGACTCCAACAACAAAAGCCATTAACAAATAACCATTATCAAACACTGCCTACAATGCTAAGCTAAGCTCCAAAAAAGAAGAAAAAAAACTTTCTGGCTGCAGAGAGAGGCTGAACTTCCTTGTTGGAGGGCTTTTGTTGCTGCCTGGGCATCCTGACAAGTCTCTCTCTCTCTCTCCATGCAGTGTGAGGCCCCTGGTGTTCATTTGGCCACCCTGAGGAGCATTTCAAAAGGCTCTCTGGGGGCATGAGACTGAAACTGGCCCGGAGCCTAGGGGCTGGCAGAACCCCATCCTGTCATGCCACAAACCAGGGCACAGCAGAGAATAGAAAGGAGAGAGAGGGGTTGCAACAGAGTCCAGAGAATGAGCCAAACTGAGAGGAAACTGAATGAGCAGTCAAAGCATTTGTGCCTTCAAAGCACCAAACTGTGCTGCGCTTGCTGTTCTGAAACGTGGAGGGACACAAAAAATCATAGTGCATCCTCCTCTTTGTCATTTATCACCCAGAGAATCACAGCACAACCCAGCCGAACCTTTGTGTGTGAGTTGCAACGGTCAAAGGCTAAATCCTAGGTGAGAAGGGTGGCAAAAACAGGTCCATTCTGTTGAAGGTATTAAATGTCAAGGCACTGCAGAGACTCTCCAAGTGTCACATTTGTGCAACAGCAATATTCTTTCAACATGCACAAAATCCCCACAACTTTACACACATCGTAAAGCTGGAGCTCCCCGTCAGATCCAGCCAACATCCTAAAACTTCCTGCATAGCTAACCGTCTTGTGTTTCACTCACGTACAAATATCCAGTTTATTTTTTGTTTCATCTTTGTGGAAAGCCAGGGTTATGGGGACTTCAAATATCACTACCGCTCATAAATTGGCCCACTTCCCACTACACAGTGCTGGCTGCCAGCTTTGAAGTGGGCTGATCTTCAGGTCCTGGTGTGCCCAAGGTATTTATAGACATATGATTATAGTTCAGAACATGTGTAGCACTAACCATAAGACAGTCTGTTCCTGGTGACCTTTCTTCCTTTACCATAACCATGTTGGTTTTTCTACTATATGTACTGTACATTCAAATTCTTTATTGGAGGATAACCCATTGACACATGCAACATGACAGACTTGCAATATCTCGTTCTTGAGGGGCTATGTATGAAAAACATATGAAGCAACATTATTGATGTGTGGACTCCCAAGTTTTTGCTTCTGAATGACTTAAAATATTATGGTGTGAACAGGGGGTTGTAGGCCTTCTACAGAGGTTTTAAGTGGCAAATGTGGTTTATTTAACCCAGAGGTAGTCCTAAACCTGATAGAAGAAGATCCTTTTGTTGTTTAGTTATAGGTCTAATTCCGTGAGAAACCATTTACTGTAGTACTTAGCTCACTCCTAGTTGCATATGCATGCTGCACGTGAAAATGTTCAAGTACTAAATGTGTGGCAAATGAGGACAAGGCAAACATAATGACAAAAGTTTGTTCAATAAAAACAAAAAGCCATGCCACAGTTGTGATTACCAGAGGCACAACTAACTCTGGGTTAACTACACCCGATTTATTACATCACTATTTCTGTAGTACAACCACTGATGTCAAAGTGTGTGTTTGCTGTTCATAAGCTTACCCAGAGAAGGCATCAGCATGGCGAGCGTTTGTTCACACACACACACAGACACAACAGAAGCACTGCGACGATAAACATCATGATGACGAGAATTATGTGTGAGCGTTTGACTGTAACACAAACAGAGACAGAGACCATTAGCAAATAACTCTTAAGCTCACTAAAACACACAAAAACATGCACATTTACAAAAACCACACACATACTACAAGCTCAAGATGTAAATCGATGCCTTTGTCCATCTTGGGACTTTTCTTTACTGCTTTCTCTTTTGGATTTTAACATGTAACTTTTTTATATGTTCATAGCGTAAACATTTCAATGTCACCATACATGAGCAGCAACTGTAGGCAACAGGATGTAACACATTTCAAGTTGAATTCCTAAAACAATCAGAGAACAGAACTACCAGCAGTGAACATGGCCACCTGTTCATGACATCCTATACTACAGTTTAACGTTTGTGCTAAAGAGCAAGTCCAGATGGTGGGCCCTTTTTACATCTAACACCTGTACTTAATAAGGTCTCTAACTTGTTTGAGCAGCAAAGGAAGTTTTTCCTACAGCTTGTATAAACATATACCATTACCATATAGCGTGCATACTGTTTTGAACATATTTCGATTGTCAAGTCTGGTATGGTTTGACTTTGTTTGTTAGAATCGATACAATGTAATCACAGACTATCACAGGTTACACACAACAGGTAAAGACCCATAGTTTTAAGAAAAGGTTTTTAAACCAATACTCACTGCTATCAAACCTTAAAAGACCCATAGTTATCAGCTGATTTATTTCAGCAAATCACAGTTACAATGCAACCAGTCTAATACATGAAATCAATCTGACACCAATGGTCGTCACTACGGTCCCTAACCCTTGTTTACAGCGACAAACACATTCATATGATGTTATTTACATTCTGAACCGACGCAATATTATCATTTAATAAACAGGAAATTAACTGGCCATTACAGGCAGCCCACAACAAATAAAGACCCATAGTTATCAGCTGACTTATTTCAGTGAATCACAGCTAAGATGCAACAGGTCTGCTAGGCGAAATCGAACCGCAACCGAAAGCCTCTGTTACGGTTGCCCGCAGTCACTAAAGAGCAAATGTAGATGGTAGTCCCATCTTACATCCAACATCCAGACTTTTAAGTCAGTTACTTACCTTTGTTTACTGCGACAGACACTGCTGCCTTCAGGCCTTGGTGGTGAGCCCGACACACAACGGTCTTGTCCACCAGGAGCCGTTCCTGGACCAGGATGGAGCTGACGACCATTGTGGTGCCATCGCCCTGCTCGAAGTAGGAGGACACGGAGGGGCCCATGGTGTCGTTGTCCCCCTCCACGTTCCAGGAAATCCGCGAGGCCGGTCGAGACACCGCCGTGCAGTTCACCTCCACAACACCAGGTGACACTATCACGTGGGTCACCTCAGGCTTGGGAAGAACTGGAAAGAAGGGGACAGACACACTCGCATGCTTCAGTCAAGGAGTTATTCACCAGTTTTGACACAGGTGTGCAAAAACATTCCAACATCATAAACGTCAGAATAACACAACCATTCAGAAGGTGTTTTTTTTTTTTACCTAACACACAGCATTATCACAGTCTGATATTATAGTGTGTGTCTCTGTGTGCTCTTAACAGTGAACTTCTGTTATGTTGTTGGTGTGATTTATTACGCTGTTTTCTAAGCAGTGCTTTGGCCTGTTTGTAATTATGGTACGATTCCTTAGTGAGTTCCGGCATAGTTCTTGTGGAAGTAGGAGTTGTTTGGACAAAGGTCATGTGTGCTTGGTCACAGACTTTGAGACGTTTGCAAATGAGAACAAAAGAGTTGAGAAAAAAACACATAAATCACCACACTGGAAATACAAAGCCAATGTAGACGCAGGAAGAGAGGGGGGAGGGCAGAGATATGGACAGAGAAGAGACAAGAGAAAGACATGGAGAGGAAGATAGTACAGAGAGAGAGAGACAGACAGAGACAGAGACAGACAGAGACAGAGATGGGCAGACAGACAGAAAGCAACAAGAATGAGCTTTCACTACATTGCATATTTTAGAGTGTAGTGATGCAGGGGAAGGGGTGGTAGAGAGAGAGAGAGAGAGAGAGAGAGAGAGAGAGAGAGAGAGAGAGAGAGAGAGAGAGAGAGACACACAGAGAGACAGAGACAGGCAGACAGACAGAGAGCAACAAGAATGAGCTTTCACTCCATTGCTTATTTTAGAGTTCAGTGATGCAGGGGAAGGGGTGGTAGAGAGAGAGAGAAACAGACAGACAGACAGACAGACAGACAGACAGACAGACAGACAGACAGACAGACAGACAGACAGACAGAGAGCAAAAAGATTGAGCTTTTGCTCCATTGCTTATTTTAGAGTTCAGTGATGCAGGGCAGGAGGTGGTAGAGAGAGAGAGAGAGAGAGAGAGAGAGAGAGAGAGAGAGAGAGAGAGAGAGAGAGAAGAGAGAGAGAGAGAGAGAGAGAGAGAGAGAGAGAGAAAGAGAGAGAGAGAGAGAGAGAGAGAGAGAGAGAGAGAGAGAGAGAGAGAGAAAGAGTCCTCCTACTTTGAATCTGAGAGAGAGAGAAAGAGACACAAAGAGACACACAAAGGCCCACAGTTGGGGGAGACTGTCCTACTGTCATGGCAATGGGCCTAGGTTCCAAATAGCCAGCCTCTCCTTGGCATGCCCATCACGACCCAGCATTGTGGGCTGTTTAGTTCAGCCCTGATGAATAAGTTAAGAACATATTGTACTCCTCAACAAAGGCCACTTCAGATGCACAGCAGGTGGGGAAGGATAGGGTAAAGTGGTACACATCCGAAATCTGACAAAAAGCACTCAAAATGGACCCACCCACCTCTGCCCCAAAATACACTGTCGCAGTCATGTTTGATCATGGCGCCTTGTTGGTACTACAGTACTTTCCAGTGTCCATTACACTGACTCAAACTCATGTTGGTTGTGTGAAGGAGTCTGTTTTAGGTTTGGTTATCCAAATGACTGAGAACTATTGCACACAGATCCACAGACAGACAGACAGACACAGACAGACAGACACACACACTGAATTGCAGTGCTGTATGGGGAAACCAGCCGACAGACACCCACAGACACACACACACACACACACACACACACACACACACACACACACACACACACACACACACACACACACACACACACACATTGCAGTGCTGTATAGGGAAACCAGCTGACAGACACACACAGACACACACACATACACACACACACACACACTGAATTGCAGTGCCACATGGGGAAACCAGCCAACTCCTTAGACGTACCGTAAACACTGAGGCAGGCTGTGGCGCTTATGCTGCCCTCTGGGTAAGTGTGAAACTCACAGGTGTAGCACCCCTCGTCCTCTGTGCTCACAGGCCGCAGGTAGAGCTCCGTACGGTTCAGGGACCGGCTCAAGGTGACGTGGCCCCGGAAGGGGTCCTCCACTCGGGGAACATGATCCTGCTTGATGTAGGAGGCGACGGTGCTGGTGTCACCCTGCTCGGCCGTCTTTTTCCACAAAACCTGCTCCGCCTTCTCGGCCAGGGAGTAGTGGCAGGTTAGGGTGGCATCCTTACCACTCACCACCGTCTTGTTTCCCTCAAGGACCACCCTTGCTGACAGTAAGTAAGAGAGTAAGAGAGAGAGAGAGAGAGAGAGAGAGAGAAGAGAGAGAGAGAGAGAGAGAGAGAGAGAGAGAGAGAGAGAGAGAGAGAGGGAAAGAGAGAGAGAGAAAGAGAGAAAGGCAAAGAAACAATGAAAGACAAAAAGCAAGGAGGAGAGAGAGAGAGAGAGAGAGAGAGAGAGAGAGAGAGAGAGAGAGAGAGAGAGAGAGAGAGAGAGAGAGAGAGAGAGAGAGAGAGAGAGAAACAAAATCAACTTAAAGAAGTAAGCCAAGTGACCTTGTAGGTTACTAGAAGTCTCACTAGCAAAAATATACACAAAACAGGAAGCCACATTTACATTTATCTGGAACTCTGACGCACTGACACCTTTGTTACATAAACCATCAATTTTAAAACCATAACAATAAGGGGACACTTTCTTAGGTCAGTAAACACCACACAGTTCGCGACAATAGCTAACCACTCCGTGCTAATCTCCCATAAACATTGGTCATGGTTATGGTGGTTTGGGAACTTCCTGCCAGTAACACCTGTGCCCTTTCAGGCACAGTGACTGGATCGTTTTCTGGTCACCCCATGCTAGTATGAGTAAACCATATGGTGTTGTGTGTGTGTGTGTGTGTGTGTGTGTGTGTGTGTGGGAAGAGGGAAGGCCGGATCGGGGTTGCAATCACGTGCATGCAAAGGGTGGGCTGTCCTCTGACCGGTGTTTGAGGACACAGACCTAGTCCTTGACCTCACTTCCTGTTATTCTGTCCATGCCCCTTGTGTCTCTCGTCAGTCCTTCGCAGCCTGACTCTGTGTCCCACAAGGTCCTGACACATACATCCAGCCCAACTCAGACCCGACCCAACTCAAAACCAAAATCCAGAAATATCCCGTACCAGTTCCCACTGCGAGAGTTTCAAGTTGAGGTCCGACTCATAGAGGGGAAACAGGAAACAGAAAGTGTAATCGAGGGATAATGATGCATTCAGATAGTGATTCTGTGCTTGTGTCATCTCCTGAAAACTGTTTACATCATCGTTGATGCTGCTTACTGGACCTTGACTTCAATTAAGGAAATAAAACTGATGATGTGCCAGGCCAACGTCTGTTGGGTTCAAGAAGCAGCTATCGCACGCTAAGTGGAAAAACCCCAACTTAAATACTACAGATGATCACAGTGGTTAGCAAACTAAAAGTAAAACATAACAACCAAACAACCAAATAATTTAACAATTGGTCTATTACACCACCATCATTGTTTTCTTGTACCGGGAAATAGAATTGTATCATTGGTATTATTATCTATTGCCCATGGTTATGTGATTACCCTTTGTCATCACCGCAGTTTCTACTGTTTGTGTTGGTTATCTCACCTGCTGGACAGCAGATGGAAATTAGCAATAAATGTAAATGTAAATCTAATACTAGAAAAGCACTCGGAGAGCACAGACCTCCGCCAAGGCAGCTGAAATCTCCACCTTATACCATCCCCACCTGAAGACTTTTTGTTGGATGGGTAAACAAGCGTTCTGAGCATTATTTGTAGAGTTATGAGCAAAAATGTCCAAATTGGCCCTATCTCGCAATGGTGAAAAATCCTTTAAAAAAGTCCTGGATTCAGATGGTGATCTGGATCACCACCAAAAACGAATCAGTTCAAAGTTAGCCAACTTTTGATCTATCCTGAAAATTTTGCTGAGATACGTCCAGAACTTTCTGAGTTATGCTATTAACAAACAAGCAATCAAACGAACAGACAACAACAAACCAACGCCAGCAAAAACATAACCTCCTTAGCGGAGGTAACAAAGCACCTCTCCTTTGTGTCCTTCATGTATTTTGTGCATGTGTATAAAATAAAAAAAAAAATGAACTAAACTAAAACTAACTAAACAATAAAGAAATAAATAACAAAAATGTAAAGATTGTACCCAAGACAGAAAGGCAAGTCCTTCCTTCCTGCTGCCCGGTTGGGTAAACATCAAAAATGCACCGGTAGCAGCCCTCGTCCTGTGTTGCGGCTTTCTTGATCCTGATGGCGCTGGTGTGACTATGGAAGGTGGCTAGCTCCACACGCTTGGACTCAGTGGCCTTGGCTGGCTCGTCCGCGAGGTAAGAGAGAATGGTGCGGTCGCGGGCGTCCAACCAGCGCACTTGCGACAGCGACTGCCCCGTGCCTATCGTGATGTTGCAGCCAATCATGAAAGGTTGCCCAGCGATGGCCTGCAGGTGGGATGGTGCGCTGACTTCACATGACACTATGGTAAATCAGAAAGCAGAACAACTTCAAAACACACACAACAAGAAAAGAGTTTGATGCCAACACCCAGAAGCGATTTGGTTGGGAGAACTTTTAGAAAGGTGGATGGAAGTTAAAAATGAGTAATTACAGCCTTCTAGGGTCAATTGTTCTTATCTTTGGTGGTGGTTACCATGCATGCCTATTCTGGGAGGAAAAACACACATGGACTGACATTTTTGTGTCAGAAATGAAATCATATGTCATCTGATCATAATGACAGCTCATGTGGTCACCTTGTAGTCTGGAAAAGAGCAGAAGAAATAACCAAACATAGAAACAGGGGCACCAGCCAAAGGACATCTTGGCCTGTGGAGAAAACAAACAAGGAGACTTCTTAAGCATATGTAAAAATATTTAGGACAACAAACCATAAAAACATTACTAAATTTGATTGTGTAACAGGATGTTATGATCCCTGATGTAACAGCCAGTCCTATTCAAAAACTGTAATTAAGTAATTGTGTAATTTTTCACTGAGGAAAGCTAAGTTAAACTTACGATTAATATGACTGTGTCGGTTTGTGCAATAGTGTGTATAATTATCTCATCACAATAGCACGCATTCTGAATTTCCGATCACTTATTTTTCGCCATTATTGTCATGCATATCAAGAGATGATGACTTGACAGAGAAAAACTGAGAAACTCCCCCCATTGAAGAGACAACAACAACACTTGACTTCTCACATAAAAAAACACTGAATGTGTATATCCATGCCACAGTCCCTCCTATTCCTTCATGGACAGTTTCAGGTAGTATGAGTCAGTGGTAACTCAGAGAGATGTCACAGATATGGAAGTACCTGCAATGACATGTTGTTTTCCCCTCCCAGTGACAAGTCCTGTGACAGTCAGTGTTTCTGAAGCCGTACCTCTTGCCTGCTCCAGTCTCTGAAAAGGAGACAGACTCCATGAGAAAAGAGAAAAAAGTTTGGCCAACAGGTCTTATTGTGAGAGCACCGCTGTGATTTGTGAGATTATGTCTGTGATGATAAGTCTAAGATGTAAGCCTTTCCAGTCCCCAATCTCTTTCTCTTACTCTGTTTTTTGGGCATTGCCCAAAAGTGACAAACTGTGTGTGTGTGTGTGTGTGTGTGTGTGTGTGTGTGTGTGTGTGTGTGTGTGTGTGTGTGTGTGTGTGTGTGTGTGTGCGTGCATGCGTGCGTGTGTGCGCTTGACGAGAAAGAGAAAAAGGGAAGACAGACAGGGGGAGTGATGCATAAATGAAAATTAAACACTTCATACAAAAATCATAACCATTTACTTCTGTTTTATGTATGTAGAAACAGAGAGGACACCAACTTACAGTTCAGTGAAAAAAGCACCAGCAACCTGAGCCTCTAACAGCCTGTTACACATTATGATAATCTTGATGACAGACTTTAGGGCACTTGTAGGGACTTTCAGAGATTCATTTCATGCTCTCCGGTGTCCATTTACAATTTGCAGAACAAAACGTTAAGGAGATCTGCACATGTCCTTTTCTGTATTCCCCTATATCTTTCAACCCTTTGCCATAAACAGTGTGTCTAGGCTGAACTTCATATACCAGTTATGAACAGCATTATAAAGACCTTAAAACTGTTTGGGCTGCACAGCTTGCTAAACACAGCAGAGTATTGCTCTTCAGGAGGTCTGCTGGCACGGAAATACGGCCCATGAAAAGCCACAGGTGGCCGGCTCTGACCACCTGTATTTTGCTCCTGTCAGCGTAGACCAACCACCCCCCACAGAATCGGCAATCATCTGGCAAACATTAAGCCCTTGCTTTTGATGTTTATGCTACATGGACACCCCAATTATGAACAGAAATAATAACTTTGACAATAAGCTGTGAAAAAAGTCAAAATATTGAGAAGATGTAACCTGCACACACACTGAGCAGCCTACTGTATATTGAAATGCTAAATCCTCAGAGCTATCTCCTTAGCAGCAGCAGCTTGAAGTATTTCCATCTCCCTCACCATGCTCCATCAAACAGTGGCAATTAAAAACAGTTGCGGTTGCACTCCCACGTTTCGGGTGCCAGGAAATCCACTTGCCAAGGCTTGAGGGCAGACGGCTGTGTTAAGCTGTTGCCTGCAACACGCCCCTCTCAGACCTAAAACAGTCCTTTGTAGGATTTACTGAACTCGTTTGAGGTTTTCACTGTCTGGAATTTGACAGGCATCCAGTGCTGGACCACCATATGATGCTGTATGGTAAAAAGGCAACGTTTCCAGAGAACATGCGGTTTTCCCAATTATAGACTCTGTCATCTCTACACTCGGAAGTCTATTCCGAATTTAGAATCACACATGCACACATCAAGCTACTGATTACAAAATGATCCCTGTCTAAACAGAAACTTGTTTCCCACAGTTTGATAATCAAGCACTTTTAAGGCAAATAGGCTACTTGTAGTGAGTTATTTTAGAAATGAATAATGATTATGACGCCCGACTGATGAGAAGACATAGGCTACTTGTAGTGAGTTATTTTAGAAATGAATAATGATTATGACGCCCGACTGATGAGAGCCTTTATGATAGTGATAAGATCTGGTAATGACTAACATAATCTTTAATTCTTATAATCTTAATTAATTATATATGATACTATCTATCTAATAGCAATCATCTTCTTAATTACTGAAAAAACGACTATGTTAAAAAGAATAGAATTCTGGTTGAACATTGCCACAATTATCAACGTGCTAAATAGAGGATTTGAGTTTGACTAAAGTACCTAAGTAATTTTAAACTGTTTTCGAAACAGTAAATCGCATAGTTAAACACCAGGCTTACCTCTTATAAATAAGCATTTTTCCAAAGACAGCCTTCTGCGTTTCTTGAAAGGACAAGTGTGTTCGCGCCAACCAGATAGCTTACAGTAAGTTCAGTGGCAGCTTTGGCTCATTTTAAAAGGCTCTCTTCAACACGCCCATTTTTGAGGCTTCACGTGCTGGCGATGACCAAGGGATGTGATAAGAGCGCCGACTATTGTCTGCCCTACACCCAAAGCGGAGAATGCTTCCGCTTTTTCATTATATTAATCTTTGAGGTAGCCTGGTAAACCAGCCCTGAGGTGTATTAAATGAAATAAGTATGTTGCACCTTTCAAAACATGCAATATTTTTTATGTTGTAGGTCTAGTTTTATGGAAAATGGCCTACTACACTGTTAGAGAGTGAGAGAAATAGGCTAAAGTGTTTCCCTATGATACAGGTAAGTCAGGTTCTTGATATTGTAAGTTCATATAGGACCCTTTACAAAAACGCCACAGAAGGCTTTTCCCACAGAGTCTGCCACAGAGGTAGCCTATATCAATCCTGGCTTCAGAAAGTAAGAGCAGCTATTCCTTCTGCCTGTGCACTTAACTTAACAGGCGATTCTTCTTCTTCTTCTTCTTCTTCTTCTTCTTCTTCTTCTTCTTCTTCTTCTTCTTCTTCTTCTTCTTCTTCTTCTTCTTCTTCTTCTTCTTATTATTAGTGTTATTGTTGTTATTATTATTAGCCATCCTGTCTGCCTGGTGATTGTGTGCAGGATCAACTCGTTTAGGAAATGGTTCTGCTTTCTGAGGATGTGATTGACACCTCTTCCAAGGTTTACGTTTAAGTTATTATTTTAGTCATATGTGCAGGAAAACACGTGTCCCTGTATAATGACTACAGACTACAGAGCAAAAAGACCAGTGTTGAATTCACTCCCAGTTGATTTTTAGATTTTTAGACATTTATATCCGAAAATGTTTAAATTACACTTTGGGTGTTCAAAACAATTCCCAAACGTTTAACCTTAACATTTTAACACTAACTTTTGCGGTGTACAATCCCAGCTCTGACGAATTTGCGCGCATCGCAATTCGGGAAGTCCCATTCCAGTCCACAGGGGTGCAGAAGTTGGATTCTACACTTATTCTTGACGTCATCATTTTCACTGCTTTTCACCCGTAACTGGGATGAGAAAGCACTGACCGGCCTTTTCAGCTGAGTCCGTCAGCAGGGTAGTACCAGCGGCCCAAGAGCAGAGAAACTATCCTATACAATCCTGCAAAATGATTATCTATAAGGACATCCTCACCGGTAGGATTGAAAGTTATTCTGTTTTACTCTGTGTTTTTATATTATGGTGGATTTATATTGCTTATTTTGCCGATGTATTGTTCAAGAATTTCCATGGGGCCTAAGCAAAGCCGGATAGCATAGTAGGCAAAATCGTCAACGTTACGCCTTTGTCATAGTTAACGGTGCCGTTTAGTTGCTAATCGCAGCATCCACCCATTGCCTTTATCACACTGTTTACCCATTTTGGGATTTCGAAGTTTTACTATAACATGTAATGTTAGTTTATCTGTCGTGAAGTTCTTAGTTATTTAGCTGCTACACCTTATACGTGTTGTAGGTTCTGTATTGAATGGTAAACTTAGTAAGGTTAGCCATAACCGGCTAGTGTCAGCATTGCAGCAAGGCATGTGACTAATGTATAACTTATCAAAATACCATCTGCTAACTGTTACAGTAACTAAACTCATTGTTTAAACATTCAGGTGTGTGTTTCTGTCTATTAATTGCTTTTTGTAATCGTTCTTTCGGTGTAAAACGAGTTAGCCGGTCCGTTAAAATAAGGGACGCTAACTAGCCATGATAACTTGGGCAGCAGCATACAGCACCCCTAAACGGAACTGCATTGGGCCTTGCCGTGTAGTTTTTTTTTTTTGGCTGGTTGATTGCGGTGGTGATGGGAGTCTAACCCGAATTTCTCTTTTTCTTGAAGGTGACGAGATGTTTTCGGACATCTACAAAATCGAAGAGACCGAGATGATGTTTATCGTTGAGGGAAAGGTGAGTGACGCTTTTCTTTAATGAAACGTCAGCATGATATCCAGAAGTTTCTCAAGTCTTGGAATAGAATGCTTACGCAATGTGCCGACTGTAATGCCAGCTGAATGGAGGTCTGCTCTCCGCCTAGTTCAAGAATTTAAATGCCCTGGGTGGGGATGCATCCGCGTTGTAGTAAGCGGAAGGTAGTAAAAAAAAGTTATAACTTGATGTTGAGCCACATTGGTTGTTGTCTCCGTTATTCTGACTTGTGAATTAGTTTGATACTGGAAGTGGCAGAGAAACCCCGAGTTAAACAACCTACCCACCTACCCATTTCTTCTGTTGTAGATGATTTCAAGATCAGACGGTGACATCGATGACTCTCTCATTGGTGGCAATGCATCAGCTGAGTGTCAAGAGGAGGGCACAGAGAGTACCTCAGTGTCAGGCGTTGATATCGTCCTGAACCACAAGCTTCAAGAAATGCCCGGCATGGACAAAAAGCAATTCCTCAGTTATGCCAAGGATTACATGAAGGCGTAAGTAGGATTTGGGTCTAAACCGTGTATGAGGTCGGGGTTTACGAAGAGGTGAAAGAAATACAGGGACACTTTAAAATTATTAGATTTTTCTGTATAGTGACACGGCACAAATCACATTTGTCAAAAATGGGGGGCAACTGTGGCGATCCGTAACATCAATGTGTTCATGTACCATTTTTTAACAATTTATTTGAATATTGTTTATATACTTTGAGTTGTCAGCACCATAGTAAGTGAATTTCCTAGATAGTTTTGCCAGATTTTAAGGTTACAGAATGGTATGCCGTAACGTATTAGGGATGTACTGATCCGACTTTTTCAGTTTTGATACCAGATTCCAATTTTTGGCTTTTGTATAGTACTGTGCAAAAGTTATCGGCCCAGATGTGGAAAAATGCTGTAAACTAGGAATGTCTTGGAAGCGTTAATCATTCATTTTCATCAAACAAAATGCAGTGAGTGGACAACAGAGAAATCCAAATCAAATCAATATATGGTGTGACCACCCTTTGCCTTCAAAAGAGAATCAATTCTTCTATGTATACTTGCACACAGTTTTTGAAGGAACTCAGCTGGTAGGTTGTTCCAAACATCGTGAAGAACTAACCACAGATCTTCTGTGGATGTAGGCTTCCACACATGTACAACCAATTTGGTATGATTGGTTGATCATACGCCTGACTATAATCCTACAAAATCCCTGACTTATGTAGTGTATACGCCTTTTTGCTGAATGTTAGGCACAGCTTAAAAGCTTGATGCAACTTGATGCAAGCTAGTTGGTAAGTTTGCCTAGAAGTCATCGAAGTGTAGCCTACTTGCTAGTTCTTTTAAGCTTGCAGTAAATGATGGTGGTTTTATTGTCAGTTTTGTAACTGCATTTAGAAAACAAGTGTTTCAATATTCTACACCCCACATCTGCACCTAGCATTGCGGTACCTGAACGGTTGCAAAGGTTGCTGACTGAAAGGTTATCAATAGATATCGGCTCACTAATGGAGGCAACTCCTTGTCACTGGTGTTGGTCACTGACGATTGCAGATGGGGTCAAGGGAGAGTGAAACAGTTCCTATGTGGGTGTATGTTGGGGTCGCCAGGGCAGATGAGATGGTCTCCGCAGCATATGTACTCCACTGAAGTGAAAAGTTAATGCATGCAGATCTGCATTGGCATCATTTTATTTTGCATTGTTGGTTTAATTTTTCCACTGACAATAAAGAATTTGCAGGACATTTAAGAAATGTCTGCATTGACATTCCAGGACAAAGCAAATGCGCTTATTGTGCAATACTAAAATATCATGTATAAGTTTGTTCAGTTTATAAATCCTGAAAACAAATCAAACGCACAAATGGTCACATACGTAGATCTGCACATGCCGTTTCAGCTCTGAAGTGCGTTAGAGCACGGTTTGAAGGTGTTCCTTTAGTTGCAGTAGGGAACTTTGTGTGTTTTTGTCTGAGGGAGTTGAGATCCCACAAAAGCATGGGCCCGTATGTCGACATTTGGTTCTTTGAAGTTGTCACTCTAGATACTTCATGCAGCATCCTTGACAGCTCAGTTGGTCTGTGCGTGGCTGTACTGGGTTTATACATATGGATGCTAAAGTACAAGTCCCTGCGCTTTCTGTGGCGTGCAATCTCGTGCCGTTTCAGTTTGAAGAAGGGACGACATCCTTAATAGTGCGGCAGTGACAAAAACGTAACATTGACCTACCTCTGTGTAATTGGCCTGACTGTCACATTGCAATTTTAAAAATATGAACTGTCTTATGTTTTTTCTCCATGAAGGTTGAATTGGGATCAGTGTTGATGAAGTAGGTATTAAATATCTCACCTTCCTGTTTGTCTGCAGAGTCAAAAAGAAGCTGGAGGAAGTCAACCCCGACAGGGTAGAGGCTTTCATGGCGGGGGCCCCAGGAGAGGTCAAAAAGATGGTCGGCAAACTCAAGGATTACCAGGTTGGTGTCGCATCAAGTCTTCGGTCACATCAACTTGCTACCTAGGTGTTGACCCAAAGTGTCAGGATATAAGTTAGCTGAGGTTAGAGGCTCTGTGAATTACCCTTTTAATGGTTAAAAACGAAAACAATGCCTCAACATTCTATTTCACACCCAAAGTACTTCCTCAGCATTTCGCATCATTGAAAATGTTAAAAAAACGGAAGCCCTGTATTAAGAACAGCTATGATGCTAATAATTGAAGGTTCTTGAAATGGTGCAGCGAAAATGATGGTAGGCATTGAGCAGATTGTTGCATTGCTAGTCTCGTTCAGAGCAACAAGTCATCTTGCCATCACAAGTAGCGATGCCAGAGACCTGTTAAGGCTTGAGTTCGATAAGGCGCTTGGTCACACCTGCAATGATGACATTCTTAGGACACCTTTAGAGGTTCCGACCGATGAAACGAGATCTTGAACTGAGCATGTGATGACTGATGCGCTTAGGTCAATAACTACTTGGCCGACTGAGATTCTGGTGTTTGGTATGTAACCCTGACAGGAGTACTGTCATACTCGTGTAATGTGTAATTCTGAGGCACTTTTGTCCTTCATGCTTAACTTTGCATATGGCACTCACAAATGCCTGCCCTTCTGTTGTAGTTCTTCGTTGGAGAGTCAATGAATGCAGATGGCGCCATGGGTTTCCTCGACTTCCGTGAGGACGGCATCACACCTTTCATGGTGTTCTTCAAGGATGGGCTGGAGAGAGAGAAATGCGTAAGTGTTGCCGTCTGTCTGTCTGCATTCGCACATCCCTCCCCTCGCCTTCAGCAGCATCTGCTGATAGACCTGGAGCCTGTCTTTGTGGCGTCTCGGTTTGCAAACTGATGCAATAGCAAGGTTTCCTCCCGCTTCCCCCCTGCCCTGTGGCAGGGTGGATTGTACCAGAGGACAACACAGTAGAAATTTAGTGCGACCTTTGATCAGCGACAGCTGAACAGTTCCAACCCAAAAGTTCAAGCACCGTAAAGGGCTTGATAAGTGCAAGTGCTTATAGTTTTCTTGACTGTGACTCAAGTCCACACTTTGGCAATGACACGTGCTGAGGTGAAACCTTCCAATGCAATTATATGTGAAACTGTGTAGTCCACCTAGTTGCACTAGCTAATAAGTAATCCAAATCTAACTGCTTTACAACTACCATTAAGAGGATTTTGTTGTAACTTGTAGTCACTTTTTGAACACAGTGGTCATGTCCTTGTCCACCACTCCATAGTTGTTACTTTACGTTCACACCAAAGCGACCAGGTCGCCGAGGTCGCTGAAGAAGCTTCACCGTTGAGTTCGCTTTGTTCACTCATGATGTTTCATTTGGAATGTTAGTCATTTAAAGGGCCGCAGCAAAAAAAAAAAACCTCCCCGGCCATCAGTTGTGAAAGCGGCAATACATGTCGTACATATACAAGCGCAGGGCAAAACATCGATGTACTTGAACTTTGACATGTTTGGTTAATAAAGGAATAAAAGAGTATAAAATGTCTACATGCACTGACAGCTAAAAAAATATTCATATTCATACAGTAATTCATTAATTATTTAAGCTGCTGACTGAGTACATCAATTTACTTTTTAGTTAGAATTGTTTGCATCCCTGTAGAAAAACAGGGCCGGGTCATAGTGGACCGAAGAGCCTGGCACTGCTGTGATGAGCTTCTCCGTTGCCATTTTTAATACAAAGTAGGAACTAGGTACTAAAGTTACACCGTTTGTTTCCTCGAACCCACCTGATCGTCGGACGTTGGTAAATCAATGTATTCCGATTGGTATTCGTGGTATTCGCCGAACCGCGTCATAGCTCATTACCATAAAGTTAACTGACTTTTAACTTCTCTTTTTCGCTCTGGTCGCCCAGTTCGCTTCGCTGCCGGCGAATTCGCTTTGTTCGCCCAATTCGCCGACCCTCCATAAAGAAACAATGACTTCCGGCGCTCTGGTCGCTTTTGGTGTGAACGTACAGTTAGGAATGTTTGACCTGTTAACTAATCCCAAGGTGGGGAAAGAGCTGGTGTGGTGTTTGTGTCTGCAAATGTTCCCACGTTTCAAGAAATGGAATTATAATGTCTTTGACTGATCCCAAAGAAAGTGAAGCACAATATTTCTCTGACTTCTGGAAACTGGAAAAGCCAGTTATATGTATTTTAACTCTTACAGACCTTTCATGACTAGGTTTTTTTTTATGTGTGGGTGTATGTGTGTCTATATGCAGTATGAGTGTATTATATTGTAAGTGTGTGTTCTTATATGTACAATTGGACATTGAGTCTGTAAATAAAGTTAAATAATCTTATTTTCTTTCCCTCGACAGTGAATTTCCAGAATGGTTTCCAGTTGTCGTCCGCTTGTCCCCAGTCGGCCGTGGTGACTGGCAGAGTTGTCACTCCCACATTCACCATCACCTGCCTGGACTAGATGCTTTTTTTAATAAAAGTGACATTAACAGTGTACAATTTTTTTGTTTAATCTGCCAAGGGGCCTCTTGGGAGGTCCTTACATGGCAGATCCCGGACTTTTTTTTTATTTTTTTCCTTCAACAAGAGGCCAAGCGCACAGTGAAAATCTTCAAGGCCATGCTCCAAGGCCACCTATTTTACAACTGAAGTGACAGGGAAGACAGTGGACAACGTCGTTGTTGCTGTGTATCCCGCCCAAATGCATCAGGAGTCCCCCCCCCCCCTCCCCGCATCATGAAAATCACAGGATTGTATAGGAAGTTCTTGGCACCATTTACAAAAATAAATTTGAACTGCTGGCTAAAGGTATTTTTCTGGCTGCACTTATGTATTCATAGGTGGCTGGCATGAACACAGCTCCTACAAATGACCATGTCAAAGCAACAAATAAAGTGTACCAAAAAAGTGACATCGTATTGGCCCCTGTAATTAATCGACCCTTCGCTACCTCCTCTCACCCCACATACAGATATGGTCACTGCTGCCTGTTACTTCGCAAGCCGTCATGTTATTGTATGAAGTCCGCTTTTATTAATTGTTTGGATTGTGGTTGTTGCTCTCAATGCTGCTATTCTTGTCTTTCTGTTGTTTTTCTATTTCTATAGCTAGACTGAAGATTTAACCAGACAGTCGCTACACAACTGACAGTATAACCTCTGTCAACAGTGACATTTTTTTAGCAGAGGTTACTTTTGACATAAGCAGGTGCCAATCTCAGCTTCAGAAAATAAAGGTCCTGCTACGTTTTTAATCCAATCCTTTTCTGAACCTGCTGATTAAATCAGTGGTAGATTGGCTAGTTAGTGAAATCATTTGTCATGGCAGGGTTTTTACTTTGTGAAGGAAGGACAGACCAGGGGATCAGGGTTTGGCTGGTTAGTTAGAGCCAATTGGCAAGGCACTTTCGTTGCCATTTAATAGAAATTATCATATTTGCTCCCATTTCACCCATGCTGATTGCTCCACTCTCAGCTCATGCCCATCCATTTTTGAACATCCAGTGCCCTTCCTCGATATGGCTTTTTGCTCAGCCACACATCAATCAGTAACGTGGCACTTAATTGGCCAAGTAAAACGGGGGTTGAAATGAGCCCTGTAAACCTCCATTTTGAAACTTGAAAAATTTGTTCAATTTTGGCGGAATTCACTAGTCTTGCATTTCCCATTGAAATGAATATGGGTGGGACTTCCTCACTTTATGTAGTTATTATATACCTCGATGGGACAGACAGCTGTGCAGGATAGACCACTGTCTAAAACAAGCGCAATTAGAGATGGCAACCTGGTCCTCCATATGGGCGGACAGACAAGCACAGACGGACAGGGTCATTGCAATACCGGGTCAATCCCTCCAGGGACCAGGTAAAATTGACACCAAGTAATCTGGATTCCTTAATCTGTTCAGTTGCTATTTTGTTACTGGAAAGTTTGAGAGCTGGGTCATGCCTTAAAGAGTGATTAAAACCAAAAAGGCTTTTAGTTTGTTGTGTAATGTCATACTGTTAAACACAAGTTTCACCAGGCATTTCAGGTACAATTTGAACGATATTTTAAATTGTAATGTGCTTTTGGATAACATGACATTTCAAGTTCTGGTTAATTTAAGTCCAAAATATATACTTACGTGCTCAATTTTGATTGGATGCCCAAACGTAGCCCACTGTGAACACTGCATCAAACTAGTTAACTGGTGGACACCAACGCCCTGTGACTGACCATAATCACATTTTTAATTGTTTACCTTTTTTTGGGGTCTCTGCTTACACCAGCAGGACTCTTAACCATCCTCTGTGAACATTCATCTTGACCATTTATGGTTCAATCTTATGGAATAATTCGTCTCTAGCAAGTATCTCTCCCTCCACTGTTGGGTTAAGGAAACGTCACTAATTATTTACCACTAGGCAACCTGTTAACCAGACAAGTTTTTTTTTCTTACAAAAATTTATTTTGATTGAACATACAGCATTTCCTATCATACCAAAAAAAGCAAAAGATCAAACATATACATGATGCTGTTTACAATGTTGCTTATCAAGATGGAAAAACACCCAAATTGTTGTCCAACAAAAGTCATCCTGTATAACCTAAAAATGTAATGATCAGGCCTTTGGTACCTGTCATTCTGTCATCCTGAAGTACTATAAATCTTAAGGATAAATGCCCCCAATCTACTCAGCACAAATGTACAACATATCTTAAAGGGGTATTCAGTAAAGAAAGTTAAGTCACTTCTGTGAGAATGGTAAAGCAGAGCAAGTCGTAACCCTTCTAAAAGAGGAGCCCTGTGGCTTTGTTTTGCCAGGAGAATAAAGCCATAAGAATCTTCTATTAGAAGGTTTACAACTCACTCTGAGTTAACTAAACTAAACTAAACACTCTGGTTACTAAACTTCCTATATGGAATACCCCCAAGGTGAAAATATGTTCAACAATTGAGGGGGCTTTTCACTGAGACTCCCTCCTCCCTCCGCCTATTCCAACACAGTGTAAACCACATGGGCTGGTCTTTATACAAGTGTCGCAGTTCAACTTCATGTGCCGATGGTAAGAGGGGGAAAATAAGTCTTTACACCATTGTGTAAAGACTTACACAGACTTATCCTCCCCCCCGTAGGATATAGTCCTGCATCTGCATGGGACTGGTTAATGTTGCGATGACATCACTCGCTTTTCTCCTCTCCTTGGTAGTGCCTGTATTCTGGTTTCAGCTCCCAGGTGTTTTTGTGGGTGCCCTTGACGTTGTAGATGCCAATGTCACGAAGAATCTCTTTCAGGTAGATCTGTAAAAAATGACAGTTTTTTTGTTATCCAAACAGGCAGCAAAAACAAGGAAAAGCGTTATTCAACAATATGTCTTCATGAAACGGCAAAGGATAAAACAGCCGGAAAATACAACGCAACAATGCAGCAGTTACACATTCATAGTGACAAAATTTTGATACTTTAACGAAACATGCAAACGTTTCTCATATGTGCGCTTTGCCCCCCTCAAAAAAGGATATTTACATAAATTATAAGGGTTGCATTTTCAGGTAAAAAAAGAACAGGAAATCCTGATTAATCAGGAAAAACCATGTGTGCTTTACATCTAGAGCAATTTCCTTACTGTCTACCATCACTGCAGATGACTGGAAAGGTGGGCCTATAGTCAAAGTAGTGTTGCGTACCACGGGTTGCTTCGTGATGTCCACCAAGTCTTTGATGTTGTAGAACTGGTGCTTCTCAAAGGCAGAGAAGAGCATATCCAGCACCTGCTGTCTGTCTGCCCGTGCCCTTTTGCCTTCTTCCTTCTTTTTCTTCTCATACTCCAGCTACACACACACACACACACACACACACACACACACACACACACACACACACACACACAGGAACGTTTAAACAAAATCCAAACCTGACAATTTCTGGTGATGCTTTTTAGTTAGTATCTTGGAGTGCTACAGAAAGGGTGGTTAAAATTGAAATGTACTTTTGTTGGTACACATTTCAGTGGGTGAGGAGGTGGGGGTTAAGGTTGCTAGAGCTAACATACGCATACAGCAAGCCAGGGTAATGGACAGTGACACTGAAGACCTTTTCTCATCTTTTGCAGATGCTTGTTGTCAAGCACAAAAAAAGTGAAGAATAAATTTGGCTTACATTGTTGGCGTGATTTGCAACTGGCTTGTAATTGGTGGTCACAGCCTTATCCAGTTGCTGTGACAGACGCATCGGTTTGGAGGATGCCTCAATCTGAAGCCTGTGACATCAGATTAAAGAATCAATGAATCCAAGATGGCAACTCTAACATTGGCTGTTATTTCAAAAATGCAATGTGTCTTGGTGGGTCATGTAACCCTGCAAAAAGTGAAGCCAATTTTCAAAAGAAAAAGAAATATGTAAACATGGTGCGTTGATCTTTTTACACTGGTTTATCTTAACAATGTCATGTATGTTATAAACATACATGGCATCGTTAAGTTAAACCAATGCAAACAGATGCATGCTGCTTGTTGCCTTCATTTTTTAAAAGGAGAAATTTGGTGTGAAGCAATTCATATCCTTGTTGTTCGAGGTCACTGAGTGCTTTTGGTAGGAAAAAGAACAAAATAAATAAATAAATAATAATAAAAAAATGATGCAACACAGACCGAATAATGAACTGGTAGCTCACACAAACTAAATGGGGCATAGCGAAACTGAAACTTGGTTTGTATGCTCCATTCAGTTAGCGTTAGCTACCAGTTAATTATTTGGTCTATGTTGCATCAAATCATTTTACCAGCAGCACTCAGTGACCTCGAACAGAAGGGCTACGGATTGATTCACACCAAAATTAAACAAAATTAAATGAAGTAGGAGGGGCTGGTTTACCAGGCTATATGTGTTTGGACATGTATGGAAGAGTGTGGACACGTACTTCTTCAGCCTCATGTAGTTCTCACTGACGGCCGGTCGGCATTCAGCCCTCTGTACCACCACACCTTCCAGTGCTATCTTGTCTTTTTTTGGGGAGGAACATAGAGAGAGAGAATCACACATTGTACGCATGGACGAATATCACAGTGCATTGTGGGCCATGGGCTTATGGCCGGATGACTTCCTATAGACTAGAACCCTGCAGATGGATAGCGTGAGAAGTCATTTCCTTTTTGACACAGCCCACACCTGTATTCATTCGGGCAGTAACAAGTCCAGAGACACTCTGGTACCCTTTACAACAGGCTCTTGGTCAACCTGATCTGTCGGTCTCTCACTCAAGTCTATTTAAGTTCGGGTTCACAATAAAAGCCATGCTGACCTCATTTAAACTTCTCTGATTTAATAGAAAGGTCTTGATGTGAATGGGATCCCTGTGCACAATTTACAAAGAACCACAGTGTTTTAAAACCACACTGTAATCATGCACACAGAGACACATGTTTGAGCCATCTCAGTGTCCTGCAGCTGAGGTTGTGGACAACCACATTCTGATGACACTCCGTCACACACGTACACACGTACACACACACTTGAGCCTCCTCCGTCTCCTCTAGCTGGGCTTGTGGAGAACAACATTCTGATGACACACACACACACATGCACACACACACACACGCACACACACACTTGAGCCTCCTCAGTCTCCTCCAGCTGGGCTTGTGGAGAACCACATTCTGATGACTGACACACACACTCACACACTAACACACACATGTACACACACACACACATACACACACACTTGAGCCTCCTCAAGCTGGGCTTGTGGAGAACCACATTCTGATGACACACACACACACACACACACACTTCTGAGCCTCCTCAGTCTCCTCCAGCTGGACTTGTGGACAACCACATTCTGATGACACACACACAAACACACACTTTCGAGCCTCCTCAGTCTCCTCCAGCTGGGCTTGTGGGGTGGCATGAGTGGAGCGGGGACTCACCTAGGCCTGGGCCTGGCCCTGAGGCGCTGCCATCAGCCTCTGCCTGGCCTGAGGGAAGGATTTCAGAGTGAGAACTGTAGCAGGAGAGGGGGGGGGAAGGGGGTAGGGGGGTAGTTGAGGCAGGCCCCGGTCGCCTGCCAGTCAAACACACATATCTGTATATGTGCAGGCGCTCTCTCAAGTACACACACACACACACATACACACACACACACTCTGACTCAAATCAGAAACATCAGGGAATGTATACATCTTGTATACAGTCACATAAAGAGCACAACGCCACCACACCAATGCAAGCTCTACAAATTCACGCACATACGCAAGCACTAGTGGAATCACACACACACACACACCACATAATACAAAGGCACCACAGCACACATGCCACAAACAGCCCATATTCTCACACACTATGTGGCCCTTACACAAAGAGCACACAGACAGAGGTCAAATGCAAACACACACACACACAATAAATACCACGCAAGCTTCACACAAGAATGAGCAAAGCACAGAGAGAGATAGACACAGAAAGACACAAAGAGCAGTAAAGAGCATAGATTCCTCTTGCCAAACCATCTGATTCACACCTAGCTTCGCTAGACTGGCTCCAACTCTGCAGCATACTCACAAGTGCATGAACACTCACACTTCACCGGCCACCACAACAACTCATCATAGGGGTTAAGTCAGCAAGCAGTGTTTACCTTCATGCTCACTCAAACACACACACGCACACACCCACACACACAAATCAACTCCACGCCAATCAATGATTGCATTGAGGATTTGATTGGTTGATTGGGTTTTAATATCAGCCTTAGTGCCAACCGCAATGCGCCAAACGGGAAAGCTTGGCCCGATCAAAGAGCCAAGCAGCGCGTCAACACAGCACTGCACAGAAGCAGAGGTGGGCCAAAGCGGGCGACAAAAGATGGCGGCAAGCTCGAGATCAACCGATCATGGTCTGGGCCGCAACGCCCGGCGGACTAGGGCAGAGTTGGAGGTGAAGATGAGCGCAGACGACAGTAGAAGCGAAACGGAAACAAAAACCGCCACCACCGCACGTGTTACTTACCCTGATGCACTACTAGGGGGAGAGGACATGAATGACAGAACAGAACAGCATGCACTTTCAGTTTATGACATTACCCAAACACACAGTAAGGAAACCCCACACCCCCTTGCAGAATACCACTGATGGACAACCGGCCTTCAGAAACTCAGAAAGTCCAGTAATGTGTTTTTGTTCTAGAACAGTCACTGACCACATCCGCTGATTCTCATTGGCACAGCTTTTTGGCCAGAAGCCACACAGGTAGAGCCAGTTAATTTGGAATATGTGAAATTACTGGACTGTAGCTTCTGAATCCAAGTTACTCATCCCTATAACGTGAATTGCCCCAAGTTGTCTGGGCTCACTATTAATGAGTCCAGTTAAGGACTACATTTTTTGTGTGAAACTACTGTATATAGAAATGCAGTTCAGAACCGCCTCTCCAGTCCCCTTCAAATGAACTTATGCCATGATGGGTGGAGAGGAGTCCTCACCTGAGGAGGTCTCAGTGAACACTGCGAGTGTCTGGCCCCCAACCGTCTGCATGGTGAACGGGTGCTCTCGTGGGACATGCACAATACTGGTCTTCTCCCCTTTGCTGTCTAGAGTGGTCAGTTCCTCATTTAGAGTGAAGGCCACCTGGAAGGAACATGCAGTACATATTTAATCAAGACAAACCACAAACATACGTAACCATTTAGAAATGGTACAAATGAAGCACAACAGAAATGAGGCCTTATGTATTTGCATACAGGCCTAATCATGCTCATAGGCCATCAGTCAGCCTATTTTTAGCTTGACATTTTGTGGAAACAACAAAATATTGTAGAAAGACCTTGAGCCCCAAGCTCAAACCTACCTCTGCTTTCCCCTGGTTCCTGAAAAAAAAAATGAAAAAGACACCATTGAGAATTTAATTTATAAAGACGCTGGTGCTGTGGATATTTAACACCAAGTAAACCGGGTCTGCGTTACAATCAACATACTTGGAAATGCGCAGTTTCCCCACTTCACCCCTCCCGGATGCTTTGGCCCACTGCTGGGCAAGGTATTTAGGGACCTGTATGTGGAAATAGAAACACAAAATTAACATGTGGTACATGTGATAGCATCGAGTCAGCGGGTGATTAAAAGGTGATGAAACCTAACTTAGTAGAACTCGACATTACATTTGTTATTAGGCGTTAGGATGTTTAGCATCAATAATCACCCACACAAGCTTGATGCCTTAAAGTCATCAATTGGAATGGAAACACACATGCTGATGAACAACATACTCCCTAACATATGTACATCAACGGCGAATTGGCAATCTGCATGTAACAGCTACAACATGCTTGAAAACTATCAGGCAAACTAGCTACCTAAAATACAGTGGTAAGCCTACGGTACACTAGCAATGCTAACCGTGTGTAAATCATTAGCATGTAAACTTAATCACAAAAATGATGCTCTCACTTTCACGAGCCATACTCCAGTGTTTTGTTTGGCTCCAGTTAGGTCTACGTCTCCCTTTTCTGACATCTTTAAATTAAAAGAATCGATAACTCAAATCGCTGTAGTTCTCTTTATTCTGTACAACCACCGGTGGTTTACGCTACGGTGGCCCTGAGTGTCCAACTAGAGCGAAATGTGTAGTACGTAGGACCCATCAGTGTTGTGCAAGTCCTCACATGAACTACGTAGTTCCAATTTAAGTTCATACAGAAAAACATAAATTCACGTTCATAGGTCTCGTTCGCATTGTTTATTTAACGGTTTTAAAAAGATACATAAACATATAAAAAATCATCAGTGATAGTGCTGTCATAAAACCGATGAACAGTTTTGTATAGACAAATTTATATAGAGGGCAACAGCAACAGTCTCTTGCACAAATTGGATTTTAATAATTACAGCAACAGGTCAAATTTGAACATGTAATAGACAATTTAATTTATTATTCTAAAAGAAATAAAAAAAATTCTGCAGAACTGTAGAGGGGAGTAAAAAATACAGAAGCTGCATCTTTAACCACCCAAAGACTATGAAATAATATAAAAGGTAGGTGTAATTAGATGACTGAATACAAACAAAAAAAGCACAATGGAAATAAAAATAATAAACCCAATCACATAACATACTGGTTGTGAATAGAACACTGACATAATTCTATTTACCAATACAATTCTAAAGCCCTGGTAACAAATGCGCCACACGCCATCAAATACACTGCTTTGTGTCACCTTTTCTCTTTGAGAACATCATTTTACCTCCTAATGCTGATTTTTCAGCCAACACACACACATACTAACCCAAGCCAGACCTGGGTTACAGTAGAATATCTGCAAGCTAAAGGAACATGCGGTCTTTGCTATGAGAGAAACGTGTGTTGAGCTCAGCTGACTTCTTCAGCAGTGCTTTCTTCTGGGCGTCGTCGAAGCGGTTGGCCTGCAGGTCTTGATCACGGTCGAAGGGCCTCCTTTCTGCTGGCTTGTCGCCCTCCTCTTCTGCTTTCCTCTTTAACTTCTTCGTGTGCATACTAAGAAGGGACTCCCCTCGTTTGGATTCCTGACAGTACAATGACAGCAGATGTTGGTATCTGGACTTGTTTTTTTTCCATTACACAATCAAAGTAAAACACCGAACTAAGAACAGCAGACTAATAACAAAAGTGCACATAAACGTTTTTCTGTTGCATGAAAGTAAAAGGGAAATATATACTCATACTGATTCCATCCTTATCACACTGTACATAAACTCCTACCTAGCTTCCTAATCCAAGGCTGATATTTTTTCGAGCCATGGTAGGACACAATTAGCACACTAAAACAAATGTGACTTGGCATTTTCTGACATTATCAAAGTTCAGCACATTATCATCAAGAAACTGCTACTAAGTGCTATTACACACTGCTGTTAATATCCCATTGTTTTAACAAACTGTTAACTCTCAATAATTTTACTGTTGCAGGAGCACATATGTAGCCTGTATGTGACCTTGAATCAATAAATGTTAAGCTAAAAGTGAAAAAAATACCACTTACATTGTACTTGGACACTTTCTCTGCCATATCAATGTCTTTCTTTGGGAGACAAGGAGCCTCCTTCTTCGACTCTTCACTCTTCTTCCCTTCCAGTCGTTCCTATAGAGCAGACCAGAAGACACATGACTTCATAAGATGCAGACATGATGACTTACATGATAAATACAGGTTAAAGACATAATTCAAAACATATGGCAAGATAACTGGCGTTCTGTAGGGCTTAATTCATAGCATTTTAACAAAGGATTGAAGATTAAATGACGCTAATGACGAGCACGACAACAAGGCTACGGCTTTGAAGAAACATCAGAGGTGAAATTAAACGTAGCTTAATAGGACAACACATTCAGTGTTTCTGGGTGGTATTCCTGAATTCAGTTTAGTCAGTTACTCACTTGGGTATGTTCACTCACACCAAGTCATTACTTACCAACAGAAGAGCTGGTATGGTACGGTATGACTTTGCTTTGCTAGAAGAATGAAGAAACTTGACTACCATGTACTTTCAGTTACCTTAGCTGGGTTAGTCACTAAAGCACCTACTTAGAATACCCCCACCCCTCCCACAGTTTCCCTTTCTAGAAAGCTTACCCTTAGCCTGGGCGTGCCCATACTGCCTGTGATGCTGCATTTGCATTTCGCGAGCAAGTCAGCCTGGCCAAGCTGCCTGTCTACACCATTTCTGCTCACGCCTCGGAATGGGCGCAAATGAAATTCGAGCATTTCAAAAAGGCACTACTACTAGTTTTTGTTTGGATCAAGCAGTTTCCTTCACTGCGTATACGTCAGAGGATAGAGGGGTGTGATTGGTTGAAGCTTTGTCCAGTAGCAAACAGAGGTATTTGAAAGAGAAATGGGTTTACAACACAGCTTGGCCAGACCAGTGCTCGCAGAGCATTGACAAGTGGCGATAGCCAGGCTAGCTTACCCTAGCCTTGCGCTCCCGGTCCGCTGGGGTGTCGGTCCAAATGGAGCGATCCTTGTTCTCCGGGCCTGACCTCTTCTTGAATGTCCGTGCACCCAGGCCTATGTGTTGCAGCTCCGGCGGCAACTCGGTCATCCACGTCTCTCTTTTCACCTCCTCAGGGCCATCCTACTCACACAGATGTCAAACACATTTGACTGGGATCACAAGAACACAATCGGGTTTTTGAAACATAACAGAAAAAGCAGTGTGGGGGGTTATAATGTTCAGAAGACTAAATGCTCATCGTTTGAAGGTGCCGTTTAGTAGTGAAAACAAGTCTTCAAAAAAGTAGTCAAACCAAGACAATCTTATTCTAGTTAAAATAGCTCTAATACCTGCGTTAGTTCGCAATAGAACTTTTAAAAGACACTTAAGGACAACATGTTTTCGGCCTATGCACAAACATTGATCATTTTGATATTCCAGAACAAGACAGAGACATCAAAACTTTGCTAACTGGGGTTAGATTTGTAATTGGGTAAATCAACTGATTTTAAATGAACACCTTTCTCAGTATAATCAAGTTGGTGCTGAATCTGAATCTTTCTTGAAGTGTAATGAAAATTAAGGACAACACAGTTTCTTGAACACATTTCTAGGGCAATTAAAATGTGTTTAGGAAGCTGTGGGGGCTGTCCTCTATTTGGTTAATTTAAATCAACTTATTTCAAATATCAGTGCCTTCGTGTCCACAATCCTTGGAAGATTACTATGGTCTACAAAACAAACAAACAAACAATGGGACGCAAACATGGGCATTGCCTCGTGCTTGTATAAGTCTGTGTGTGTAGGGTGTGTGTGTGTGTTCCTGCTCTGGGAAACTTACTTAAGGCACATGTATCTCCTTGTGTGCATGTGTGTAGTCTGTTTACTCCATGTTCCTCTACACCTCTGTTGGCTTATTATGTCGCTTTGTAAGTTGCTTTGTATAAAAGCGTCTGCTAAGTGTAATGTAATGCATTGCACTTACATTTACACCAGTCAGTTTGTCCTTCATCTTCTGAGCGCGTCTCACAAAGTCCTCTGCGACTGAGCGCTGAGATGCCTTATCCCCTGTAAAAGGCATTGGCCCTACAACTTCATCCTCCTCTCCTTCACTCTCACTTCCTGAGGGCTCAGCCGTGTAGCCTGGGGGGAGGGCCGGGCCTACCATTCCTCCCCCGTCTTCATCCTCAGCCTCTTCGTCATCGTCGTCGCTCGTCCTACAGAATCCTGGCGGCAGAGCGGGTCCCAGCACAGGTGGCCTGTTTGAAGTCAAACAAATTAACCTTTGGGTGGCCAATGGAAACGACAACATCACAGTCCCTTACCTGACTGGCCCTTGCCTGGCTAGATAACAAGAAGCATTTGGGTGTTCAGACAGCAAACAGAGGGAGGGCTTTATCACTTGTTGGGAAGGTTGAAAGTGATGGTGTTGAACTTAAGCATTACGTTTAAGTGTGTATGCAGTGTTTAAGCATTTAGAATTGGTTAAAGGCAGGCCTGATAAATTAAAGTTCATAGACAGTATCTGCTTACTGGGAAGCAATTGTATGCCTATGGGGAAAAGTGAGAGTCTTTGCACAAACTGAAAGATTCTTGTTTACCCGGTTACTTGTCATCACCTCTCATCAGTAAATTTCACACAGATGCACACATCTAAATACGAAATGAAACTGTAAAAGCTCCTAGTCTTAGCATTTTGGAATCTTCATATCTACATATCTTCACTAACACCATGTGAGTGTTTGTGATTCTTACCTTTCAGGGGACACTTGTTGCTTGCTATACCCAGGAGGAAGAGCAGGGCCAAAGAATCCATCATCATCATCATCCTCGGCTCTATGCGTTTTACCTGAAGCCATGTCCACTTTGAGTTTTTTACTAGAAGTTCAAATGGTAAGAAGTATAATTACAAGACAGTGCTCCAATATCCCTAGCTGATCCATAAGAATCTAAACCTAGTCCACTAGTCTCAAACAAGTGTATTGGTCAAAATGATTTATTCAATTTCAGTGTGTGTACACTACCTAAATGTGGGATCAGCGGCGTCATATTTTGATGCATTGCCTTTTCCCCTCCTGAACGTCTCAGCATCGTCAGAGGAACTGGACGAATCATCTGGTCTATATACTGGTGGCAAAGCTGGACCTATGGCTAAATCAGAAAAGAACCTTTAGAAAAAATCCATGTCGCAAACTGGATTTAACACAGACTCAGCGTCACAACGTAGCGGGCGACCACACTTCATTACAGCAGTTCAACGTATTTCGGTGTTTTCCAGCACTACTTACGAGCTTCATCGTCAGATTCATCATCCTTGGTCTTCTGAAACATAGGTGGTAGCGCAGGTCCTATTACAGAATGGTCAGACATTTCGACGTTTTGTTTTTTGACGTTTCAATAAGACAACATTTTTATTGGTTTGTGGTTCCTATATGGTAACCTTTCTCCCCGGAAGTAAACATCTAGACTACCAGAGCATCTACTTTCCACCTCCTTATGGTCTGCATTGCCATCTAGCGGCCAGTCATTGTCATGCACAAGGAGAAAAAGGGCTCTGGTATGCAGTGATTCTTAACTGGAGTGACCTAGTCCTAGTAGATGGATGGATGGATGGATGGATGGATGGATGGATGGATGGATGGATGGACTTTATTGATCCCAAGCTGGGAAATTAAAGTGCATCAACAGCATGACATACAGGGACACAGAAACAACCACAACACAATAAAGAAAAGAACACAACCTAGACATAATAAAGCAATACAAATTTATATAAAAATATAAATGAGCAGCATTGATAGTAGTGGACACTTCGCTGTCTGTCCACAGTGTGATGGAGACAGTGGTTTATGATGGTTCACAGTTTATTCAGCGTCTCCACCACGGCCTATAAAGAGTCCAGCCTGATCCTAGTACTGAGCCAGCCTTATGATCCTATTCAGTCTGCCATTTACACAATGTGTAGTAACTTAGCCTGTAGTATAGGCCTACTACACTACATTGTGTAGTGTTTACTATGGTATTTACTGTAGCCTATAACAACCTATAGTAACTGCTATAGTAAATAACACACGATATTGCACAATAGTAAACTATTAAGCTAATATCTAGTATACTATAATAAATACTGTGGTAAACTAGGAGTAGATCTTCCTCCTTAACACTAGCAGGCGATAGCGCTCGGAAACATCAAAGTCCAACAACAACAACGAACGTTCTGTTTTTTTCTCTCTCTCTCTCTCTCTTTTATTTTGGTACCAGAGGCTTTGGGTAAAAGAGAACCGTTTAGCGGAGGTGTATAACCTTTTTAGATTGGCGTAAGCCTTTCTTCTCTTAATCTTACTCATAACCTCAACGTTAAAAAAATAAACGTTAAAAAACTCTCCTATACCTCCTTGAGAAAATGAGCGACAACGAAAAGGAATTTGTTGAGCGGGTGAGTTACGTATTATATCTTCCTTATCGACATATTTTGTTTATCGACATAGTTTTGTTTATTTACAAATACATTCCTTTCTACACTCGAAATTATGTGGAAAAATTATGGTCGTATGTAATCTATAATCTTAAGCAATAGATCATCCCAACGACCGTGCATTTTGGTAGTTAACCGTTGCATGATTTTGCTACCCTGCAGTCCCTCGTTATATTTTGCCATGATCAGTCATATGGACTGAAACATTTACGTTGTATAGGAACTGCACATGCTTTGCATTTGCATGTCTGTAGTTTTACTGACAGCCTGCAAACAGTGGCAAAGAGGACAATTTAGCTCAGTGGCTAAAAACAATTTAGCTTAGATCTTGACGTCCATCTTTCTGAAAAGGCGTAACCTACTGCTTCAGTCGAGGCTTGGTCATCCTGGTTATTTTCTTAGGATGACTAATTTTGCTGCCTCTGTTAGGGTTAACTTTATGTTTGGAGTTTTTCATAGAGCATCTGTGATTTAGTAACTTATCCAATAACGTAACAACTAAATGCCTTGTGAAACAACAACTTGTAACATTTTCAATGAAGAATTAATAATTTATCCCATGGGGTGATGTGACATATGTATGTGGTGAAGGGTTTGTGTCTGTGTGTTGTTAATTATATCATTTCATTACTAAAAGTGTAACGATACGCAACATCATTAAGTTGAAACGATGAAGCAAATTTAAGTTTTAACAGTCTTTATGAAGTTAACAACAAATCTTTTTACTTAAGTCAAGGTGTGACCCAGGTTTATACACTTGGATGCAATTTTGCCTCTGCAGTTCTTATTTTCATCAATTCCTCATCCTTTTCTTTTCTTTATTAAGGTTAAGATGGGAAGAAGAAAAATGAAGTCAAAAGAAGTCAAAAGTCAAGTTTTTAATGAGGCTAAATTCAAGCTGAATTTTTCTTTTTTGAGAGTGCATGCTTATAAGGTGGTGCAAAAGAAGGAAAAAAAGAAGTTGCCCACGTGTAGAGTGTATTGGGAGAAATGGGGGAAGAGGAATGAAGTCAGAAATAAGACTGAAGAAAGAAGAAAAGAAATTTGTTGAAGTTATGAAGTTAAGATCAGAAGTGCGCGGGGGATAAGCTGACTGCGCCAAGTAATGCACTAGTCTGTTCTGCTACAATATAATCTCTCTGTCCTTCCAATTGTGTATATTTTATTTCTAAAGCGTGCATGCTTCTGTTTCTGATTGGGTGTAGCATTCTGCTTTGCTTTAAAGAAATGATAATGCTGAAATAAGTAAAACCCCATGTACCTTTCAGTGTAAATGAATGCTTTGTGGGGCATGTGTAAAAGGGCTTACTCTGATGACAGACTGCCGTTGTTTTTGTTGTTGTCCAGTGTTAAGCGTAACCTTGCATTCAGGCAGCGAGTAGTAGCGATGAGTAGAGCCATAAAGATAAGGAGTAATGAACATGCACGAGCAGCTCAGTTCGCTGTGCAGCTCAGGGGGGCAGGTGGGTACTCACGTGTCTCCTCGGCCTGATCTAGGAGTGCCACTCCGGCTCCAGGAGCGTGAGCCCAAGGGGTTCGGGCAAGTCCACCAGCCGCTCTCCGGCCCAATCTCCCGCCCAGTCCAAGGATGGATCCCGCCATTCCCGATCCAAGTCTCGCTCCCACTCTAGGTCCAAATCCAGGTGAAAAAGGGGGGTAGAGGGAAGATGGGTTAAGGATGTATTTTCTTGAAACATGATTGATATGGTCATGAATTATGTATGTATGTGCACATATTTGGGGTTTGTGCTGGAAAAATATCATAAAATAATGAAAGTATTAACAGTGTTATTTTGGGAACCTGTTCAGTAAATAACTTGTTATGCCATGCCATAATAAGACAACACATAAAATAGGACATGCGCATTGGAGTATGTCTTTAAGCACACTTGAAATGCATTGAGTAAGTCATTATAGTTTGATTTTATGTGAAATTTGTTTTCTGTTATTTCTAAGGAATTGAAGCACATACTGAACAAAATTGTACTTGGCTTCAGATAAAAAAGTGTCTTTCAAGTACAATAAACAGTGATATAAAATACTTTGTTTTATTGTTGTTAAAACATCTTACTCCTCAACCTGCAGGTCCCGTTCGCACCGGAGTTCTAGGCGGCGTTACTCACGTTCGCGCTCGCGGTCCTATCGTCGTCGCTCTCGTTCACGTTCATACAGCACGGAGTACCGGCGCCGGAGGAGCCACAGTCACTCACCCATGTCCAACCGCCGACGCCACATTGGAAACCGAGTAAGGACACCTGATACTTTAAACACTAGCACCTCCTGTCCATCTCTAACATCCATGCTGTATTCTTACCTTAACAGCCTTTTAGGCTACTTTTTGTTACGAAGTCTGTACCTAAAAGTGTGCCAGCTCCAGATAGTCATTTGATAATAATAATAATAATAATAATAATAATAATAATAGTAATCTTTACTTGTATAGCACATTTCATACAAAGTATGTAGCGCTAAGACAAAAACAGTTTGGCAAAGGAACACAGCACAGAGATGCACATGGCAATATAGTAAAGTTACCTGATGTCCCAGTTTTCCAAGAACAGTCTCTGTTTAGGGGTCAATTCCAAGTAAAACACAGGAAGACATATTTCCTCCCCATTTTATGTAATTAGGAATGTCCCTGGTTTTTCAGTAAAATGTCACTGGTTATCCTGCTTTACATGGAAAACCTTACATAATTGGCCAGTTCCTGTTATGATAAAAGCTCATTTATTTTGTTAACTGATTATTTATGTATTTCCTGTTTGAATGCACAGTCATACCCTAATCATTCTGCTGCCTCAAAGTTAGATTGTAGTTGCATAATTTGTGTGTACATTGCTTCTATAGAGATGGTAAAATCGAATTATTTAACCCATGATGTATGCTGTGCTTTTGTACACCAGTAGTAACAGAGCATTTCAAGTATTCCTAATTCCAAGTATTGCACTAATACTGCACTAATACTAAAACTGCATAAAGGGGATTTGTCAGCCCCCCCCACCCCAACGTGCGGTCATCATTTCAGGAAGTGGCTTGTCATGACAAATCTTGGGATATCTACCATCTTTGACTGAACCCCATCCTGCTCCTGGTATGCTGAGTGTCGCCTGCATGGCAGCCTTCACAACCGGTTTTACCATTTTAACGACATCTCGCTGTACAAAGACGTCTACTACTTCTTTGGTGTCAGCTGCATGTGTTGGCCTTTAAGCCTACATGCGGTGATCTTAGTGACTCAGACTTTGCCATCCATAGTCCTCAATGTGGCCAGTGTGGCTTTGCATGAGGATTTCAGCCATGCTGAACCACAGATTACAGGAGGATCGTAAGGGTGGACAGTGGTAGTAAAAGGTTTGTGTTTGAGTGTGTGTGTCTATATGTATGTGTTTGTGTGTGTGTGTGTGTGTCTGTGTGTGTGTGTGTGTGGTCGGTTACAGTGACGTCTGTTGCGTTCGTGCATAGTTCGCCTCTGCAGTGGCATTTTTGTTGGACTCAAAGTGGACGGAAAGTAGTTTAAATGAGTCACAAAGGTTTCAAGATCAAGTGTCATTTAATGCCATGTTTTATCAGATGTGAGGGATTACCACAGCTGCTGCCGGAAGAGGCTGGTGCCTTGGACACATCTCTTCTTGAAGTCGGCTAAAGCGAGGTAGCGAGGCCATTAGAAGGAATGGGAAGTGGCTGTAGCTAGAGGAAAAATGAAATCACACAGCAGATTTGTTTACATTTTTAGGTGGAGTTTTGTGCTTTAGTTTTGTTTTATTTTCATATTTTATGCATTTCATTATGATTACATTTTGTCCAAAGAATGTGATGATGACACCCTTTTTATATGCTTTACAAACATTAAAAAACCTCTCTAGGTGGTAGCAATAAAGTGAAATAGTGTATGTAGCATTGCTGTGCTAGCATACACTACATTTACTATCATTTTAGTGAAATGTTATGATGTCTGCGTGATTTGGACAGTATATCTTTCAAAGTATCCCTCATCATGTGTCATAACATATTAAAGTAAGTAGTGTAATAATAAATAAAACGTTTTTTTTTCATTTTATGTGTTTATGTAAATATATCTATCTCATGGTGGATTAACAAGTAACACATGGTTCACTCAAATTACTAAAGGTCTGTCCAAAAAAACACTAAAATCTCCAGACCAGCAGATTTCCTGCTAAATCAGAGAAAGACTCTTGGTCTGCATGACTGGCATACACTTTTTTCTCCATACCAGTAGACCAGAGAAAATCAGTGACCTCACATCACAGTGACATTATCATCAACATCTTATCAGTATTTTTTAACACTTAATTTTTGTTGTTGTTTGTGTGTGCAGACCAACCCTGACCCCAGCTGCTGTTTGGGCGTGTTTGGGCTGAGCCTGTACACTACGGAGCGGGACCTGAGAGAAGTGTTCTCCAAGTACGGCCCTCTGGCTGACGTGAGCATTGTCTATGACCAGCAGTCGCGACGCTCCAGGGGCTTCGCCTTTGTCTACTTTGAAAACCGTGAGGATGCCAAAGAGGTGAGATCACACAATAATAATAATAATAATAATAATAATGATAATAATAATAATAATAATAACAATAATAATAATAATAATAATAATAATAATAATAAAAAAAAAAAAATAATAATAATAATAATAATAATAATAATGTAGTGCCTTCCTAGGTACCTACGGTGCAGAAAGATCTCCACTTTGATCTCTATGATTGTGTACTTTCAGTTTGGCCTGTCTGCCCCTCCTTCCGCAAATATTTCTGTCAAATGATTAAACAACCTTACCACACGTGATTTCACTTACAAATTGTATAGTCCATTTGCTTAAAAAAAGGAATGTGAAAGCGAATCGCACCAAACAAAAAAATAAACATTCTATTTTGCTCTGGACCAAAGCAAGTGAACTGCTGGACGTTCCTGGTGTGAATGCCCTAAAAGGGAACCTTGGGTGTTAATGTATTCTAGGGCGAGTTGAACGCGTCTTCCCAAGTGCAACAAGCATGCTCATTGAAAAGAATTTGGACTGTAAATGCTAAAACCGATCAAGCTATATAACCCATCTATCAACGCTATATTGCTAAGTTTGACTTGTGGCTATCCACAAAAACAACCTTGGAATGCGTTAATGCCAAAGTTTTCCTTTAAGTCTGAGATATACTTTTTTTCTAGTGCCTTTTGAAAAACTCATGACAATTTCAGTATTGTTGCTTTTGTTGACAACCTTGTTGCTTTTGTTGACAACGTTTTATTTGTAGTCATTTTCCATTTTTGATGTTCTTACTTCTTGAATCAAAGGGCCTGTTGTTGTTTATAACATGTTTATATAGCTATTTGTTTGGTACAGTAATAGGAGGGAAATGCAGGAAATGCTTGCCTAATTGAAAACGCTGCCACAGTTTTGCTGTGGAGCATTACATTGCATTACACTTAGCAGACTCTTTTATCCAAGCCACTTGCAATAAGTGACTTGCTTTAAAATACTATTTTTTATACAGAAAATGCCACTTCTTTATACAGAAAAGGCAAGTTTTATTTGTCGATCTAACACCTGTTAAAGTTGGTTTGGATGTGTGCACCTATTCCACCCTTTTGCAATGGAAATGCCAGGTGCCCATATGTTTATGTGTATACATTAAGGCAAAGGCACGTAAACATGTAGTTGTAGGTGTATGCTTAGGCAAAGGAATATGCCCATGATGATGGTGATGATGATGATGATTATTATTATTATTATTATTAGTAGTAGTAGTAGTAGAAGAAGTAGTAGTAGTAGTGGTATTATTGTTCTTACTACTACTACTACTAATAATAATACTACTACTAATAATAGTATTATTACTGTTATTATTATTATTATTAATATTGTATGTTTTATTTAAAAAGTGCCGTTTAAGAAACCCAGGTACACTTTACAAATATAAACTTACAAATTAATGAAACTTAATTAATTTAAAATAGGCATAGACAAAGATGGCAGACACACAAAACACTAAAGTTAATCAAAATAATGTGTTTATGTGCATGTGTGTAGGCAAAGGAACGTGCCAATGGCATGGAGCTGGATGGGCGTCGTATCAGGGTGGACTACTCCATTACAAAGCGGCCACACACCCCCACCCCGGGCATCTACATGGGTCGGCCCACCTAGTAAGTCATGTTAAAAACACACTTCATTTATTCAGGAAACTCTAGCATGAGGTGGCTAATTGTTGTACTACTGAACTCACTCCTAATTGTTAAGCCAAGTGAATTGTGAAGTGAAATCACCTGAGTGCGTAGGTAGGACCAATACTAGTTACGACTTCGGAAATGTGGAGATTTCAACCGCTGCTGTCTGAATGAGAGGTGCTCGTGTCATATCCTGTCTTCAGAGGCACATGTGGTGTGAAATGTAACTGTGGAGTTCTGCTTGTGTGTGCTTCAGTGGTGGTGGTGGTGGTGGCAGCGGCGGAGGTGCCAGCAGCTCCCGTCGCCGTGACTACTACGATCGCGGTTACGATCGAGGGTACGACCGGGGGTACGACCGCTACGATGACCGCGACTACTACAGGTCCTACAGGTGAGCGGAGAGCGCTGTGTTTTGTTTGGCCAGCCTTCACGTGTCTAAAACTTGAAATGCTATCCGTTATGTCATTGACTATTTCACTAGGGCTCTTTTCTGTTGTGTTTTGCTGGGTGTCCCAGTGTCAAAAGGTGGCAAACCACATTGTGGGACCTTTGGGTGTTCTCACCAAGTGGCAACATTCCAGGCAGAGCGCTGAAGCCAAAACTGAATGTTCTGAAGTTGCAATACCTCACACGTCCATCGGGGGCTAGCTGCAGAACCAAGCAACGTGCCATATACTCCCATGTTAAAGAAAGTATTTTCACAGCAAAAATAAACATCTTTATAGCCTGGTTCAAAATGGTTTTGGTGTGGTTCGATAGTTTTTGGGTCCATGACCACTCTGAAGGGGATGAATTTTTTTAGAATCCAGATAATTCATATTGACATTCACAGAATGAATTAGCCAAGGTGGTGGCATCCAGAACTTTTGATTTTGGCTTGGGAATGTCTGTGCGTATCGTTACAGAGGGTTTGTCCAGTGCTCTTATATACAGTCTATGGTTCTCACAGGCGAAGATCTCCGTCGCCGTACTATAGTCGTGGAACATACAGGTCAAGGTCACGCTCCTACTCACCACGTAAGTGATTCTCTGTTTTGCCAATAGTAGTGGACTTACAGGTAATGTAAGCCATACATTTAGAATCTGGTTCTGTTTGACCATGGTGTGTTTTTGTCCTATTTCATCAAATCATATGGTTTGTTTGTATTTGTGTTCAATAGAACATCCACACAGCAACATCTCAACATGTATCCAGTCCAGCACAGCACTTGGTCTTCCCTGAAAGTGTTTAAAACACACAAATGTGCAATACATTGGCAGTTAAGTGAACTTAATAAGGTTGTAACTATGCTTAAATAAAGCCTTTTTATTCTTGCAGGCCACTATTGAGGGTGATCGGACAGTGTCCATGTATTATTACTGAAGAAGAGCTGCAATGGATATGCGGACAAAAGATGTGGATGTCAGGAACAGCGGACCAAACCTCAACCTCACAAGCACTGTCAGACTCAAACTGACAGACAAATGGGTGCGTGACAGAGAGATGTTTCCTTAATGTGGGCCCACTCGGTGTGTTGTGGACAGTCAGTAATTCATTCTAGATGTTACTTTGGATGTACTAATCACCCTCTCCTGTTTTAAGTGATGAGTTTTGCGTACTCCGATTTTAGTAATTTTTTCTGTATTTTTCTGGATGGAGACTGCATGCAGTCTATTGGCGTTTTGTAGTGTTGTGCTTTATAGCCTTGTAAGTTGGCGACTTAAAGCAATAAAATAGTTTTCCCAAACATTTGGTTGTTGGTGTCCCTCTCTCAATAGTTCTGCATAACTTTATCAGAGCTCAAAGATCAGCCTTTATTCAGAACCAGAGTATGGTTCATTTAAAGCAGCACTTTGCAACTTTGAATGATTTTTCTGTCTTTTTATGCTTTTTCTCAACGGAGCTCCCCCTAGTGTCTCCAAGTAAATAGACACAGTCGTAAAAATGAACTGTTTTCCATTCCCCTCACCATGTGTATGTGTTTTCAACTCAACTCATCAAAGTAACCGGCAAATACTGTACAAAAGTAGTCGTGTGCACCGAGGTAAGTAGTCAGACTTTCTTCAGAATTTAACGTGATCCTGCTTCTTGCGATATTCAAAACTTTTTGTGACTGAGGGTGACAGGACGGACACCCAGATATTGCAAGCGTGGTATTCTGTCCATAGATGGTGGGGGCGGCCTCATTTAACCATCTACCGACTGCCTACAGACAGTTATAATAACTTTAAAACGTTTTATATAATTTAAGCCATGGAATTGTTTCTTGCTTTATGCCCTGCTTTACTCATTTAGTGATGAGGCTAACCGGTCATTTCATGGAGGTAAGATGCTTAAAGAGCTTAACATGTTGTCTTAATATAGAATAATTACAGAATTCAGTGGGTGTCATGCTGTCCTTTAAGTTGGTCTATTAAAAATATCAGCATTATTTAATATAGGTAAAAGGTCATTTTGTGTTAGCTATGTGTGCCTGTATTTTTGTCAATCAATTGTTTGCAAAAGGATCTATTAAACAATTTAACACTACTCTTCAAAACTATATGAAACTAATAATGTTTCTGCTCAGCAGTATTAAATATTGTGACAGATTGTATAACGTTCTTTTTTTTTAATCATAACAAACTAGCCTTACAGGATTAAAATTGTGCTGATGAATAATAAGCACTTTGTGTAAGATTAAGAGCCTTAGCAGAACCATAGATAAAGTTTGCATGGATAGTAGTGCTTTATTAGCATTTAAAGGTTCACTGTTCAGCGCTTGAAAACATCTGTGACTGTGAACTGGAACCCTCCGTGCAAAGCTACCACAGTATGACTAATATTACTATTTTAGATGTGGATTTTCAAGTAAATGTGCATTAGCCTCTCAGTTTTTTTTTTTTTTAATGAAAGCCTGAAGGTATGTATTTTCCATACTGTAGCCTAGACACTGTAATATGCCTAAATGCCAGGACAATGTTTGGGTTGACCGTTTATCAGTTGTCTGGGTGGGAAGAATGTTCTACATGGTGTCTGTTGTTGTCTGATATATCTGCCGTCTATGTTATATATTTGGTACACTGTAACAACTGCCTGTGATTGCGATTGTGCTCCAAATCCAACTGCCCTACAGGGACAATAAAGTTATCTACGGCTACTACATACATGGACAGAACCTTCTTCCATGCTACATGCCATCCCTGTGTGCTGTGATGTGCCGTTAAGGTATTGGACCTGTGACCGCAGGACTGCAGGTTCGAATTCCTGGTTTGCCAGTAGTACCACTGAGGTACCCTGAGCATGGTACCGCCCCCACACACTGGTCCGTGGGCGCCGTGGTCATGGCTGCCCTCTGCTCATGTGTGCGTGATGGGTTAAATGCAGAGGTTGAATTTCGTTGTGTGCACTGTGTGTTGTGATGTGCCGTGTGATCACAATGACAAATGGGACTGACTTTATTATAATTTTTTTTAGTGGCCTATCTGATCTGCAGTGGTGAAGCTTATGGTGACCTCCATCGATGGGCCTCTACTTTCCTTTGCGTAGAAAAGTAAAAGTGATTCCCATTCGTCATTACACATCACACCACAGCACTCAATGAATTTGGGAGCAAACCAGGGGGGCAGCCATGACAGTGGAGCCCGGGGACTGCTAATGCCCCGCCATGCTCAGGGCACCTCAGTGGCACTTCTGGCAGTTGGTGGTTTCAAACCTCTGGTCACAGGTCCGTCACCTTAACCAACAGGGAAGAGGATTAGTCTGCCACTTCTGACTGATGCAAGCACACTAGTGCGTCCAGTCCCTGGTTTGTGGTAAAGCAATGGCAGCATACATTGATCTTTGTGCAGACGCTGCGTGTCTTACCAGGACAAGGAAATACAAGGGCCTACTTGCTACTAGGTGTAGTTTAGTGCTTCCACTTTTCTGCTACTTCTCCCTGATGCTGCTGAAGTAACAGCAGGTAGAGTCAGCTCTACAGTCTTTTTTTAAAGCCTATGACTTGGTTTCCACTTGTTGATATTTGTGGATATGTAATGGAATACCTTTTTGCAAAGTCACTGACCACATCTCTTTGACATTTATTTACATTGCCTGCAAAATGCTACAAAGATTCTTTGAAGCCGTGACATTTAAGTCCTAAGACAGACTGCAAAGTGTATGTTACTAAATCCTGGTGTAGGTCGGAGTTTGAAAGGGGTAGACGGGTTTATACTCTGAAATGACGCACTACATAAGGGAGGTTAAATACACTGACAAATAAACTTAAGTATAAACCGGCATCACGGATATCAACATTCTAAATCAAATATCACACATAAAAATGCAGACTGACACGTACACGTGAGACGAAAACGATTAATTTATAAATTAAACTTACATCAACCAAAACTTCAACCCCCTTCCTGTACAATTATTTGCCTGATTTGCTAAAGTTTCGGTTATACGACCTGTAAAACTCCAGTATTAAATAATAGGCTATACAGTTCAACAACGCCAGTTTTAATAAGATCTTACCTTGAGATGCAGGTAAACAACAGAGGAACAGACGCTGGGACTGTCATGAGGGCAAAGTGCAGGGGACCCTCATGCGGATGACATTTTCACTCATGCACTCACTCACTGCGCGCCTCTATTCCGCTGCACAGTACCCTACGCCCCGCCATCTACCGGAGGTGGGTACTCCAACCAGTTTACCTCCCATAGTCCAAGCCTCTCGCTCATGCACAGGGGGCGTGTTCTTTCTGTGGCACAATCACTCTGCAGTGAGGGAAAGTGGACGAACCGCTCGGCTAAACGGGGAATATTGGCACGGTTCATGATAATGGACAGTTACAATCGATGTGCATGTTTAAATAACCCAATACTAGTCCTTTTTGTTTTTGTTTTTGCTCAAACGTAATTATCTTTCCTTTTGTATGCTATTTCCCTCACCGGGGGATATAACCTGAGGGGTAGACCATTTTCTTCCATAAATATAGTAACCTAAACCTCAATTAATATTTCATTAGTTAAAAGCCCACTTTCCGTTCCTTCTAAACACTGCTAGGTAGTTAAACTCTCCCCAAACACGAATGACCTTTGGTTTGTGTTCATCTATCAACGAGGTAGTTCGGCAGTTATAGGCATTGTGTGCTTCTGTATTGGTTACAATTGAGAGTGGCTGATCAGCGCGTAAAGGTGTGTCCTAAACCACCAACCTTCCATTTTTGTTGTTGTCATTGAACTCGTTGGTATGAAAGGCTGCCTCACTGCTTGGATGGATGTTTGGCAACATTTCCTCAGACCTGTCTTTCTCAAAATACTTTCACATTAGCCTTTATCCAAAGGCGGTGCTTGTACCCATGGAGTGACGTTGAAACGTAACGACTTTTTTTGTACCTCAGTCAGAAGTGATTTACTAGGAGAGGAGTTGGCGTCGAGGTCTAGCTCATGCTGTTTTGTAAATTTTACTTTTTGTTTCAATTTCTCATTTGTTTAGTAATCAGTTTAGTCTTTGCCGCGGCGTGGTCTGGTCTATCCTCCCTGAATCATTAAGTGGATCATGAACAAACTGTACGTAGGGAATCTAAGTCCTACGGTCACGGTGGAGGACTTGAAGCAGCTCTTTGACGAGAGGAAGCTTCCCGTGGCCGACCAGGTTCTGCTGAAAACCGGGTATGCCTTCGTGGATTTTCCAGATCAGAAATGGGCCATCAAAGCCATTGAGACTTTGTCAGGTATGCATATATTTCACAGTACAGTCCTTACAGTTTGGAATTGATTTTTGGATAAAAGTAATGTGGCGCGCGGTGGAAATATAGCTTGACAGATTTTACAAGCATTCTTCATTTGACGTATAGGCTGTAGGCAGTTGCCTACTATCAACGAGAGTGCATGGGAAAATATCGACTTGCTGTCCCAGGTTTGAGAAATTGGGGAGAATACAGAGGATCTCCAGATAAACCACGTGAATGCGATGAAAAGTAAAGTTCACTCCACGCTGTGGTATCACGCTCCAAATCAAGGAATAAGCTCAAACCTCATGGGGGATGCTTCTTGGCAATTGGCAGTGTTTGCGGGGTGGTCCAAAGCAGAGAGGCTGGCTTTATCATTTTTCGGTCATTTTTTGACCCGAATTTATTGAAAAGGCCATATAGAAGTTATCCCAAATGCGCTTTAATTTATGCGTGCAAGCAATCCTTTGGCAGGTATCTACGAGGTGTCCAGGACGTAGGTGTCACAGAACCCAGGCTATAGGGAAATATATTGAGGGAGCTAATGTGACGAAGAATGACTGAGACTCACGGCTAGCAGACATATTCACAAATCAACAATTGGTTGATTAAATGATCGACGTTTATTGAATTCCTGCAATCCGTTGTGCCAGCGCACGGTTGTCAACAAGCAGTGACTTCTCAGAAAGACAGGGAACAGCGTGTCCATAATAGACGTACAAAAAACAATCAACTGTATTTGCTAGTGTAATGTTAACATGAGTGAGTGTAATGGTTGGTGGGAGGAGAAAGCGTGGCCTCCATCGATTGAAATCCCCCTTTTTTTTTTCAAGCTAACAACTGTAATTTGGCAGGCTTTTGTTTTTAAACACATACATTTCACAAATACCCTGAGCTCCTAGTTCACAACAAAAGCGTCCTATACTTAAAGAATAAATTAAAAAACATTACCAACGGGTATAATTATTTGTAGCCTGTGCTATCCACATGGTATAAAATATATAGCCTATGTAATGCCACGGAACACTTAAGTCAAAAATAGTGTAACTGTGTTGCAATGTCTAGTGTTCATTTTTTGTAAGACTTGCATCGCAATTTTCTTTTACAGGAAAGGCTGAGTTACACGGGAAAGTTATTGAGGTGGACTACTCAGTTCCCAAAAAACTAAGGTAAAGTTTATTTATCACTGACACCTACGTGAATTTGAAAAGTGATGTGCAGAACAGTAACAATTACATGTGCCATTTTCCAGAATTGTCTGATATTTGCACAGGAGTTTTGTTTATTTGGTTAAATGCAATTATGTAACAGCTGCATGTTGTTTACGAGCAGGCTTTGTCGAATTAGTTTCTTGTGCTGAAAGATAAATGAGGAAGATAAACGGACGTATAGCAAATACTATGGTGTATTTCGTGAAATCATTACTTTACAACTTTGTTGCTAAATATTGTACTGTGTGAAAAGGCAAGCTGCAAGCGAATACTTCCTGTCGAGGTCGCGTGCTTCACTATCCCCACCTCTTTGTTACATTGTGCAAGCAGCATAGCAGTCTATATGCTACTACTAACAGTTTTTTATGTGTGTGACTGCTTTTGGCATTTCTTGTGTTGTGCTTTCATTTTCCAGATATGTTTATGACGAGGAACTAGATGTTTTAAAAAATCAGAAACCAGAAAATATAAATATAATATATAGTGATAACTTTGCAGTAATATTTGTAGACCTTGCACGCAATTTGTTATAAGTGGGAGATGATTCGATTTCTATTATTAATATTTAAGTGTTACAAGTAACTGCTACGAACCGTAGAAAATAATTTAAAACTATCTAAGAAACCTCATTATTTACGCTACATTTAAATGAAGGATATTTTGTTTTAAATTACCTTCACCTTGCGGGTAGAATGATTTTTAAAGCACACAGTTACCCGATTCTGCTCTTCATAAAAACGTGTTGTTCACAATTTGTCGTAAATGCTATATAATCTGTGAATAATTCGTGTTCACCTAAGTATTCAGCCAGCTAAAGCTGCAACATGGCTGCCCGTTTGCCTTTCCAGACGGGCCAGGGTTGTGTCTTCCTGGAGGCCTCGGTGTCTGTCACTAAAAGGCACAAGGAGCATAGCTTGTAATATTTGGACGGTGGTCGAATTGATTGTTTATTCATAATATACCACACGCAAGGGAAACACTGAATATGTAGGGCATTTATGGTTATCGTCTAGTGTGATCCCTTGGAGGGGCTTTTTAGCATGACCCTGCGCACAGACTACACGGCTTTGGCCTATACCACGTGACTCTATACATTCCTCATACGTTCTTTCTGTAAACACACCATCATTTCTAAGCCAACTTCCAGACTGGTGGTCGCCAGGAATGCTCGACGAAATCGGCGTAAAAAGTATTTTATGGGTACGACTGTCTTTTTTATTTCAATTCTTTCTTGCTACAATGCGACATGGCTACAAGAACAAACAAACAGCTCAATGTTTCGAAGTGAGCCCCCTGTTCGAGAAGAGGTGCCATTTTCTTTGGTGGAAAACTAGCACCCAATTTCTGATAAAGCAATGGATTTGATTTTCCGGTGTTGTCAATGATCAGTCCGCTACCATTCTTTAAATATTTTTCCATGGTGGTAGGACGATGGAGAGGCGCATTTAGGTTAATGTATGTCCGCACAGTACTGGGTGACGAAAGAGGGAATGTAGAAGCGGGGCAGGGCTAGACATGTATGTGTAAGTAGAGTGTGCTGTGCTGAAAATAAAAGGGAGTTGGCTGGCTGGCCAAGATAAAAACAAAATGCCCCGAATAAAAGTATGGTTAAATAGTCGACATCTCTTTAAGGATATCTAGTAGCCTGTAAATGCACTGTTTTGTGAGCCTGTTGGTGGTAGGCCACTTCTGTGAACTGATTCAATAGATTTCACAACTAAGAGTAATACGGCTTAAAAGCACAGCAGTTAAGTCAGACACAAATGCATAATATGTATTTTCTTTCAGAACCTTTTCAGTGTTAAATTCTTTTAAATTAATGTATGTTTTTGTAACAGGAAATATTTAGCTTATCATGTTTAAAATGAATTTCACATTATATCGCTGATATTTAAGGAGACTATCTGTAGCCTATTTTTTAGACACTGCATTTTATGTTTTAGCACCTTTCAAAGTAAGGCTAATGATGTGAATAATTAATTTTAAAATATATATTGGGCTTTTGGATAAACTAATTATTCATATGATTTTTGGAGACCTGGATCCTGTAAATGTCAGTGGTTTTTCAGTGAATATTTTTAGATGCATCCAGTTGCTGTTGTAAAATAGACCATGCTTGTGGTGTACTTTAGAGCTTTTTATACAAAAAGAAAAGAAAACTACAAAGTGTTTGTGACATTACTTGTCCTGTCAATATTAAGAAATGCATCTGTATATTTGCAGAATAGAAGGCAGTTCAGATGAACAGTGTCAAAATAACGCATTTAGTCAAGTGTATTTGAAGTTGTTGGTATTTGGTTGGTTGTTTCTTCAATTGTATTAAATTTGATAAGCTAATGCATTTTATTTTGTGACAGTGCTCAAGTTAGTTTACAAAACATGAACACCAAGTCCTCACAAAACTGTGTACTGTATTTGGTTTTAGGCAGTGAGATGATAAACTAGGAGGGGGTTTAAAAAAAAATATTGTTTGGTGCCCCTGTTGTAACTTTTGTAACTGTTGTGCTGTTGAGCCCTAATAATGAAATATTTCTTTTAAACATTAAGATGCTGCAGAAATTAAGTGAAATATAAGGTGTTGTTTGTTATTATTTGTGTGTAAACAATTCCCAATTAATTTAAAGCTGTGCCTACTGGGTTTCCAAGTGTGTACCTCAAAGATCATTTTTCTTCTTCTCATGTATTAATAAAATGTCAGTGTTATGAATTTAAATCTCAGTGGAATTTAATTGTCCATCATTTCAGCTGTGTTGTATCTGTCGTTTATGTGAGTAAATGTTTTTCTTGGTGATCCAAAAAAGTAGACGTGAAGTATTACGCTTGTGAAGTTGAAGACATTCTCAGACAGTTGTTGTGTGGAGATGCTTCACCTGAACAGAATAAGCTGTGGAGAACAGACTAGAGTAACAGCTGTATGTGTGTTTGTGTGTATGTGTGTGTGTGTGTGTGTGTGTGTGTGTGTGTGTGTGTGCGCGTGCGCGTGCATGTGTGTGCACGTGTGTGTGTGTGTGTAGGGCACACTTGCTTTGCTTGGTGGGCGTGGAGTTGTGTCAGTCAGCGCAAAGAAAGAGAGAGGCAGAGAGAGACAGAGCAGCAACTGGACATGTGCGTTCAGTGCTGTAGGTGGAAAGAGTCCAACGACCTGTCCCTTGCACCCCCTGACTGCCCCCCACCCACCTCTGCCCAAGTGTTGTGTATGGTCAGGAGTTAGATGGGCTCCGAACTGTGGACGTCCCACTGAGCTCATCAGCGAGGGGGTCCCTGTTGTCGGTCCGCAGTTTTAATCCCTGCGCCCCTATTTTCACCTCAGGCTTCATCTGTGCTGTCAGACCAGGAAGTGAGCACAGTGCAAGTGACAAACTGAGTTGTGGATACCTTTGGGTGCCTGAAAACTACCACTGGACAGTGGTCACGTCATCAACTATGTTGCGGGTGAACGTACAGTAGGGCTAAGAAGTGAGATGTAATGTAACCAGTTCCCCTTGTGCACTGTTGCATGCGCTCCTTTTAACAGTCTTTATTTTAAGAGCGCATCGCAGCTTTATCATTTGTCTGAAGTGACTGTTTGAGAGTTCACCTTTAGCCCATTTCTAGCTTTTTAAGGGCACAGACATGTCCTCCTGCGTGTGATTTGTTTTGGTTACACTTTATTTTACTGTCCTTGTTCAGTGAAGTAGGTACAGTTTAACAAAGTGTGTAACAATATGTAACATTATGTACTTAAACTGTACTAGAGGTAGGGTTAGGGTTAGCGTTAGGTATGTACAGTGGAAGTACATAGTATTGCATGTTACATGTAAAAAACTAAAAAGGAAATGTAACGTTTTTTTTCTGGGTAGGGGGTACATATCTTGTCTATTTTGACACAAGTTGTCAGGGACTCTCTTTCTGAGAGCTCTCCATGCTTTACCGGCGGTCAGACAGTCAGTCGCACATATCCATTGAACCATTTCACCTTTTGCTTTGCCTGAGTCAGCCATCTTTGCTGTGTGTGCGTGTGTGTTCAAAGGCTCACTCACTCGGAAGAGGACCCTTTTCCTGTTCCCCTCTGATAGGCATGAGGGAGAGCGAATCTTGTCACTAAGCACCAGTGTCACCACTGCATCATTTCTGTCTTTGTCTTTGGTTTAAACAGAGAATAGAAACTTTTGCTGAAAGACTACAGTCCATTATCACTTAACTCTACAGTCTGTACTCCTACTGTATGTCATATACAAAAAATGTGAGGGCTTTTTTTAGTTAACTGTTCAATTCTGATTTGTTTCCTAATGTTATGTTTTTTTATATGGATACATAAATATAAGCTACAAATGGAAAGAAAATTGAAGTCAATGACTGTGCTGTCAGAGGTTGCCAACCATTCTGGTGGGATAGCTGTGTGTGTGTGTGTGTGTGTGTGTGTGTGTGTGTGTGTGTGTGTGTGTGTGTGTGGGTGTGTGGGTGTGAGTGAGTGTGTGCATTCATTTATATATCTGTATGGGGCTGTGTGTGAGAGAGAGTTGTGTGTGCGTATGTGTGTGTGTGTGAGAGAGAGAGAGAGTTGTGTGTATGTGTGTGTGTGTGTGTGAGAGAGAGAGAGTTGTGTGTATGTGTGTGTGTGAGAGAGAGAGAGAGTTATGTGTGTGGGTGTATCTGCCTGTGTGTATATGTTTAAGAGAGTGAGTATGAGTAAGTCAAGC